>OX422212.1:388415228-389622728 GCA_949130495.1 Sambucus nigra
TTTAAGCATAGCTTTCATATTCCTTAAAAGAGAATTAATATTTCCTTCGTCAATTTTTTGCTCTTGAATGGAAATCATACAAATTTTAAATTAATTTATTATTCTCTTTAGTCCTGTAATTGATGAGGCATTCCCCACTCCTTTGATATTACAGAATAAAAGGCTAATCATCTAAAATTGAATTAAGTTAAGCTTGGGAATTTTTAGTAGCAAACCTGGTTGTTATAAACGATACTGAATGCAACTTATTTTCTTCTTTCGTTTTTTGCATTTTGTTGAATTGTTGTCAACAACCTGCGGAATTGAGCTCTCGGTATTATCCTCCTGCCTGGTTCCTTTCATATTAACTTTGTTGTTTAGCCAGGTATACTTCCGCTGTAGTTGAAAGGAGAATTTTTTAAGCTCTTCAATAGATGATTGCTACATGACAACATTGTCCATTTCATCCCTAGTATTCCATAAAAGAAGTAAGCATGCATGGTTTGATATTGTTGAGGAGGATTTTAGTGGAGCATCAGAAATAGCAAGAGAGTGGGTGAGGTTTGGTTTCATAATGGGTCTGGGTTTTGACGTTTGAATCAATTCACCTTCTTCAAAATCTGTAACTTCCATAAGCGCAGTAAAAGAATTGTGAATAAGATTGTTCCTTTCGCTATCATTATTGTCAGATTCTTCCACAATACTCGGAACAAGATGGGATTGTTTGTTGGAGGAGTAGATGGCAATCCCGATTTTAAAGGTTGACGCTAATCCATATGGAGTTATTTCTTGGGCCCCATAAGCTACATCAATTAGAGGCGTGAAGTCTTTAGGTTCCTATTGATACATACCCTTCATTTTACTTTCAGCGTTTGGAACCGCCAATTTTTTAGCGTCGTTTGATAGCTGGATTTCATTAATAACAATGCCTACTTACGATTTCTATTTTCTTGCCAGTTGTTCGCCATTTTTTGAGCCTTAAACTTCTCCTTTTCTGTAACGACATGTGACATCTCAACCTGGGTATTTTGACGGTCACTGGAAACTGGCGGATTAGGGTTAACTGAAGTCCCTAATGTTTCACACTCACCTGCAGCATGGCCAATTTTCATAATTATCCACAAAACTTTGGAACGTTCTCATATTGGATTCTCTGCCAAAATTCTTTTTCTTCATTTACAATCCAAATATGATGTGGCAAGTGTTTTAAAACATCTACTTTTACACATAATCTTGCTTGGCTCGGTCTGGTGACAAACGTTGTTGCCTCATACATTTTTATTGGATTACCAATCCTTCGACATCTAGCAAAGAGAGCATATTTAACAAAGAGATGAATGGTAAATGTGGGAGGCTAACCCAAATTGGAAAAATGTGGCAATCATACCAAGGTATAAAATCTGGTTTCCATTTCATCACTTTCATAGGGGCTTTAAATATATATAACTGTTCTCGCAGCCATAAACGCATAAAATCCTCTTCACAGAACTACTTATTTAAGACATGTTGGTCATCAATCATACCAAATGTAAATGAAGCTTTCAATGAAAAATCGTGAAAATCCTTGTGTATTGTTTCCATGGGGGACGGACAAATAAGAATCTTTCAATAAGTGAATGTTTGTATGGTAAAGCTAAACACTCATTTTCTTCATTTGAAAACTCAACAGATGGTTTACCTTTGAAAGTGGTTGATAATTTAGGTGTAAATGACAAGGTAGATAATGAATCTGTTAGTAGGGAGGCAAAACTTTTGGCATGATTTCTATCAGGATCTGGAGGTTTTGTAGCTGGTGATGAAGCCCCCATAGAGAGATTGAAAGAGAGAGATAGAGAGAGAAGGAGAATGTCCTTCAGCTCCTCAAAATATTCTTGATAAGAAGCATTCCACACGAAAGGTACCCCCTTCTAGTTGAGTTGAGTCAATGGACCGAGAATATTTAAAACCCTTTAATAAATCTATTGCAGTACCCTGCTAATCCCAAGAAACTCCTAACCCTAGTAAATGTTGTGAGATGTCCCCACTCTATCATAAATTCAATCCTCTAGTATAACATGCCCTAAGAAATCAACTCCCACAACTAGAATCCACACATGGAGAACTTATCTAAAAAATTATGTTCCTAAAGTATTTTCAAATTATATCCTCATATGTTATGCATACTTATCCTCAGACCGAGAGTATACAAAATTATCGTCGATGAACACGATTGCAAACTACTTCAGATACAATTGGAATACTATATTCATAAAATCCATGAAAATGGATTGAGCATTAGTAACCCAAATGGCTTGACCCGAATCTCATTCCGTGGACATCTGTAAATGGGGCGCGATCCAAAGGCTTGGCGTGAAAATTGGATCAAGGAAGAAAATTACCTTTTTACTGCTTGCACGATGCCCGTGGGCTCCCAAAGACATTAAAGCATCTATCGTCAAAGGAGTGTGAAAGTGTAAAAATTGGGTCCACCAACCTATTTTACTCAAAATGGGAAAAATATGTAGTCGTCCCTGAAGAGACGACATGAAAGAATACTGATGCAAACGAAACCAAATAGATCACAGGTTTGAGGACTAAGTTATTAAGTGGGAAGGTGTTAGGCACCTACTCCACCCTTTCTATCTCTTATGGGATATACAAATGTTCTCCTTCACCTAAAATATGTAATTATGTGTATGATATGTGCGGGGTAATAAGTATATCTATAAGCGAAAAGTGAGTGATTCATGAAATCATCGAGTCCGCGTTATAGAGAATTACAGTAATATCATTTAAGAAATGATGCTAAACTAATAAAGTTTGATGAATAAAGTTTAGACCTTCTAAATGATTTGAATTGTAATTTCTTAGAGAAATGTAAGCTAATTTTTGGGTGGTGATGTAATGGTGGCAAGAGGTGAAAAATTTATGGCAAAAAGTGAGGTGTGGGTAACGTAAGGGAATGTTGAGATAATGTTTTGAAAGTGATGTAAAGGAAAGCTACCGCACTGATTTCCAAAAAAGTTCCTGAACAATGAGATTACCCCTTATTGTAGGTCCCATTTGGTAGGGCCCTTAACCTGCATATTAGCAGGATTTCCAGACTTGGCAGCCAAGTAAAGTATCCACTTCCTATAGGTAGGGGAAGGCAAGCCTGTAGGCAGGCTGAAAATGGATTTTTAGAAAAAAATGGTTGTACAATGGAAATCATAAGTCCTTTTTGTGCACAAACAGAATCGTTGAAAAGGGGATTTAGTGATTTAAGAAACTGTATTGAGATACTTGTAATACCCCGTATTTTTGTGGGATTTTATTTTTATTATGGAATTGGGATTGAGATTTTATTTTTATTATGGAAATTGGGATTTAATAATGGAATTGGGATTAATTAACTTAAATGGAGAAATGTATTTTATAATTAATCCAAATTTTATTGTAATGATTACTATCGTGACGAGAGTTAGTATTTATTGACGATAATTATGTTGAATATTACCTAGCAAGTAAAGTAATATACAAATAAAAAAAATATTATTATGGCCGGGAGTGAAAATACGTCAGTTCCAATACACTTAGTTGGGACACGTGTGCGGGTCGTGTCGATATTACTTTATTGGGTTAAAAAGATAATTTATTTTTAAGTAACTCGGATGGCCATTTTGAGTGATCCAGTGTGTCCGTAAGGGTCAAGATAGTCAGCAAACACTACTCGGGTGTTTTATTTGGATTTCGGGGCAAGTTAGGCCAAATCGACACCCCAGAGGGGTATTTTGGTCTTTAAAGATTTCTGGGAATTAAAATGGACGAAAATAGGAAATTAAAAAAGAGAAAGAAGGTAGGCATTAGGTAATTTGACAGTTTCCAAACTTACGTGAGAGAGAGAGAGAGAACCAAAGAGGGAAAAGAAGAACTCTATAGGTGCCTTGGGCTAAGGATTCAAGTTCTTCCACCAAAAACCACACCGATTCGTAGATCGCGAAGAGAGGATAATCTCCATACCAAATTCATTCAGTGATTGAGAAGGTTGCCAAAAGTAAAGTGTTTAATCTTGCTTGTTCTTAAAAGCATATGATGTCCATGTTAGATAAATTAAGGTTTTAATCATGATAGTATGCATCTTAGACTGAATTGGGAATTAATTTTGAATTGGGAGTTTAGGTTTGCATGTAGATGAATCACCCTGTTCTAAGAATGATAAATCTGGAATTATAGGTTAAAATCATGAAATTTAAATTGGGGGTTTGATTATTATTAATTGTGGGTTTATGATTATGGAATTTTTAGATGTTTGAGGAATTGATTTAAATCCCTATGATTACTTTAGGAATTGATGCTGAAAACATGTGGGAAATTACTCTATAATAACTAGGAATAGTTTAGAATCGTTGTTTGAGGATTAGAATAAGTTTTCAGTGTATTGTATCATGCAAAAGTAGGGGAAAATGCAAAATTGAGACGACATGGATGATCTCCGAAATCTCCTCCGAAGACCTACCCAGGTCCTTCGAATGACCTCGTTCGAACAAGATTTCTAACGAGACATCCAACGAGATTTTTTGAGTTCGTTCAAAGTAAGAACCTCGTTCGAAAGAGAATCCTGAACTTCAAATGAGATTATTGAATGCTTATTTATGGCCCGGACAAGTTAAAATCCTTCGAGGTTTGTGGCTATCCCCCGATTCTCGCGGTGGGTGGTACGGAGAAGAGTGGGCATCTTCAACATCGAGAGGATCTTAGTCTCGTGCATCCCTCTAGGGAGCGCTTCAGCCAGCGTTGGTGATGAGGTGAAAAATGTAGAGAGATGGAGTCAACAGTCTATTTTACTCAAAACAGACAAAAGAAAAAGGAGTCATCCCGAAAGACAGCATCCAAAGACATACTCATACATACGAAACCAAAAATGATTCGAAAAGGGTTCGGAGGATATGTTACGAAATGGGAAGGTGTTAGGAACCCATTTCGCCCTTACGGTCTCTCATGGGTTATTGTTATTTTCCTTTACGTCCCTCTGATATGTGTGCATGTGTATATATAGTGGAGGTAGGATTCATCGACTTGTATCATGGAAGAGATAAAACGAGTCATCCGTAGGAATGTTCTTAAAAGTAATATTACAAAAATAAGATTTAAGCGATTATCGTAGCATTGATCGTTATAACGGAACGACTACACATATGGAATAATACGCCACTAAGCAAAAATATACGTATATGTAAATATATAGAATCTAAGAGAGTTAAGTTTAAAGAATATAGAAAAAATAGGAAAAAGTAGGAAAAGGACTCGAGTCTCAGGTTTTACCCCGAGATGCCTACGTAGCCTATAGAGGAATCATAGTCCACCTAGTTCGAATGCAAAATGAGGGGTGGAGTTTATCCCATAAATCCAATCGGGGACTTCTCTTATATGTGTGTGTGTGTAAAAAAGTGTTTTAGTTTTAAGAAAAATGTGAGAATTCCAGTTTGGAATTTATGAGCAAACCCTATTTTTCTTGTTTTGGGGGTTTTATTTATATGAAAATAAAAGATGTGAGAGAATAAAAGTGCTAAGTAATAAAATGAATTAATGTGAATTTAGGAGAATTTAAAAAGAGAGTTGAGAGAGTTGGACCTTCTTGGAGATCTTGAGTTTGATATTGGATGTTGGAGAGCATCCCTTGCACTTGGATGATGATGAAAGGTGGTTAATTCACCTAGTTTGATGAAAAGGATGATGAAAAGTGAAGGCTGGAAAAGGATTTGGATGTGCAAATCACGCCAACTTTGAGAGGGGTTGTCTAAGCTCACTGAGAGTGATGGATTTCGGATCTTCTTCCCTTGGAATGAGGTTAGGCCCACATTTTTATAGGAAAAGGGAATTTCTGATCGTCATAAACCTGGTCCTGCCAATCGGCAGGTGTGTTTATGTACACTGCCGATAGGCAGGGTTTGGAACCTGCCGTTTGGCAGCCTCTTTCAGGTTCCTTCGGAAAATTAATCGTAGAACGCAAACCGTTGATCTGAATCACACACGGGGTGAACCGTTGGAAAGGTACTTCAAAGACCTTATAAACTCTTTTGGATTGCCCCCGAGTTCGGGAGTTGACTTTGGGTAAAATGTGGCTCAGAAGCGTTCGTCGATCATTTATAGGGGGAATCGTCATACACAAATGGACTGTTCGTCCGTCTGGTAAGTCTGAATCATGCATGGGGCGGACCGTTGGAAAGGTTAGGAGATGTACTTCGACATTACAAAGAGCTTGGCTCAGTTCGTGGATTTGACTTTGGTCAACCGGGGCCTGAAAGCGTTCGGTGACCTTTCAGAGTAAAACAGATCGTTCGTTCGTGCCGTAAGTCAGAATTGCACATGGGGTTGACCGTTGGAAATGGTTTTTAATGACCTTCAAAGATTCATTCAGTCTCAGTCGAGCTAAAGAGTTGACTTTGGTCAAATGGAGCTTGGGAGCGTTCGATGACTTTCTAATCAAGTTTTAGGGGAAAATGGGTCGGTCATCCGCACCGTAAGTCAGAATCATGCACGGGATGGACCGTTGAAAATGGGTTTTAGTTCCCTTCGAAGATTCATTCAGTCTCGATCGAGATGAAGAGTTTGAATTTTGGTCAAACGGATCCTGGGAGTGCCCGATGGCCTTTAAGTCAGTACCCGGGGTATGGCTTAGGTTTGTAGCGATGAGGGGAGGTGCTAGGGAACCTACGAAGAGGTTAAGGGGTGTTAGAATGGGGTGTCTACAGAACCCCTCAACAGTTGAGTTTGGAACAAATGATAACCATCGAATAGACACCACATGATGCCTTTGAAAGAAGATGATCAATTTAGAGGGTCGAGCCCGATTCTGTGGACCTAGGTATGAGGATGACCGATTCTGTGGGTCAAAGCCAATTTTGAGGGTTAGGGATAGGAGTGATCGATTATATGGGTCGAAGCCAATTCCGAGGGCTTGAAGATGAGGGTGACCGATTCTACGGGTCGAAGCCAATTCTGAGGGCTAAAAGATGAGGGTGATTGATTCTGTGGGTCAAAGATAATTCTGAGGGCTTGAAGATGAGGGTGATCGATTCTGCAAGTCGAAGCCAATTTTGAGGGTTAGAAGATGAGGGTGATCGATTCTATGGGTCGAAGCCAATTCCGAGGGCTTAAATTGAGATGACCAATTCTGTGGGTCGAAGTTAATTCTTAGGACTTAAGTTGAGATGACCAATTCTTTGGGTCGAAGCCAATTCTGAGGGATTAAATTAAGATGACCAATTTTGCGGGTCGAAGCTAATTTTGCGGGCTTGGAGATGAGGGTGACAGATTCTGTGGGTCGAAGCCAATTCTGAGGGCTTGAAGATGAGAGTGACCAATTCTCTGGGTCAAAGACAATTCTGAGGGCTTAAGTTGAGATGACCAATTCTGCGGGTTGAAGCCAATTCTGAGGGCTTGAAGATGAGGGTGACCGATTCTGCGGGTCAAAGACAATTCTGACGGATTAAGTTGGGATGACCAATTCTATGGGTCGAAGCTAATTCTATGGGCTTGAAGATGAGGGTGATCGATTCTGCGGGTCGAAGCCAATTCTTCGAGCTTAAATTGAGATGACAAATTCTGCGGGTCGAAGCCAATTTCAATGGCTTAAATTGAGATGACCAATTCTGCAGGTCGATGCCAATTCTAAGGGCTTAAATTGTGGTAACCAATTTTACAGGTTGAAGCCAATTCTGAGGGCTTAAATTGAGATGACCAATTCTGTGGGTTGAGGCCAATTCTGAGGGTTTAAATTGAGATGACCAATTCTACGGGTCGAAGCCAATTCTGCGGGCTTAACTTGAGATGACCAAATCTGCGGGTCGAAGCCAATTCTGAGGGCTTAAGTTGTGATGTTCTCGAGGAACTCTACTGGGGAAATTACCTCTTGATTTTGATTTGAGCTGGGGTGCTGATTGAGGGGGAAACTTCGTATCTTTTGGAGATTTTACCGGGGGAACAACCAATTTGATGTTGTGGAAGTGATTATGTGGTCCACGGTTTGGACGTATTTCTCGAGGGAATTTGAGACCTTTGGGGAATAGGAGATGATCCTGAAGTTTGGGATACTTTAGAGGTCCTCTGGGGACATTGCCAGGGTGAGGTTCACTTGGCTTTTGAGAGTTCCGCTAGGGAAGTAGGTGTTTCGCTTGAGGAAGTGTGAAATTTTCTTGGTGAAAATGTTCTAAATCCTCCCCGGGATTTTTAGGAATTATTTGAGGATTTTTTTTAGGGTTTTTTGGTAATTTCTAGGAATTTTTGTAGGAAAATTTAAGGAGGGTGCTGGTCGACATGGTGTGGAGGGTGCCATTCGGCAGTGGCACGAACTTTTGGACTTCCTCGAGAAGATAAAGGGTCAGTGCTGAGCGGTAGGTTTGGGGTCAGTGCCGATTGGCATGAACCTTGGCTTCCTATAAAAAGGGGCGGGTTCCCCTCATTTTTCACAGCTTCCTACCTTCTTTCTCTCTGAAATTTTCTTATGCGAATCCTTCTAACATTCGGTAATCTGAAAAATGGCCGCTTTCGTGAGCACCGTGGTACACAGGGAGTGGTTGGCTGTTGATGACTGGGCAAATGTGGAGTGGAGGGCTAGGGCGCCTCTTTCTTTGGGGAGTGAGAACTCTTTTGATGCATTCGAGCTAGTTGTGGATGAGCGGACTTTGCTGCGGGAGCCGTCGTGTCATCGCTCTTCAAGGGTGGTGAACCCTGGAGGTTATGTAAGTGAAATGACTTTTGACATTCTTTTTTGGTGGGTTTCCTTTTTTCTTGGATTTTGACAAGGATTTTTCTTTTAGCAGTTTGATGTTTCTTTGTCGACTATGCGTGCCCGCGGGACGACGGGGCTTAAGGATGTTTGGGAGCATCTTCCACCTATGGTGCGTTGGGTGGTATCATCAGCAGGCTTTGGGTGGTTGGTGTCTGTGCTAGATGGGACGCCTCGTTCGACGACGGTCTTATGCGCTCTGGGGGAGAGGTGGTGGGACACTACCCATACCTTCCATTTTGGTTTCGGGGAGATGACTGTGACTCCCATATACGTGCAACAGATGTTGGGGATAGATCGCGATGGAGAGCATATAGAGGTGGATCGCTCTTTGTGGGTGAGGCTGGAGGTGGTGCGAGTGGTGATTGGTGATGTGGGGAGGATAATGTATGGGGACTCCATTGTTTGTCTTTGCTGAGGGATGTTTTGCTGGGCAGGGTGATTGATGTGAAGGAGGGACTGCAGGTAAAGTAGATGGCTCAGTTGTTTATTTTGCTAGTGTTGGGGGGATTTTTGGTGGAGCTGAGCAGCACGTCGTCCATTTATATTTTTTGTCATATCTTAAGATGTTTTCGAACATCCTTCTCTATGATTGGGAGAGCCTGACTTTGGAGACCATTTATTTTTCTTTGGATGCATTCAACCAGTTTTGTCGGCAGTCTTTTATTGGAACCATGTATCTTCTTGAGGTATTCTTTAATCTGTGCGTTTTCCTTTCATGCATTCGCATTTTCCTTATGCATCTCTTATTAATTACAGATTTCTTATCTTTGGTAGAAGTGGTTCTATGAGGTGATTGGGTGTAATACCCAGCTGATCTCTCTGAAGGATGAGACTGTTGGGGACTTTTGCCGGTTGTATTGGTGGCGAAAGGCCAATCGGCAGTCAAGGAGTTATCTTTCTCTAGAGGCGGTGCTTCAGGTCTTGAATGGCCTGACCAGTGATAGGTTAAGACTTTTTTCTTCTTCTTCAGTGCTTGTCTTTGTGTGCTCTGACCCTGTATTTGACTCATATCTATTGGGGATTTTTCAGGTGACTTTTTACCCTTGGGGGACGCCCGTTCAGAACACGGGGTTGATTGGAGTGAATGCGCAGATGCGGAGCTTGCTGGTGCATGAGTTTGGCCACTCTTGGTATCGTGGGGAGAGGGTGGTCCGACAGATTGCTGAGGAGTAGGTGGTGGTGCCACTAGCGAGGCCCCCTATGTCTATGAGGCGGGAGCGACTGTTGCCAGAGGATGCGAGGATCGTGATAATGATTGGCGAGTCCTATCTTCTATACACTGATACAGCTATGTTGTATGATTATATGGACTTTGTGATGAGTTGGCTGATGGCGCTCAGTATATATGATGCACAACCCTTCCCTCCTATGGGTTTGAGTCGGCCAGTGGGGCCTTACCATAGTGGTGGCAGTCTGTCGACATCTGCGGCGGTGATGACTTCGGAGTTCCCCTTTGTGAGGTTGCATACCCCTTCATATAACATCCGACGGGCTGATGAAGGGATGGTGCTTATATTGCATCGTCCTCATGCGATGGACCCGGAGGAGTTGGGCTTGACAGAGGAGGTTCTTCATCCTTTGGTATATCTTTATGTTCTTTTCTCTTGGTTTCTTTTTGATTCCTTTTTATCTTTTCTTTTTGATACTGATTCTGCCTTTTCTTGCAGCAAGTCCGGGTGTCCACCACTTGGCCGAGGGACTGAATATCTTTGGCGACCACCCATATTCGGGACGCGATTCCTGTTCCTTCTTGCTGGGTGTCGTCTGCCTCATCCAGGGAGGATTATGGTTCGGGTAGTGGTGGTGAGTCATCTCGCCACAGGAGAAAGAGAGCGCATCACAGGGATGGAATCACTTAGGAAAGAGGTGAGGGTTAGGTGAGAGAGAGAGAAAATGTGGGTTCGGGCTGAGTCCCGTTGTTTTTGCTTTTCTTTATTTCCTAAAAGATTTATGTAACACAGAGAAATATCTATGCAATGTAATGGAATTTTTTTATTATCTTTTGTTAATGATGAGTGAATGAATGAATGCACTTGCGCTTTTTACTTTGCTGCTGAGACCGTAAAAAGAAATATTTTTGGAATTTTTGAAAGAAAGTTTTATTCACAATGAGGGATTATATAAAGATGAAAAAGGAAAATTTTGAAATTCTTTTGAGAATATCTATTAATTTTTATTGACTTTTCTAAATTGGACAAAAGAGGAAAAAGGAAAATTTCCAAAAGTAAGGGGTTGCCGATCGAAAAACACCTTGTCTTACCTATCAGCAAGTCAGTCCAGTCTAATCAATTCAAAGCTTTGACTGGTACCCTCTTCAGCCTTTGGTACCTTATGGGGCAGGATTTCCATCGATTTTTGCAGAGGTTATGTCTTTTGTGAGGGTTTTCAAGTATAAAAGAGGGATAATGGTGGAGTGTTTTCATCACACTCTCATATTCTGTCTTTCTTATTCTGTGAGATGGCTCTCCCTAGTAGTGTTGAGTTTGCCAACTACCTCGAGACTTTAGAGGCGATATACGCCTACAACGTAGACTATAATGCTTTCAATATGCGTCGAGTCTCTTTATGGCATAATCGGCCCATAGAATGGAACATGCTGATGGCGGTGGTACAATTCTGGTACCCCGGAGACCATGTATTCCGCTTTGGTTTGGAAGAAGTTTGTCCGACTTATGAGGAATTTTTTACCATGTTGGGGGTAAATCCTAGTGTGGCGGATGCTATGCCTGAGTTTCCTCAGTCTCTTCGAGAGTTCTTGGCTAGACTTCTCCACGTCTCACCCTCGGCAGGTAGATCCTTGGTTACTGAATGAATGATTTCTCTTCCGGTGGTATTGCGGTCCATGCATTTGCAGGAGGTTGGTGATGCTGGATATGCCGGAGCCGTCGTTCTGGGCTTGGTTACAAAATTGTTGCTGGTGACCGGGGAGCTGCTGGTGGACCCACAACTTACAACTATTACTTCATGAATGTCTTACCGTCTCAATCCTGTGGTGGTGATACTGAAAGAGACCCTGAATGGCCTGGATGCCTGGCGAGAAGGTCGTTCTGACTTCCTGAGGAGTAGCCCTGTAATGCTGTTCATGTGGTTGTCTGAAAGATTCCGCCTGATGACTCCTCCGAAATATCCTTTGTCAGCTGTACCCAACTTCTTTTCGTGCCATTTCATTAGTGTTGGCCTGAATATTGAGAGTTGGGAGAGTTTGGCACATCCATGGGGATTATATGAAGTGGTTGTAGAGGAGAGTAGTTAGCAACATGTTGGAAGTGGAGACTGGAGAAAGGTGGCTTGTATTATCTGATACCATGGAGGGAGGTGTGGTAGTTTTTTCGAGGTTGGTTCGAGCTTATCGATCCATGGAGCATCTGCGGCACTCCATTCAGGCAGGGGAAGCTTGGGGACCCCAGGATGTATATGATGATGATGGAGAGGCCTCCTCTGGTAGTTGTGGGTAGGACTCTTGGAGAGTTTGTTTTGTAATGGGGAATAAATTTGGGAATTTTATTTGGCTTTTTTGGAAGGTAGGGGGGAAGGGAGTCATCCGTTCCTTTTCTTATGTAATTGCACTGTAATATCTTATTAGTGAAATAAATAAGTTTCTGATCATCTAGCTGTGCCTTTTGATGCATTTTATATTTTAAATTCTCTAGACTAATCCCTAAGGCATGTATATTCTTTTTGTTCAAGTATATTTCAGAATGAATTTTCATTCTCGGAGATAAGAAAATAATAGTTTTTTGTAAAAACGAAAGGTCCGTGCATATATAAGATGTATGAGCTGCCTACGTAACTCTGAGGGTTTTTGAAAGGTTTTAATTTTTGTGAAAATGGTTTTTGCAGGGGATAAGGCCCACGTAGTTCTGGGTAGAGGGAAATGAAGAGATTTTTTTTAGAATAGAAATGAGATAAGAAGAGTCATAGCGCGTTGAGACTTCAAACTAGGGGTAAAATTTCTTGAGACGATCCAGGTTGACTGGGTGAGCCATCTCTTCTCCATCTAAGTTGGTAAGCATGGTGGCACTATTGGACAAGATCTTCTTCACAATGTATGGGCCGCTCAAATTGGGCTTGAATTTCCCTCTGGGGTCCCAGATGGGCTCTACTATTTCTTTGAGGGATAAATCCCCTTCTCGGGCACCGCGGTCCTTGACTCTCTTATTGAATGATCACGCTATGCGGCGATGGTACCCTTGTATGTGATATAGAGATTTCAATCTCCCCTCATCCACGAGTGATAACTCGTTGAGGCGGCTTTGATTCCAGTCCTCCTCAATGACCTTGCTTTCGAGCATGACATGAAGGGAAGGGATTTCTTACTCCATAGGCAGGACAGATTCCATCCCGTAGACTAGAGAGTAAGGGGTAGCCCAAGTAGAGGTTCAAATTGAGGTTTGGTAGCCCCAGAGGGCGTAAGGGATTAGGTCGGCCAAATCTCAACAGTTTTCGATCATCTTACTGATGATGGCTTTGAGGTTCTTATTGGCAGCTTCGATGGCACCGATGGTTTGAGGACGTTAGGGAGAAGATTTTTGTCTCTTAAACCCATACTCGTTGACCACTTCCATGACTTCTGCCTCAAAATGCAACCCGTTATCTGACACTAGCTCATGCAAGACCCCATATCGGTAGATGATATTTTTCTTGATGAATTGGGCCACTTTCATCGCATTGAGGGTTGGATATGACTCGGCTTTGACCCATTTGTTGAAGTAATCAATGGAAACTATGATGAACTCATGCCCGTTGGAGTCCTTGGGTGTAACTTTCCCTATGATGTTGATGCCCCAGGTTGATAACGACTAGGGAGAAGTCATGTTATTGGTGCAGGGGAAATCCTAGTTGATGGCGAAAAGAGTGTGGTAGTCATCTGGGGCAATTAGAAGTATCCCAATGCCATATCCCTTTTTATTGGCCATTCCATCAAAGAACATTCTCCATCGGATATCGTCTTGAGCAGTGTAGAGGATGTTTTCACCTGGGAATTCGAAGATCTAGTTGTCGTCTTCTTCTATGGGGTAATCAGCGAGGTAGTCAGAGATGGCTCTTCCTTTCATGATTTTTGTGTGACATACACGATATCAAACTGGGCCAAGAGCATCAACCATCGATCTAATCAGCTGGATAAGGAGGGTTTCTCAAGCAGTTACTTGATGGGGTCCATTCGGGATACAAGCTTAATGGGGAAGGCGAGCATGTAGTATCGTAACTTTTGAGTGATCCAAACAAGCGCGACGCATGCCTTTTCCAAAACACTGTAGTTTACTTTGTATTAAACCAATTTGCGACGGGCGTAATAGATTGATCTTTCTTTGCAGGAATCCTTAAGGTATCGGGCTAGCAAAGCCCCAACTGCAGTGTCGGTTGTGGTTAAGTATATGAGCAAGGGGAGACCAGGTTGTGGTGTCATGAGTACCGGAGGTTGGGTCAGATACTGTTTGATTCGATTAAAAGCTTCTTGGTAGGCCTCGTTCCAAATGTTGGTTGAATCCTTTCGGAGGAGTTTGAAGATAGGTTCGTAAATGAAGGTTAGCTGGCTGATGAACCGACTGATGTATTGTAATTTCCCAAGGAAAACACGGACTTCTTTCTCCATTCGGGGAGGTGGCATCTCAAGTATGGCTTTCATCTTAGTAGGATCTGCTTCTATCCCTTTCTCACTAACCATGAATCCTAAGAGTTTTCCTTTTGTAACACCGAAGACAAATTTCTGCGGATTGAGTCTCATATGATATCGTCATAGTCGTTTGAATAACTTTCAGAGAGAGGGAACATGACTTTCTCTAGTTTTGGATTTGATAAGCATATCATCCACATGGACCTCGACTTTTTCGTGAATCAGATCGTGCAGGATGGTTGTGGCAGCCCTCTGGTAGGTAGCCCAAACATTCTTGAGACCGAATGGCATAACAGTGTAGTGAAAGGTTCCCCATAGGGTGATGAATGCAGTTTTTTCTTGGTGATCTGGGTGAATTTTGATTTGGTTGTATCCGATATACCCATCAACGAATGGCTTAAGAGAATGACTGGCTGTGTTGTCTACGATCATTTCGATATTGGGTAGCGGATCTTTGGAGAGGCTTTGTTCAAGTCCCGGTAGTCTACACACATCCGAAATTTCCCCCTGATTTTGGTACAGGCACTATATTGGCTAGCCATGTGGGATATTTGACACACGAATGAAGCCCACGTTCAACTATTTGACCACCTCTTCTTTGACTTTGAGTGACCATTCGGTGCGGAGCTTTCTCAACCTTTGTTTAGCCGACTTGTAATCTGGAAGAGTGGGGATCTCATGCTGAGCTATTTCAGGATCAATGCCGGGAATATCGTCATAGGACCATGTGAAGACATCCTTGAATTACTTTAATAATTCTTTGAGTTGTACGCACTCATGCTCATCGAGGGTAGCCCCTATCCTAATCTCGCACCGTTGGCTACTAGAACCGAGATTAACAATAACAGTCTCTTCTTCATTAATTTGAACGCAATTATGTTGTTTGTTATTAATCTTATTTAGATCAGTTAAGAATTGTTCATTTGCAAAATCATCATCATCAAAAGTTTGATTATAATCTAAGCATTTAATGTAAGGCACAACAAGATACTCAAAATCTTCATTTATTTCATTAATAGGAAAAACATCATTGAGAACATGATCAAAGGAAGTCTCGATTACATTTGAGCAAGGATAGATAAGAGAAGAAGAAATGGGGTAAACATTGGGGTTAGGTGGGATTTTAATAGGTAAAACGGGCGCAACATGCTAGTTGAGGAGAGGTGTATCAGCCGCTTTAATCAGGTGGGATGGATCCAATGATGTAGTGCTTGAATGAACCATGCAGAGTGTCAGCCTCAGTGTTTATAAGTTGAACGAGTCCTCAAAGTCACTTCCCTCAGAATCTGTGGTATCTTTTATGAGTGTTTGTACATGGTGTCGGGAACTTTCGGCCCATGGGTAGGTGTCTTGGAAAAATATCTCCATTCTAGGCTTCATCTTTTTATCTATATGGTCATACCAGGGTTTCAAAAATCCACAAAAGGGGAAGTTCTCGCCCTCTTTAATGAATCGTCCATTCAAGGAGTCGCCTGGGTTAGTCTGGATGCAGTCGAATCTTCTCTTTGGTTGAGACTAGCGGATCATTCTGAGCTCTTATTCTGATGGTTGATACCCCAAACCACAAGGAGGGAAAGCTTTCTTCATCACAATGGGCTCAAGTATTCCTTGTTGTCTTTGTCCTAGCCCTAGACCGGGCATGAAGTGCATGTTTCAGAACATTTGAATCACATTAATATTTCCATGAGGGTCATATTCCGAACAAACCCTTTCTTTGAAATCGTCCCTTGCCAGGAGTAGAAGTGGTTCAACCTGGAATCCTGATAGGAGCATATCATTAGACCCGTGTTGTATCTCAAGGATTGGATTATTGGTACTTGCAACCTCAGTATTGTCATCGTCTCCCAAAATGGTGATTACTCGTCCATCGACAAAGAAATTCAATTTCTTATGGAATGAGGAAGACACACCCTTGATACTGTGGAGCCAAGGTCATCCGAGGAACAGGTTGAAAGAAGCGGGGATGTCAATAACTCGGAATTCAACGACGGGGTTTATATGGTCAATCTCGATTACAAGTTTTATGGATCCCATCACTTCTCGACGAGTATTATCATAGGCACGTATAGCAGCGGAGGTTGGAGCGAGGTCACTTTCCTTTAGTCCTAGGCATTTAAAGGTTCTTATTGGGCAGACATTCAAGGCGGATCCATTATCGACAAGAGAGAGTGGTACGATCTTCCCCATAACTTCGACGGAGATGTTGAGTGTATGATTGTGGTTTGTCCCAATTCTGGGGATTTTTCTTTGGAAAAGGATAACATTCAGGTAGAGGTCAAGGATTTGACTAAATTTACCGCTTCTTCTGGTGTGGTAGAAGGAGGAACTGTGGGTCTAGTGAGCGATTTGATCAAAGCATTTATGTGTATCTAAGAAGACATGAAAATCCCCCATATAGTGATGTTAGCTTGAGTTTTCTTTAGTTGATCGAGGATCTTGCTCTCCTAGAGGGTCATTTTTGGCATATGAAGGTTTTCAACGCCCTTCCCTTTGTCATTGGCTGGTTGTGAGCTTGGGATCTGGTAATGCGTCCCTGACATGGTCATGTGATTTACTGAAGAAGGGAAGAATATGATCCCCATTTCTTCGTCGATCTCGGGTTTCTCTGTCATCTTGTTTGTTTCTTCAAGGAGTTCCTCAAATGTTATCATCCCACACATGTCGGCTACTAGAACAGTTTTCTCTAAAGCTTGCCCTTTATTTGAATCTTCGAATTCTTCCCCCCATTCGGTGGCAAAAATTCTATCTTTCTATGTAAAGTCAATGAATTCCATAACTTCAATGGCTTCTTCATACAGGTCTTCCCATTCTATGGGGATATATAAAGGTGGAAGGACCAGGCGTCCTTGTAGCTTCGGAGTATCAAGTAACTCATTCATACTGCAAATATCATTGGTTTGCCTAAATAATTCTCCCATGATCTGGACAATGTCATCTAGGATGACTTCATCGGTTGGTACCACCCAACTGTCTGACTCTCGGGCCCATTTCCGTGCTTCCAAGAATAGTGTACTGAACTTATGGCAATCAATGATCATCAGTAAGGGCAATTTCAGACCGAACTCTAGGAGTTGGTTTAACACTTCTGATAATTCCATACTTCTATTTTCAAAATGGGTACGGACAACGATGCATGCTCTGGTGAGGAGTGACAGTACTTGATAAAAGAGGCTAATAGGGTGTAGGAGAAAATATGGGCAAGTTTGGAGGGGTTTGGGAGAGTATATAGGTGTGATTTATATTGAGGGATCAAATTCTGGGTTCTCTTCTAGGAATATGGCGTTGGTATGATTTGGGAGTGGGTTGTGAGTAGTGTTTGGCTTAAGATCGGCTGGTGGGGCAATGGTACCCCGGTCAATTAGACCTTGGATTATGTTTCATAGGTGAAAGCATTGGTCGATGGTATGACCAGCGTTTTGGTGAAAGGCGCAATGGGCATCTGCCTTGAAGTTTCTCAGGAGTGGATTGGGTAATGGACAGGGATCCAAGGGTTTGATAAGATTTTTTCTTAATAGGGCCTGATAAACTTTGGAGAGGGTATCATGGAGATCGGTGTATTCCTTTCAAACTGGGATAGGGAGGCTTTCTGGTGCCCACGAAGTGGTTGGTTGAGAGATGTGGTTAATGGTTGAGACTGCAGCACTGGCAGGTTTGTCATATTTTCTGGGGGTGAACTGTCTGGACACTTTATTTGGTTCAACTTCTGTTTTAGCAAGACCTTCCTCGATTTTTACTCCTGCTTCTCCGAGAGCTCGAAAATGGGGATAGTATTGTCCTCCGATTGTTGCTCACACATGGTGTAAGAAGTTCTTCTTCACTATGTTGACTTGTTCTTCCTCGGATGGCCGATTGGTTATAGTGGCTTATTTTTCCCTCCATCGGGCTATGAAGTTACTGATCGACTCCTCAGAGTTCTGTTTGAGCAGCTCTAAATCACGGCGGGTGACCTCAAGATCTTCGTTGTATTTGTACTGCGACATGAATTCTCGGGCTATATCCTCCCAGCTACGAATTCTGTACTCCTCGAGAGACAAAAACCATCGGAGGGCGCTATCCTTCAAAGTTTTCTGAAATAATTGGGCCATCACTTCTTCAAAAACCCCTAGGAGAGTCATAGAACGGTGATAACTGTGAAGATGAACAATCGGGGATCCACTTCCTCTAAATTTCTCGATATTGGGCATCTTGAACTTCTCGGGTAACCTCGCCTTAGGATAAGGAGACATGTGGGTGTAGTCCATGTAATTTCTAGAGATTCAGACTTGGTCGAACTTCTTAGTTAGCATATTGAGATCTTTTTTGACTTTGTTCAACTCTTCCTCTTTTGGATCAATGATCATACGCAAGTTAGCCCCAGACTGGGCAAAGTTTGGCATAGGAAGCTGGGCAGGCGGTGACCCATTAGAAAGAGGGGCACATGGAGCGTCATGGTACTCTTTGGGAACTCAGATAGGCTCGAGTGGACCCATAGCATAAGGGAATAGGTCCTCGGGATCTTGAGGAACAAGAACCTAGTTTTGTTACATCTCTCGAACCTCAGTCTGAAGGTTGTCAATCTTGGACATGAGTTGAGCTAAAACTGTCGTCAGATTGGCTGAACAACTGGTACTTGATCTGTGTTGTCCTTGGAAAGTGGATGGATACCGAACTCGAAAGAAGTAGCCGGGGAACGGACGGAACTCCGGGGTGATTTGACTGAAGACCGAAGCCAATAAGGAGCCAGGCCAAGGACGTACGATCGACCTGAGAATGTGTAAAATGGGATTTATTTTTTAAAAAGAAAGAAGGAAATATTGTTAACATTTTTTTTTCTCTTTTGAGATCGAAGGACAAAGTATTTTTGGCTTTTTGATAAAGAAGGGAAAAATGTTTTTGTATTTTTAATAAAGAAGGGAAAAATGTTTTTGGGTTTTTTATAAAGAAGGGATAAATTTTTTTTGGGAGACGGGTCTGAGCATTATTATTATTATTATGTTCTCACTTGTATTAAATTCTCCTAAGTGTAAAATGAAGTGTCGTATGGGACCCGAGCCTAGAAAAGTTGGGTTTGTAACATTTGCAATGCTATGGCTGGACTTGTGACCAGGCTCATGGGCAGGGTCCTATTTTAAAAATGCGTGAAAAGTAGGGAGATAGGCCGACCCAGAGTTTCGGGTCAAAACCGATAATCTAATATGTGTGTCTTAGCCTTGATCCCTATATGTGGGTATGCAGTTGGTTGGGTGAATCGAAAAGGGTTCCCCCCCTTTGGCGTGGCTTCCACGATATACATCTTGCTTCTGAGGGCAATCGGTACGTGTGGACAAGCCATTTGATATACCTGAGTGTATGTGAATTGCCTCACTATATATCTCGTGGGGACGGTACATGTGAGAGTGAATTTGATATACTCGGTGTACGTGAATGAGTTCCCTACGATATACCTCCCATCATGACTTCGGTCAAGAGGTACGATGTGGGGGAGCCGTTCGATATACGTCGAAGGTACTTAGCCAATGGAAGGTGAGAGTTATATCACTTGGGTTAACTATGCCGTGACGGATCAGCGCCCATCAGGAAGTGACCCTCCAGTTACTGGAACAAATGTTTTCAATAACAATGCTCTTTTGATGATGTCGTGTGAATCATGCATGATTCTCTTATTAGTATCTTATGAGAGTATCTTTCTTGATCATGCCCAACAGGGAGCAAAGTATGAGTCCCAATGGTATACCAAGTATGGATGGGTGATGCGTGCAACATGTGGATATATGTGATCCTAGGTGCACGTGGTGTGAAGTGTACATGGAGAATCTTCTACAAGTTTGTGAATAGAAGCATAAGCATGAGGTACACATAAATAGTAAAGGGAACATGAAAAATAGGGGAAAATATGAACAAATATAACACCCATGTAAATAGAGTCTAGCCCTCAAAATAAGTAAATCCCCAGCAGAGTCACCACTGTGGCCATCCCCCGATCCTTGTGGCGGGTGGGATGGAGAAGAGCGGGCATCTTCAACGTCGAGAGGATCTTGGTCCCGCACATCCCTCTCGGGAGCGCTTCAGCCGACGTCGGTGATGAGGTGAAAATGTAGAGAGATCGAGTCGCTTGTCTATTTTACTCAAAACAGACAAAATAAAAGGGATCCGTCCCGAAAGACAGCATCTAAATACATACTGATACATACGAAACCAAAACTGATTCGAAAAGGGTTCGGAAGCTAAGTTACAAAATGGGAAGGTATTAGGCACCCATTCCGCCCTTACGGTCTTTCATGGGTTATTGCTATTTTCCTTTACTTCCCCGTGATATGTGTCCATGTGTATATATAGTGGAGGTAGGAATCGTCGACTTGTATCATGGAAGAGATAAATCGAGTCATCCGTAGGAATGTTCTTAAAAGTAATAGTAGAAAAATAGGATTTACGCGATTATCCTAGCATTGATCGTTATAACGGAACGATAATACATATGGAATAATACGCCACTAAGAATAAATATACGTATATGTATATATATATATATATAGAATCTAAGAGAGTTAAGTTTAAAGAATATAGAAAAAATGGGAAAACGTAGGAAAAAGACTCGAGTCTCGGGTATTACCCCGAGATGCATACGTAGCCTATAGAGGCATCAAAGTCCACATAGTTCGTATGCAAAATGAGGGGTGGGGTTTATCCCATAAATCCAATCGGGGACTTCTCTTATATATGTGGGTGTGTGTAAAAAAGTGTTTTAGTTGTGAGAAAAGTGTGAGAATTCCCGTTTGGAAATTATGAGCAAACCCTCTTTTTCTTGTTTTGGGTTTTATTTATATGAAAATAAAAGATGTGCGAGAATAGTAAATAAAAATTATATTAGGATATGTGAGATGAGAGAGTAAAAATGTTAAGTAATAAAACAAATTAATTTGAATTTAGGAGAATTTGAACAGAGATTTGAGAGAGTTGGTCCTTTTTGGAGATCTTGAGCTTGATCTTGGATGTTGGAGAGCAGCCCTTACACTTGGGTGATGATGAAAGGTGGTTAATTCACCAAGTTTGATGAAAAGGATAATGAAAAGTGAAGGTTGGAAAAGGATTTCGATGTGGAAATCACGCTGACTTCGAGAGGGGTTTTCTGATCTCATTGAGAGGGATGGATTTCAGATCTTCTTCCCTTGGAATGAGGTTAGGCCCTCCTTTTTATAGTCCCAGGGCATTGCCAATCGGTACAGCCCTGGTTCTGCCAATCAACAGGTGTGTTTAGGTACATTGTCGATAAGCAGGGTTTGGAACCTGCGGTTTGGCAATCTCTTTCACGTTCCTTCGAAAAATTGGTCGTAGAGCGCAAACCATTGATCCGAATTGCGCACAGGGTGAACCATTGGAAACGTACTTTAGAGACCTTCGAAATTCTTTTGGATTGCCTGTGGGTCTGTGAGTTGACTTTGGGTCAAATGTGGCTCAGAAGCGTTCGTCGGTCTTTTGGATGGGGAATCGTCGGACACAAACGGATCGTTCGTCCGCTTAGTAAGTCAGAATCGCGCATGGGGAGGACCATTGGAAATTTTAGGAGATGTACTTCAACATTCCAAAGATCTTGACTCAGTTCGGGGAGTTGACTTTGGTCAAGCGGGGCCTGGAAGTGTTCGGTGACCTTTCAGAGTCAAATGGATCGTTCGTCCGTACCGTATGTTAGAATCGCGCATGGGGCAGACCGTTGGAAAGGGGTTTTAGTTCCCTTAGAAGATTCATTCAGTCTCAGTTGATATAAAGAGTTGACTTTGGTCAAATGGAGCTTGGGAGCATCCGATGACTTCCTAATCAAGTTTCAGGGGGAAACGGGTGATTCGCCGCACCGTAAGTCAAAATCGCGCACGGGATGGACCGTTGAAAAGGGGTTTTAATGCCCTTTGAAGATTCATTCAGTCTTGATCGAGATGAAGAGTTTAACTTTTGGTCAAGCAGAGCCTGGGAGTGCCTGATGGACTTTAGGTAAGTACCCGGGGTATGACTTAGGTTTTTAGCGATGAGGGTAGGTGCTAGGGAACCTACAGAGAGGTTAAGGGGTGTTGGAATGGGGTGTCTATAAGGTTGGTCCAACTGAGAGAGATTTACCTACGCTAACATCGAGAGACTTAAACTTCTGGTTAGTGGTGAGATGAGAACATGAATACTCTAGGGATATAGTGGGATAATAATGCCTTAAAGAGAATGTACCTGTTAGAGAGATAAGTTTTATGGTTGAAACATTGTGAGTAGTATGGACGATAATTCTACATATAAACTCGGGGATTTGGGTTATGTGAATTTCTATTGTATATAATATAAGTTGTATGTATACTTATTGATTGAACTATTATGTGTATAACATAGCTACGATGCTTGATATCGAGCGGAGGTTGCGCGTTGTGGATAATCATGACTTAAGGAGCCTTTGGGTGGGATATTGATTTGTACCACTAGAGCATAGAACCTAGGTAAGAGCTATTTGTGAGAACGATAGTAATGACGGTCGTATAGGTGCGTAGGTATGTGCATAGCCCATTGGCTTGGGACTATGTTCGCCCCCAATATATGTGTTTTGTTTTGATGGTTCGCGAGAGATTGAACCGTTAGTCCTTCATGCAATGAGCGATGAAACGGGACATGATAGCAGAGTATAAAGGCACCACAACTGTGTCTCGGGGTGAAGTATTATATATATATACACACACACACACACACACACACACACTTGTGATGATATCTACTGTGTAAATTATATAGGTAAAATTATAATTAAATCAGAAATGACTTAAGTAGCGAACACTTAATTATATTAAACTAAAAGTCCCCTTTTAAGCTAAAGAGAGATTGATCGTATATATTATATTGCGAGGGAAATACATGGGAACGATATTGGGATAGGAGTAGATATTAGTCAGGAAGGACTCGTTAGTATGGGGATAGGACTAGTAGGATTGAAATGCTAGATATGCACATTAGATGTGAGGTGAGCATTTCAAGTGAGTACGATAATTTAACATGAATAACGTATGTGCTAATAACTCATTTTAAGCACTTGCTGATTTTTAAATTTTTTTCAACTCGGGATAAAACTCGTTTTCTGCAAATCTCTTTTTCTTGTCAAATTATTTTAGGTGCCCAGCCACAGGGACACCGGGCTTAGGAGTTCCATTCATTCGACGAGTTGTAGCTACTGTGGAGGTTACTTGACTTTGTCATTAGACCCCTCTATGTCTATCATTCCTTTCTTTTGAGCTATTTTCATCAGTTGGGGATGTTGCCCTTTCTATTTAAATGTTTAGAGATCTTGGATTTAGTTACATAATTTTTGCAGTTATTGGATTTATTCAGTTGGACTATGTATTTGACTTTTGACTGGAAGTATTTACTCTGGTCCCTTTTATTATGTCAGTTATTTCATTTCTCATGAGATTGGATTGAATGGTGAATATTTAACTATTTCCTTACATGGTGTTATATTAATTAAAAAGATAAAATTTTGACATCAACCTTTTTAAATATTAGGTGGTCAGTTTTAATTACAAAGTTTTCGACAGTGATGCATAATCTGAACCAACTGGATATTTTGAATTAATTAATAAAAGACTGATCACTCGGTATTTAATTATGCGGGGTGTCACGATACTCTTGAGTATGAGAGTTAATAAAAGTCAAACATAGATCAAGAAGCAGTCGGTGACTTCTAGTTAGGGTTTTGGGGTAAAAAGGTTGCTAAATGTGAACCATTACTAGAATTCGTGCATGGTATGTAGTTTTGGATAGGGGATTCATAGCCTCATGAAAGTGAGTGAGATATTCTTAGGATCGAGAGTTAACTAAAGTCAAACGAAGCTAGAGAAACATCAAGTGACCTCCAGGTATGGATTAAAAGAGGGAAAAGGGTTCGAGGTTTGATGGGACTTTGTTTGGAACCTATGGAGGTGTACGAGGGGTAACCAAATAGGGTGTCTACAGATCCCCTCGATGAGAGAGCTTAGAATAAGCGAAGGTCGTTGAAATATAGAGACACCAATGGAAATTTAATATTGTTGAGTTTTTATGTTTAGGAACTACGATGGAGATAAGTAGACCAAATTAGGTGTCAAGGTTTTATTCCGAGGACCTTATGAGCATAGAAACTTATATAGGGGTTCGTGGCCTATTTTGAAGGCCTATGTCAATTTTGACGGCCTAAATAGTGGATGCTACCGATTCAGAGGATTATGACCTAATTCTGAGGGCCTAAGTCAATTTTGAGGACCTAAAGAGTGGATGCGATAGATTTAAAGGATCGTGACCTACTTCTGAGGGCCTCGCTCAATTTTGAGGATCTAGATAGTAGATGTGATCGATTCAAAGGATCGCGACCAATTTTAAGGGCCAACAGAGTGCATGTGATCAATTCAGCCAATGTGAACCTATGTCGATTATAAAGACCTAAATTGTGTATGCGAACGATTTAAAGGATCACGGACTAATTATGAGGGTCTAGGTCAATTTTGAATACCTAAAGAATGTATGCCACCAACTTAGAGGGACATGGACAATTATGAGGGCCAAGGTCGATTATGAGTAATTATAAAGTGTATGCGATCAATTCAGAGGGTCGAGGGTCGAGGGCCAAGGTCAATTATGAGTACTTAAAAAGTGTATGCGACCAATTCATAGGGTTTAGGTTGAGGGCCATGGTCAATTTTGAGGACCTAAAAAGTGTATGCGACCATTTTAGAGGGCCGAGGACAATTTTAAGGAACAAGGTCAATTCTAAGGACCTAAAAAGTGGAAAGGTCAAATTTGTGGACCTAAAGAGTGGAAAGGTCAATTCTATGAACCTAATGGATGGATAGGTAAATTTTATGGACCTAAAGGGAGAAAAAGTAAATTTTTCATTACTAACGGGTGAAGAGATCAATTCTATAGACCTAAAGGGGGAAGAGGTTAATTATGTCGAGGTAAATTTTATGAATTGAATGGTTAGAGAGGTCAATTATGCGAACCTGAAGGGTAAATATGTCAATTGTGTGGTCCTAAAGGATGAAAAGTAGTTTTTGGAGTGCATATGTGATGAGGTGAGAGTCTTCTGGAGTATTTCAAATTTCTTTGAGAATTTTTTTGTAATTTCTGATAATCTTAAATACTTGCATAGTTTTGATGTTTTTGTTCTATGAGAAATGTGCAATTTTGCAAAATTTTATTTTTTATGATATTTGGAATTCTTAAGAAATTTTTCGTCGGGAATTTATGTTATTGATTTGAATTTTACATACGGATTTCGCTCTGATGAGTGTTCTCTCGCAGGTTACTATGGGAGTGAAGGCGGTATGGGAAAAGCTTCTCGAGGTGGTGAGGCTGATGGTGGACATTTTCAGGTTCAGCTACCTGACAATGTCTTTAGATAATACTTTGAGGTCAACCATATTGTTGTGTGCCCTAGGCGAGCAACGGTGGGATACCACCCACACATTCCACTCCCTTGGGGATGGGATGACGCTTATACTAATAGACGTGCATCAGATTTTAAGGCTAGACTATAAGTGAGTTATCAAGAGTCGGTGAATATGGCTTTACTAAAGGAGTCTTTGTTCACTAAGGGTGATAAATGTGGTTGATGGTCAGTGGTTGCGATATGTGATGTTCCTTTTTATTATGTTTCTTCTAGGGATTACACTATTAGTGAAGAGTAGTGATGGCATCCATCCAGCTTTCTTGCGAGATTTCATGTAGATACGAAACTGTTATTGGGGGAGCTTGACACACGTGACGCTATTTGTTTGATTTAGTGGTTTTTCTTTGTACCTGAAAAGAGACTTAAAAGGAAAAGAAATGATGAATTTTTATTTTATTATCTTGATTTAGTGGCTTACTATACATGCACTTTAATTTTCACGAAGGTTTTTATTTAAGAAAAGTAAGAAAATGCTTTTTTAAATTTTTTGAATATGTTTTTAAATGTTCAAGTAAACAAATGCTCGGAGAGCTTCATTGTAAAAGGTATTTTTAAAAGGGGCTTATTTGGAAATAAGAGGAACAAAAAGAAATAAGTGAAATTTCCAAAATGGGGGATATTGACTGGTATACCCCTTAGCCTACCAATCACCACACCTATTGAGATTTAGTTTGCTTTTCCTTCCTTTATCGCATTCTTATTGCATTCTTCGCACATGGATTTCTCCACAATCATTGTTAGTTTGATTGGTCTATAGATGAGTTCTTAAAAATTTTGATGTCCGGTTGGGATGTTCCTATTCTACAATTGTGTGATTGCCACTATGCTCGACTCGTGGGTCTTTTCTTGACTTCCTTTTATTTTTCTTGATGATTTTTGTGCCAAGTGG
Source organism: Sambucus nigra (assembly GCA_949130495.1). Classification (NCBI taxonomy): domain Eukaryota; kingdom Viridiplantae; phylum Streptophyta; class Magnoliopsida; order Dipsacales; family Adoxaceae; genus Sambucus; species Sambucus nigra. Next base: position 388,441,882 of record OX422212.1, read on the forward strand.
GTTGGGATCAAATTATTCGTCCTCGTATAAACAATTTTTATTTTGTAGAGGGCTTAACTTAATCAATAAGGTTGATTTTAAGGCCTTTATGGTAGCATCGTGGGCCTAACCCAGTCTAAGGGGAAGTTATGATACTATCTAGGAATTATCTGAGATGGGTGGTTAAGGATTCAGTTGTGAAGGTTTATAATGAGGAGATTGGACGAAGGTATCCTATAATGGTTGAGTCTATAGAAGATAGAGTTATGGTCCAATCTAAACTATTTAGGGCATACCACCATATTAAACGCATGAGGATAAATAGCTCGAATTAAGTTTCTTGGGGACTTTCGAGGAATATTAGTGGTTGTCATAATGATGACACAAAGACATTTAGTAGTTGAGATAGTTTATGAAGATTGACTAGTGTAGGTTTAGTTGTTTGATGTTTTGGTTTATAGGTATTTTGGGTATAGAATTCGGTAGGTTTTGTATGAAGTAGTCGCTTATGTTTAGATATAAATATAATGAAATAAATTATTATTTCGGCATATCTTATTGTGACTTTAGATTTTTTTTTGAATTATCTATACTTATCGCTAAGGCATACAAAATCCTTTTTTTCATTTAAAAATGATGAGAGATACTATTGTCTCTTCATGGAAAGAAAGAATAACATTTTGTTAAAAAGAAAGGATCGTGCCTAAAGAGTCTTTATGGGACGCCTACGTATCTCTGTGGGGATATAAAAGTTGTTTTGTAAGTTTTGAAACGTGCTTGAGAGGATCAGGTCCTATGTAGTTCTTGCCTATCATGACGATAAAAAGATGAGGGGTAAAATTTCTTGAGATAGTCCAATTTGACTCAACGTGTCATCTCTTCTATATTGAGGTCTGTGAGAATAGCGGCACTGTATGACAAAATTTTACTATCAAGATATGGCCCAATCAAATTGTGCTAATTTTCCCTCTTGGGTCCCATATAGGTTCTACGATTTCTTTGAGACTGAAATATCCTTCCCGCATATCGCAGTCTTTGACTTTCCTGTTGAAGTATCCTGCAATATGACGATGATACCCTTGTATATGGTATAAATATTTCACTCTCTTCTTGTCCAAGAGTGGGAACTCATCTTAACGGCTTTGTTGTCAACTAACTTCATCGACTTTACTTTTAAGCATAACTTACAAGGAGAGTATCTCAAGTTCAAGAGGCAGGATTGCTTCCATGTCGTATACTAAGGAGTATGGAATATCGACGACGGGTGTTCTGATAAAAGAGCATATGCCCCAGAGGGCATAAGGGATTCAATCAATCTAATCCCATCCACTTGTGATACCCCGCTTATTAAAACCAGAGGTGGCCAGCCCGATACTCCAATAAATACAGAAATCATAGATGGTCCATTCTTAGCATCACTGTCGTGAAAATAATAATACGAGATAGCCACTAATTATTTTAGAAAACGGATGTTAAAATTAATTTTGTAAGTTCAAATAAAACCGTTAAGACAATCCAATTTTAAAAGATGGTGGATATAAATAAAGATAGATAACAGTTTAACAATCATCTACAACATAATAACCGAATAAGCTGTCAGTTAACAAACCAATACAAGTGGTTACACCGAATATTACAAATAAATATCAAAGTATAAATAAGCAAATACAAAACTTGGGCAACACGCCCCGAATGTGTAGACTGATCATAACTAGATTGTACAAAATATTGATGCGTTTATCACAAAAGTCCTATAACATCCGCAAAAATGTCATAGCCCCCGGACACTAGGAAGGAAGGATCAACACGGGCGTCCTTGCAGCGGAGCACCTGGGCATAAAAGAGATCCATACAAAATAAATGCATATTAACGGGTCAGGGCCCTTTTTAATATGATAAGCATGTGAATAAAATGCATGATAGTTATGAATATCTAACATCATAAATAAGCTTAATTCTCTCTTCACAGTAATAATAATCCTCACCTCTCATCTAAATGCACGACCTAGCGCAATGCCATTTATAATGATAACTATTCATCAATGCAAGTGAAATAACTCAATTTCAACTTAATAAGCTTATTTTTCATCTTTTGCACAATATTACTTCACAAGTTCATTTCTCATTAGGAAACTTATTCCAAAATAGTTGATTTATAAAATGCTTTCGCCATTTATAAAATATCACATTCGGAAGAATACTTATAATCACAAAATATAATGATTTTAAGACCATCCTTCCAAGAGTCACCCCACTGGATGCGCCACCAAATAGCTAATATCTTCCATGGCCTATCACCAACAAAACCTGGGCATCCAAAATCACGTCATGTGGGAAGAGGCCATATACCTTCGACAGTGAGTCATAACCATACCCGAAATTAGCTCACTTTGAATAAAATAACATCACAATATAACCACTGGTCCTATGGCTGAGGACTATATTCACCCTGCATTCACTAGCCTGGGGACTTCACCTCATTTGCATAACTTCCCTTATGATAGAACTTAGAGAGGTATGTATATGCAAATCAATATTCACAAGATATGCCAATGAAATGTGCATTACATTATATCCGGAGCCATAAGCGTTTGATGACATAAACTATAAACCACAATGTTTAATTATCCCCATACTAACTCCCAAGAATTAACTACAACATCATAGGCCACTAAGGGTAATTTACCTCATCCAAGTATCTAAAGGTCCAAAACCATATATCCCTACATTCCCCTAGTCCAGACTGTCTTATTAGATCAAATGGACACTTACTACCATGTACATTTATTATATTATCGAATCCACGACATAAGCCCGAACACCCCTTTACTAACTTAGGATACTGATTCCCCTATTACGAGACTTTAAAATTTAATTTTACTTCATGCAAGAAGGTCCCTAGGCCTAAACCTTAAAAAAAGGAGCTAAAGGAAACTAAAGTTTTCGGGGTGAAAAACAGGGTACCGGTCGACCGGCCCCTGACCCCCGATTGACTGCGCTTTTTAATTATGCCTATCGAGAGAAGTAATGGGATTTTCTCTTTAGGCCCGATCGATCGGGCTCTAGACCGCGGACGACCGACCTCACTAGTTCTCGCGGCCAACCCTTCTTTTAACAAGACAAAACCAAAACCCTAACCCTATATTCCTCCACTTCCCTCAACCTCATCATCTAATAACATTACCCCAACCTTTCTACACAACAACAAACAAATATTTTCAACTCAAATCATATAAACATAAAAATCTAAGGGCTAAACACCAAAATTCATCAAAACCCAAATTTGTTAAATTCTCCAAATACACAACTATCAATTCAAATTATCCACACTAAATCATACATTTTCAAGTTAGAAACTTTCCTTAGGGTTGTAGTCTCGGATTATCTTCCGATAGCAATGATTCCCAAGCTCAAATCTTCGATTCTCTATCTTTTCTCTTCTTTTTCTCCCAATCACTCTCTCTCCCTTTCTAGGTTTAGAAGACATAAATGAGAATAAATGTTGTTGGAAGACTTAAATGCCTATTAACTCTAAATTCCAGCTTTAAATGTTACTACACAATTAAAATGACTCGTAACAACATAATTAAGTCATAACCTGTCAAAAGTACCCGGAACCCAAAAATACAACATGGTACTTATTTTGACTATCTCAACTATTTCCGGACTAACTGCGCCCTCTAAATTGACATTCGGGATAACATAAATTATTTCATGTTCCAACATCATTTTAATTTATCAATAATGATTCAATTGGAATATAAGCCTTACCCGTCGCCTAAAGCACAATGACGCAATAAAACATAATATGATGCTATTCACATTTACTGAACAGTAAATATGCAAAACTTAGTAAATATTATCTCTTAAATAACTTAAAATAATATTTACTCCAACTTCCTTTATTTTATATAATTAACCCGCATGGCAAATTAATATAAAAATAATTACTAAAAAATAAGGGGTATTACATACTCCCCCCTTATAAGGGAATTTTTCCCTCAAAATTCAGGCATACGTTGTAAAAAGAGGTTTGGATACTTCTCTCGAATATTGTCCTCACGCACCCATGTCGACTACTCGGCATTGTGATGTTCCGATTGGACATGAACCAAGGGGACCACCTTCGACCTTAGCCTATGTTCTCCATGATCTAAAATTGCAACTGGTTGTTCCTCGTATGAAATATCAGGTTGTAACTTGATATCATCTGATGGAATATGCCAATAAGCTACTTCGCATCTTTTATACTTCTTCAAAGATGAAACATGGAACACATCATGAATTTTTTATAGGCGTTCCGACAAAGCAAGTTGATATGCTACGAGGCCTACCTTTGCAATAACGGGAAAGGGCCTGCATAACGCGATGAAAGCTTGCCTTTCTTCCCAAATCGCATTACGCCCTACATTAGTGACACCCGCACTATAACTTGGTCCCCACTTCTAATTCCACATGCCTCCGATTTGCATCGGCATAGCTCTTCTGGAAATCTCGTGCAAATCGTTGGCGGTTTTGAATAATCTCAATCTTCGAAGATATTTCTTGGATCATTTCAGGTACAAGGAGCTTATTGTCTCCTACTTCCAACTAATAAGCTGGTGATCTACGCGGTCGGCCATATAATGCCTCATATGGCATCATACTTATCGTGAATTGGTATGAATTATTGTATGCAAATTCGACCAATGGAAGGTATTGCTCCTATCCTCCTTTAAAGTCAAGTACGTAGATCTGAAGTATGTCCTCCAATATTTGGTTGACTCTCTCCATTTTTTCATCCATTTGCAGGTGGTAGGAGGTACTCAACTTAAATTCTGTCCCCATTGCTTCTTGGAAACTTCGCCAGAAATGGGATACGAAAATCTTGTCTCGGTCCGACACTATATTGATAGGCACCCCCTAAAGTTTCACAAACTTCGCAATAAGGAGCCGGGCGTAATGTGTCATATTATAATCCGTCTGTACTGGTAGGAAATGTGGCGATTTGGTCAATTGATCGATAATTACCCAAATAAAATCATGACCTATTTGCGACGTCAGCAATTCAGTGATAAAATCCATGGATATACTCTCCCATTTCCACACCGGTATTTCTAACGGTTGCAACAATCCCATTGATCGTTGGTGGTCCACTTTTACCAATTGACAAGTGGCGCATTGGGAGACAAACTCAAAAATGTCCCTTTTTGTACCCACCCACTAATACCGACAGCGCATATCTTGGTACATTTTGTCCCCGCATGGATGTACTGTAAACCCCAAACCATGAGATTTTATCATGGCGGAACGTCTCAAGTCTCCTTCGTTCGGGACTAAAAGTCTTCATTGGAAACGTAACCGACCCTCAAAACTAATAGAGTAGGACTCCGCTCCCTTGGTCAATAACTGGCGTACCCGGTCTTGGCAGTCTTTGTCCCTTCCTTGCGCTTCCACGACTCTCATCATAATAGCAGGTGTGATGGTCAACACTAACATAAATTCTCTTACTACAGCATCCTCATAGCTAAGTTCTTTCCACTTGGATTTCCATGCCTTCGCTAGTTCCCCCACAGGTTTTCTACTCAGCGTATTCGCTACCACATTTGCCTTTCCTGGGTGATAATGAATATCGAATTGATAATCCTTTACAAACTCAAACCACTGACGTCGCCACATATTTATATCTTTTTGTGAGAACAAATATTGTAACAACTTGTGGTCCATGAAAAGATTGAATTTCTTTCCCAGGAGGTAGTGCCTCCATATATTTAAGGCGAACACTACCGCGGCGAGCTCTAAGTCATGCGTGGGATAGTTCTTCGCATGGGGCTTAAGCTTGCGAGACACATATGCAATGTCCCCATAGTCCTATAGTAACACACCTCCCAATTCTTATAGAGACGCATCCATAAAGACCAAATAGTCCACTCCCGATCTTGTCAACACGAGTACATGAGCAGAAGTCAATTTGTCCTTCATCTCATCGAAAGATAGGTCACAGTCGTAACACTCCCTCTAAAGATGGGCCTCACATTCTTTTTGGCCTGGTGTCTCTAGTTACTCGAGATTTCATTCTTATTATTCCTAGAAACCTAATTCTTCTTAAAGTTAACCAACCAAATCTTCTCGTGGTTAACTCACTACAGCCTTCCTAAAACAGCGCCACATGCCCCACTGGCCTTACATCCTAATAACCCTAAGGTCGATTTGTTTCCTACACACATAAAATGCGTACTATACTAACTATATCCCTAGTGCCCAAGACCTTTCTCAATTTTCGACATTCTCTCGCTTTCATGCGTGGGACGTCTTGCAAAGTGAAATCCAAACAAGGAACCCTCCAGTTACACTACTACCTCGCACCGTCGGTCATCAAGATATAACGGCCTAAGTCACACAATCTGGACCGCTAAAAATCCTATCTTGTAACCCCACTAACGCGCTTCTACCTCTATGTCCTTCCGTTTCGACAACATGGAAAGTCTAACTAATCGGGGTGCCTAATCTCTGCATAATGTTACGAACCCCCAACTCAAAATATATTTCCCTTAAATTTTCCTTCTATTCAAGGCCTAGCTATCAGCCTCAACCTGACTTCCTTTACCTTGTCTCTCCCACATATTTGCGGTGAGAGAAATATTTTTAGTGCATTTGCACCGCACATCTACTTTTTGTTAGACCTTAATCAATCACGTGACTCTCGGCTAATTTCACCAAACCAACATCCTAGCATATAGTAACATCTATCCACTCCCAATGTCATTAAGGTTCATGCGTGGAGTGTTTCGCAAGCGAAATTCAAACAAGGAACCCCTCCGATACACTACTACTTAACTTTGTCGATCGTGGAGATAGGTTAGTGTAAAATATGTAAAATAATAATTCATGCATACCTTAGACCATATCTATAAGGTCTCAACCCGTATCTAGGTGAGATATTACTGAACAACTAGTTCCACCCTAGAACCGCATATATGATAGCCTTGCAATCATTAGCCTTCTATCCCTCTGATCAATCAAAAATATTTTATACTCGTATAACACATACAAAATGAGTAATACAAACCAGATATAATTTTAAAATATCCACACCCGTTTTTAGCGAATGAAGGAAAATAGAACCTCTCTACCGCGAAAAACATATAGATATACCCTCTATAATTTTACTGATACTGCCACAAAGCTCTAATTACACACTCGAATCTAGGGTTAATAAAATACTGTGACTCAATTCTGCCACACAGAATACACCTCCCTCATATGAGGTAGAACTCACAACAACATTCTTTCCAATGACCCTGGATGCTCCAAATAGTTCCCAGATACAGTATCCTCGTCCTAACTGAACCAAAAACTACTTTAATCAATGCCCCATTTTGGCACCCTATTCTTGTCCTTTAACTCCTACCGGGTAAGATCAAGGCATGTGGTTCTACGTTCCACATCACAATCATTTCCCATCTTTGGCCACCCTGACCATGTTAAAGTTTTAAGTATCTCAGACTCTATAGACTCGATCCCGACAATCACCCTCGTAGTTCCCTTAACTCCCCCAACAAAAGAGAACTTTCTACTAGCCTCAACTGCCTTATTTCATTGAATTCCACGGGTGGATGTCCACCAATGGGGTTTCACAAACACAACTTCTCCATAATTGTTAGCAACACTTACTAGTGATCATGTCATTCCACTTAAGAACTCTTTCTTCATTGTTCCTACATTACTTCGGTGCAAGTTTTCCTTAACCATATAACTCTTTATTCAATGTCGGCCTCTAACCGATCCTCATGTGAATACTTGAGAAGCTGCGTTCTCTTCATTTTTGATAAATAAAAGGAACTCGCTGTTAAAGCCATCCATAAGATTCCACTACGAGCCAAACATCCTTCTCCCCCAAATATGGTGGCTACGGTTCCTACTATTTCAATATTTCTCCAACGGGTGAAAAATTTTCCTCAAATTTTCACATTTTGGGCATTCCTATACCTCGCTCTAAGCTAAAGATTATAAGCCCTATACTTCCACTGAATGAAGCTACACTTCTTCCGCATGATTTAACTTCAACGTATGGTCCTTATCAAGGACCTTTCAAACTTTTTCCCAATTTAACTTCACTGGGTAATTCAAGTTTAGCACCACTCTCTACTATAGCGATACTTGGGTAGATATAGCTACTGTACTTTAGTGGCCATCATAGCAATCCATGATAATGCCATGAAGGGAGTGACCTCCACTACGGTCCTCATCCCCCACTTCAACTTACAGTTCTAACTAAGACCCGCCTCATGCTGCCTTCATAACGGCCTTCCCTGGTCGCCCTTCATCAATCAACACATGAATCACGAACAAAAGCGCAAAAGATTTACAAAAATCTTACGTTTTGGCAGGAGAACGAAATTTCATAGGAGGAATCAACAATCGTAATCCTAAGGTTCTATGTCAAATTAAAAGCAACGCTGAAAGCGTAATACGTCCGCATAGATTCCTAAGGACACTAGAACCTGATGCTCTGATACCATCTGTGACACCTCGCTTATTAAAATAAGAGGTGGCCAGCCAGATACTCCAATAAATACAGGAATCATATATGGTCCATTCTTAGCATCACTGTCATGAAAATAATAATACGAGATAACCACCAATTATTTGAGAAAACGGATGTCAAAATTAATTTTATAAGTTCAAATAAAACCACTAAGACCATCCAATTTTAAAAGAAGGTGGATATAAATAAAGATGGATAGCAGTTTAACAATCATCCACATCATAATAACCGAGTAAGCTGTCAGTTAACGGACCAATACAAGAGGTTACACTGAGTATTACAAATAAATATCACAGTATATATAAGCAAATACAAAACTTGGGCAACACGCCCGAATGTGTAGACTGATAATAACTAGAATGTACAAAAGATTGATGCGTCTATCACAAAAGTCCTATAGCATCCGTAAAAATGTCATAGCCCCTGGACACTAGGAAGGAAGTATCAATACGGGCATCCTTGCGGCGAATCACCTGGGTGTAAAAGAGATCCATACAAAAGAGAGATATAAATGGGTCAGGTCCCGATTTGATATGATAAGCATGTGAATAAAATGCATGAAAATTATGAATATATAAAATCATAAACAAGCTTAATGCACTATTCACAATAAGAATAATCAACACCTCTCATATAAATGCACGACCTAGTGCAGTGTCATTTATAATGATAACTATTCATCAATGCAAGAGAAATAACTCAATTTTAACTTAATATGCTTATTTTTCAGCTTTTGCACAATATGACTTCACAAGTCCATTTCTCATTAGGAAACTTATTCCAAAATAGTTGATTTATAAAATGCTTTAGCCATTTATAAAATATCACATTCGGGAGAATAGTTATAATCACAAAATATAATGATTCTAAGATCATCCTTCCGGGAGTCACCCCACTGAATGCGACCCTCAATAGATATCATCTTTCAGGGCCTATCACCAATACAACCTGGGCATCCTAAATCGCATCGTATGGGAAGCGTCCATATACCTTCGACAGTAAGCCATAGACATACCTGGAATTACCTCACTTCGAATAAAATAACATCACAATATAACCACCGGTCCTATGGCCGAGGACTATATTCACCCTGCATTCACTAGCGAGGGGACATCACCTCATTTACATAACTCCCCTTATGATAGCATTTAGAGAGGTATGTATATGCAAATCAATATTCACAAGATATGCCAATGAAATGTGCATTACATTATATTCGGAGCCATAAGTGTCTAATGACATAAACTATAAACCACAACATTTAATTATCCCCATACTAACTCCCAAGAGTTCATTACAACATCATAGTCCACTAAGTTTAATTTACCTCATCCAAGTCTCTAAAGGTCCAAAACCATATATCCATACATTCCCCTAGTCCTAGACTATCTTATTAAATCAAATGGACACATACTACCATCTACATTGATTCTATTAATGAATCCACGACTTAAGCCTAAACACCCTTTTACTAACTTAGGATATATTCCCCTATTACGAGACTCTAAAAGTCTAGTTTTACTTCATGTAAGAAGGTCCCTAGGCCTAAACCTTAAAAGAAAGGAGCTAAACAAAACTATAGCTTTCGGGGTGAAAATAGGGTACCGGTCGACCGGACCCTGACCCCCGATCGACCGCGCTTTTTAATTAGGCCTATCGAGAGAAGAAGTGGGCTTTTATCTTTAGGACCGATCAACCGGGCTCTGGATCGCGGTCGACCGACCTCACCAGTTCTCACGGCCAACCCTTCTTTTAAAATGCAAAACCCAAAACCCTAACCCTAACCCTATATTCCTCCACTTCCCTCAACCTCATCATCTAATAACATTACCCCAACCTTTCTACACAACAACAAACCAATATTTTCAACACAAATCATACAAACATCAAAATCTAAGGGTTAGACACAAAAATTCATGAAAACCCACAATTTGTTCAATTCTCCAAATACACAACTATCAATTCAAATTATCCACACTAAATCATACATTTGCAAGTTAGAAACTTTCCTTAGGGTTGTAGTCTCGTATTATCTTCCGATACCAACGATTCCCAATCTCAAATCTTCAATTCTCTTCCTTTTCTCTTCTTTGTCTTCCAGTCTCTCTCTCTCTCTCTCTCTCTCTTTATAGGTTTAAAAGATACAGATGAGAATAAATGATGTTGGAAGACTTAAATGCCCATTAACTCTAAATTCTAACTTTAAATGTTACTGTAAAATTAAAATGACTCGTAACAACATAATTAAGTCATAACCTGTCAAAAGTACCCGGAACCCAAAAATACAACATGGTACTTATTTTGACTATCTCGACTATTTTCGGACTAACCGCGCCCTCTAAATTGGTATTCGGGATAACATAAATTATTTCATGTTCCAACATCATTTTAATTTATCAATAATGATTCAATTGGAATATAAGCCTTACCCGTCGCTTAAAGCACAATGACGCAATGATTTATGTTATAAATACAATTACTCAAAAATAAGGGGTATTACACCACTTTCAGTCATTTTTTTTATCATAGATTTGAGGCTCTTATTAATATCTTCAACAACCCCATTGGTTTATTGTCAGTAGGGAGAAGACTTATGTCTTTGGATTCCATATTCCTTGACCACTTATGTGACTTCATCTTAGAAATGGAGCCCATTATCTAATACTATGTTATAAGGGTTCCCATAGAGATAAATTATATTCTTTCTAATGAACTTGGCTAATTTTTATCATTCCACACCGTGTATGATTCTACCCTAACCTATTTAATGAAATAGTCAATGGAAAAGAGGAAAAATTCATGCCCTTGGGAGTAACTTTTCCAATAATGTCAATGCCAAAAGCCGAAATGGGCCAAGGAGAGGCCTTTTTGTATAACTCTTGAGGGGGTAAGTGTTGGAGAGTTGCAAATTATTGGCATTTGAGACAACTTCTGACATAAATACTCCAGTCTTGGACCATGGTAATCCAATAGTATCCCTACCGAATAATCTTCTTTGCAAAAAAATGATTGTTCAAGTGAGGCCCATATTCCTCGCTATGGATTTTCTGCATTAATTCTTCAATGTCAACCCTTTCTATGCATTCCAAATGAGTGCCATCAAAATTTCTCTTGAATAGTGACTTGTCGTAAATAATGTACTCGACTGTAAGATTGCGAAGAGTCACACGGTCTTTCTTATCAACTCCTTGGAAATATTGTCAATGCTTGACGAGGCACCAAATATCATTATACCATATCTCAATTTTATCTAAATCTTATTATATGGAGATCTTAATGTGGTAACAATGGGTTGACAAGGATTGTTTCTGAACCTGAAAGGGGGGCATTATTATTCCCTTGGGCATGTTAGCTGTGGAGGTTAATGTCTCTAATGCATCATCGAAGTTTTTTTGAGCGAAAAAGTTCGTGTAAGGCGACATCCTTGAATTGGAAAGTGAGTTCTTCAAGATAAGCATGTAAGGGTAGGAGTTTCTCATCTTTGACTTTCCATTTTTGAAGGACTTATCCTATAATGAGGGTCGAGTCTCCGTGACATCAAATTACCAGATTCCTTTCTCGAGGGAAAGTTTGAGACCCACTATGCATGCTTCACATTTATTCATGTTGTTGGTTCAAGGGAAGTCTAGTTTGATGGTGATGGGAGTATGGGAGTTGTTAGGAGCGATCAGGAGTATCCCAATACCATATCCCTTCTTATTATCAACTACATCAAAGAATATCTACCGTCGAATCTCTTTATGATAAGTAAAGAGAATATCCTCATCCGAGAATTTGGAAATCCATACATCGACCTTCCTCATGTGTTGGAACGTTAGGCCCCCAATTTTAAATTCCTTTTTACTTCAAAAGGATAATTCCCTTTTATTAGATGCGGAAGCATGAGATGATGGTTCAAAATAAAAACAAATGAACAAATTTTAATTTCTTCTTAAATTAAAATTACACCAAGTGAAATATGATGAAAAACACACACAAAATTTGATTTCACTTAAACACAATTAATTAACCCAAGCCCTTAAAATTTACCTAAGTCATATTTTCAATATTACTCAATTAGGCCAAACCAATTTCATCAAATTAAATTAATGACTTCAATTAATTATACATAAACATTACCCAATTAATTTATGTAGCACCAAATTAAATTATTAGTGATTAAACCAAATTTTATCTTGTTACCTAAGCATGTGTTCTAGGTGATATAGCAATAAACAATGAATCACTACGCCGCGATGTACGAGGAAAAATCCACAATGGGAAAAAACCTCGGACGGCCCTAACCTTAAGTCCACTAAGTATGGATTTACAAATTACAAGACAGATGACTTACTTCCTCGAATCGACCCCTTTCAAGCCTTGGCCCGTCTTCTTGTAAGCACCTCCGCTTAGTAGATAACCCCGGAGCTCCACCGAATCTTGGAATTCATCAATGAGACAATAGGTACACCGTCAACCACATATGGTCCCTTTCACCATGTGAGAATGCCGCAGTAAAACAAGATCTTCTTCTTTGAGGGATTTAGAAGGAAACCCAAACTTCTCTTCAAACAGATGTAGAGATAAACTGGTGCCAAATACTCCAAGCAAAGTATATATATATGAAACTTGGATAGACAAACTAATGCGTGTAACTCAAGTGTTTAATCAATTTTTCTTTGAAAAATATACACTTAAACAAAGAACTTTGTCTCCTTTGAATTTCTCTCTCAAACACTCTCTTAGAGGTTGTAGGATATAAAAAAGTTAATTTCAAAATGGTTGTTCCAACACTACATAAATTCTGTCAAAAGTTAGTGGGGAAAGAAAGTGGAGAAAATGGAAAAACTGCTAAAAAATTGCCATTTTAATTTCCCGCCGGAAATCTCGTTCGAATGAGATTTCGTTCGAACGACACTTCTAATGAAATTCCAGTGGTCATTAGGGAAATCTCATTGGCAAACTCGTTCGAATGACATTCTCGTTTGAATGACAATTCGAACGAACTTCGAGAAAATTTGAAAATTTTGATTTTAGCCCAGAAACTTTATATACTTTATTTTAAAGTTATAATAAAATCTTTTTGAAAATAAACAACAGTTTAAAACTTAGTACACTTTCAAATAAACAACTCCCAATATAAAATATTCCAAGCTCCTATATATATATATTCAAAATGCATTCATACCTTAGGAGTAATGGAACCAATGTTGTTGACATAGAAACGAGGCACATTAAACTCGGCATTTGATGAAGCTTTAATATCTTGGCCGCTACATCTTCAACAAACACGTCATAGGCTTGAAGGATGATCAATAATTCTATCCTATGACTCAAACTTTTTTTCCAGAATTGAGCCAAAACAATAAAGGACTCAATTGGAAATTTGTGTCCTTACAAATCTCCCCCTTTGGCTATTCCGGGACAAAAACAAACAATAAATCCTAAAGGGCCGTCAAGCTCTACTAGAATGATAAAAAGTCCCACCCAAAATAAAAATACAATGCTTGACTCAAACAACCCAAGGATTAAAATATTTGCCGGTGAAAGTTGCCACTTAGAATATAATTCCTGCACACTTAAGCAAACACATTAAACGCATAGGAAATATCAAAATATTAAATGCAATTAAATAATTACTCCCCTTAAATTAATTCTCCCCTTTATTAACTATGATCAACCTAAGAAGATAGTGACTCCCCCTAAGTTAAATCTCCCCTAAACTAAGACACGATTACAATTGGATCAGATACCATTTCTCCCCCTATCATTCTCCCCCTTTTGTTCAGGAATAGACAAAGGTTAAAGAATTAAACATTAACTTATCTCCCCCAATTAAAGCATATACACCCTCTAAACTAAAACAAGGGATACATAATGTGGGATAACAATCTAAACATGCAATAGTGCATAAAGTGATGAGAACATTAAAGCACATAGGCAACAAAATCATAACTAATCCAACAATTAATAATGGATACCAACTAAGATGCAAGAAATTGATACCAATATGATGCATAAAGTATTAAGTATGTGATATCAAAACATAATGCAACTAGATAGATACCTATTATGAATTAAAGCTTAGATGGACTAGAAAGTAAGGCAAAGACTAAATAAAAACATATCAAATATATATATACATAATAAATACCAAATAGACTCAAGTACACATATATAGATATAAAGACACAAATGACACAAAATAAGATAAGCTTTTCACACTCGTATGGCAAAAATGTGTCATATGGAAACGAAAGTGTTGGGGTGTGAACTAGTAACAAATAAATTTAGACCCAATCACTTAAACATGTTCACAGAGTTCTCAATTGATTGCAAACTTCATCACATTTGAATATAGCCTCATGTGACAATATAGACTGAACTCAATGAACAAACATACATAATGCATACAAGCCTAGCATGTTGATGATTCTACAAACCAATAGAGTCATGACATTGAAAGTACAACTAGGATAACAGACACTGTGCAAACTGTTGATATACCATCCAATATCCCTCAATAGGCATATATATTTGAATGAATATATCAATCAAAAATACGCCTTGGCAATTTATTTTTCTTTTTAAAGCCATATTTTCTTTTAGGCCTTTGGACCACGTATTTCTTTTAGGTCCAAACAAACGGTGGCTTACTATTCGCAAAGGATAATAAATCCTTTCGGAGCCCTTCCCCGTACACATTTATATTTATCATTTTTTTTATTTCTCACAAATCTCATGTGCGACGGATTTTGACATGCCCTAGTCCTCTTAGGTCACAAATATGTAGATGACAAGATTGGTAGGAGAACACCTCACAAAGCTCAAATAGACATATGAAGTTAAAATTTCAAAAATGAGCTCGTGCATGTGTGAATTGAGGCATATAAAATAGAATCCATTTAAGCAACACAAAATCCAACTACTCCATGTAAGCATGGTAAAGAACATAATAAGGATTAACAATCTAAACCAAAAGTTCTATCCACATGAGAGCGTAAAAGATGGGATTCTAACACAAGTGTATGCCACATAAAGTGTGTCAAACTAAAATACACACAAAAAAATCTTTTTGAGTTTTTGAAAATTTTAACCAAAAATAAAAATATATACTCAAAAGACAAACAAAAATCATTTGTATTTTTCATTAAGCCTAAATTACTAAAAGGTGAAATAAAAATGATAAACGAAAATAAAATTAAATATAATACAAAAGATAAATAAAAATAATTATCTAACATGTGATTTAGCATGGAGCATAGACTAGAAAATGATTAAACGTGCATACACCTAACAAGGATATATAATATGAAGCACAAAAAGATAAAGTATGCAAATAAAACTAACACAATCAACCTTTAAATTTAGCAAGAGAGGTTTCATGTGAAAGTAAGTGAGAATCAACAAATCTAATATCTAGTGCATCTAAAAAAGATTTCCGAATCCATATAGTTGTATATTTAAAATGATGGGATTTGGAAACTAATGAATTGCTAGACATAGACTTCCTAGGACTTCTTTTAAGATAAAAAAATGACCTAAGGTGACCTTTCCTACCACAATTCAAGCATGTGAAAACACGAGGAATGATACCTACGGTGTGACCTTTTCTAAAGTCCTTTAGTAACGGAAGTATTTGAAATGGATGAGCTAGAACCATTATCACAACTACTCGTGTCTTGTAAGTCATTTTTAATTTTTTTTATATTGGACTCAAGTAATAAATTAGACTCCTCAAATTTATGAGACTCCTTCTTTAAATTTTCTATGACTCCTAGAAGGTTATCATGCTCCCCCTCAATGTGAGCAAACTTGTCCTTAAAAGTCTTTTCTCGACAATCACTCTCTTTCTTGGAAATTTCTAAAATTTTAAAATTGTGATTTATGTCCATGATCTTTTCATGAAAAATATCTTTTTAGATAGCTAGGTTCGCAAAAATTCAACTTTAGCTTTAAAACAAGAATTTTCATCTTCAAGAAATTTAATTCATTTTGCAAATCTCATATTTAATTCTCTTAATTTTTTGTTAAACTTATTAAGCCCCTTTAATTCCTCTCGAATAGCAAAAACTTAATTATCATTAGAAATGGACAAATTATGATTAAGGATTCCCATCGAGAGATACAAAAAAAATTGAGATTGAGTAAAATTTGAACCACCTAAAAATGCAAGGAGCATAAAAATAATAAAAGCCAAAAAATGGATCTTTAACGTGATAACTTAGCGCTCCGGCTCTGATACAACTTGTTGGAACGCTAGGCCCCCAATTAAATTCATTTTCACTTCAAAAGGATAATTTTCTTTTATTAGATGCGGAAGCGTCAGATGATGGTTCAAAATAAAAACAAATGAACAAATTTTAATTTCTTTTTAAATTAAAATTACACCAAGTGAAATATGATGAAAAACACACACACAATTTGATTTCACTTAAACACAATTAATTAACCCAAGTCCTAGAAAGTTGCCTAAGTCATATTTTCAATATTACTCAATTAGGCCAAACCAATTTTATCAAATTAAATTAATGACTTGAATTAATTACACATAAACATTACCCAATTAATTTATGTAGCACCAAATTAAATTAGGAGTGATTAAACCAAATTTTATCTTTTTATCTAAGCATGCGTTCTAGGTGATATATCAAGATAAAATTAAACAATGAATCACTACGCCACGATGTATGAGGAAAAACCCACAACAGGAAAAAACTTCGGACGACCCTAGCCTTAAGTCCACTAAGTATGGACTTACAAATTACAAGACAGATGACTTACTTCCTCGACTCGAACCCTTTCAAGCCTTGACGCATCTTATTCTAAACACCTCCGCCTAATAGACAACCCCGGAGCTCCACCGGAATCTTGAACTTCACCAATGAGACAATAGGTACACCGTCAACCACACATGGTGTCTTTCACCATATGAGAATGCCACAGCAAAACAAGCTCTTCTTCTTTGAGGGATTTAGAAGGAAACCCAAACTTCTCTTTAAACGGATGTAGAGATAAATTGGTGCCAAACACTCCAAGCAAAGTATATATATATATGGAACTTGGATAAACAAACTAATGGGTGTAACTCAAGTGTTTAATCAATTTTTCTTTGAAAAACATACACTTAAACAAAGAACTTTTTCTCATTTGAATTTCTCTCTCAAACTCTCTCTTAGAGGTTGTAGGATATAAAAAAGTTAATTTCAAAATGGTTGTTCCCGCACTACATAAATTCTGTCAAAAGTTAGTGGGGAAAGAAAGTGGAGAAAATGGAAAAACTGCTAAAAAATTGCCATTTTAATTTCTCGCCGAAAATCTCGTTCAAACAAGATTTCGTTCGAATGAAGTCTCGTTCGAATGACACTTCTAACGAAGTTCCAATGTCCATTGGGGAAATCTCATTGGCAAACTTGTTCGAACGACATTCTCGTTCGAACGACAAACTCGTTTGAACGACAATTCAAACGAACTTCCACAAAGTTTGAAAATTTTGATTTTAGCCCAGAAACTTTATATACTTTATTTTAAAGTTATAATAAAATCTTTCTGAAAATAAACAACAGTTTAAAACTTAGTACATTTTTAAATAAACAACACCCAATATAAAATGTTCCAAGCTCCTATATATATATATATATATATATATATATATATATATATATATATATATATATATATATATATATATATATATATATTAAAAATGCATTCATACCTTAGGAGCAATGGAACAAATGTTGTTGACGTAGAAACGAGTCACATTAAACTCGGCATTTGATGAAGCTTTAATATCTCGTCCGCTACGTCTTCAATAAACACGTCATAGGATTGAAGGATGATCAATAACTCTATCCTATGACTCAAACGTGTTTGTCCGGAATTGAACCAAAACAACAAATGACTCAATTAGAAATTTGTGTCCTTACACCATGAGATTGTGGGCTAGGTAATTAGAGATGGCTCTTCTTTTTGATTGATTTTTATGTGACATAGGTGATATTGAACTCGGCTAGTAATAATAACCAACGGTCTATATGACTTAGTAAGGTGGGATTTTCTAGCAGGTACTTTGTGGGATCCATTAGAGACACTAACTTGATGGGGAATGTAACCATGTAGTGTCGAAGTTTCTGAATGACCCAAACGAAGGTGATACACGCCTTTTCCAATGCTGTATAGTTCATCTAATACCCTACTAGTTTTTGGCTGGCATTGTAGACTTCTCTCTGTTTGTGACATTTTTTAATGTATTGGGCTATCATTGCCCCATTCGCAGTGTCGGTAATGATTAAGTACAAAATAATAGGTAAACCAAGTTATAGTGGCATGAGCACTGGAGGTCGGGTGATATACCACTTGATTTTATCGAAGTCTTATTAATATAATTCATTCTAAATGTTGGTTGAATCTTTGCATAGGAGCTTGAATATGGGTTCACAGATGGAAGTGAGTTGATTGATGAACCTGTTGAAGTACTGGAGTTTTCCCAAGAAACCATGAACTTCTTTTTATGCCCAAGGGGGCAGAATCTCGAGGATATTTTTTATCTTGTTAGGGTCTGCTTAGAACCCTATTTCACTGACCATGAAGCCAAGGTGTTTACCCTTTTTGACACTGAAGACTCATTTTTGTGGGTTTAAATGCATATGGTATTACCGTAGTCATTTAAAGAATTTACTTGTAGCAAGGCCGCGACCTTCTTGAGTCTTAGATTTGATGGTCATGTCATCAATCTAGACTTCATCTTATTTATGGTCATAATCATGTAGAATGGATGTAGCCACTCTTTTGTATATAGCCCAACATTTTTAAGATCGAAATGTGTGATAGTCTAACAAAAGGTATTCCATGGGGTGGTGAAGGTAGTCGTTTGTTGGTGAACGGGATGCTTCTTGATTTGATTATACCACATAATGCCACTGACAAATGACTTGAGGGCATGTTTTCTTATATTATCGTTGATCATGTGAATGTTGGATAGGGGATAATCATCTTTTGCTCCATACATGCGAACCTTTTCTCCTAATTTAGGCACAGGGACGATGTTGGAAAGTAACATTGGATATTCGACCATGCAAATAAAACCTACTTTCAATTGCTTGACCACTTAGTTTTTAACTTTTAAGGACCGTTCGTGTTTGTGTTTTCTCAACTTTTGTTTAATGGGATTACATTCTAGATATGTGGAAATATCGTGTTACTGAATCTCTGAGTCGATGTTGGGCATCTCGCTGTAAGACCATGTGATGACATCCACGAATTCTATTAGAAGCTTTTCTAATTTTGACTGCTCGTGCTCGTTAGGGGTTGACCCTATCCTAATCTTGCACGGAGTGCTACTAGAACCAATATTAATAATAATGGTCTCATAATAATTACTTTAAACATAATTATGTTATTTAATTTTTTCCTTACTGAGATAAGTTAAGAATTGTTCAATAATTCGATCATCTTAATCAATTGTTTGATTAGAATAAATGTAATTAATATAAGGC
This sequence comes from Sambucus nigra, assembly GCA_949130495.1. Taxonomy (NCBI): domain Eukaryota; kingdom Viridiplantae; phylum Streptophyta; class Magnoliopsida; order Dipsacales; family Adoxaceae; genus Sambucus; species Sambucus nigra. Next base: position 388,461,865 of record OX422212.1, read on the forward strand.
ATAATAAGATACTCAATTTTTTTTATTTTCTTAAGCAACATTTTTAGGTAAAATAACATTGAGGACCTCATCAAATGAGGCCTTTCTTACACTCGTATTAGTAATAGAAAAGGGGGAAATAAATTCATGTTCATCCTCTAAGAGATACACATAAGGGTTTTGGATAAGCAAAGTTGGGTTACTGTAACTCTTCACCATTTAAAGAGAGGCTTATCATCAAGAACAATCTTTATAAAAGGTCCAAATTACTCAGGTTCATCGTGGATTAAGGAGAGATCCATTATCAGTATATTAAGGCCAAACGATTCTTCATTGTTGGTGCTTTTAATTCTTTCCATTCTTTCTAGGTTCGAGGAGCTAAAGTCTCCTCGCCCAATGGTTAAGGGTTTCACCTCATGTTTTGGGCATTCAGTCCAGGCGAATTTATCCTCCAAGAGGATCTATAATTCAAGATTTTTAATGTTAGGCTCACCATAAGAGTCTTATGAAGGATTGGAATCATCTCCCCATATGGTAGCAATGATATTGTTATTCCAGGAAAAATTAATTCATTCCACAACTTCGTCTTCTTTATCGTACAAATCTTCCCATGTAATGAATAAGTATTGGAAGGAAGGGACAAGGTACTCCCTGAGTTTCAATGTTATAAGTAGCCCGGGAGATTCAGATGTTTTCTTCTTTTTCACACTCTTCTGACATAACCTAAATGATGCCACTAAGATGAATTCCTCTTCAGGTACAAAATAATCGTTAGACTGGCGATCCCACTTCTGGGCTTCTATATATCATATCTTTTCTCATAATTCCTTCTTCTATGGTTAATTTAGATGAAAATTTCATCCCAATTTTTTTGAGTTGTTCTAGGACATCCATACAAGCTCTCAGTGGGTTTGAATAACAATACAAGCTCTTGTCATTAGAGAAAGAGCCCGATCGAAAGAATTCTCAGGATATAGGAGGAAGGATGGGCAAACTTTGGGAGAAATAAGTGGGTTGGGAGAGTTATTGGATGAATTAGTCTTATTGATGGGTTAGATTCTGGTGGCTGGGTCAAAATATAGATCTTCATCGGCAAGGATAAGATTCACACTAAATTGGTGCATGAGTAGAGATTTTTGATTAGTGTTTATTTTATGGTTTGTAGGAAGGAAGATGATGCCTTTGTCAATGAGGCCTTATATATTATTCCTCAAGTGATAGCATTGATCGATGGTGTGCTTGGCAATTTGGTGGAAGTTGCAATGGGCATCGTGTCTAAAATTCTTGGGAAGTTAAGGGTCCAAGGGTTTGAAGAGGTTGTGGGATAAGATATCTTGGAACACTTTGGAAAGAGGAACATGGAGTATATAATATTATTTTTGGATTGTATCACGATGGGCTTCTGGTGTCCATGAAGTTGTAGGGTGAGAGGAAATGTTATTGATGGTAACGATAATAAGCTTGTCATATTTGCTGTTAGAATTTTCTTAATCTTAGCCCCAACCTACCAAAGGGATATGAAATGGGGATACTACTGGCTACCTATGGAAGTCCATATGTGTGGAAAAAAATTCTTCTTGATAATGCTGACGTGTTCCTCCTGAGATGGGCGATTGATCATAGTAATAATTGTAAGGACATGTTTTATAAATGTCTAGATTAGTATCTAGAAATTTTAGTTTTATCCTAGATCTCAGCATATATGTTGTATACTACTATAGTCAACTATCGCTTAAGTCATCTCGTCTCAGCACGATCATATATTGACGGCCTCAATTCGAATTCTATGTTTCATGTGCCCATCATCATCAATATCGTGCGTCGTGATCATTATGTACATCGTGGGTTCATGGTATTGATTTTCTGAATTCATAAGTCCTCTCATACAAGAACAGAAAGAATGCAAAATCCGGGCCGATCCGGATCTGGAGATAATCAAACCGATCCAGGTGGCATTTTTATATAGAAAATTCCTTTTGACCGAACCGATCCAGAGATGAAGAAAAATAAATCGACCGGTTGGTAATTTTATGTAAGAAAAGTCATATGTCTGAACAAATCCGTTTAAAAAGAAAATCAAATTGATCTGGATGACCGAACCGATCCGATGAACCTTTTCGGACCGATCTGACAGGCTCCGAAAAATCTTGCGCATCAGATTTTATTTGCCTCTATAAATTCCAACTTTGGAGATGTTTTTATTTAAGACTTTGAGGAAACACTTTATTGACCTAATACATCAAGTCTTTATATGTTTCAAAAACAAACACTTTGAGATTCACAAACACTAAGAATCATGTGTGGGGTTCGTACTAAACCCAGTCATGCCCATTCAAGGAGTATCTTGTGTTGAGAAGAGCATTCTCTACACGGCTGAACTTGAAGCGTCTTGAGAGATCTCTTGTTGACGACAACGAACCAGTGCCTGAGGGTCTTCGCTTGTCAAACTGTATTTCTTTATGTATGTAAGTGTTTACAAACCATATGGAAATAAAAAGGTTTTGCCCCTTTGGGGGATTTTCCTAATCTGTGGGATTGATCCTTGCTTGATGCGAATATGTTGAATGTCTAATCAATTACCTTTAAATGCATAACTTTGGTGTGTGTTTAAATATGAATAAATTACAAATTTTGATTTAATTAAATTAGTTTCTCTGGTTGAACAAAAATCGCACTCTCAAATTGGTATCAGGTCCAATTACACAATTTCACCATGTAATTTTTCGCAAAGTTTTTTTTTCTGAATATCAATTCTTTAAAAATTGATTTCTTGAAAAGGCGTTTGTTCAAATAGAAAAATAATTTAATAAAATTTTGGGTTTTGACGGGTCTAACTATGCATACTGGAAAACCCGTATGAAATCCGCCCTTAAAGCCATTGATGAACGTGTGTGGATTCTTTTTAAAAATGGGTGGACACCTCCCACCGTCACTGTTGAAAATGTGACAAGTTTAAAATATATGGCTCAATGGATCGAGGATGAATTTAGGTGGTCCACGTGTAATTATAAAGGGCTTAGTGCCATTTCTACATACGTCCCTCCCAACGAGTTCCGACTCATAATGACGTGTACCACGTCTAAAGAAGCATGGGATGTTCTTCAACTTACCCATGAAGGCACAAACGTTGTTAAAGAATCAAAACTGCAAAGCCTAACTACACAGTTTGAGACTATAACTATGCTTGAGACTGAATATTTTGATGAATTCTATGCATGATTGTCTGATATAGTTAACACTAGTTTCAACGTTGGTGAGCACATTCCTAATGTATGTGTAGTTAAGAAAATCTTGCGTTCTTTGCCTGAGAAGTTTATCCCCAAAGTCATTGTGTTAGATTCTTTAGGAAATTTGAACACTATTAAATTAGAAGAATTATACGAGATCTTCACACCTATGAAATAGATATGTTTCCTAAAATTATTAAAGAAAAAAAATAAAGGGATAACTCTTAAAGCCCAAGCCAAAAAGAATTTTGAGTTAGCTAGGAGGAGGGTAGAATCGTCTAAACGGAGTGAGGAATATACATCAGATTCTGATTTCGACTTTGATTTAGATGAATTGGATTTGTTTGCAAAGAATTTTAAGAAATTTTTCAAGTTAAAAAATAGTGGCCATGTTAATGATAAAAAGAAATGTGAGAAAAATTAAAATGTCAAGAATTTTGAAAAGGAAAAGAAAGACACACCCAAGAGAAATGATGAGAGATGTTATGAGTGTGACAGTAAGGGTCATAGAGCTTTTGAGTGTGCTACAAGGATGAAAAGACTAGCCAAAGAAAGAGTTGTTCTTAATGCTTCCCTGAGTGAAGATCACTGCATGAGAGAAACTTCACCGCATTCATGGCTAGCCACGAGAGAGATTATGATGCACTTCATGACAATGAGGATGCCTCTTCGCATGGAGACCTCGACACTGAGAGTGAGAGAGAGGATGCAGGGAGTGAGAGCGAGAGTGACCTTAGTCACGCTTATGCTAATTTATATGCTAATTCATTTAAAACCAAAAAGAAAAATAAAGGTTTAGTTTTTAGTATTACCGCGTTAGAGAAAGAGTTAGGAGAGATGAGAGAGAGAGAGTACTCCTTGTGCACCTCTTTAAAAAAGAGAGAGAGTATGTTTGTGGAGAGATAGAACTTATTTGGAGATAAAGAGAAGTGTTTTGAGAAAGTCAAAGGGGACTTGACAAAGCAAGTGGCTAGTCTGTAAAGAGACCTTTGTGCATCCAAAGAGGCTCGTAAGATTCTGGAAGCCCTTATTGCCCAGCTCACTCACGATCTTGAAAGAGCACGGGGACGTTAAGGTTCAAATCGAGGATAGATCTGGAAAGATGGGAAAGATGATCCTCACCCATGCATTAGGATTTGGTGAGAGACCTAGAATTGGTTTTGATGGTTCATCCACTTCACAAATTTCACCTGGACCAGTCCCTAAGTTTATGACGAATCCTTATGGTCATCCACCAAAACCTAAAAAAGTTGTTCGACCAAGAAAAACAAACTGAGGTAGGCCTCAAACTGTGTACTTTTGTACTTATTGTAAGAGGAAATGCCACCTTAGAGAGTTTTTCTATAGTTTGGATTGGACATGACGTACTTATGCTCCATCACACCCCACGAGTAATCTTATGAGACTAAGAGATCAAGTTGAGTTTTTAGTCGTGACTTCTCAGACCATCTGTGGATACTACCATCCTTATGACTAGAACCACCAGCAACAAGGGAAAAATAAAAAGTTACCTCCACTAGGGTACCTAAGAATAACAACAAAGCTCTTATTGATCATGTTGCTCTAAAAGTTCAGAATACCTCACAGTGGTATTTTGACAGTGGGTGTTCTGGACACATAACTAGTGACGTCTCATTTTTTACATCCTTAGTGGATCGGAAGGAAGGTAAAGTCACTTTTGGTGATGGGAGAAGGTTTAACATAGTAGGACGAGGTACCATATAGATACTAGGGTTTGCTAATCTAGAGAATGAATTGTACATCAAAGGTTTGAAGGCAAACCTTCTCACATTAAACAGTTGTGTGGTGCTGACTTTGTAGTTAAGTTTGATCGGGATGCTTGTAATGTTTATGATCAAGTCGATAAACTTGTAATTGCAAGGGGTGAGGACATAAGATAATTGCTATGGGATAATTCCCAAGTCCTCATTTGTTTGAAACAGTGCCATGATCACTCTTATTGATCTGTGGCATCAACGTCTAGGTCATGTGAACTTTAGATATTTAGATCAATTAGTAAAAAAGGACCTAGTACGTGGCTTACCATATCTTGGAACACTAACTTCCACAGTTTATGGACTTGTCAGTTGGGAAAGAAAATTTGTATCCCCTATAGTAAGTTGAATTCCAATACTACCTCCAGGGCGCTTGAGTTAATTTACATGGATCTTATGGGTCTTACTCGTACAGAAAGTCTAGGTGGTAAGAGGTATATCCTCTTATTGGTGGATGATTTATTCAGATACTTCGTCATAGGTTTTGTGAGGGAGAAATCAGATGCTGTAGAGTTTCTAACCACTAAGTGATGTGTCCTGCAAAATCAATACGGTGTCACTATCAATAGAATCCGTAGTGACAAATGCACTGAGTTCACGGTGATTAAAGTAGATCTTTACTGTGATAGCCTTGGAATCAAACATGAGTTTTTTTATTGAAAAGACCCCTCCGTGAAATAGGACAGTTGAGAGGAAGAATCAGACGACTCAGGAGATGGATAGATCTATGGTTCTTGGTCATAAAGTTTCTAAGAGATTTTGGTCAGAGGCAGTGTTTACCGCATGCCATATTGTGAATAGGGTTTACTTGCATCCACACACAGTTCAGATAACTTATGAATTATGGACTGGAAAGAAGCCCAACCTGGCATATTTTCATGTTTTGGGGAGTAAATGCTACATCATACGGGATAGAGAATAATTAGGAAAGTTTGACTTCTAGCGTGATGAGGGAATACTATTAGGATATTCATCGAATAGTAGAGCATACCGGGTGTTTAACCTGAGCAGCTTTAAGGTTATGTAGTCAATTAACGTCACCGTTCAAGATGACAAATCGCTGGTGTTAGTTGACCCCAATTGTTTGTGTGAGGATGAAGACCTTTCTTGTAATGATCTCCTTGTCCCTCACACACCCAAAGTGGACCCTACTCCTGGCTTAGGGGACACACTTGCTTGGGTTCTCAAGAGTCACAATCCTACTACTATTCTAGGAGATCCCACCCTAGGGGTCAAGACTCGTGCCCAACTTGAGTACGTTGTTAGACATGTCTGCTACACATCCCAAGTCGATCCCAAAACCTATAAATAAGCACTCAAGGATGAACACTGGATATCTGCTATGCAGGATGAGTTTTTGCAGTTTAGAAAGAACAATGTTTGTGAACTTATCCCCCAACCTAATGAGAATAACGTGATTGGTACCAAGTGGATTTTCAAGAATAAAATGGATGAAAATGGTAAGATTATTCATAACAAGGCTAGGTTGGTTGCTCAAGTCTACACACAGATTAAGGGTGTAGACTTTGAGGAGACATTTTCTCCTATTGCAAGGCTTGAGTCCGTCCGCTTATTACTCGCCATTCCATGTCATATGAGCTTCAAGTTATGTCAGATGAATTTCAAGAGTGCCTTTCTGAATGGTATTCAATAGGGGGAAGTTTACGTGGAACAAACAAAAGGGTTTAAAGACCCTACGCTTCCAGGACACATCTATTATTTGATAAATTCCATGTATGGTTTGAAGTAAGCACCCTGTGCTTGGTACGAGAGGCTTACTTCATATCTCTTAGCCCGTGGCTTCAAGAAATGGGGAGTTGATCAGACGTTGTTTGTCAAGGGAGATGACAGTGCTATTTTGGTTACCGAGGTCTATATGAATGACATAGTCTTTGAATCCACGTGCTCCCAGCATGCTCACAGTTTTGAAGAGGATATGAAGAGTGAGTCTGAGATGAGCATGGTTGGTGAGCTTACATTCTTCTTTGGTATCTCTAAGGACACAAACTTCCAATTGAGTCCTTTGTTGTTTTAGCTCAATTCTGGACAAAAATTTTTGAGTCATAGGATAGAGTTCTTGACCATCCTTCAAGCCTATGACATACTAACGTTGAAGACGTAGCGACCAAGATTATAAAGCTTCATAAAATTTTGAGTTTATTGTGCCTCGTTTCTACGTCAACAACATGTGTTCCATTTTCTCCTAAGGTATGAATGCACTGCATATTTATATAGGAGCTTGGAACAATTTTAATTGGGTGTAAGTTTTATTTAAACTGTTGTTTGTTTTCAGAAAGTTTTTTAAAACTTTAAAATAATGTTTCTAGGCTAAAACTGAATTTTCAGACTTTCTGGAAGTTCGTTCGATATTGTCGTTCGAACGAGTTTTTCGTTCGAACAAGAATATCATTTGAACGTGGCTGCCAATGACCTGCCTCTAGAACTTCGTTATAAGTATCATTCGAATGAGACTTCGTTCGAACGAAAATCTTGTTCGAACGAGATTTCAGGCTGGAAATTTTTCTGGTAGTTTTGAGCAGTTTTTCCCATGTTTCCACCTACTTTTCCCCACTAACTTTTGACAGAATTATCATGTGCGCAAACCAACATTTTGGGTTTAACTTTTTCACATTCCTCCATCTCCTAGAGAGAGTTTTAGAGAGTTTCAATTCCAAAGGAAAAAGTTCAAGTTTGAATGTTTATTTTTTCAAGAAAAATCTTTAAAACACTTTTGTTTTCACCCAATAGTTTGTTTATTCCAAGTTTCCATATAAACGTATTGCTTGGAGTGTTTGGCACCGGTTTATCTCTACACCTTGAAGAAGAGAGTTTGGGTTTACTTTTTCATCCCTCAAAGAAGAAGTCTCGTTATTTGGCTGCGGCTTTCTCACATGGTGAAAGGCACCATGTGTGGTTGACGGTGTTCCTACAGCTTCATTGGTCGATTCCAAAGTTCCGGTAGTGTCTGGGATTATCGGCTAGGTAGAGGTAGTTACAAGAAGACGCATCGGGGCTTGAAGGAGTCGAGTCGAGTGTTGTAAGTCATCTTTCTTGTAATTGTAACTTCCGTACTTAGTGGACTTAAGGCTAGGGGTCCGTGCGAGGTTTTTTCCCTTTGTGGGTTTTTCCTCGTACATTGCGGCGTAGTGGTTACTAGTTTATTTTATCTTTCGCAAAAATTCACAATAGATGCATGCTTAGGTAAAAAGATAAAATTGGTTTAAATCACTACTCATGTTTAATTTGGTGCTAAATTAATTTGGGTAAAAGTTAATTTAATTCAAGTCATTAATTTTATTGGATAAAATTTGGTTTGGCCTAATTTTGCAAAATTGAGTTAATTATTTGTTAGGCAAATTTCTAGAACTTGGGTTAAATTAAGTTGGTTTGAGTGAAATTAAAATATGTGTATGTTTAATCTTATTTCACTTAGTTTAATTTTAATTTGAAATAAATTAAAATTTGTTGTTTATGTACTTGTTTAATTGAACCATGTCGCTTCCGCATCGTTGAAAGGAAATTGAAATTACTTTTTTTTGGTAAAATTAAAATTTGGGGGCCACGTGTTCCAACAAGTGGTATCAGAGCGGGATCGCTAAATTATTACGTTTAAGATTCTTTAATTTTTTTTACTAAAAATAGAGTTTTTCCCATTTTCAAAATTTCCTTTTTCGGTGGTTCTAACTACACGTATTGGAAAGCGTGGATGAAATAGCACTAAAATCTATCGACGAGAGAGTTTGGTTGTCTGTTGTTAACGGGTCGTCCCCACCTACGCATTTAGTAGATAATGAGCGTGTTCCCAAACCCGCCGATTGATGGAGTGAGAATGAATTTAAATTATCTAATTTTAATTCCTGAGGTTTAAATACCTTGTTTAGCGCGGTCACACCGAATGAATTTCATCGCATTATGACTTGTGAAACCACTAACAGAAACTTGGAATATTTTACAACTCACTTATGAAGGAACTAGTGTCGTAAAAGCTTCGAAACTCCAAAACCTCATCACTTAATTTAAAACCATCAAATGAATGAAAAAGAAACATTTGATAAATTTTATGCTAGACTTTTCGATATAGTTAGTTCATCTTTTAATTTGGGAGAGAAAATACCCGACAACCGAGTTGTAAAGAAAATTTTAAGGTCCCTACACGATAGATTTACTCCTAAGGTGGCCGTGTTAAATTCTTTACCCGCTTTAAGCCTCTATGAAATTAGAAGAGCTCGTAGGTGATTTGCAAACCTATGAACTAGACATGTTTCCCTCCAAAACCAAAAAGAAAATTGAGAAGGGCATTGCTTTGAAAGCCCGAAAGGAGGAAAAATAAGTAGTAGAAAGTGAAAGTGAGAGTGACTCGAAAAATATGGCTATGTTTGCTAAAAAGTTTTGAAAATTTCTTAAATTTAACAAAGATAAATTTAAAAATGATTTTAAGGAATTTGAAAAATCTAGGCATGACAAAGCCGAGAAGATCCTTAAAACTTCTAATGAAAATGTAAATAGGGATGAGTCTGATAAGTGTTTTGGTTGTGAAGGGTATGGCCATAGGGATTTTGAGTGCCCCACTAAACTAAGGAGAGAGGGTAAGAAACCAATTTATTTTAATGCAACCCTTAGTGATAGTGACAAGGAAGAGGGACCCGATTCCCCCATTGAGCACAACTTTATCGCGTTCATTGCTAGTTATGTAAGTGATAGTGAGGAATCATCCAATGATGACATCTTAATACATAACACTTCCGAGACCTTTGTTTGTGAATCTATAAAAGATGATGGTAGTGAGAGTGGAGAAGAAAGAGAGAGTGAAAATGAAGAAGAGTTTGATGTGAGTGAACTTCAAAATGTTTTTTAAGAACTTTATGAAGAATCTATGAAATTAAAAAGAGCTAATTTGAAGTTAGAAGCCTATTTAAAAGAGTGTGTCAGGTCATTGATGATAGTGTGTTAGTGGAAGACCTTAGGACATGTGAGAGAGCTCTTCGTGAGAAGCTTAAATATATAAAAGCGAGAGAGATAGCCTTAGAAGTTTAATGGAGTCAATAAAGAAGGAGCTTCTCGAGTTTGAAGACAGAAATGTTTTGTTAGAGTCTAAAATTTTAGAATTAGAAAATAAATTAAAAGACTCTAGTAAAGTCAAATTTGATTTGGAATGTAGGTTCGAAAAACTAGATAAAATCTTTGGTACAGTCCAAATAACAAATGACACTTGTGGTTTAGGCTTCAATACTTGTAATAAATCAACTCATAAAGCCAAAACCAATATTTTAGGAGAATCTCCTAGGAAAGCCTTTAGAGATCATTCCTTAGGTAAGTCTTTTCGCCGAGTCTTTAAGTGCTCACATTGTGGTCGAAAATGTCATCTTAGGAAATTTTGTTTTGATCTTAAATGAGGTCCTAGAAGATCCCTATGTAAGGCAACTAAGGTAGCCAAGATTCTTGCACCCCGAGATAGTCATTCATCATTAGTTTGGGTTAGGAGATCCGACTTAGTTGCTTTACAAAATAGGATTTTTTATTCTTATTTACTTTCGTATGCTTCTTCCCTTGCAAAATCTAAAGGTTGAATGTGTTAGTTGTTTGCATACTTTAGCTTTTGTGCCTTATGCTATATCACTATGATAACTGTATGCTTATTTTAATCATTATTCTAGTCTATACTACATGCTTTATCACATGCTAGAATTATGATTTTTGTGTATCTTTTGTATTATATTTCTTTTGATTTGCATTAAATGAAAAAGACAAAAAGATTTTTGTTTATCATTTGTGTTTTATTCTTTTTAGTAATTTAAGATTAATGAAAAATACAAATGATTTTTGTGTGTCTTCTAAGTAAATATTTTTATTTTTGGTTAAAAATTGTCAAAAACTCAAAAAGATTTTTTTTTTTTTTTGTATTTTAGTTTGACACACTTTATGTGGCATATACTTGTGTTTGAATCCCTTCTTTTTCGCTCCCATGTGGCTAGAACTTTTGGTTAAGATTGTCAATCCTTAAAATATTCTTTACCATGCGTACATGGGGTAGTTGGATTTTGCATTGCTTAAATGGATTCTATTTTTATATGCATCTATTCACACATGCACGAGCTCTTTTGAAATTTAATCGCTACATGTTATATTTGAGCTTTGTGAGGTGTTCTCCTTCCAATCTTGTCATCTACGTATTTGTGACCTAGGAGGACTAGTGCATGTCAAAATACGTTGCATGTGAGATTTTTGTGAGATATAAACCAATGTTATATATAAATGTGCATGGGGAAGGGCTCCGAAAGGAAATATCATCCTTTGCGAAAAGTAAGCCACCGTTTGGAATGGACCTAAAATAAATACGTGGTCCAAATGCCTAAAAGAATAATGGCATTAGAAGAAAATATTTGTCAAGTTCTATTTTGTTTAATTGATCTATTCATTCAAAAGATAAATCTCTATATGCCTATTTGACAAGACCGGTCTGACGGGCACAGAAAAATCCATCGCATCAGATTTTGTTTGCCTCTATAAATTCCCACTTCTGAGATGTTTTTATTTAAGACTTTGAGGAAACACTTTACTGACCCCATACATCAAGTCTTCATATGGTTCAAACACAAGCACTTTGATATTCATAAACACTCGTAATCATATGTGTGGATCGTACTAAACCCAATCATACTCATTCGTGGAGCATCATGTGTTGAGAAGAGGGTTATCTACACTACTGAACTTGGAGCATCTTGAGGGATCTCTTACTAAAGCCAACAAAATGGTGCATGAGGGTCTTCGCTTGTCAAACTGTATTTCTTTATGTATGTAAGTGTTTACAAACCATATTAAAATAAAAAGGTTTCCCCCTTTGGGGAATTTCCCTAATCTGTTGTGTGTGATTGATCCTTGTTTGATGTGAATATGTTGAATGTTTAATCAATCACCTTTAGATGCATGACTTTGGCGTGTGTTTAAATCTCGATAAATTAAAAAAATAGATTTAATTAAATTTTTTTCTCAGTTTGATCAAAAAGCGCACTCTCAATAACCTTTTCTCTCAACTATTGACAAATTCTCTAGGGTTTTATTTATGGAGTTCATTATTTTAACGAATCACCCATAACTCTTCTTTGTACTTATACGGATCCATGAAATTTCTTGCGACTTTTTTCCAATTGCGGATTTAAGATTCTTCTAGTGATAAGAACAAAAAAAAAGGGCACTTTCTTTTAGATTCTATTGGAACATTTGAGTCATTATCTCCTCCGTAGCCCAAATTAGGCTCATAGAATTATGGTTGTTGCATAGATACACGATGGGAGGTCTACTTGCTCTAAAAATTTAAATATCGGGCATTTTAAACTTCTCAAGAAACCTGTCTTTTGAGTAAGGGGACATGTATGTGTAATCCACGTATTTACCTGAGATCTTCACGTGGTCAAATTTCTTAGAGAGAAACTTGAAATCCTACTTTACTTGGTTCAATTACACCTTCTTAGGATCAATAGGTATGGGTATGTTCACTTTAGCCTCTTATTTAGCCTGATTCGGTATTAGTACATGTGTAAGAGGTGGCCCATTAACAGTCAAAAAATGCAAAGGATGAGGAGATTATTGAAACTCTTTTCAGGCATTTACGGTCCCATAGCACGGGGAAAGGTAACATCTTATTCCGGTACCTTTGGAATGTAAACCCTATTTTTATGTATTTCGTAAACATCAGCTAGTAGACCGTCAATCTTTACACTAAGTTAAGCAAGTACCACCATCAGATCTAGTTGGGCATTTGTGTTTTGATCAGGGTTCTCCATGATAAATCTTTAATAGGATTAGATTTCGGCTGAAGTGGTTAATGAAAATGTAAAACTCCGAGGTTTTTTTATATAGAACCTGAGACAATTGGGATCTAGGGCAAGGATTGCTATCACACCTGAAAGGGAAAGAATTTTTTTATTTTTATTAAAAAAGAATATTTTTGGTATTTTTGAAAAGAGAAAAATATTTTTGATTTTTTTTTGGAAAAAGGGAGGATAAGAGGAGAAATCTCCAGTGTAATTTTCATTATTAGGTTTTACTTGTATTATTTTTTTCCAAGGGTACAAATGAAATGTTGGACAGGACCTAGGTCTAGGGAAGAATGGGGTACGCGGTGCAAGACATGGTTTGACTTGTTTGCAGACTTATAGATAGGGTCTTGTTTAAAAAGTGGGAAAAATAGTTGGTAAGACGACCCAAAATTTTGACAAAGTTTCACGTGAAAACCTACAATCTATATGTGAATGTCCTAGGGAAGATGCCTATATGAGGTTTATATATGGGAGGTTAGTGTAAGGGTTCCTCCATTTAACATGATTTCTATGATATACCTCTTACCTATGAGGAAAATCATTCATCAGAATTTGTGTAAAAGCCATTTAATATACCTAAGTGTACATGAATTGCCTCATGGTATACCTCATGGTGACGGTACATGTGAGAGAGAATTCAATATACTTGAATATGAATAAGTTCCCTACTATATACCTCTCGTCGTGAGTTCAGCTAAACGATATGATTCGAGGGAACTGTTCAATGTACATTGAATGTAATAAGCCAATGGAAGGTGAGATTCATATCACTTAGGTTAACCGCACCCCGCAGAATCGACAACCCATCACAAACTGACTTGCTAGTACGGGACATATATAAGATCAATATGTAATGCTCGTGGGATGTAGTGTGTAAAATGCATGAGTCTTAATTAGTATCTTTATGCAAAGTTTTATGTATACTAAGAGGAATATGTATAACTACTGAGCATGGAATAAAGCATGAGAATATATATGAGTGGTATGTAAAAAAAAGCGGTAAGTATACAAGAAGACTGAAGCAAGTAAGTATGTATAAGTAACATGAATCATGTATTATATACCTGCAAACAAAGCATGATGATATAGGTAAGGTGCGAAATATATGAATATACATAAGTGAGATGGATATATCTACCAAGTGGGAGTAACATGGTGATATGTGCGAGTGATGAAAACATCGAAATCTATGTAATTGATGTGAAATATATAAATGAAGCATGTGATATATACAAATGATGTGAAGCATGTTATATGTGAAGTATGTGAATATATAAAAGAGAGAATGAGTATGAATATATATAAGTGACATGGAGTATGTGGAAAATGTGAATAAGTAAAGTAAAACATGGCAAATATATACAAGTGAGTGTGAAAGATGAGATAACAAAGATCTACATGTGATGAGAAGATATGTATGATGGAGAAAATAATATACACATGGCCATGTAATATGTAACATGTTATTTTGAGTGAAAATAAAGAATGAACAAGTGATAACATATGTACACATGTAAAAGATGGAGAAAAGAGAAAATGAAAAAAAAAACATGTAAATTGAGTCTAGTATTCTAAACTAATACCCAACAGAGTTCCAACTGTGGGCATCCATGAATTGGGCTTACCCCGAAAATCTTGGCATTAAAATGGTATCAAGGAAGAAAATTCCCTTTCCTCTACTTGCATGACATTCACAGTCTCCTAAGGACAAGTGGTCGTTGTCAAGGGTGTATGGAAGTGTGAAGATTGGAGTCGTCAACCTATTTTACTCAAAATATGCAAAAGATATATTCGATCCTGAAGAGATGACATAAAACACTACTGATGCAAAGGAAACCAAATAGATCACATGTTAGGGGACTAAGTTACGAAGTGTGAAGGTGTTAGTCACTCAATCTTCCCTTTCAGTCTCTCATAGGCTATACAAATGTTCTCCTTCTCCTAAAGTATGTAGTTATTTGTATGATATGTGCGGAAGTAAAAATGTATATATATGTGAAAAGTGAGCGAGGAGACAAATCATCATGCCTGCATCATCGAGAAAGACAAGAAAAAATCATTCAAATGATTAAAAACTAAAAGAAATATAAAAATATGAAGGTAGCCGAGATATAATCGATGCATTGAATTATAACTCATTACGAAAGAGTGAACATGTGTGTCTAAAGGGACCCCTAAAAAAGACCATGGAAATGAATAAAAATGGCTAGGCTTTGAGCGATGCGCCAGATCGTGACTCACTATGGATAAGTGAGTATGCATGTCTAATGGAACCGCTTGTTGTGTGTAAAAATTATACTCCCACGTGCACCAATAATGAATTCACACCTGTCATCCAACGTGACCGACCAACCTATTTGATCGGCCTCAGAGACACTTAGTCGGATGGAAGTCCTACCAACATTAGAATGCCAACCAATGGGAACGTCAACAGTTACTCAGATGGGATGCCAACTAGCTCTAAATTCCAAGAGTTTTACTTACCGTACAGAGATGTAAACGTCTGTCAATATAAAGGCATTTTATCTTTAAGGTTTTTCACCCCTATAAATACAAACTAATCCCTTAGCTAAAGGGACAACTTGAATCACTCATATGCACACCATACTGAGCTATTGTAAACACTATTGAATAACAACAACAGTGAACGTAGGCTATTTTACAACTGAACCACTCTAAAATCTTTGTCTCTTGTGTGTGTGGTTTGAGTCATTTCTATTATTTTTATCTGTGATTATAAAATTAGATTTAGTCCATTTTTTGGCATAAACATATTGATACCATTTTTAGAAACATTTTATCTGTCATCGTTCTCTACCATCTATTTTTTTCTATATGTCTAAAGATATGAATGATCCTGAAGATAGCGCTCTCAATGAAGGCAACACCATAATTTCCTTTGTTCCTCCTAGTGTGGGAGATTTACAAAGCATTCTTCTCAACCTTGCTAAAGGTAAAAAAGTCATGCATGAGACTGTTAAGCAGTTGTCTCATACTATGCAACCTAAGTACTCTAACTCCATAAGGGTCATGCCACCACCACCACCACCAGTTAGGCATGAAATAAGTTATCATTATCATTCTTTTCACGATAAGTCATATCGTACAGGTGTAACTTCTTTATTTCGATCAACTGTTTTCTATGATGGTGGATATTTTTCCAAAGAAAGGCCAAGTGTCTTAGAGAGGCTCAGAAGGGAGTTTGCTTTTGATCACTTAGGCCCCCAAGTAACTAGAGGACATCATAAGGAGAAGGAGTATCTCCATGAATATCGAGAAGGTTCCACCAGATCCAAGGCTAATATGAGAGGATCTTTGCATGCCGAGCATACCTTTGAAGAGGAGAATTCAACATATAAGCAAAATAAAGCTGCTAAATCTACCTCAGCTAATTTCAAACCAGAAGAGCATTCATGGAAGGGATCCATGCAACGGTTGGAGGATAGGCTAGGAGAATTGGATAAGATAAATAATCCATTGCAAAGGAGTTTCATCAAAAGAGCACCTTCCATTCAAGTAATTGTGGAATATCCTACACCTTCCAAGTTCAAACCACCAGTGGTTACTCCCAAATATGATGGGAAAACTTATTCAATTTTGTATATAGATCAATACTAAGTTGTTGTCGACATCTACTCAGTTCCCAATGCAATGAGATATAAAGCATTCTCTAGTTGTATCACAGGGCCAACCCAGATTTGGTATAATAATCTCCCAAGAGGTAAATCTCTAACCTTCATCAATTAGATGAATTATTCATTGATAACTTTTGTTTTGGAGCTAAACCAATCAAGATTGGCACTCATCTCTTAACAGTGCGACAAAAGCCTAGAGAAAGAACTAGAGAATATATTACTCATTTCAATAATAAGAAGCTAGGGGTGGTAGATTATGAGGAGAAAACAACCATAGCATCACTTATGAGTGGGTTACTTGCCAAAGATCTTTACTATAGCTTGGAAAATTATCCACCTAAAACCATGACGGAACTAATGGCTAAATATGGAAAAATTATAAATGCTGAGGAGGCCATAACAACAAAGCAAGCTCCTGAGACCAAAGGGGAAGGTCAGGAGAACAATTCTAATTCTTTCAAAAAGGATCAGAAAGATAAGAAACTGGATCAAATGAAGAAGTAAGATTAATATACCCCTCTCAACAAGGGTGTTCACCATGTGCTAGAGAAGATCATGGGAAATTAGGACTTGATTTCACCTAGAAAACTGAAGACACCCCCCCAATAACAGGGATAAGTCCAAGTATTGTGACTTCCATAGGGATCATGGGCATAAAACCAATAGTTGAATTGTGATAAAGAATGAGATAGAAAATCTCATTTGGAGTGGAAAGTTGAGAAAGTTTATGCATCAGTATGGCAACAGAAATGATCGAAAGAGGTCAACCGAGCAAAAGATGATAACAAGAGAGCCAAAAATGATGATTTTAAAGATGATCCAGACTTTCTAAAGAAGCCTACTGAACTAGAAGTTGAAGTCGACATGATATCCTTTGGATGCCATTTTATTGCAGGTGGTGATGCTAGAGGAGGAGATGCCATAGAAGAAAGGAAAGCTTATCTGAATGAAGTTAAAGCTTCCCCAACTATCAAGCAAATTGATATGGAGGAATCTAGTGATAGTCTACTGAGGAAGGTTAATAGAGACAGGTTAGTGATTGGGTTTTCTAAGAATAATCTGAGTGGGGTTCTTTACCCTAATGACGATCCGTTAGTTATCACATGCAAAATTCATCACGGAAGAGTTGTAAGGATCTCGGTTGATAATGGGAGCTCAACCGGTGTAATTTTCTACAAATGTTTCGACAGTCTAAGGCTAAAGGTCAACGAGTTAAAACCATACCATAGGCCTCTCATTAGATTTGTAGGGGAAAAGGAATCCTCATTAGGGACCATCAACTTGGAAGTCTTCGTCGGCACCTGGCCAATAAGCATGAGTGAAAGAATTCACTTCTTTGTGTTAGATAAAAATGTCCAATCATCTTATTACATCAACCTTGGAAGAGTGGGAATCAAGTAGTTAGAGACCGTGCCATCTACTATTCACAAATGTATAAAGTTCCCAATAAACAATGGATTCGGTATAGTGAATGGTAATCAGAAAGATGCCAAAGAATGCTATTATACATTTACTGACCAATTAGAGATGTACATGAAGAGCACAACCAGTTTCCACATCGACATTTTAGATCATTGGGAAGAAGAGTAGCTAGTAAAGGGACAGGTTATGGAAGAAATAAAAGTTGTGGTTCTAGACGATGAGAATCTAGAAAGATAACTAGGATCGGTTCTAAATTATCTCGTTCCCTGAAATATGAATTAATTATTTTCCTTAGGAATAGGAAAAAAGTTTTTGCATGGAGCCATGAAGATACGCCATGTATTAATCCAAGTTGTATGTGTCATGAACTAAATATCTATCCAGGATCCAAGTCGATCAAACAAAGGAGAAGAGTCTTCAATCCCGAGAACAATGTAGTAATCAAGGAGGAAGTAGAAAAATTAGAGCGATCACATTACATTAAGGATGTCATGTATCCTACTTGGCTAGATAATATTGTGATGGTCAAGAAGAAAAATAACAAGTGGCTCATGTGTATGGGTATTACAAATCTTAACAAGGTATGTCCAAAAAATCATTTTCATTTACCAAGGATTTGTCAATTGGTTGATGCTATAGTAGGTCATAAGATGCTCAGTTTTATGGATGCCTACTCTGGTTACAACCAGATTAAGATGAAGCCCGAAGACAAGGAAAATACTTCCTTCATTATTAGTTGAAGAACGTGTTGCCATGATGTCATGACTTTTGGATTGAAAAATGCTGGAGCTACCTATCCGATACTGGTAAATAAAGTTTTTAAAGAGAAGATTGGCAAAAACATGGAAGTCTACGTAGATGATATGATCACTAAGACCAAACATGTTTCAACCATATAACAGACTTGGCTCAAACCTTTGATCAATTAGAAAAGAACCAGATGAAGCTCAATCCAACCAAATGCATCTTCGGAGTACAATAAGGGATGTCCCTAAGGAACATTATTAATCAGATGGGAATAGAAGAAAACCCTAACAAGATCAAATATTTTCTTAAAATGCGATCCCTGACCAATAAAAAAGAAATTAAAAAGATGACGGGAAAAGTGGCTTCCTTAAACTATTTTGTATCCCGAGAAACTGATAAGTGACTTCAATTCCTCAAATTTCGTATAAAAACTTTTGAATGGAATGACGAATGTGAGCATGAATTATTTGGGTTCTCCCCCACTCCTATTCTGACTAGTTATGGGAGAAAAATTATATTTATATTTGGCTGTTTGAGAGTCAGTTGTTTGCTCGGCCTTGATCTGACTTGATAACGGAGTTTAAAGGCAAGTGTATTACACCAGTAAGGTATTTCGAGGAGCTAAGATTGGATATCACCACTTGGAGAAGTTATCCCTGGCTCTTATTGAAGTATCTAGGATAATGAGGCCATGTTTCCAAGCTCATACTATTGTCATTTGTACAGATTTTCCTCTGAGACAAGCATTACACAAACTAGAGAATTATGGAAGATTAATGTCTTGGGCAGTGGAGTTAGGAGAATATGAAATTATTTAAGAATTAAGAGTAGCAATAAAAGGACAAGCAGTGGCGAATTTTATTATTAAGTTCACATATGCATAGGAACCACATAATCCACATTTTCCTGTCGAGAAGACTTCTACAGAAGAGAGCTTAGCTCCAAAGAAAATAGGGATTACAACCGACCGCCCTGAGTCATCGGCTGCTCAAGAGAAATCACAATAAATACAGAAGATAGTCAGGCATGGACTGCTGGTGGAAGAGGAGTTCTATAATGACATACCAACTTGGAAGTTATTTATAGATGGGTCCTCATGTGAAACTAGAAATGGAGCAGGTCTCATCATCAACACTCCAAATAACTTGGATGTGGAATATAATCTAATATTCCAATTCAAATATTCCAATAATGAGGCTACATATGAAGAACCTATCACATGACTGGAATTAGCTTCTTCACAGGGCGCCAACCAGGTATTGGTATACAGTGATTCCCAGTTAATTATTAATTAAATCCAATATATTTATGGTGTAAAAGGGGAAACCATGATGAGATACCACCAAAAAGTAATGAAAGTTATCTCTCTAATCACTTTAGTTAAAATAGTGAGGATCCCAAGACTTCAACTCCAACAGAGCCTAAGTGAATGATCCTAATTCAAATTTTTTCTCACAGAAGCATTGATAGGATGGAAATAAGTGTTATAACTATAGAGTTAGGTCCTTATTGGATGGAACCGATCATAGAATACATTGAGTGAGGAACACTGCCATCTAAATAAAAGGAAGCCAGGAAGATGAGTTATAAGGCAACAAATTATGTGCTTAATAAAGGTATTCAATACATGAGAGGATACACTGTTTCATTACTTTTTTATGTTCATCTAAATGAAGTGAACGATTTGATCAAAGAAATGCATGAAGGCTCCTATGGAGCACACATAGCTGGGAGGTCTCTGAGACAACGGATAATAATGGAAGGTTATTATTGGTCGACGATGAATGTAGATTGTGTGGGTTTCACTAACAAGTATGATAAATGCCAGAAGTTTTCTACCATTCATAGAAGACCAGGAGAAAGCCTAACACCATCACTTCTCCATGGTCCTTCGCTATATGGGGAATTAACTTGGTCGGACCACTACTAACCACAAAAATGAGGTTCAAGTACCTGGTTGTAGTTGTTGATTATCTTACCAAGTGGGTAGAAGCTGAGCCCTTGATGGACATGCCTTACCAGGGAGTATTCTAATTCATATGGAAGAAAATCATTCGCAAATATGTCACGCCTTATGCTGATCATCCGTAATGCAACGGTTAAACAGAGATCACCAACAAAACCTTGCTAGATGGGTTGAAGCAAAGACTGGATGAGTCTAAAGGAAACTGGATTAATGAGCTACACAATGTCCTTTGTGCATACATAACCACTCCCAGAACAACAATAGGTGAAACTTCTCATATGATAGCTTTTGGCGCTGAGGCAGTAGTTCTAATAGAAATAGGTCTGCCGACTCACAAGGTCTTGACCTTGATTCAAGCAAGAGTGACCTTATGATATGACTAGATCCGAACATGATAGAAGAAGTCTAAGAATACGCTGCTATTTGGATGATTGTCTATCAACAAAGGAATGCAAGTTTTATAATCAAAGGGTCGTGCCGACTAACCTGAAGCAAGGAGACCTAGTACTTAAGAAAGTAATCCATAAGAATAATTAGCTGGAGCCTAATTGGCATAGTCCATACCGTATCTCAGCGATTATCCAACTAGGAACCTATCAATTGGAAACTTTGGAAGGAGAGGTATTCAAAAATCCTTGGAATGCATATCATTTACCCAAGTATTATCGGTAATGCAATGAGATAATCCTATTCTTAATGAAATTTCTCATTCCAGTTAATGAAATCTCAGTTTTCCTAGGAGAATCCAAACACGTGTCCCACCCAAAATTAAATATATCAAACATTAATGATAGGAATAAGAGAGAACGTTGTAATAGGTTGTGCATATAAATGGTTAAAGGGACATAATAGAGAGTGTACTTGAAAACACTGTATTAATATCCCATTGATAAAAAAGAAAGGCTCCCCTTCCCCTTCATCCGTGGACGCCGGTCAAGTATTGTCAAACAACGTATATACATTGTTATTCTTTGTCTCTCACCACATTTTTTTTCTATTAATATTTACAAATTTATTGTGTTGTGTGAGAATCAAAATTTTTCACTAACAAATATAATTTTTTTAATTCTCGAGATATATTTTGTTATCTTGAAATAGTTTCATGAAAATTTGATTGATTTTCATCCCCAAAATTTATTGCACGTCAAAAATATCTACCAAACTTGGGTCTATTTGAGTTTGAGATAACCTCCCATATGGTTTAAAAAATTATTTGAAAGTTTACCCATTTTTAAGACTAGATTCCTTTATTATTTTAGATTTAAACTTAACTTAGAGTACTTATGTCTTTATTGGTTTGATTTTCTTCCTGAAATTGCAAGATCTTTGTACTCCAAATGTCACCATTTTAAGTATCTTGATTCTGAGTCAAGAACATTCATAACGATCGAACAAAAACTACACTTCATGGGATATTTTAGTTGAAGAACAATTTTTTATGAGATTGGTTTATTGAACATCAATTTGTAAAAATATTCCGTCGGTGTATGAGGAGTTTGAAATGAGGGAATAATTATGTGTATTCTCTCATAGAGAAGATAATGAAAGTGTATTTATGAACTTGTTTAGAGAGATCTATGAAAATGGCATATTCTATGATGAACATAAAGAGTCATTTTCCTCAACCATAAGAGGATTTCAAGTCATTATGTCTCCTAGCATCATCTCTCAACACTATCATCTTCTAAGTGTTTAATGCACAGGATATCCACACAACATTCATGAGAAACTGATCTAAGGTTAAGTTTGGGTAAAGATTACTAATGACCTACTGTATTGTCATGTGAAAAAGATGTTAGGATAGAAGCATGTTACCGACTACTACTATCTCATCCATGCAATCATCACATCTCATATCTTTGTGAAAACCCATTATATAAATCTTCTAGGTCCATATTTATACTTTTTATTCAAAGTTGGAAAAGGTGTTCCAATAATTTGGCAATTGTGAAATACTATGCCATGAGAGGTTCAATCTAGAGTAAAGGAAATATGAGACCCTCTCTCGCTTTTAAAGGTTGAGTTGTAATATTTTCACTATGGGAATGTGAAGTTGGTGACGGGTGAAATATCCATAAAGATCTCTCCTAGAATCCCTCATAAGTTTTTCCTAAAAGAAGTAAAAACAAGTGGTGATCTCGTGTAAGGAAAATTTTTCGAATATAGTCAATTTTTATTTTTTGCTTATTTCATGTTTGGAAAAAAAACCATTGAATCATAGGTTAGGACTTGAGTGTGTTTACCTTTCAATCAGATGAAGTGTTTGATTGAAGACCGTAACATCCAATTTAGAGCATTTATGTCATCGTGCCATGTTTCTTGCATCATTTTTTTTAATATTCAAGGTTATCATAATGTATTTATGCACATATATTTTGATCCTTGTAAAGACTTTATAATTGTTTTTTTAATTATTTTTATAAAATATTATTTTGAGGGAATTTTTGAAAAGGTTTTAAAAGATAAAATATTTTTAGTTTTAAGTCATTCCAAAGACTTTATAATGTTCATTCGAATGAAATGCTTACATCCTTCCAAAACTACATTCAAACAAGGTTCAAACAATAAAGTTATGTATCTCCAAGAAACTTCATGATTGCGGGTGAAAAGTAGCATCGCGTCAAAATGCTAATCGGTGAATTCATTTCACCGTGTTAATACAAAAACCTAAATTACAACTGCACTTGCGATACAAGTATAGCGGTAAGTTGGGTATCTAGAATCCACAGGGAATGTCGTATAGATTTTAATTGATCTATTATTTCAAGAATAAAAGTGTAAAAGGTGATAAGGTGGAAATTGTGAAAAAGGAAAAAGAAAAGAAGTTAACACTATACTAGAATTAATTAAAATGAGAGTCGGGATCGCTTCCCCACCATGGGCTAAACAACTAATAATTATAATTTCAGTTTGAAAATATTTAACCGAGCATTTTCAGTTAATCATAAACATCATGCAAGAAGAAATTTAACTCAAAGTTACGACATAAAATATTTAACCAAAAATGGTCACATGTGAATTAAATTCGAAATATTGCTTTAAACATTAACATTGCGTGACAAAGAAAGTTAAATGCATAATAAACTAATTTTAATAAGTGAGGTGTCAATTAAATGTAATTTTACACAAAACCTAATTTTCGGAGCTCAACGCCCATCAGTGGCGGACACACGATCCAAACCCAATTTAACTACTCACACAACATGGATAAAAAAAAAAAATAACTAATTAATAATTAAAACCAGAAATAATTAAATAAAAATAATTTATATGGGCTTGGAAATTAAATACACAAAGAAAATTAAGCTAAAACAACTAAATAACAACAAGGAAGACAATGAATAGTAACTTACATACATGAAATGGACAAATATCCAAGAGAAATGGAGAAGAGGGAAGATCCCCCTTACAAAACCCTAAAAACTAACTAAAATGAAAGATATTTCTCTCAAAATGAGAGAAATTTTATTTATACCAAAGATCCCATAGCAAAATTGAAATAAAAAGAAGTATGAAAATAGGGGACCGAATCAATTTGGAGGGGTCCGAATCGATTCGGTAAGGAAATATCTCGATGGATGGCATATGCCGAATAGATTTGGTCATATGGTATAAATGTTTCTGCTTAATCCCAAATAAGGAGACCTAACACGTTTCTCATAAGCGAATCGATTCGCTTAGGAGAAAAAGCCAATATTCCCAACAGCGAATTGATTTGGAAAGGTGCAAATCGATTCACCGAGGAGAAAAATCCAATATTCCCAATAGCGAATCAGTTTGGCAAGGACCAAATCGATTTGCTCATCTATTTTTGGAATTCTTTCATCCTGCTTTGATATATGTTGTAAATCTCTTCCGCTCAAAGTCCCGTAACTTCTTCGATATAGCTCGGAATCGCGTACCATTTGTGGCCACGCAAAGATCGACCATATGGGTATAACTTTCGTGATGTGTTGGGATAGATACCCAAGTAGTGAAATGACTAAAGTTCCCTTCCGCATGAAGATTTGTACAAAAACTCACCAGAATGTGTCCGAACTCCATACTAAGTACCGAAATACCTACAAAAGCTCAATTAACCCACGGAAAGCATGTATATATAGAAACTCGAGGTTGTATGGTTAATGAACATAAACATAGGGATTAATATACCCAAGGGGGCTAATAACGCGTAGGATAACGGATGAAATATGCAATATTTGCGTCGTATCTCTTCATTAGAAGCTCGTTCGAAGTATGATCGAATGAGCTTGAATGTTCGTTCAAGTGAGTTTCTATTTTGTTCAAACGAGATATGCAGTTTCATTTGAATGACCTCTTACTTTTGTTAGAATGGACCCTCAAAAAACATGCCGCCCGAAAAATATGGTTTCTTCATAAAGGAGTGTTGGGATCAATTTTTAATGAGAGTTTTTGGAAAAATTATTTTCTATTAATATACAAAACCCTCCAAAGACCTAGGTTCACCCAACTAGTTTAAGATCCAAGTTTCAAGTTCACATATGCTTTGAGATCTTGTTTTGTATACGAAAGTTTAGTTTCTCTTTATCTTATTAAGAACCTATTTTGTGCGGGGGATTCTGCGCCTGGTTTGTTTATATACGGTGGACTTTATGTGTGATGGTTTTTAAGCTTACTTTGGAGGATATCTATGTACGTGTGAACTCACACGTTGTGGAAGATTTACATGTGGAATCATGTGTCTCAGTGCAGTTAAGCTTCAAGGAACTAAGAGCATCAAGTCTTATGAGAGCATCGAGTTGGTTGTGTAAGTCTTCTGTCGTATCCATGTGTAATTTCGTCAATAGTGAAATTTACATGGCTAAGTCATTCTAGATTTTTCTCCTTGTGGGTTTTCCTCATCCATCAGGCGTAGTGTGTGATTGATTTATTTTTTCTTTATATACTCACCTAGATGCATGCATTAGGCTAATATAAAATTGGTTAATCATTTTAACACAACAATCGATTAATTGGGGCTAAGTTTAATTGGGTTAATTTGTTTATATTAAATTTGATTTGAAATTTTTTTTAAAATGGTATTTCGTTTACCTGTCCATATAAAACCCTTTTACTTTCAAGTGGTATCAGAGCAGATTCTCCAAGTTATCATGTTGATCTGTAGTTTTGTGTAGTTTAGGTTTGTTTGACTGTTTGTCTTTCTGTCATTTTTGTTTTTTTCTCTAGATGGATCATTATAAAGATAAGTTATCCAATGTTTTTAGTGATGACGATTTTATATTTGAAATGAGTATAATGAGCTTCATAGTTGTGTTGAAAAATTAATTCCTTTGAATTTGAAGTTTGCAAAAAAGAGTTAAATTTCTTAAAAAGGAATTTGTTTTCTTAAAAGATGAAATCAAATTTTTGCAAACTTTTAAACTCAAAGAGATATCATCCGTGGAAAGCTCAAGGACCTGGAACATGATTTTGAAAATTTACAAGTGTCCAAGAAAGAGAATGATGATAAAGTCCATGTTTTGGATAAAGAATTGGAGGACTCTAATAAGTTTAAGACTAGGTTAATGAAGGTGTATTAGTAGATAATGATGAATTATTTGAGGATTTAAGGGAACATGAAAATAGTCTTATGGATTGAGGGGGAGCGAGATAACCTTCTAGGTATTATAAAAATTTGAAGTATGATTTCCTAATGTTTGAGAAGTCTAAATATTTACTTGATTCTAGAGATTTGAACTTAAAAGATGATTTGAGACACTCAAGTAGTGATGGTACTGACATCGATGATTCAAATGCTTCTGTTGTTAAAGCAAAGACAACCGTTTGTTTTATAGTGTCAACCACTGCCAATAACATTAGATAAGGTCAACCCATAGGTAGCATTCCTCGTGTTTACACATTTTCACATTGTGGTAGGAAAGGTTACCTTGTGTCATTTTGTTATGATCTTAGAAAAGGTCCTAAGAAGTCTAGATTCGATGTCACCATGGTACCCAAAATCCAAGGCATTAAATATTCATCTATTTGGGTTAGGAAATCCATTTTGGTAGCATTGAATGTTAGACCGATTGATTTTTGAATACTTGCACATGATACTTATCTTGCTAAATCTAATTGTTGATTGTGTTAGCATGTTTTCATGTACTAGATTTTATTCTTCATGGTATATGTTCTTGCTAGTTGTATGATGTTTGAGTCATATGTATTTTGATTTTTTTTTATTTAGTCTTATTGTGAAACATACAGAAGGTTTTTTTCTTTGTCTTTATAGTTTAGTTTTCAAGTTGTGTTATTTTTGAAAAAGATGTTTAAAAACTTAAAAAGATTTTTATTTTTATTTTTATGTAGTTTGGTTTTACACATTTTATGTGGCATATTGGTGTGTTTGAATCCACTTCGTTCCAAGTATCCACATGGCTAGGACTTTTTATTATGATTTTCAATACTTATGATTGTTCTTAATCATGAATGCATGGAGTAGTTCAACATTGATTTTCTTAATGGATTCAGTTTGCACATGCCTTCGCACACACATGCACGAGCTATTTTGGATTTTAACTCCATATGTTACATAAACTACGTGAAGTATTCTTCTATCGGTCTTATTATTTTCATATCTTTTTACTATGGGGATTTTTTCATGTAAGAACCATTGCCTGTGAGTTTCTTGCTTTATTAAAAATATGATTGTGCACTTGAAAGGAATACAAAGGGATAAATCTTCCTTGCATGAAAGGCCACCATCGGTAAGAGCTTAAACGAAATTAAGAGGTAAAGAAAAGAACATATTGTGAGGGCCAATTTTTGGCATTGATTCTTCAAAAGTGTGATGTCTTCAAAATATCAGAGTAACAAAATGATATTTGTAAGTTTTGAGGATGCTATAAGTTGAAGATCAATGGGTTTGCACAATGAGTCCTAATTAATTAGTCTTCGACGCTATTAATCTGAGAATCATCAATATTTTCTATGCTAACGTACATTGTGATTTTTAATTCATTTATGTGTTCACTTTATCTGTCACTATGAGGCTAAATCTTTGGTTGTTAAACTTAATGCAATCAAATGTAACTACTCAGATATATTTTGAGTGATTGGTCCATATTGAGCTTGTTGCTAGTTCACGTCCCTTCACTCTGTACAACCTTTGTTTAAACATATCGATTCCATGCTAGTGTGAAAAGCTTATTGTGTCTATTATCTTTTGTACTATTTATAACTACATATCTATGTATGTGTGTCATTGGTATCATTTCCATATCTATATATGTTATCTATTATTCTGAGTATTTTTGTTTGCATTCAATCTGTGTATGCCACATATTATGTTTTATGTTTTGAGTAATTTCAACTTAGCATGCTTGATGATCATATTGTAAGGACATAGTCCGTCACAATTAAGTATGTTGTATACTGCTACAACCATCGAAGATGTTCAAGATTAAATACGCAACGAGACGGTACGAATATCAAGCTTCATCAACAATCAACCCTCCGCGAAATGCATCTGGTAAAGTTATCTTTTTAATTCCTTACTAATTCACTTAAGATATTGGTATATTTTTCACAAAATATTTTCTAAATGTTAGAGCGGAGCTTCAAATGTTTTCGTCAAAAAATATATTTCTCGAAATGTTTGAGGCGGTGCATTTACTAAAAGGATAAATAAGAAAAAATATTATTTTATTGGTCTTGTACGAATGACACCTTATATCGTTCAAACGGCAAAGCATGTCGCGCGATACTTCAGACGACATTTTGTCTCACTCGAACGACAACGTGTCTCGCTCGAACGACCCACTCCCTTAAGTTTTCTATAAAAGGGTATTTTCAACTCCGTTTTCCATAAGACGTCTGTACATTTTTACATTCTGCAAATTGTACGAAGTCAACACAAACTTTAGGCTTCTTCTTTTAGAGTTTAATCTCTTTTGTTTTTCAATTCATAAAAGTCCTAAATATTCATGTGAATTGTTTTGGAGTTTGAGAACACACTTTGCTGGTGTTAACACTTTTGTGGAGAGGATATTTACATCATATGGATGCGTATCATTGAGGTTCATTGCGTGTGAATCTTTCCTGAGTTAGGACTACGGTTCTTGTGGATTGCTACACGTAATTCATTATTGACGACGTCGGCCGACACCTGCGAGTAGTCGTGTGTCAAATAATTGTATTTCATTGTAACCCTGTAAGTTACGATTTACAATTATAGTGAAATAAAAAGGTTTTCCCCCGAGCGAATTTTTCCTGAACTTTGTATCGCATATTTTATTTATGTTGGTTTGACACATGCACGCACGTAGCTAGTTGATTTTGAGGGCTGAATTAATTTGATTCACAAATTGATTCTAATGAAATAAGTTTGGAATTCGAATTTTTGCATTAGTTCGAATCATTATCACACATAAGGTTGTACAAATTAGTTTCAGAGCAGGTTGCGCTAATTTATTATGTATTCCTATTTTTCGCATAAATTGTGTGTTATTAATTTTTTGTTGAAAAATTATAACTTTTCGATGGATCACTTATATAATCGAATGCCTATTTTTTACGGGTCCAATTATGCCTATTGTAAAGCTCGTATGAAATAATAAGCAAAATCCATTGACGAACGTGTTTGGTTGCTTTATGAAAGAGGGTGGACTCCTCCCACTGTCACTGCTAATAATGTCACCTCTTTGAAACCTGTCTCAGATTAGACTGAAGATGATTTTAAAATGTCTAATTTTAATTTTCGTGGTTTAAGTGCTATTTCTGGAGCCGTTACCCCGACGATTTCTGTCGAATTATGACGTGCACCATGTCTAAAGCATGGGATATTTTGCAACTCACGCACGAAGGCACTAATGCGATCAAAGAGCCTAAAATTCAAAATTTGACCACTCAATTTGAGACGATCACTATGTTAGAAGCTGAGTGTTTTGATGAGCTTTATGCACGTTTGTCTGATATTGTCAACACTAGTTTTAATCTTGGTGAGCCTATACCTGATGCACGAGTGGTTAAAAAGATTTTAAGATCGCTGCATAAATTTTTTATCACCAAAGTGATTATTTTAAAGGCTTTAGGAAATTTGAATCGTCTGAAACTAGAATAGTCAGTAGGAGACCTCCAGACATATGAAATTGACATGTTCCTCGACACTATCAAACCTAAGGATAGACGGATAGCTCTTAAATCTCAAACTTAGAAGGGAAAGGAAGTGTCCACAAGTAATAAAGTGAAGTTTTATGAGTCCGAGTTTGATTTTCACATGGCCCTACTTGCAAAGAATTTTTAAAAAAAATCTCCAGTTTTAGAAACAAAATTCTTCCAATAAAATTTTTTCAGAGAAAAAACAAAAAGAAATACAAGGCCAAAGAAAGCGGTGAGTAAAAAAAAGGGTGAGGAAGATTGAGAAAATGTGAAATGTTTTGAGTGTGAGGGCAGAGGGCATAAGTCATTTAAGTGCCCCATTAGGCTTAGTAGAGAGGGCAAGAAAGTAGCCATGCCTGCCACTTTTAGTGATAGTGAGGGAGATGAGTTTGGTAAAGATTTAGCACATGGGATGTGAGTAGATTTATTGAGTCGTGTGAGAACACCCACTTTATCCCACAATGATCGTGTTCACGAGAGAGACAATGATAAGTCGAGTGTTTCTAGTGGGGGTGAGAGTGAGTTTGAGAGTGGAGATGAAAGTAAGCTCCAAAAAGCTTTTAGGGATTTGTACACCGAGACCTTGAAAACAAAGAAGTATAATAGGGATTTAGTTCGTCGGATTTTAAATTTAGAGAGAGAGAAAGAAGTTTTAAGGAGGGAAATATGTGACTTGACCGATACGTTGTCTAGTCTGATGACACGTGTAACCCAACTCGAGAGTAATCTCGAACGTGACCGGGAGGTCAAAGCCCCTTAATAGAATGCATCTAAGAAGGTTGAAAAGATGGTTCTCAATCCCATTTTGGGTACTAGTGAGAGTATAGGAATAAGTTTTGATGGTGCATCCAATTCTTTTGTTGCACCCAAGTCGGTTCCTAATTTAGTGTTAGATCCACATGACTCTCGACCCAACCCACCTAGGTGTCTCTCACCTGTTAGGAGATCCCGTAGGAGACATTTTGAGAGAGGTGTACCTAAGAAAATTTATGTTTGCACACACTGCAAGAGAAGAGGACACCTAAGAGAGTTTTGTTTTAAGTTGGGTTATGTGACACATCATGCTACTACACATTTTCACACGAACGCACCCATACCTAACACTCCTTGTGATTACATGATAGAGTTTGCACCTATTGGGGAGCAGGTAAAGTTTTTGGTCAAGACTTCACATGACTTGATGGAGTAGTTTCAAAAGATGTCACCATCTATGGAGAACTCCGTCGCACCTATTGGATGAGGTCTAGACTTGTTTGCTAGCAAAGGATGAGTTACATGACGACAGTTTTTCCTATTGCTAGTATGCATCATTTTTTATATATATTTTCCATTTTGATATATTTATCTTAATTTTGCTACTGTTTTAGCACTGTTTTGTATTTGTTTGCCTATTCTAGGAACTGTTTTCACAAAAAAAAAAATCACTGGTTAAAACTTCATGACATTGTGGGTAATCTGAGAAAATTTGATTTTCTCATTCAAACGAGAGGAGTTCTCGCGAGACGCCCTTATCATTCGACTGACAGGGCGCTTCATTCGAACGACCCCTGGAGATTTTATCTCTTTTGTTTGCATTCCTCTGGTTCATATTGTTATATTATTTGGTATTGCTGGGTTAATTTTGAATAGTGTTCGGAAAATACAAAAAGATTTTCAATTTATTTTGATAAATTTTTTTGAGAAATTCAAAAAGGGTTTTGTATTTTGTTTACAACATAGATGAATGGACATTTTCGATGACCAAGTCACAACATCATTCCATATCCATGTGACTATTTGATAGTGTTTTAAGATAATATTTTGTGTCATTCATGTGCTTTACAAAGTTTGGAGTATTTAAGATGATATATAGTGTTGCTACCTATATGTTTGCTCATTTGTCCTTTATTGCACACATGCACGGATTTGTTTGACTTTTGTGCTTGTCTATCAGTTATTGGTTGAGTGTTTTCATCTCAATTATGTCTATACTACGAACCGAATGCGATGAAACTTGACAAAAAAGTAGTGCATGATATAAACCATTTGTGAGTTTGTGTGATTTATTTTGAAAAACAGAAAGGGCTGCGAAAGGTATTTCATTTTTTCCTTTGTGATAAATCCACCATTTAAATGGGCCTAAAAAAGTAAGGAATTGAAAATTATCCGGGGTTCAATGAGGTTTAAAAGAGACGAAAAAAATTGAAAGGAATTAAAAAGAAAATTATGCCAAAAATGGGCCAATAGGTTTTAGTTTCATCACCTCATAAGAAAAAATAAAAATCATTATCTTTTAATGAGGGAGTTTGGATGGAATTTAAAAACACTTTGCACGTCCTTGAAAGTCATGAAAAAGCATTACATAGTTTTGGACGTTATTGGTGTGGAAATCATTTATACTTTGATATGTTGATATGATTACGACGATGTCATCTAAATTCAACAATTTTACACCTAAGGACTATGTTTTATGTTTATTCGTTAGGAGTACACTTATGCATCTTGACATATGTCATGATTGAGTCAATTTTCCTATGGAATTTATTCACACCCATTCATTCCGTATCCACAATTTGGTAATCTTAGTGTAAATTCATGGTGTGTGATTTTTTGTAACATCATTTTTTGCATTTTTGTATGAAGAATTTGAAAAATAAAAAATAGTTTGTTTGCCTTGTTTACCGTGACACCCCGATTTGATTTATTAGATTTATTCTTTTCCTTGTATATTTCGGACAAATAAAAAGGGGGAGAACAAATTATGACTTTATGGGGGAGTTTATGTATGGGGGGAGAATTGATTATGCTTTCATGTTTATGCTTATATCATTTCAAACTCGATACGTCACGAGATTTTACTTTGTCTCATATGTGTAGGTACAATTGAAGAGCAACATGCTGCACATCCTGATGAGAAAAGCTTGAAGTCTTGAAGAATTGATTGTTGAAGCAAAGTTTGAAGACTTGACAATTTATCTTTCCACTTTTGAGTTTATGGGAGGATAGATTTGTATAGGTCAATTTATGAGATTGATAATGCGGATTTTTTTATTTTTTATCGGCATAGACATAGGGGGAGATTTGTAAGGACATAGTTTGTCATAATTAAGTATGTCGTATACCGCTACAATCCTCGAAGATGTTCAAGATTAAATACGCAATGAGACGGTCTGAATATCAATCGTCATCAATAATCAAGCTCCGCAAAATGAATTTAGTAAAGTTGTATTTTTAATTCCTTACTAATTCACTATGGATGTTGGGATATTTTTCACAAAATATTTTCTAAGTGTTGGAGCAGAGCTTTAAATGTTTTTCATCAAAAAATATATTTTTCGGAGTGTTTGAAGTGGTGCATTT
This sequence comes from Sambucus nigra, assembly GCA_949130495.1. NCBI lineage: Eukaryota > Viridiplantae > Streptophyta > Magnoliopsida > Dipsacales > Adoxaceae > Sambucus > Sambucus nigra. The sequence goes on from OX422212.1 coordinate 388,494,871, forward strand.
ACTGAAAGGATAAAAAAAATATTATTTTATTAGTCTCGTTTGAACGACATCGTATATCGTTTGAACGACACTGCATGTCGTACGATACTTCAAACGACATAGTGTCTCGCTCGAAGGACCCACCACCTTAATTTTTCTATAAAATAGTCGCTTCAACTCAGTTTTCCATATGAAGTCTATATGTTTTTACATTCTACAAACACTGCGAAATTAGCACAAACTTTTGGTTTCTTCTTTTCGAGTTTAATCTCTTTTGTTTTTCAATTAAAAAAAGTCTTAAATATTAATGTGAATTATTTTGGAGCTTTAGAATACACTTTTCTGGTGTTCATACTTTAGTGCAAATGATAGTTATATCATATGGATGCGTGTCATTGAGGATCACTGCGTGTTGATCTTTGCTGAATTAGGACTGCGGTTCTGGTGGATTGTTGCGCGTAATTCATTACTGACGACGCCCACCGACGTCTGCGGGTATTCGTGTGTCAAACAATTGTATTTCATTGTAACCGTGTAAGTTGCGATTTACAATTATAGTGAAGTAAAAATGTTTTGTCCTGAGGGTAATTTTCTCGAACTTTGTGTCGCATATTTCATTTACGTTGATTTGACACAAGCACACACTTAGCTAGTTGATTTTGAGGGCTGAATTAATTTGATTCATAAATTGATTCTAATTATCCTCAATGTTAATTAAGAACATAACATAAAAAGAGGAAAATAACGATATTATCCAAAATTGGAGCGATCCCCGATAAGTACGAGTCCATTGAATCTACAAAACATGTTAGTACCAAGCATAACAAAAAAGAATAACCAAAACTTTAATAATTACACTAGAATAGAGTTAAAAAGATAAAAAGAAAAAGAAAAAAAACTATTTATTTACAACCTACAATTTTAACTTCTATCTAACATATTGTAAGGATTCACCCAAAGTACGATTTGGCTTTGAAGGATCAACGGTGGAACCACTCTTGCATTCATGCCTCCTGAAAAATAAGAATTATGTTTGAACAACAGAAGGCATGTGTAAGGCATAAGAAATGAACCATCACCAATTAAAAATTTGAGAGGGGTGATGGGGGATTTGGATACTAAGGGTGATAAGACCAAATTGATCTCGAAAAAACTAAAATCACCTCACCAAGGTTTTTAAATTGGAAAGGGGGTTGGGCAAGTGCAGACAAAAAGCCCTTGAGATGAAGCATCTCAAAATAACACTCTCGTTCAAGAATCGGATCAAAGTCCTCCAGACTTTTATCGAATTCTTACGATAATGTTTATGGGTCGCTAATGGTGGGGAACAAAGGAAGGGAAGGACCATCAACCTCAATATAATTAAAAGAATTAATAATAAGTTGAAATTAAAAAGTTCTTGTATCACTCTCAATTATTTCTTCCTCAAGATGGGGTGGAGGTGAAACGCAAGTTTCAACCTCAATCGGGCTTTGTGAAGAAGAAATGATCTCATCGAGTTGGTCGTTTATTTTTAAAAACCAAGCTTTAGAACTCTCAAATTGGTCATTCCATTCCTTGAAAACTAACTCATGATTAATCTAACAAGAAGGCATAACATTTTCTTGTGAGGTTTTCTCATAGCTAACGGATTCCCTTAAACGCAAAGTTCCCCCAAAGGTGATGAATGATTAATTGCAAATTCTTCGCTTTCACTTTCAAAACACTCATACTCAAGAATTTTTAGGAATTCGGGCATAGTCTTAGGAGTTTATCCTGGAAAACTGTTAGCATAACAATTAAAATTATCAAAAGAGTTAGAGTGAGACATTTCAAAATAGGCAATTCAAGAAAAGAGCGACAAGCACCAAAATTTCAATTTCTCGAAATAATTTAGCCCAAATAAAAAACAATGGTTAAAAAAAAGAATACAAGTACAAAGGGACAAAATATTATGAAATAATAAACCATTTTGATATGGTGTGAATTGTATGTTCGTGTAAGGACATTGTTATTGTTTTTGGTCCACCGTCGCAATATAAAAATAACCTACACTATGACTACACTTGGCAAATGGAGTATAACGGCTGGTCAGTTCGGATATAAAAAATCCAAAGGGAATGTTTGACAAATTGTAATCGTTGTATTACTTCTAAAATAAAAGTGTAAAAGGTGATGGGTGTAAAAAGGGAAAAGGAAAAAAATAAGAAGTTAACTATGCAAAATAAGAATAATAAAATGAGGGTAGGCTCACATCCCCACCATGGGCTAAACACGTGTAATTAGAATTGTGGTTCAAAAACGTTTAACCGGGCATATTCAATTAATTATAGACATCACCCATGAAGGAATTTAATCCAAAATTGGGAGATAAAACATTTAATCAAAAATGGTCACATGTTGATTAAATTTGGAATATCACTATAACATCTGACGTTGCGTGATAAAGAAAGTAACGCATAATAGTCCAACTTTAATATAGGGAGTTTCAATTAAATGCAAATTTATACAAAACCTAACTTTCGAAGCTCGACGCCCATTAATGGTGGAGAAATGATTCCAACCCTTACACTAGCCAAAACACATAACTAAAACAAGTAAAACAACTAATTAATAAATTAAACAGGAAGTAACAAACAAACAAACAACTAATTAATCAAGTAAGAATAGTTACTAAAAAATAAGAAATCAAGAAAGTAAAGATTTAATTGAATGAAAAAGATGAAATAATAGCACAACACTTATAAATTAGGGTATAAACCCTAAGATAGAGGAGAGGGAAAGCTCCCTAAAAAATCCCTACAATCTGATCTAAGAAGTGTAAAAATGATGTCCCGATTTAAGGGAAAGTTTTTAACTAAGTACCCCCCCCCCCCCCCCCCCCCCACACACACACACACACATAAACAAAAATGAAATTTGCAGACTTTTTAGCATTCCGAAGCGATTCGCCAAAATGGCCTAATCGATTCGCCCCTAACAGGTATCATTCTTCATTTTGGACAAGCATACGGAAAATGCCGTAACTTCTTCGTTATAGATCAGAATTAGGCACGGTAAAAAACTACGCAAAGCTAACTCAGAGGATAAAAATTTTATGAATACTTTGGGAAATAACAACAAATTATGACATGACCAAAATTCCCTTGAATGCTCCCTTGATGACAAAATATTTCTAAAATGCGACCAAACTTCATGCTAAGAACTTTAATACCTATAAAAACTCAATTATACCTCACAAAATATATAAATATACATAAAAGAGGTTGTCTAGTTAATGAGCATAAATATAGAAATTAAAGTACCTAAGGGAGATAAAATGCATAAGTAAAAAGGGTTAATAAATGCAATAATCAGGCTGAATCAATTGGCATGTTTGTTCGAACGAGGCTTAGTTTGGATCGAATGAGATATGCAGTTTTGTTCGAACTACCTCTTATTTTTATTTGAACACACCCTAGAAAACCGTGTCATCTCAAAAAGTGCATTTTCTTTATAAACGAGTGATGGCATCAGTTTTTAATGGGAGTTTTTAGTGAAATTATTTTCCTATTGTTAGCCAAGATCTCCCAAACCCTTATTTAACCCAACTAGTTTAAGATCTAGGTTTCATCTTCATATATTCTTTGAGATCTTATTTTGTGAACCAATGATTATTTTCTCTTTATCTTATTGAGAACTTATTTCATGCGATGAATTTCGTGCTTGGTTTGTTTATATACTCTGGACTCCGTGTGAGACAGCTATTGAGCCTATATCGGTGGATACCGAGGCATGTGTGAAGACCGTATCAGCAACATTAGGGCATCTATATTATTGTTCTTGTCTTTAAAATTCAAGGATCTCATAAGGTATGAATGTATATATATATATATATATATATATATATATATATATATATATATATGTATTGATTCTTAGATTTTATATTGGGTGTTGCTTTTAGGTGTTTTTTATAATATTGTTTTTAGGGCATTTTTGAAAAGTTTTTAAAAGAAAAAATAGTTTTGGTTTTAAGTCATTCAAACGACGTTATACTCTTCGTTTAAACGAGATGTTCATGTCATTTGAATGACATTCAAATGAGGTTCAAACAAGGAAATTAGGTATCTTAGAAAAATTTCAAATGAGGATTCTATGAGGTTCAACGAACTGACGCTATATGTAGATGACTTAAACGACACAATATATGTAGTTCCCTTAATAGGATTTGCTGAAATACTATCGGTTCCATATAGACCATAGGCATAATATCAACAATCACTACTACATCAAGAAAGCTATTGAAGATGTCATCAAGGGGTTACCTGATGCAACTAGTGGATGAACCTAATGAAAAGGTAATAAAAGGTATAGAGAATGTAATATATATTAATACAATCCCCGGAGTATTTGCACGCAGTGGAACTTTAACCTCCTCACATAAGGCTCGCCTCATAGAAGTCAATCAAATATGAATTATAAGAAATCCTTGTAAGGAGGTCACCAAGGTGATATTCTCTAAAGTTGACCTCAACAGAATTCCCAAACTCAATAATAATCCCCTTGTGGTTACAATGATAATAGGAAATGCCAAAATTACTAGGATCCTCATAGACACTGAGATTTCATACGATATTATATTTACAGAAACCTATAAAGCTATTGGACTTACACTAAGGGATATCCTGTGTAATACATCATAATTTTACATAATTTAATAGATTATTAAATATTAAAATTAGGATAATTAAAATTGATTAATGAAGGAGAAACTTGAATTTTGTATACTTTAATTATGAATTCATTTGATTATTCAAGTTGTAAATTTAATTTAAAATTTTTATATGTTTAATTGAATTGGAAATGTTATTAATTGAAATTTTGGGAAGTGGTTAATAAAGAAATAAATTTATGTGGGCTTAATTATAATTTATTTAAAATAGGACTTCATTTAGTATTCTTCGAAAGTAAATGAAAAGTCAAACATAGAGGCAAATTATGATATAAGAATGAGGGTATGAGGGTAACTATAAGTTTGTTTGGAGAATGGAAGGTAATGAAACGAATTAGGATTTGGGGGATAGTATGGGAGACCATATGGGAACTGCGATAGTGGCCAAACCTACCCACTATAGCGGGGTGCCAGCCTTTATAGCAGGGGTTTGTAACTTTTATAGTGGTATGGTGGGGTGCATGGGATAAGGTTTAAAAAGGGGCATCATTTCATTTATTTCCCTCTATTCCTTATATTGTTCCCCATTCTCGTTTCTCCTTATATTTCTCTACATCATTCCCTACAAAACTTTACTGCCCTATCACCATAACATACAATTTAACCCTAAGACCTAATCCAAGTTCCACCCCAATTACACCATTATAACCTAAAAATTATACTCATTAATTTAATAACAATTCTACATTTTTGTCTGCGACACTTTTTCGAGTCAACTTTACATAAGTTCTAGGAGATTTTGGAGAGTTTTTTCAGCAAACTTTTCAAGAGGATTTCTTCTGAAATTATCATATATTTTTGTGCATTACTACATCGAGAAAAGTTAACATTATACTCCTCCCCTTTTCTGCAGTTAAATAATTACCTGAGTCTCATTTTAACGATTAAAATGAATTAGGGATAATTAAGGTTTGGAATTCCTACATGAAATTTATAATTCAAGAATATAAAATTACTAAAATGACAATTTGTTAAAATTATGGAATTCTAAATATAATTTCATATTAGTATCATTTAGGATTTGAATGGATATCATAATAATGTTTGAATGAATATGTAAATTCTAATTTATATAGTTCTCATGCCAACTTTAATTTTATGATACCCAAATGAAATTATTTGTTTCATTCATGAAATAAGGTTAATATGGTATCACTTTAGACAAACTTTATTTAGAAACTCATATGTTTATGTAGACTTTGCAAATTCGAGAATATGTGGCTTTTTATATGATATTGAAGAATTTCATAAGTTATTTCTTCTTGGCCAAGTGTGTAGAATTCCCCTTCTTGAATGTTGATAGAAATGTCCTAAATTAATCCTTATGTTAATGTAGAATCTTTACGCTGTATTTTTTTAATTCTAGTACCAAGAATAAGGATTTATGCCATGAACCTAATTTACCCATTTCATAAAATTTTAATGGACAAACATTAAAGTAATAAATTAATAGAAATAAGTAAAGCCCACATTCATTTATTTTCCTCCAGAATTTTTAGATGATTGATGCCTCACCCTATTTCCTTTAAAGAATAAAATATTAATGAGGAGATTCAAATAAATGGAAAATTGAATAAACACCAATATAAAAAATGATGAAGTAATTAGCTATGTTAGAAGTTAATTAGATGGAGTGTATCGAGAGTGGATATACATTAATCTTTAATGCATGAGCATATGGGGGGACATGGTTGTTTATAATGTATTTTGATAAATATATTTTGGGGTATCTGTGGTGAAGGTTGGATTCTGTATCATGCGGCTTGGTGCCTTAACTTCAACTGGGGGATATACATGATCATGAATAGTTTATGGTGATGTTTGGGGTTACTATGATGGGGTTTGGAATATGGTGATGTTTGGGGGTGTCTACGGTGGAGGTTGAACTAATTTATGATGGGGATTTACTTCATTGTTATTTTATTCTTGCATATGCATAGCGGGACTCTAGTTAACTTCAGGGGAGTGGGGTACTAGGTATGTTCATGATCTTTAATAATATTTTTATTTGAGAATGGAAGTTTAAATGATGAATTATGAGGACCATTATACGATTTGAGTTATGGAAGTTATAAACTATGGATTTATTATTTATTCACATAAATAGCATTGGGTTGCGTAGCTATGTTAGCTTCCAGTGGCTTGACCATAACTGTTAACCCCCTTTCAGGTGCTTATTACCATCCTGTTTATAATTATTATTCTTGAATTACCGAGTCTTGTCCTAGTCTCACCACTAGTTTGAGGAGGTAGATTCCAATCTTGTTTATTTCAGTTATTTACTTTTTGAAAGATGCAAGGATTGTTATTTGAGTTATAACATCTACTCTATTGTTAGTCGTTGGCTGAGATTTTATTATGGTGGCTTGTGGATATTTACTTTATGATGTCAGTTTTGGGATCTTATTGTAAGTCTTATATTATGGTTTCATTTTATGTTTAGTGGTGGTGATGTCATTGTTTTTATATTCTCTTTTGGAATTTATCTTATCGTACTCCTGTTGCATTATCTTTATTTTTTGTTTTCACTAATGTTAAGGATGATATTTAGATTGATTTGACAAACTGTATGATTAAATAAATACACTTGATCAAACTAATTATTAAAAATTATAGGGTGTGATAGTTGTTATCAAAGCCAACACAATGTATATTCCATAGTTCCATTCTAGTTGGCCACGTAGCATTCTTTAATACATTATTTTCCTTCTATTCTTATAGTAAGATTTCTAAATACTAATAAGCATTTCATGTCATATTTCAGATAACACCAAAGAGGAAGATCTGTTCCTTCGTACGTGTTTCACAACTCGATTATGTTGCACCCATGCCACCTACACCACCTGCGTCACCAATCCAACCCATACCACCAAACCTAGATCTTGACGCATAAGGACAGTACCACTTTAGATCTTAGCAACTCTCGATGTAGATCTCATAGGTTGTACAAGAAAGGCTAGCAACAGGTATCATGAGAGATCAAATAAGGTCTTACGTACAGTGGCACGAGCGCCAACAATCAATTGAAATAAGGTTAAAGGGGAATTCATGAAAAATATCCCACTGACATTTTCTGGTTCTATGGACCCTTTGGTAGCATTATAGTGGTATAGAGACATCCAACATCACATGAGGCTCATATGTTGCACTGATGTGCCAAAAAAAACTATTACTAAGTTTTGTTTGATAGGGGATGCTCTCTAGTGGTAGGAGAGTGTGAGCACAACCGAGAAGGGATATCACCTAATATATGTGGATTTAATCACGAGGTTCAGTGATAAGTGCATCACCTTTAGGCTCAGAAGATGATGGAGTTTCTTTTACTCTAGCAGGGACTCGTACTATCACAGAGTATGAGATGGAGTTTACAAATATATCACTCTTTTTCTCCCGAGGATGTAAATACCAGAAATAAGAGGATTTTGTATTTTCTGAAGGTTCTTATTTACTTTATTTTCTAGATTATGATGTTAAACCCGACATATATTACATACACTCATATACTGGATGCTGCAATCATCCTTTTTAAAGACCATACCAAGCATGGGAAAAAGTATGACAAATGGGGGGGGGGGGGGGGGGGGGGGGGGGGGGAGGAACTAGTGCACCTAAGTCAATGGAAGATTAAGTGGGTATAGGAGTAGTACATAGGGCTAGTCAGGCTAAGGGATATGGAAGAGATTTTGTCCTAATCAGTACAGACCCCAACATCTATAGGGACTCCCTCAGGTATATATAGGGGGAACCACTAACAAAAATGGAAAATACGGGCCACTTTGGGTCCTTACATGGGTATGGGGAAGTACATGACATAAGGTCAGTGTATTCCCTCGTGATAATGTAGTTTAACAGATACAACGAGCTCATGGACAATAAACGAGCCAGTTGGTCAGCGCTTGTTTAGTCAAGGCAAGTATGGGTAGCATGGCCAATACATGCAGGGCCAGTAAGGGTAGTATAGGTAGGGCTCAGGGCTTTAGGTACAATTATCAACCACATTAGAGGTAGAAAATATGCTTGTTCTCCCAGCCCTGAGATAATAGGTACCAACTGCACTCTCACCACCACCCATCACAATGCCTTAACCTCAACTACAATATGGTTTGGTCCATCATGTGGGGCCTAGGGATGACCTAGTGCCTATTAAAGAGGTTGATGGTACATTTTCTATTCATGGATATTTAGCCATAGTTTTACTTGATATGGGGGATACACATTCATTTATTACAAAACACTTCATGGGTATATCAGGGATGATTCTGACTCCTTTTGCTAGGGTAATATTTACTCTTATTACTGAGACTTGTGATGGGGTAGGAATTAACATTAGAAAGCTACAATTTGTATTTAATTTGTTAATTTTATATACCCACATGTATGATGTTATATTGGGCATGGATCGGTTGTGTACCTTATAGGCTCAGATAAACTGTGTAGGTAAAGTTATTGGGTATGTTATTCCGGGCCAAGAGATGTATTTGGACACTATGCCTAGATATGAGGGTGGGGATATTAAACACTTGTATTTTATTGATGAGGAGACCTATGTGGAGACCAAAATGTCCTTAGATATGATTCAAGTAGTTTAAGAGTTTATAAATGTCTTCAATGAGATTCCAGGTTTACCACCTAGGAGGGAGATTGACTTTGGGATAGATTTAGTGTCGGGCACTAAACCAATAGCTACATCTCCATGTTGTATGTACCCTATGGAGATGAAGAATCTTAGAGATCAGGTCAAGCATCTATTAGAACAGTGTTTCATTAGTAATAGCAGTTCACCTTGGGGTGCATCAATATTCTTTGTCAAGAAAAAGGATGGGTCTTTGAGACTGTTTATCAACTTTTGGGTGTTGAATAAGGTGACAGAGAAAAAAAATATCCAATACCGAGTATTCAATATATTTTTGATAGGTTAGAGGGGGATTCATTCTTTTCAAAGAATGATTTACGATCCGTTTACCTCCGGTTGAGGGTGTGAGGGGAGGATTCCAAAGATAACTTTCTTGAGTCGTTATGGGTATAAAAAATCATGAGTGATGTCATTTGGGTTGAAAAATTACCCAACTGTGTTCATGGAATTGATGAATATTGTTTTATGATTGTATTTGGAACATTTCATTGTAGTCTTCATTGATGTTATTTTGATCTACTCACGGAAAAAGGAGGAGCATGCTCGATATTTGCGAACTACATTGCAAATAATGATGGAGTATAAGATTTATGCAAACTTATCTCAATGCGAGTTTTAGAAGAAGGAAATGAAGGTTTTAGGACATGTTGTGTCAGAAAAGGGAATATCTGTGAATCTGAGTAAGGTGTTAGCTATGTTTGATTGGGGATAGCCAATGACACCTACTAAGGTCCACAAAATTTTAGGTTTTATCAGTTATTATAGGATATTAAATTGTGTCTTCTCAAAGATAAATGAGATGATAACTGAGTTGATAAATAAGGGTGTGCCATTCTTTCAAATTACGAATTTTCAGTGTGCATTTTTACACTCTCAATGAGAAATTTACTTCAACACCAGTTCTTTCCTTACCAAAGAGTTGAGTGGAGTTAATAGTTTACACTTATGCTTCTCTATATGGATTAGGTGGGGTATTGATGTAGGAGGACAGACCGATCTCATATGAGTCTCGAAAGTTGAAGCCACATGAGGTTCATTATCCAAATTAAGAGTTAGAATTGGTGGCCATTGTATTTTTGTGGCATGAATGGAAGTTAAGGCTTTTCACAGATCGAAAGAGTATATAGTACGTGTTTACACAAAAATGAGAAAGCGTAAATCATTTGAGTTCATTAAGGATTACTAGTTCACGACCTAGTACCATCCGAGGAAAGCTAATATAGTGGCAGACGCGTTGAGCCGATGACCCAGTGGTAACCTATTAGTTCTTCAGTTGGACAAGTGGGGTTTAGTCGAGATGATTGGTGAGTTAACGATGGCCTTTATGGGTATTCTCATGATGACCTCAGAAATTATGATACTGGTGATCAAAGGACAATCATAGGACATGGTGTGCAAAGAGAGGATGAAAGAGCTTCTATTTTCCACTATACATTTCTTTTCAGTGGAATTTAATGATGGATTATGGTACAAGGGGATGTTGGTGGTACCTTAGACGATGAGTTGATATGATACGTTATATAGGAGACGCATGGGTCACGCTTTGAGGTACATATAAGTGGGAATAAAATATACCAAGATATGAAGAGGCGGTATTAGTGGGCTAGTTTATAGATATATATGGTAGAGTTTGTATCCAAATGCACCACCTGTCAGATGGTGAAGGTGGACCATCAAAAGCCATCTGGTATGTTTCAGCCTCTACCTATTCTTGAGTGGAAGGGAATAAAATATAGATGGATTTTTTCACGAGACTACCTTTTACACCTCACCAGTATGATTCTGTTTGGGTGATAGTTAACTGACTTATAATGGTGGCACACTTCTTGGCATTTTGTATCAATTATTCGATCGAGTAGCTTGCACACTTGTATGCTGTTGACATAGTCAAGTTGCATCAGGTTCCATTATTGATCATTTCACATCGGGGCCCTTCATTTATAGCACACTTTTGGGGGAGTTTCCAGTTATCCATGGGAACTAAGATGTACCTTAGCACGGCATACCATCCAAAATAAATGAACAGACGTAGAGGGTGAATCAAGCAATGGATGGCATGTTATGTGAAAATGTGATAGACTTCAAATGGAGTTGGGTGACATATTTGCAATTGGTGGGTTTTGTGTACAATAACAGTTATCAGAAGCCCGTTTCCATGGAACTATATGAGGCTCTTTATGGGCGACCGTGCTGATCACATATGTGTTGGTTGGACCAATTGATGGTAGATATTTGGGAACATAGTTCTTCCAAGAGAAAATCGAGAAGATCAAGTTGATCAGTAAGATTATTAAGGTCTCTCAGGATAGACGTAAGAGTTCTGCAGATAAAAATAGGAAGCCTATAGAGTATGAGGTATGAGATCACGTCCTAATTCAAGTTTCCCCTAAGAAAGGGGTGATCAAGTTCCGAAAGAAAGAAAAGTTATCACCATGGTATATTGGATGTTTATGATCACAAAGAATGTTGGAAAGGTTACGTATCTTTAGAACTACTTGATCACCTAGATCGAGTGCATAATATGTTTCACGTATTTAAACTTTGTAGATGTATACATCCTAGGGATGCCTATCAGCATATCAATTTTGGTGAGATCGTTTTAAACTCGGATACATCATATAATGATAATCCGACGAGTATTTTAGATAGGACGATTTAAAATTTTCATTCCAAGGAGATATCATTAGTACGAGTGTAGTGGAACTAGCATATTGATGAGTCCACATGGGAGCATGAGGATTTGATGAGGCAACATTACCCACATCTATTTTGAGTCAGGTAAAGATTTTAATTTTTGAATTCCGAGGGTAAAATTATTTTTTATAGGGGGAAGATTGTAATACCCCATAATTTTTGCCTAATTTAATAAATTATTAATTATTATATTGGGAGAATTTAAATTGATTAATGAGGGGAAAACTTTATATTTTATATAATTTAATTGTCAGTTCATTTGATTATTCTAGTTGTAAATTTAATTTTAAAAGTTTGATAGGTTTAATTGAAGTGGAAATGTAATTAATTAAAATTATGGGAAGTGGTTGATAAAGGATTAAATTTATTTGGGCTTAATTGTAATTTATTTAAAATGGGACTTCATATGGTATTGTTAGGAAGTAAATGAAGAGTTAAACATCAAGTAAATTTTGATATAAGAATGAGGGTATAAGAGTAATTAGAAGTTTTCTTTGACAAGGGTTTAGGTTAAGGGTTAAAAGCGAAAACTAAATAAAAGGAATGTAACGAAATGGATTAGGGTTTGGGGGGTTAACTGAGGCGGACTTATGGGGTCCCATGATAACGAGGGTTTGTAACAGCTATAGAGGTATTGTGAGGTGCACGGGCTAAGGTTTAAAAAGGGGCAACACTTCCATTTTCCTTACAACGTTCCCTATTATATTTTCTCCATATATTTGTCGTCATAATTCCCCATAAAACTCTACTACCATATCACCATTACACAAAATTTAACCCTAAAACCTAATCCAAATTACACCCCAACTACACCATTAGAACCCAAAAACTGTAGTCCTTAATTGAACATCAATTCTACATTTTTGTCTGGGACACTTTTTTGAGTCAACTTTGCACAAGTTCTAAGAGATTTTGGGGAGTTTTTTATTAAACTTTTCAAGAGGATTTCTTCTCAATTCTCATATATTTTTTTGGATTCATACATTGAGGCAAGTTAACATTCTACTCCTCCCCTTTTATATTCAATTAAATAATTATTTCTACCTAAATTTAATTTTAACAATTAAAATGAAATAAAGATAATTACGATTGGAAGTTCACACATGAAATTTATAATTTAAGAATATAAAAAATACTAAAATGTTAATTTGTTAGAATTGTGTAATTCTAAAAATAATTTCATATTATTAATATTTAGAATTTGTATGAACCTTATAATAATGCTTGAATGCATATGTAGATTCTAGTTTATACAGTTCTCTTGCTGACTTTAATTGTAAATACCTAGACCAAAATACTGGTTTGATTCATGAATTTAGGATAATATGGTATCACTTTTGGCAATCTTTATTCATAAATTCATATTTTTATGTAAACTTTGAAAATTCGCGAATAGGGGGCCTTTTGCATGATATTAGAGAAATTTATATGTTATTTCTTTTTGGCCATGTTTGTAAAATTACCCTACTTGAATGCTAATAGAAATGTCCTAAATAAATCCCTATGTTAGTGTAGAGTCCTTGTAATTTAGTTTTTTTAATTGTAGTACCGATAATAAAGTTGTGTTATGAACCTAATTTACACATGTCCTAAAATTTTAATGGACAAACATTAAAATATAAAATTAATGGAAATACATAAGACGCAAATTCATTTAGTTTCCTCTAGACTTTTTAGATCATTGATGCCTTACTCCATTTCCTTGAAAGAATAAAATATTGTTAGGAGATTCAAAGAAATAGAAAATTGAAATAAACACCAAAATAAAAGACGATGAGGTAATTAGCGATGTTAGAAGCTAATTAGTTGGAGTGTATTGAGAGTGGATATACATTATTCTTTCATGCATGACCCTATGTGGCGGGACCATAGTTACTTATGATATATTTTGATAGAGATAATTTGAGGTGTCTATGGTGGTGGTTAGATTCCGTATCGTGGGCCTTGGTGACGCCAACGGGGATTGAGGTCCATACACGATTACGATGATTAATGTTGATGTTTTGGGGTATTTATGGTGGAGGTTGGACTTGTCTATGAAGGGAATTTACTTTACTATTATTTTATTCTTACATATGAGTGGGAGATCTCTAGTTATATCCGGGGGGAATGGGGTGCTTAGTATGTTCACAGTCTATAATAATATTTTCATTTTAGAATGACAGTTTAAATAAGGAATTATAAGTCACATTATAAGATGTGAGTTATGGAAGTTATAACCTATGAATTTATTATTTATTTACATAACTATTATTAGGTTGCGTAGGTATGTTAGCCTGCAATGGCCTGACAATCGCTATTGAACTCCCTTTCAGGTGTTGGTGACCATCTTATTTACCATCCTTGTTCTTGCAACACCAAGGCTTATTCTAGTCTCACCACTAGTTTGGGGACGGAGGTTATAATCTTATTTATTTCACTTATTTACCTTTTGAGAGATGCAAGGATTGTTATTTCAGTTCTTGCAGGTACTCTATTGTCAATTATTGGTTCAATGTTTATTATTGTGGCTTGTAGAGATTTACTTTATGATTTTTGTTTTAATATCTTATAGTAACCCTTGTATTATGGTTTGATTTTATGTTTAGTGACGATGATATCATTCCTATTATATTCAATTTTTGAATTTATCTTATCATACTCCAGTTGCATTATCTTTATCATTTATTTTCACTCATGACAAGGATGATATTTATATTGATTTGACAAACTGTATAGTTTAATAAATAGACTTGATAAACCTAATTATTAAAAATGATGAGTTGTCACATCCTGCCTACATGACATTACTTATGTCCTTCAATGGGGATAATAAATTTTCAACAGGATACATAACCCCCCATACTAACGTTAGTTGCTGAAGACTATTGTAATATTCTATGGAACAAATTCGTAGTGATGGATCTACCCTTACCTTACAAGGTCATACTAGAAATTCCTTCCATAAAAGAGCTAGACATAATCATTTAACTAGATTAATGGTGACGTGTTTCGTCATACCCTATAGGGTAGGAGAAGTCTTTGGATACCAAAAAAAGGTTCCAGAGTGATAAACCATCATTATGAGGGGTAGAAAAGGGCATTAGAGATTATACAAACCATTTTGGCAGACGAATGAGATCAAACCTCTGTAAGTACATCTAGATCCATCATCATCATATCTAAACCTCACCACTAATGGTCTCCCAAACAACCCTAAATGAGGATTAATGACCCCGTGCATAACCTAGATATTGTAGTACCGCTATGCATTAAATGAGAAAATATAATTTTTTACCTATATTATTGAGCATAAATTCTTTCATAAGATCTAAAATTTTAGTCTTAAAAAGGTATAATGACCCTTGACTTTAAATATAATCTTAACGTGGTCTAATAACCCTTGATAATAAATTCTATATTAATGAGGTCTAATGACCCTTGTCTATAAATTCAATCTTAGTTATGTCTAGTTATTCTTGACAATAAATTTTGTCTTAATGAGGTCTAATGAACCCTGACTATTAATTCGTCCTTTAACTCCCTAAACCGAATTTAAGGGTCACCCGTGGGTCAACCAAATTCGGTCCGACTGCATTACCTGCAGAGGGATGTGGAACAACCTAGATAGTGTTTCTAGTTGGTTTTATTTAATTATATTTATTGAGTAAGCATTAAATTTTATTTTTTCAGCATAATAGCATAATGATAACAAGTGTGGAGCCCATTAGGCAATAGCCTAGGGTTCAAGTAATCAAAGCTACTGGCATATATAGTAAGAATCACTTACCAATAAAATGCTCTCAAAAGACCAAATATCGATTGACTAGCCATAACAAATGGAACGGAGTGTTCCAATACCCAGTGGGCTTCCAAATTATAATGCAATATAGAAAATAACAATAGAAATAACGGACGCTATATCATATATAAATTCAAATGTACATGCAATAACTACACAGTATATGCATTAGCGATATTTTATTCAAAAAATATTTACTTTAACTTAGGTTAAGAGCCATTAACCTTTATGTTCTACGCTTTTCCATTTTATTACAAAAATGTTCGTTTGATCCATTAATCCATACGATTAATATATGGGAAAATATATTCCTTTATTCTTTCTTCACGCTAATCTAGTTTTTTTTTAAATTCATCAATTTTACATTTAAACCGCCAAGTCCATGGCTTTTTCAAAAATAACATTTCGACATACACATTCAATGTATAAAAAAACTTATTTAAACTTTTATATAATTCGAGCTTCTAACCGGTATTGATTTTTTAAGGCCCAATTATGTCATTTAATGATATATTCCCTTTAGACACATTACTGTGTTAACTCATTATATTATTTAATCTTTTATTGCATAGTTTTATCATTTATCTCAATTCAAGATTACCCGTAATTTCATTATATAATATTTAAACCCAAAATATCATGCCGCGTGCAATAATTAATCAATTGCCTTTATCAGAATTTACATATCCCCTACCTTTACATTTATTTCCTTTTCACATGCTGAAGTTAACTGTATCACATTTATGTTCATAGGATTTCATCGTCTGCAATAAATGATGCAACTGTTACTTCTTTGGCCAGTGGTTTTGGGTCTAAGCCGAAGTCGCACCCTAAGGCTCCAAAAGCTCTTTAAATTTTTCCGCTACTCCTTTATGAGAAGTCTTTCACTTTTCATTGCGTTCCTTTTCTTGTGGTCCAACCACCATTTTTTTCAAAAATATATAGCTTTCCATCATTACTTTACTTACATGATTGCATCTTTTAACTCGTTTTTCACATACGATTTGTATCCCGCCAAAAAGTTGCTTCTTCCAAGGTAATTACCAACTTGTGATTTCTCGTATCATAATATTACATACTTTGAACACATCCATTCATTAAAATCCTTTCTCACCAAAGTTACACACTTCGTTCACCCTTGTAAACTTTGGATCCTTATTTGAGGTTATTACCAACTCAATACCATTCTATCTTTCAAGACTCTATCTTTATTATTTTATGAAAACTACATTAAGTTCCAAGGACCTTAATTAAGTTCACACTAATTTAGGATAGTTTATGGAAAAAGT
This sequence comes from Sambucus nigra, assembly GCA_949130495.1. NCBI lineage: Eukaryota > Viridiplantae > Streptophyta > Magnoliopsida > Dipsacales > Adoxaceae > Sambucus > Sambucus nigra. The sequence goes on from OX422212.1 coordinate 388,511,940, forward strand.
GTGACTTGGGACACTAATGGGTAAACTTTATTATTTCATGGACAAAAATGAAAATTTTAATAATTTTAGGGGCCTGTTTTGCAAAAAAAACTCATGGGTTTTGTAATTATATAAACATTTTTGCACATATTCAAGATGTCTCAACCCAAATACATTTACATGTTTCACATCCACACAAATATGGCATTTTAGGGTTTTAACATGAAGTTTCTCTAAAAATACTTGTTAATATTTTTCATAAAATCAAACATGTTTTAGCATCATAAATGTTCTGCTCAAAATTTCTTTATATGTTAAATCATTTTCTCACATGAAATGACAACTTTTGTCACATAATAAAATGCATAAAAAACATATATACATAAATATATTGCATGTTAAATAAACATAAATATATGCAATATTCACCCTACACATGCATCATTATTCATCGATAGAAATTACTTGAAAATAAACCCACACCTTATTGAACAAATCCTCCAAACTATTCTGTAAAAAATATGCTCCAAGACTCGAAGAATATATTCTCAAGAAACTAGGTTGATTTGAGTGTAAAATGGTGGTGTTTGGCTTAACAGAATAATGGTATAATGGATTTGTTTTGGGGTTGAAAATGGAGGCGAGGGGGAATTTTCGTGTGTAATATATTTTATTACAGCCAAAGGTTAATTTTATAAGTGAAAGAGTTAAGGTTTTATGCTTCCAACTAATAAAAAAATTGACAACACACTACTAGAGCTAATAGTCATTTGACAACACATCATACAAATAATGGGAGAAAACTAGTAAAACAAGGGCTCATCGGATTCTACACACTCATCCGTAATAGCAGGTCCCAGCGCATTTTTTGCTTTTACATAGCTATAGATGATATCCCTTACATGTCCTTTTCATATGTTTTTTTTATCTTATACCGCTCATGAAACCCCCCATACGAACTATCCATACATTTTATATTTAACCACTTATAGTAACATATTCATAAGACACTCCTTCAAAGCAATTTACATATAAATAAATCTGGTGCATAAATAACCATAAAAGCATACGGGTCCTCATAAATTACAAGATAAAATTTATGCAAAGAAATGCGCTATTAAATAATATTTGCAACCTCTAATAGGAATAATCGTTATCCAAAATAATTCTTTTTTTCAAAGATCCAATACTTTTCTTACTATATACATAATTTTACCAAAATAAGGTATGTTTCCCAAACATAAAAATAATCTTTTTATCCACATGTTATCCTTTATCTAACACATAATTTTATTTATGGCACTTTATAAAACTTACTCACTAATTACTGCACACTAATTAATAATTTATAAAATAGTGTTTTGTGCAAACCTTTTCATAAAAACTTCATTATTAATCCTTGCAAGCAACCCATGAAACATACCACAAAACATGCATTTACCATTTGTAATACACATGTAAATCCATTCAAATGCATATATAACCTTACGTAAAATATCACAATATACCGCACGAGATGGGGTGTTATATTCTTCCCTCCTTTGAAAATTTCGTCCTCAAAATTTCTTCTTTCATCCATAATCATCGTTGCCTCCACACCATCGTTATCTTATCAGTGATCTCTCCTCTAGACCATAAGCAATTTCCAATCACACAAAAACCATGTGAACACCACAAAATTTATTGTAAAATTATGTGTCATACTTGATTAAATTGAATTCCTAAATTTCCAAGTTAACCTTATTTAATCGGTCACAAATATCGAACCAAAATAATTCAATACTAAACATGCAACTACGTGTGTATGTGTGTGTATGAAACCATCATAAATATCCAACTCACAGATTTCAGGAAAAATCTCTTTCGAAAAAAACCTTTATTTCACTATAAAATAATAAATCGTAACTTACAAAGATTACAATGAAATTTGCAATGATAACTCCTTGAAATAATCACATAGGCGCGTAGCCTAGAGTTAGAAATGGAACAACCGTAGTAGTCCACACGAACATGTAGTCCAAATCATCCAGGAATACCCTCGAGTACTCCTAATCGACACACAGTCGTCAGCCATAGATTTAACCTCTCTACAAGAGAAATAACTTCACTAAAGTTGTATCTTGGGTTCCAAAACAATTCACATAAAGATTGAGACGTTTTGTCAATTGAAAACAAAAAGGATTAAACCCTTAAACGAAGAAGAGAAAGTGTTATGCTAATTTGCAATGTTTGCAGAAACTAAAATGTCAGGTCTTCTTAACTAAAACGAAGTGGTTTAACACGCTTTATAAAAAAAATTAAGGCGGCACGAATGAAAAGACACTATCACTCGAACGACGGCTTTGTCCGACAATTCCCTATCGCTTGAACGACTATACATGTCGCTCAAACGACCAGCGTAAAAATAATAATTTTTTTATTTCATCGAAAACTCTGCCTCAACACTTAAAAAATATTTGACAAAAAACTCCACTTTTACACTTAGAAAATATTTTAAAAAAATTATTCCAACACTCTAAATGAACCGTTAAGGTAATTAAACACAACCTTACAAAAATTAATCTCGCGGAGGCTTGAATGTTGAAGAACTTTGATATTCGAATTCATCTTGATGCATGATTGAACTTGAATAAATCTTCGATGGTTATAGAGGTATACGACATACTCAAATGTAAACATGACTTATAAAATATGTCCTTACTTTCATCATTACCCATTTCCCAGGTATCGCCCAAAAGATTCATATACCTTTTACCCTTAGACGTGAATGTTCCCTAGAGTTCTCACTTGATTGCTCAAAGAGTGACATACAAATTCTCAAAGGCTTCCGCACTTAGCGAAGACAAACACTATTGGAAAAACCCTAAGGACCAATTCTAAACTCAAAATTGAAATCACAAGTCGGCACATATATCAACACCTCGGTCATTCCCATGGGGTCCCCTATGTTGCGTACCAATGTATGGTTTTTTCTACCCTCATACTCCACCATTTGACAAACTCCATTAAACTTCTAATTTTTTTTACTTACATAATCATTTTATCACATATATAAACTACATATATATTTAACTATCCTCGACTCAGCAACCTATAAATCATGCATTTATGCGCTACGGAAACCCACATAACACATAATAACACGCAACAATGCGAGACATAAAGTTACCTTTGGAAGAGATCTTGTATTATCCGAATCAACCTTTATGCTTTCAAAACTATGAACCCATAACCTTAAACATATGTTATGCCTTCCTGGGTCACACACAATGAGCCATTATGCCCAAAATGAGCAAACAAATATATGCAAATAATCGTTGAAACCTTGGATGAAAAAAAATGTTCCACGAATAATCGCTGAAACTTTGATGACCTTATATCATAGTAAAAAATCTTTATTAACCATTACAAACACGATTTTCTTCGTCTTGAACCCCAAAGATAAAACTGAGCTAAACATGTCTAGGTATCCATTTACCTTAGGACACGAGCGACCAGTGTCCAAGAATGTTATTGTCGAGAAGCCTATCTCATGGCATGACAACCCTACTTTGGGCATCGTTGACAATATGCCAACTGTTACATACTCTGCAGTATTTTAAGGCAAAATGCCTTCACTTGAGTTGCATGCTAATTATGTTGACCAACGCCAACTCATTTAATGACATCACGATGCTCGAACGGCATCTACACTTTTTCCACTATACTTCTTAGTTTCCACTTCCTATGCAAGACACTCGGAGGGCTAACTTATTCTCCAAAGTTACACACTTTACTTGCCCTTTTCAACATTAAGGTCCTTATTTCAGAGTATTACCAACTCAATACCATTCTACCTTTCCAGACTTTATCTTTATTATTTTATGTGAAATATACTAATATTCTAAGGCATAAAAAAATTCACACTAATTTAAGTTAGTTTATGCAAAAAGTGTGCTTGGCGTACCACTTGATAAACTTTATAATTTCAGGGGCAAAAATGAACTTTCCAAAGTTTTAGGTTTTTTTTAGCAAATAAATAACCTTAGGATCTGTTTTATAATTAAGTCAATATTTTCCTAATAATTATAGTTTAACACCTTTGAAAGCCCAATTTTCTAATTAAGAATACGATAACAAATTGTACCAAACTTAGTTTAAGCCTTATAAACATACAAATCCGATTTTTACAAGTTTTAGTATTATATATCATAATTCCTAAGTTTTCATGCAAGAATAATTTGGTTAGTAAACATCAAGCACAATCACACAGGAGACAACGATGTACGAGCAAAACCCAACTGGGAAAAACCTCGAACGACCAAGCCTAGATAAATTCCACTATAAACACAATTTTACAAAAAGACTCAAAAGACTTACAACTCTCGACTCCCCAAGACTATGCAAATGAAATCTTCCAACCACCGTTTATAGCCACTACACAGTCTCGTATCAACCTCACAACAAATCCAGGCCTCAGACTGAAAATTTTGTTTACAAGATTAATAACAAAAATTTATAAGTTGAGTAAACTTCGAAATAAACTTGTTGAACAAAACTCTTTTAAAAATGAACACTAGATGTGTTAAAACGATTTTTCTGAATATGATCTCTAGATTCGTTAGTTTGATTACCTTGAGTTTTTAAAACTAAAACGTTCAATTTAAGTATCGAATACGATATTGTTCACCAAAATAAATAAGAACATTCAAGAAAATTAACACATGATTTTTAACGTGGTAAAATCCTAAAATAAAGGAAACATCCACGGCCCCCTCTACGGAGCAAAACAAAATACACTAATAATCATACGACACAAGTTACAACACTAAGCATGCAAATACAAGACTTAAATCTAAGTTCAGAACGTTACCTACACGAGTTTCCTCCACTCTCAAAGGCTTATGACTTGCCGTAGTCTTCCTTCCCGCAGCTTCCTTGCTTTTTCCTTATCCTCCTTGATTATAACAGCTTCAACAAACAAAATATCTCACCAAGAACCACAACTCCTAAGTGTTCGTGTGAGAGTGATAGTATTTGTGAATTAAGCTAAATGTAATAATGCTTATCACCCTCTCAATAAATAATACAAGCAATATCCTATAAATTACAAGCAAATTTTATATGCAATGAAAATCATCTCAAATATGCTTTGAATACAAGACTTCCATAATTTCAGATTCGGAATAAAAAATTTCAGATTCGGAATAAAAAATTTCAAATCAAATTTTGTTTCAAAATTATTTATGTCCAAATTTATATCACCAATTTGTGAAATTAATTTTTGAAACCAAAAATATCTTTCTAAAATCTCAATATAAGGCACAATAATAAGTCTTGTGTTTCAAATTTATTTGAAACTATATTCTTGGATTGGATTCAATAACAACAAATATAATAAAGATCCAAAAAAAAAAAAAAAAACCCAAAAAAAATATTCTATATGGCTCTTAAGGAGATATAAAGTTGAAAAGGTATTCAAATACAAATTAGCAACAAAACCCAATACAGAAAAATCCCAACAAATAGTCTTCTAGGCTCTTGGATTTTTTTCAGATTAGATCAGCCAATAAAGTGGGTATGGGATTTTTTAGAATAAACCATGAAAATGTAGACCTGATTGGGTTTTCTGAAATTCCAGCGAGATGTAATTATTTCGGTGACAAAAAACTCCGGAAAGTTCTCAATTTTTCCGGCTATCTCCGGCGACGTCGAACTCTTCCTCTCTCTTTTCCGCCAACGCAGTGACTCTGACCGGTTTTGATTTCTCTGGTGTCAACAGCAGCTCCGGTGACGTCGAACTCTTCGTCTCTCTTTTCCGTCAACCGCTTTCTCCTATTCTTTCCGTCGACGGGACCGGCGACAGATCTCGGTTTACTCAGTTTCGCCGACATCAGTATACGGACAGCAGCTCCGGTGATCTCGATTCCGACGTCGAGATGACGAACCCAGTCCGGTGGAAGCGATCCCTCTCTCTTTTGGTTTTAGTCGTCGGTACCCTCTTCTCTCTCTCTCTCTCTTTTTCTCTCAAGGAATGGAGGAGATGATATGATATGAAAATGAAATATGCTCTCTCTCCCTTATTTTCTTCTTCTATTCTCTTATTACATACCAAGAAAGGAAACTCTAAAATATGTTTTTATACGAAGGGCAAAAAGGGTTGCTACAAACGAAGGCTCTAGATCAAATTTTCAAGATTTAAGGGTATGGAAAAAAAGTGGAAGAATTAATTTGATTGGATAAAAGGTATACATTAGGAGTGAGGCATTAATAATATGGATCATTGATAATAATTCAATCTAGGGTCACAGATGAGTCTAATCACCAAGACACTAAACAAACACAAATAGCTTTATTAGAAAAAAAAAACATGTATTTTTTAAAGTCTTGGAAAAATTAAATTTTCGACTCAAAAAAATATTAACCAATTAAAAATTGAACCAATCAAATTTTTATCAAAAAAATTCTTATGTTAACCTCAAATATATTTTTAAAATCATATTTTAATTAAATGAAAAATCATTTCAAATGATTAAAAAAAATTCAAATGAATTTCTTTTTCAAAAAAAAATATTTGAAGCAACAACACCACTATAAAAAATATGCACACATAATAAACATGTATATGTAGTGTATGCGTCCTAATTGTGGTTCAAGAGTTGTACTTACCTCTTTGTGTCACATTGGAGTACTTGGACTGGAATTCCTTGGAGCCTTTTTGAGATAGAGTAACTCGAAAAAATCTAATCATATTTTGTCTCGATATCCAAACTAGTTGGAAGTCCTGTATGGTACAGACTCAAGTAAGTCAACCATATAGTGTGTCCTCATAAACTCCTCCGATAACCTTATTCGTCACCTAAACGTGTGGAATTTACCACACCAAAAATATGAGGATTATGTGTAGGTTTGATCTTGGTGCTAGGTTAAAAAGACATTTTATTCTCTAGAGTCTTAAAAACGTTTTTGTTCAAAACAGGTTAAGAATTTGCCATAGGAAAAAATCAAAAATGATTTTCTCAACTTTTACAAAGTTCGTTCGGATAAGATTATAAGGTCCTTAGAACGACTTTATACATCTCGTTGGAATGAGATTAAATTTCGTTTGAATGACTTGAACGATCTTCTAACCACTTTCAAATGATAATATAAATGAAACAAAACACAAGTTGTGTAGTGACAATTATTATGCAACACAAATAAATATGAAAGAGGTAACAACCAAGAAAAGATAAATAAAAGGCCAATCACACAACAACGGGGGTACGTAGTTCAGCAAAGAAGTGCCTACGTCCACGGTGGTTCAGTCAGTGTTATTTCTCTATATTCTGAGGAATAAGTACCGAGAATACAACTTGTCCTTTGCCCCGGACTAGGGTTTAATTTATACATGTATATGTTGGAGTAGTGGAGGTGATGGGTTCCTTCTTATTAGCCATCTCCCCTACATGGAATCGTGTTTCTCAACAACTCCCCTTCATGGGATCGTGGGGTAACTGGATTGATTATGAGGGTGATGGGCCTGGACTTTGGGCCGCTAGGGAGAGGCTACTCGTCCAGGCCTATGGTGCTAAATTCAGAGTCCCCACAATTGCCCCTAAATTTGTTGGGCCATCTTTTCAGGTCCAATGAATTTAAATAATTAGCTATTATGGTCGATTTCTTTGAAAACTGTGAAGTTACTTTAGCGGCACCCGCTTCGCTATTCGTGCGCTATGATTAGACTTGAAGGCTTGTTGGAATAAGGCGCATTTCTTTTTGTCGCTTCAGGCTTTTCCAGCAATCTTTCGTCTTCTGAGAGCTCTTGCGCTTAATACCCTCTGTTTTCGATTTCAACTTTTGTTGCTTCTTTGCCATTTGACCTGATCTTCTGTCTTGTAAGTCTCTCGTGCTTTTTTGCATTTTCTCTTTGGTTTGTAGTTTTTCTTGTGTTTTTCCAATGGCGAAGATTGGAAATAGGTCTGTGGCTGAGTTTAGAAAATTCTATAGTATTCCTGAGTGGGTAGAGATTGAGTGTTGTGCCTCGCCTCCTAGGAACGTTAAAGATATAGAGGATGCACATTGGATTCACGTCCTGTTGCTCTCCCAGGGGGGACTTACCTTCCCTCCCAATGATCTATTTCTGCACTTCTTTAGCTACTTCAGTATTGTGCCTGCACAATGTTCGCCTAACGTATGGAAAATAGTGAACGGCGTGCATAGGATAAATCAATTGTATGGCACGAAGTTAGGGCTTGCCGAGGTCTGTTTTTGTTACTCCTTTTCTCGAACGAGTTCAGGTGTTCTGTACCTTAAGGCTAGGAGCCCTGATAGGGTATTGGTAGTAAATCTACCTGATTCCCATAAGGACTACTGGCAAGAAGGTTTCCTTGTCAGGAATTGGCAACTTTTCCCCCAATTTGAAGGGTCGAGGTCTGAGAGGTTTACTGTTCCTTTTTATGGGGAAGAATATATAGGTAGATGCCAGATTATTACTTCAACCTTTGCTGACTTTGTGGTTTTTCTAACTTCTCCTTGCTTTTTCTTTTACAGCGAAGATAAAGAACTTGGAGCCTGCTCTCAGCGAGGTTCGTATCTCGGAACTGGTGAAAGCTTGGAACATCAGGGAACCCTTGGGTGACGGCGAGCATCCTATGTCTGCTGCTTTTCTGCTTGAGTACAAGAACACAGGCTCCAGCTTCATAGCCCGACCTGTGGATACTGTTCCGGACTTTGACTCTTCCGAAGAGATTTCTGCTGAGCCCATCCAATTGGACGAAGAAGAGAGCAGCTCGGAGAGTGATCCTGTAGGTGTTGTGAGCAATTTGGGTGGAGGTAGTGCTGATAGCAGCAGTTCCTCGAGTACTACCAGCAATTCAGGTGAAGGAAGAATTTGATCCGAGATGATGATGATGATGATGATGTGCTTCTTGCATTGAGGTCCAAAAAATTGAAGATTGTCTCCGGGGCCATAGCTACTGGTTCTCGGCCTTCCCCTCAAGAGCAAGAGAAGAAGAAGAGGGAGGAGGAGCAGGCGAGGGAGAGGGAGAAGAAAAAGGAGGAGGAGAGGAAGAAGGTGGAGGAGAGAAAGAGGAGGGAGAAGGAAAAGGAGGAGGAGAGGAGGAAGATGGAACTGAGGACCAAGACCGGTCAAGCCTTGGTCCCAGTATCTGCTCTGCCTGAGGGGGCTTCGGTGGCCACCTCTCCTCAGCTCACCCCTGCGCTGCTTGAGAGGGCAGTCCTCCCTGAAGATCGTGAGAGGGCGTTAGGGTCCGATCAACTGGCCTTGCAAGCTAGCCAGAGGCTTGCCTTGGTAAGGTTCCTTTTCTACTTCTCAACTTTTTCTAATCCGTTTTGATGGTTTCTTCTTTCTGATCCTTTCCTTGTTTTTTGCAGTTTGTGACTGACTTTGCTGTGCTCTATCGCTCTCGCGACGAGCTTCTGAGAAGGAACACCGAGCTGGAGCAGCAGAAGTCTACTCTGGGGTCCAGAGGTTCTTAGCTGGAGGCCGATCTGAAGGCTGCTGATGCGGCTCGAGCTTCTTCTGCCTCGGCCCTTGCTAATTCTGCTCGCGAGAGAGATAATGTTGTTAGGGAGCTCGGCGAGCTGAGGAAGTCGTATGATCAGGTCTGCTCGAGCAAGCTGGACTTTGTGGAGAAGAACAGGGTTCTTGCCGAGCAGCTGGAGGCGGAGAAAGCCCAGGCAGCCACTCTTAAAGAACATTCATACAATTCTGGCTGGGCTGCTGCGTATGAAGATGCTGAGGTTCAGATAGGCTATATTAGCCGTCTGAACTTCAAGAAAGGGTGGAACAAGGCCCTTGTGGCCGCTGGGGTGGATGTTGCATCCCCACTCTTTGACGAGCATGATCCAGGGCCAAAGTCGGTCGTGGATGAGGACCCAGCCCCAACTGCTGAAGGCAGCAATCCTATTTCTCGGGCGACCTCTTATGATGCTCCCTTGGTCGAGGAGGCAGTGGATGCCCCTGCAGAGGGTAATGCCCCTGCCGATGCTGATAAAGACAAGGGTCCATCCACCGAGGTTGCTAAGTGATAGGGATTCTTTGTAATTTTTTCCTTTTTTGTTCTGATGTAACCTCGCTCGTTATCAATGAAAAGACTTTATTTTTGTTTATGCTGATCCCTTGCTTTCCTTTTTCTTTTACTTGTAGTTTGTTGATGTGGATGACTATGTTCCTGTTACCTCCCAATTAGGTAGGACTCTGGGTCCTAATGCAAGCCCTGCAGTTCGCCAGGCTTTTGCTAGTCTTTGCAGGTTTGCTAAGTCAAGGAACCAGAAATATAAAGATCAGTCCGAGCTGGTGGCCAAATTGAAGGACAGGCTCCAGGAAATGGAAGAGATCGGAGCTTCAGTGCAGGAAGAAGTTAGCGAGCTGAGAGCAAAGTTACTGGAGGCCACCGAGATCAATCAAGTCGTGGAGTTTCTTCAGCGGGAGAATGACGACCTGAGGCGGGAGGTCTTGAAGCTTAAGGATCATTCGTCGAGCACCGCTTCGGCAGTCCTACAAGGATCTTCCTCGTCGTGAGTTGCTCGGCCTTCCCTCCCGCGTGCTGGTAGGAGTACACGGGGTAGGAGTAGGGAAGTTGAGGAGCAGCGTGAGAGGGAAATGGAAGAGCTGCGCGGCGATGTCCGGCGAGCTTACGTAACTGCTGCTGGGCTCCAGAGGGATGTCATCCGACTGCGGCATCTATTCAAGAAGGGCCCTCGCCAAGTGTGGACTGATGGCTATGATCAGGGTTGGTTGGATGCTCCCACGAGATTATCAGAGTTCGAGGAGCTTTCCTTCATCAGGGGGTGGTTGAGTGCTCTCAAAGAGCTGCAAGTCCCAAGGAACTCGATATTGTGGTATCGGCACGAGGTTTCTCCCTCTACTTTGATGCCCAATCCATTCAGGCGAGATGACCGATGGATTCCTATTGATGCTATTCCTCGGTGGCTACTGGAGTTGGACACAAATGAAGTTGTTGAGGAATTCGATCCTGCCCCTGATGACGGGAGGAGAGCTAAGGTTTCTGACTACCTTGCTCGGAGGCTTCCCCCTTCTTGATATTTTGTTTTTTAATAATTGTAAATGCTTTGGGCGAGCCTTTGCCGACTAAACATGTACTATTATTGTTTTTAAATATAAAAGATTAATGGAAAGTTTGAGTTTTGGGCGTTTTTGCCGACTAAACGTGTTTATCCAATCTTTGTTATATTTTTGCAGCTTCACAATCTTTATCTTGTCATGTGAGTGTCCGCCCAGTCCAGTATTAAGAATACCATTGTGCTCTCTCTTTACCTTTTAGGTTGTGTCGTCACACTCCCTTAGGTCTAAGAGGGGCAATTGGCGAGGACACACCTGTTATTGGATGTCTTCATCCGGTCAGGATTTTGTTTAACCAAAGTAGGTTTGATGCCTAAGAATACTCTGTAGGGCTTCATATATTGCCATGGGCAATGCTAAGAGGTCTGTCGTGCTTCGTGACGATGACTTGAGGAGGGGTGTTCCCCTGCTATGTCAACCATTATACCTGTGATTTGAAAAGGATGTGCAATAAGATATAATTGTTACTCTTTTGGAGAGTAGTCAACTGAGAGATTTTTATTGGTGAATAGAGAAATAAACTGTCTTTTCCCAAAATGAGTACAATAAAAGATCTAACAATAGAACTCCTAAAAGTAGAATTTCTTGAGATTAGCTGCGTTCCATGCTCGTGGTATCTCTCTGCCCTCCATCGTTTTCAAATGATAGGCACCTTGCAGATCGCTTCTAATTATCTCATAAGGTCCTTCCCAGTTTGGGCCCAGTTTACCATCTGATGGCTTCACTGTGTTGCCCATGACCTTCCTTAGGACATAGTCTCCAACTTCGAACTTCCTTGGATTGACCTTTTTGTTGTAGTGCTTCGCGAGCTGTTGCTGATAGCTCGCTAGTTTTACTAGGGCAAGTTCTCTGCGCTCGTCGGCCAAGTCGAGTTCAGCGAGCAAAGCCTGATCGTTCTGATTCTGCTCGACAAGGTCGGATCTCATTATAGGCAACCCTGCTTCTAATGGGATGACCGCTTCCATACCATATGCTAGTGAGAATGGCGTCTGACCTGTGGCTCGTCTGGGAGTCGTTCTGTATGCCCATAGGACATGTGGTAGCTCGGTAGTCCACGCGCCTTTTGCTCGCTCTAACCGCTTTTTTAATCCAGCGATCACTGTTTTATTGGAAGCCTCAGCTTGTCCGTTGCTCTGAGGATAAGCTACCGAGCTGAAGTGGTGCCTGATCCCATGTTGGTCGCAGAAGTCCTGAAAGGGGCCACTCTCGAACTGTGTCCCATTGTCAGTGATGATGGTTCTAGGGATCCCGAATCGAGTGATTATATTTCTCCATATGAACTTCATCATGTCAGCATCTCGAATGTTCGCCAGTGGTTCTGCCTCGATCCACTTGGTAAAGTAATCAGTGGCGACCAACAGGTATTTGCGATTTCCGACAGCGGTGGGTAGGGGTCCCACGATGTCCATTCCCCACTGGGCGAAAGGCCAGGGGCTGGTCAGGGATTTCAATTCGCTGGCAGGCTGGTGGACCATGGGGGCGTGAAGCTGGCATTTTAGGCATCTGCGGACATATACTGTGGAGTCCCTTTGCATATATGGCCACCAGTAACCTTCCTTTATTGCTCGGAAGGCTAGAGACCTTCCTCCGACGTGACTTCCGCAGATTCCTTCGTGAAGCTCGTGAAGCACTGTCTTGACCTCGCCTGGGTGGACGCATCTAAGGTAGGGGCCGGAGAAAGATCTTTTATACAAGTAACCTCCCGTGGATAAGTGAAAGCGAGCAGCTTTGACTCTTATCTGGTGGGCGGTCCTCCTATCCTCTGGGAGCGTTCCGTTCTTCAATTAGTCTCTTAAGGGATCCATCCAGCTAGGGGCTGGTTCCAATTGGAGTATTTGTTTCTCTTTTGTTAGCTCGCAGTTGGGGTGAATGCTCGGGTAGCTAAGGAAATCGATAGGGATTATTCTTTTAAGGCTGGAATCAACTGCCGAGCTTAGGGCTGCCAAAGCGTCAACGTGGCTGTTCTGCCCCCTGGGAAACTGTTGGATATTGATTTCTTCAAAGTTCGTCATCAAGTTTCTTACCAAGGAGAGGTATGCTGCCATCCTCTCGTCCTTCGCGTTGTAGTCTCCACTTATCTGATTGGAAACTAGTTGCGAGTCTCCGAATACCTGTAAATGCTTTGCTCCTAGAGTTTGCGCCCTTTGGAGACCTGCAATTAAGGCTTCGTATTCTGCTTTGTTGTTGGAGGCTGCAAATCCCAGCCTGATTCCTTGCTCGAGGACTGCATTTTCTAGAGTGATGAGAACAATTCCTACTCCTGCCCCCTTTGAGTTGGAGGCTCCATCAATGAATAGCTTCCAGCTTCCCCCTGTAGCCTGGCTGTTTTGTTCTGTTGGCTTAGGCTGGTCGAAGGGTTCTTCGCCTGTGAACTCTGCTATGAAGTCAGCGAGGATTTGACCCTTGATAGCTGTCCTTGGTTGAAATTGGATGTCAAACCGGCCGAGCTCGACTGACCACTTAGACAGTCTGCCCGACAAATCCGCCTTCTTTAGGACAGCCTTGAGGGGGTGTGATGTAAGGACAATGATCGTGTGAGCTTCGAAGTAATGCTTCAGTTTCCTCGAGGACATTACTAGGGCGAATGCGAGCTTTTCCAATGGCAGGTAGCGCTGCTCGGCGTCTAGTAAGGTTTTTCTCGCGTAATAGACTGGATGTTGGATCCCTGTAACTTCACACATTAGCGCTGAGCTGATAGTATGGTTGGATACAGAGAGGTAGAGGTACAAAGGGTCCATTTGCTGTGGTATGACAAGCAGTGGTGGGGAGCTTAGGTAGGATTTGAGCTCGCCTAATGCTTGCGAGCAAACTGGGGTCCATTCTACCGTTTTGTTGCCTTTTAAAAGTTGGAAGAAGGGCTTGCATCTCTCGGAGGATTTAGAAATGAAACGATTTAGAGCAGCGAGCATTCCAGTGAGCTTCTGTACATCGCGGATTGTGCGAGGAGGTTGCACCCGTTTAATTGCATCAATCTGGTCCGAATTTGCCTCTATGCCACGCTTGCTGACCAAATACCCAAGGAACTTTCCTGACTGGACACCGAAGGAACACTTGCTCGCGTTGAGTTTCATTCGGTATTTCCTGAGGATTTCGAAGGTACTTGCCAGGTCCGAAAGGTGGTTTTCTTTCTCCTTGCTCTTGACGAGCATGTCGTCGATGTAGACCTCCATCGTGTCTCCCATATGATTCTTGAACATTTTAGTAACGAGCCGCTGATAAGTTGCCCCTGCATTTTTTAGCCCAAAAGGCATTACCTTATAACAGTATAAACCAACCGTCGTGATAAACGTCGTTTTATCCTGATCTGGTGCATACAGGGGAATCTGGTGATAGCCTGAGTATGCGTCTAGGAAACTCATTCGCTCGTGAGCTGCAGTGGCGTCTACTAGTTGGTCTATTTTTGGAAGAGGGAAGCTATCCTTGGGGCAGGCTTTGTTGAGGTCAGTGAAGTCTATGCAAACTCTCCACTTACCGTTGCTTTTTGGAACTACCACTGGGTTGGATAACCATTTGGGGAATTGCACTTCCCGTATGGATCCTGCTTCCAGCAGTTTTTCGACTTCTTGTTCTATTGCCTTGGCTTTCTCGGGAGCAGTTCGTCGTGCCTTCTGTGCTATCGGCTTGAATGTGGGATTGACGTGCAACCGATGGCAGACCATATTGGGATCGATTCCTGGCAGCTCATAGGGTTCCCAAGCGAAAACATCTATGTTGCTTCTGAGTAAGGTTAACAAATCCTTTTGCTCTTCGTCAGTGAGTGAGGTTCCGATTAGGAAGACTCTGCTGTTGTCGCCTTCTCTAGCAATTACTTCTACCAGGTCCTCTACAACCCGCTCAGAGGGGAGGAGCCTGGTCTCTTCCACTCCGGGCCTTCCATATTTTAATTGCTATTTGGAAGGGATTGCACCTTCCTCCACTTTCTCGCTGGTTTGAACGTCTTTTTTCTCTGACTTCAGTCGGATGTCCGCTATGAAGCACTTTCTCGCCATCGCCTGGTCGCCATGTATCTCCATCACTCCCCGCTCGGTGATATATTTGAGTTTCTGGTGGTAGGTCGAGGAGACTGCCTTCATTGCATGAAGCCATCCCCTGCTGAGGATGGCTTGATACGGTGAATCGATGTCGACTACCAAGAATTCGATCATTTTCAAAACATTCCCAGCGAGCACTAGTAGTACTATCTTGCCCAGAGGCATGGTCATTTTTCCAGCGAAGCCGACCAGAGGAACAGTGGTTCCCTTCAGGTCGGCGATGTTCAACTTCAATTTTCTGAACAGGTCGATGTACATTACTTCGGATGAGCTTCCTTGATCGACGAGCAGCCTGTCGATATCAAAGTTGGCTATCCTGAGTGTAATGACTAAGGCACCGTGATGTGGGGTCCTTACTCCCACAAGATCTTCATCCGTGAAAACAATATGCTTGTTGTAGTTGATGTCCTCTGCTCGCCGGCGTTTTCCTGCCTGTGATTTCGCTGGATCTATTTGAAAAGCTTGCATTACTGCTGTCAGCTTCTTTACCTCCATCCGAGCTGAGTTGCCCTGGATTTGTTTAACATCGGATACTCCATGGATTACTGCGAATTCGTGTCCGGTGTCGTCTTCTAACACGTTGTCGAGTTTTGCCTCCTTGTGGACAATCACTCTCTCTACCTTCCTTTCCACAAAGTCGTTCAAATGTCCGGATTGGGCCAGATCCTCGAGGTGGGACTTAAGAGCCTTGCAGTGCTCGGTCTTATGTCCTCCCTCTTTGTGAAAGGTGCATCTCAGCGCGTTGTTTCTTTTCGATGGATCTCCTCCCATTTTTCGGGGCCATTTGATGAACGGCTCATCCTTGATCTTAGCGAGAATCTTGTAAATTGGTTCTTTGAAGACGGTGTTGACCGCCTGGAACGATTTTGCAACGTCAGGGCTTCCTCCGTTCTTGGGGCCATTCTTGCTCCCATTCTTTCCTCCTTTTTTCTGGTTATCAACTTTCTCACTTCCCTTCGCGGCAAGCTTGGCTCGACCGTTTTCACCTACGTTAAGGCGGGTGACATCTTCCACCTTTGCGTATTTCTCAATCCGGGCCATCAGGTCATCAATGGTGGTTGCTTCCTTCTTTGTCAAGGACTGGTAAAGGAGGGAAGAGCTAGGTAGCCCAATTTTGAATGAAGCCACTGCCATCTCTTCCGCGCAGTCTTCGACTTCGTTGAATAACTCCCAGTACCTCTTCGCGTAGTCTCGAAGTGTCTCCTGAGGAGTTTTCTTCATCGTCAATAGAGCATCCATCCTTTTGGGATGGGAGCTGCTGGTGATGAACCGGGTCGTAAAGAGCTCGGCCAGGGATTTGAAATTCCTGATGGATCGGTGAGGGAGTTTCTCGAACCATTTTTGGGCTATGTCATGAAGGCTCGAGGGAAAAATACGGCACATCAGTGCATCTCGGTGATTCCAGAGGGTCATAGCCTGCCGGTACTGCCTGACATGATCAATGGGATCAGTCTTCCCGTCGTAAATCTTGAACCTTGGAATAGCAAACTTTTTGGGAGCTTTTTCTTCTTCAATTTCCCTCGTGAAGGGTGATTTCATCTGGGTCTTGAGGGCTCTCCTGGCGAGTTCTCTGGTTGATCTGGTGCCGCGGTGAGCTGGATGTTGGTCCATCTCTCTGCGGACTAGGTTCCGTATGTTGTCGTTGCTGCGAGCAGGGCTCTGATAGCGGCGAGCTTTTCTCAGTTGCTTGCGGAGGTCGTCGTCTGAGCTTCCACCTTCGAACCCTTGATATTGCCGCCTAGGGCTCCTTCCTCGGCTGCGAGATTTGCTCGCCTGAGGGCTAAGGGTGCGATAGGGGCGTCTCCTGGTATCAGGGCGTAGTTCTTTTTCCAGTTTTTCCAGTCTTCTTTTCAGGCGAGCATTCTCAGCCTCATACCTGCGAGAAGACTCCCTCTACTCGTGGAGCCTTGCTTCGTATGCATCGATCAATCTGGATATCTGAGTGGACCTTGCTGGTCCTTGACTTTCTTCTGAGGCTGGCCTTTCTAAGCGAGCCCCGTGATCTGAACGTCGGACATCAGACCTAATCCTGCGAGGAGCGGGTGGCTCCTGAATATCTCCTGCTTGAGGAACGTTGCTGCTGTGACCAGACATCTTAGATTTTTTCTTGGCGTGGGCTCTTCTCAAGAAAAGATAAACGTTTCCCACAGACGGCGCCAATTGTAGTGACAATTATTATGCAACACAAATAAATATGAAAGAGGTAACAACCAAGAAAAGATAAATAAAAGGCCAATCACACAACAACGGGGGTACGTGGTTCAGCAAAGAAGTGCCTACGTCCACGGTGGTTCAGTCAGTGTTATTTCTCTATATTCTGAGGAATAAGTACCGAGAATACAACTTGTCCTTTGCCCCGGACTAGGGTTTAATTTATACATGTATATGTTGGAGTAGTGGGGGTGATGGGTTCCTTCTTATTAGCCATCTCCCCTACATGGAATCGTGTTTCCCAACAACTCCCCTTCTTGGGATCGTGGGGTAACTGGATTGATTATGAGGGTGATGGGCCTGGACTTTGGGCCGCTAGGGAGAGGCTACTCGTCCAGGCCTATGGTGCTAAATTCAGGGTCCCCACAAGTTGTTTTAATATCTTTCAAATCTCTTTTGAACTAGAATGCAATATTTTTTGAACTCTCATTCGAACGACAATATGAATGACTTATCAAACATAATTTTTTTGAAGAAAATATTATAAAATAAAAATTGGCCTCACAATAAAAAATCCAAATACACTAATGAATATTTAACACATAGAAATAATATACCTTTATTCTCCAGATGCGTGCAGTGCGTCCAATGGTGTAAAGAAAATGTAGCCGCTTACGTGTCTCAGATCATAAGCTTGAGTAAAAGATATATGAAACAAACTAATCCTACATGTTTTGACCAAAGAAATACACCAATACATACATATGACCCAATTGGAAATTTTTCATTAAAAATCTCCCCATTTGGCTCTTTTGGGACAAAACACGAGACAAAACGAAATATGCTAAGCTAGGCGCTCAAGCGAACTATGCCCATCCCAAAACCCAAAAAAATGGTCACGGACAACCTAACAGCTACTAAGACGATGTTCGCTATATAGATTATGATACAAGCAGGAAGGTGGAAAACCTACACACACGAAACAATAAATACCTATGATGAATAGGAGAATAAAATATATAATAAAATGGAAGTAAGAAACTCCCCTTAAGGAACAAGCATGACCATATAGATGATAACATATGGTAGATAAAATCAAGCAGGTACATACGAAATATGGGTACGTAACAACATGTATAATAAATAAGAAGATGAAACCAGAGATGAATAATATAAAAATGAATCCATATATAGTAGAGAGTAGCAGAGTATAAAAAAGAGTACAAGAGATAATAAACAATAATAATATATGTAAATATCTCTTTCTCACATACTAAAAAATCTCTCTCAACCACATCACGCTCTAACAAAAAACCTCTCAGAACCTAGATCAAACATCCAATGGAGGTGGATGGTCATCCATAACACCAGAAGGATCTTAAACAACTCGAAATGAGAAAGCTTCATGTCGATGCTCCCGATGTTGCATCTCCTCTAAATGAGAAATCATCAAGGACTCCGTCTACATCTAATACTCACTTTCACGGGTGAGTTGGGCCAGTAAACTAGACTGAATCCATCGAGATTCGTCTAACTCAAGATTATACTGCTGCATATCCTCCTGTTACTGGAAAGAAATGGATTGTACCTATGAATCTAACCCCAGAACAACTCAAAAACTTAAAGATAAAGATATAGAGAGTATGATGAAGTGCAAGGGTCAGAAGAATGAGGGTGATGATAGGCAGTGCACATAGAAGGAAGATATCCCTCAGATCGACAAAGAGAGTTCACGTCAATGGTAAATAGGGAACTCAACTGCTCCTTGTCAGGGAGGAAAGGGACCTAGGCATCCAAACAAATTTTGGTAATAGTGATCCTTTAAAGAAGAGCAAATCATATGGATTTCTTACCTTTATTGGGTATATATGCCATAAAACCAAGCATCATATCAATAAGGTCAATGATGAAATCATAACTAATGGCATGCATGTAACGAACGTGATCTCCATTTTATCTAGATATAATTATCACGATAGAGGAAGGACGAGCACATGATCCAATTAAGGATGCAAAAATTAACTTTGAGATCAAAATGGAAATAGGTACAGGCGTTGGTATGGTTTGTCTAGAAAAGTAGTGGGAGAAGATCATACATTGAAATGCACTCCTCCCTAGGGGTAAGGAAATGTAGCATTATGAGACCTAGGGATGCCTAATAGGGGGAAATGGTGTCATAGGTAATGACTATGACAATGCCTTAAATAAAGGATCAAAGGGTAGCAGTGTGTGCTATCATGTGATGATAAAATTCCCACACGAGATCGGGAATAATGATGTCATACATTGAAAATAGGGGATGCCAACCATGACTCGCAAACCACTTAAGAAGGGAAGTCTGAGAAAAATCTGATAAAGTGACAACCCGCTCCCAAATAATATAATGAAAATGGAAATCGAAAAGATGGTAATGCTCATTATCAATTTGACTCGGCTATTGAAGTAGAAAGTGAGGAGGGTGATGAATAGATGTGGTTTTCCCTCGAGGATAAATATTCTTGATATAGAAAATATAGGCCCCTACCGCGGGTCCTTGAGAAATATGCACAAAAGTTATGTGATCGCAGCCCCTACCTTTGTGCCTATAGGTTGCGACCTCATATACTATAGGATGTGGCCTCAGTCTGTCCTCTTAGTTGTTCGCATCCCTCTCCATTCGCAGTAATAATACAACACATGCACCTCTTATAAATAAAGGTCCACGCCTCAAGATTAGGGACCCAAACGAGACCAAATTCTGACTCATTTCTTATACTAATTCACAGTCCAGAGACACTACAGAGGTGGAGGCCTTGCCAAACACTCTACATCCCATGATACAACTTGGGGGCTATTCATCGGCATCATGGTCATATTTTCGGCACTCCTGAAATCATCACAGACATGTATTCTCTTCTCTTATCTACATTGTACGCCTATTACGGGATTGTAAACCTGTACTATAACACATATAATGAGAATGGGGTAACAAAGTGGACGTAGGCTCGTGTTAATAGCCGAACCATATTATACGTGTCTTTTATCTCTTTTGACTACATCTTTCTGTCTATTATGTACTTTATACTTGACTTGCTAGTACGAGAACGACAAGTGGACGATTTCTCATATCCTCAATCTGGCGCCGTCTATGGGAAACGAGGTATTTTTATCTTATTTCTCTATATTTTGGGTTCTTAAACACCTTATATTATTGATGGGGATCATTTGGATCATTATCTCATGGGTGAACTTTGGTTATTGAACTCGTATTTTGTACACACACCCTCAAATGGGTATTGGATATATTCAGATCCGTTTATGGGTCTTTGTTTTAATGACCCTAGATTTATTTCTACAATACCCCGATGATGTTACCTCACCAAGATAACGTTGAAAAGTGAAAATGGCAATAGCCTCGCAAAGGTGGGTAGCTAGGGATGAGATCTATTTGCTCATTTTATACTTTCTCAACCTATGATCTAGGGTTTCCTACCATAATTGTGCCATTATTGTGCACCAAGAGGTTGTTTTGCCATGGATAGACCCTAGTAGGTATGTTTTCCACGTACTTCATGTGAAAAACTCAGTTTTGGGGTTACAATTCTGAGATTGCTGCTCCCTGCCCAAGAGGGGATGTGGCCTGGTAGTTTGACTGCCTTTTTGCCATAGCCCCTACTAGTGCAGTTAGTTTACATCAGCTTCAAATCATCGGGGAATGGACTCAAGTGGCCTCAAGTACAACCTTGGTGAATTCCACTCAAAGGAAACGATAGTGCATTTATGTGCCTCACTAGAAAAATCCTTGCAGTAATGCAAATGATGCATCCCGACTTAATATTTAGTTAATCCTATATTTTGTGATTACTCACTTCTGCCAGTTTTGTCTCAGGTTATATTTTTTTTAAAGACTAACAAAGCAAAAATAGAAGGAGACTCCAGCCAAAGCGCTGAAATGAAGAATGAGATTGCTCAGCTGTACAACCACCTCAATCATCTGTATGACAGTCATACCTCACTCCAGACAGGAGTTAACTTCTTGACCCAAAGGGTCCTTATGATAGAGGTCGCGGCACCCAAAGTTTCTATCTAGGCCCCAGTTATCACGGCCACAGAAGCTACTATCCCAAGGGCCACAGCCCTGGACCAAAAGAATTAGAAGAGGAATGTTAAAAAAGGAAAAAAGGGCTTTGAAGCCTACACTCCACTGATTTATGAGATTGAAGAGGTGTTGGAACTCATAAAAGAAGACAAATTGTTTTACTATCCTGAGAAATTGAAGTCCCATCCTCATAAGAGGGGCATAGCCAAATATTGCAGCTTCCACAGGGACCATGGGCATAGCACTGGAAAATGTTTTGTGTTGAAAGATGAGATCGAAAGGCTTTTGAGGCAGGGAATGCTACAGCAATTCCTAAAAAATGCTTAGAGGATGAAGCCTTTACTAAATAGGCCACATGTTTAACTCCACTATAGTCTATATTTTTTGTTAAACTAAAGTGTTGCCTTTACAACACAAGCGTTGTGTTTTCTTTCAAACTTAGCATATATACATGAATATATGAAATTAGGCTTACTTTGTATTGTCCTAAAAAAATCGTATATATATATATGAAGAACAAATTTATTCATGTTTTATCTCTTGACTTCCCATTTATAGAAATCTTATAAATGACCTTCGTCTGAATAAATTTTAAGGGAAAATGATCATTTATCTCGGAAGATTATTTATTTTTGGAATGATCCAATGGTTCAAAAATGCCAACCTTATTTGGCTTACAATTCTAGTCATGGTGCAAGGATATATTCTTATATTCATAAGTGCAACCATCCTTCGATATATGTTATTATCCGCTTCAAGGGATCAAATTGCCCCCACTCAGCTTTTGAGGTGCGTCAATTAGTCTGGGGAGGCTTGAATATGTCCCATATATTAGCCTGGGGAAGCTTTATAATACCTAGCCCGGGGAGGCCCGATAATAACCCACAGGGGCTTTAGACCTAATTGTCAACGGATAATCCTATATTTGAAGGGGACGAAGACTTAATTATCTGCGGATAATCCTATCATAGACTGGGAAGGCTTTATATATATATATATATATATATATATATATATATATATATATATCAAAACATAACTTGGGGAAGCTTTATAATACTTATCCCTGGGAGGCCTGATAATAACCCAACCAAAGCGACTAAGAGAAGCTACGAAAGTGGCTTCGTGATAAAGAGACTGAATAAAGCCATGGAATGCAATTGAAGTGACTAAAGGATGTTGTGACATGGACATCATGAAGTATAAGAAAGCTATAGAAAGAAGTTGGCCTCAACCCAGCATGCTGTCATCAATTTCTTGACAAGGGACTGAAAGGCGCCGTGGCCTTATCAATATGACTGCAGCCATTATGGAATCCATTCATTCACTTGGAAGGTGCAGAAAAAATAATGACAAACATCTGAATTACTTAAATATCGGGGAAGGATTTAGAACCAATCGGAGCCTCTGAATTGCAACCAAGACTTGGAGAATTGACAAGTTAGTTGAGGTAAAAGAAGTTAAGCCATAGTCCTAAAGCCTTTTTCTTTGGCATTGCGACTTGGGGGATGACAGCCAAAAATATGGGTGGAAATTTTGAAAAATCCAAGGCAAAATACAACAGGCCACAGCCTACTTAGAGGAACCATTTAGAAGGTGTTGTTGTTGCCTTATATCTACATTTCAATTTCAGTTATTGAAGAAGCATATTTGTAAGTCATTCAATCAGGCAATCAAATATATGAAGACAACATTCATTCAAAAATCAAAGAAGACAACAGAGAAGTAAGCAAAGGAGAAATGATGCAGTTAGAGTAAAGGCCGCAACCTTGGCTAAAGGTTATAAAATGTTAAATAAGTACACGAAAATGGCCGTAACCTAAATAAAGTGTTTAAAGGATGTAGCCCAATGTACATTACGAAAAGGGGACAAATTCCTAAGTCTAGAACGTAGCATCATCCTCAACATTTCTGTTTTCACGTTCTGTAGCCATTTCAGTCTCATCATCATCTGTCGTAGCCTCCTCCAGTAGCTTTCTTACTCTCTCCTCTACTGCATCCCTCATCTCAGCTACATAGGATCTTTACTCCGTATCAACACTCCAAGACATAACCTGATCCTTGGCATTTGGGAAGTTTTTATCCACCCTGTATCTCAGTTCTTGATAGCTGTGAATGTATGCCTTGTTGTTGCTAAGGAAGAAATCTTTGGACTTTTCGTAGTCCGCTACAGGAACCTCTACAGCCTACTTGAGGGATGCGGAGTGACAATCCTCCATTTGTTTAAGGGTTGCGGCATGCTCGGTCTACCTATAATTATATTTCTCTTGAAGATCCTTCAGCTGAGACTCGAGACTGGAGGCGTGTAGGGAGGCTTCTACAGTCTTGTTCTGTTCAGCCTCAAAAGACTTCGCGGCCGCTGTCAGCTTTGCCTCAGCATCATTTTTGGCTTTGATAGTAGCATTAAAGTCCATTTGTGTTGCTTGAAGTGTCACGGCAGTAGACGCTTTATCAACCTAAAATAAAGAATTCTTAGTATTCTCTAGGTCAGTGAGATGCACCCTCTCCACGACCTCCTTCAGCTTGTAGAGGCCTTCATGTTTGAGCTTCTTAGACACTACAACGTCTGCAACCTAAAAAGAAAATTAATGTTAGAAGAAAAATATGAAGTAAAAAAAGAAAAGTATTGAAAATACAAATTTGCACTTACCCTTAGCAAGATGTGGAGAGCATACTCTTCAAGATGCTTATGGTCCTCCTCTACTAGGCGATCCAGGTCCATGTTGTCAGGAACCCTCTACATCTTGTGGACTACCTTAGCAGTTGTGTCCCAGGAGGGCTGAGGATCTGGTCTTTGCAATTAGGGACGCAGACGGCCATTTAGGCCAATAGTGGAACGAATTTGAGGAGGTGCAAGGTTGGCATTAGCAACTATTATTCTTGGAGGAGGGGGTGAATCTATTAAAGTGTTGGTTTTGAAAGTGCCACGATCATGATGCGGCTCAGACCCAGAAGGAATTAATCTTGTCACGACTAGATGACTTCTAATGCCATCATCAAATTGGCCTTCAGGCCTTTTTTGAGGAGCAAACTCCTCAACCTGAATTGTGGGTGCAGTAGGAGCAATTTGGTCATGCACAGTGGGTGCGACAGGCACAGTGGGTGCAGCAGAACGCTTTGATTTGGCCTTTTCTCTCTTTTTCTATCTAACTGCGTTATTAAGGGCTACTGCTTCCTCATCCATTTCAGCCAATTGAGATGCTAGGATCTCACTATCTGTCTCTTCACCTGAAGAAGAAATGAAACAAAGTCAAAATTTGAAGGTTTAAAAATACTTGTCGTAGTCTTAATATAGAAAGGGATTAATACCTTCCGCGGCCATCACTTTTAGCAAGGATTTATTGGTGAAGTAACCTCCCTCAAAATTTGAAGGTGAAGTCACTAAGGTGCTAAATTGTTTATCATTAGTACTTACTTCTGCAGCTCTTCTTATTCTGCTCTCATGCCGCTCACTTAGTGGCAAATTGTCAAAAGCGTCATAAAAGGTTAATATTAGTACAAAATAATAGAAACTGTGGAAACAGGATGCGACATGTACTCAAAGGTCTACAGACATTACTTACCTAATTTGGATGGGCGTCCCCATTATCACGGCATCCCAAATGATTTTTATCTCTCAGACTCATCTGGGTGGATCTCCCATCCTCCAGAGACATATATATACTTTCCCTTTCCATTTTTTATACCGGTAGGTCTACCAGTGTAAAAGGTTTCATCATTTTCACGGAGGGCGAAATAAAAATGCCACGCAAATTTTACAGAGTTCTCCTTCGATCTATAAAAGTGGAAGAACTCTGCTGGAGTTATGTCCCTCCTAAATTTATTTTTCCATAGCACTATGGATGCGAGAATTTCCCTCCAGCCATTGGGATATAGTTGGGCTGGCGCTAGCTTCATGGTCTGGACGATTCTCCTAATTGGGACGGGCACAGGTAGCCGCAACCCATAAATGAAAGCATGGAGGGGGAAGTTGTGATACCCCGTATTTTTACGTATATTTATTTTATCATGAAATTATGGAAATTGGGATTAATTAACTTAAAAGGAGAAAATTTAAATTATAATTAATCCGATTTAATGTAATAATTACTAGCGTGGCGAGAGTTAGTAGTTATCGAAAATAATTATGTTAAAATCATGTTGAGTAATAACTATGTTGAACATTACGTAGCGAGTACCATAATAGATGGTTTCAAAAATAATAATATGGTCCGGAATGAGATTTACGACAGTTAAGATATAACTATTTGGGACGCGCGTATGAGTCACATCACTATTATATATTTGGGGGTTAAAAAGGTAAATTATTTTTATATAACTCAAATGACTATTTTGAGTGCGCCAGCATGTCCGTAAGTGTCGAAATAGTCTAAAACACTACTCGGGTGTTTTAATTGGAGTCCGGGGAATTTTAGCCCAAAATGACACCCCAGAGGGGTATTTTGGTCTTTTGGGATTTTAGAGAAATCAAATGGTTGAAATAAAGTTTATTTAGAAACAAATAGGTTTAGTGGCCTGTCAGTTTCACCTTACATGAGAAAGAGAGAGAAAGAGAGGAAGAAGCAAGGAGGAAGGAGAACCACATGAGAGAAAAGGGCAAACTCAAGAGATTTCACACAAAAGTTACACCAAACTATAGATCGCGATAAGAGAATCACCCACTTATCAAATTTAATCAAATAATCAGAAATCCATCCCAAGGCAAGTGTTTATCTTTCTCCTCTTTTAGCAAATATTGTTCTTGTTGATTTATATTAGATGATATAAACTTATTGCAATGAAAAAGTATGTTTAATTAGACTGAATTGTAAAGAAACCTTAAGAATTGGAGATGGATTTGCATATAAAGGATCTTCCAGTCTTAGGCCTATTAAATTTGGTAATTATATGTTGAAATCACAAAATTAATGGGGAGTTTTGAAGGCTTATAAATTCTGGGTTCACATTTAAAAGATTTATTGGGAATTGAAGAAATTGTTGAATTACATTTGAATATATAAGGATTTGACCTTTAATTTGTATTAGAAAATATCCTATGGTAATTTGGAATAGTATAAGAACATTAAATTAGAGTTAGGTTTAGTTTTGTATTGATATTAAGGATTGAAAGTTGAAAAAATCAAATTTGGAGAAGAACAGGGGTCTGCCCGGATTTCTCGTTCGAAGTCTGCTCAGGTCGTTCGAACGACCTCATTCGAACGAGACTTCCAATAAGAATTCCAAAGACCCTTCTAACAAACTAATGGAGTTCTTTCGAAGTGACAACTTCGTTCAAACGAACTCATTCGAATGACCTCGTTTAAACGAGATTCCCTTGATTTCCAATGAGATTTTAGAATAGCTTTTTAGGGTCCGATCGAGTTAAAAATCATCCTAGGGGTAATAACCCACGTGAGTAATGGGTAATGTAAATTCAAAACTGTTAATGATTTTGGATTATGATTGTTATAGGGATATATAGAGTTTATAGAACTTGGGAGAGTATGATTGTTCGAGAGATGAATTATATGACTGAATCTCGGTGAGTGGTAGACGTAATAATACTACTGGTGTACTATGGGAATCCGGTTGCATGAATGCCTATTGAATTATATAACTTGTGTAAATGCTTATTACTTGAGATATTATGTGTATAACATACCTAGCTACTGGCTATCGAACAGAGGTTAGCGCGTTGTGGACGACCATATCTTGTGTGCCTTCGGGGGATTTTGAGTCGTATCACTAGAGCATGGAACCTAGATACAGGCTATCTGTGAGAACGATAGGGATGGCAGTCGCATAGGTGGGTAGGTATATGCGTAGCCCATCGGCTTGGGACTATGTTCTCCTCCAATATGTGTATATGTTTTAGTGGTTCCTGCGAGATTGAACCTGATGTCCTTCATGCGTGTGCATTGTAATGGGACTAGATAGTCGAGTATGCCTAGCACCAAGGGTTTCTTAATCATGGGTGCAGTATTGATATATATTTGTATGTATACATAGTGAGATTTTATATATATATATATATATATACTGAGTTCCTATTTTGTATTTCATGTTGACCACTTTATTCAAATATATACGTATTGGGTCACTGGTTGAAAATTAAGAATGTTAAGAGAATGAGTTAAAGAATCTTTAAACCTATCCATGAATAATAGAAATGGATTGTCTTCGGGTTATTTTGATATTGTAATCGGCATAGTGGTTATACTATCTATTGTCAGGCAGAGTATCATGACTAGTATGGGTAGTTAGGCTCGTTAGGCGTGCACATTAGATGAGAGGTGAGCATCTCAAGTGAGTACGCTAAGTTAACTTGAATAATATTTGTACTGATTAACCAATTTAAGCACTTGTTATTTAAACTATTTTCTACTCGGGCTTTGACCCTTTTCTTTTGCAATTTTTTTCTCTTGTTTCTTTATTTTAGGTGCTCAGCCATAGGGACACCAGGCTTAGGAGATTCCATTCAGTTTCCGAGTTGTAGCTGTTGTGGAAGCTACAGGACATTCCCAGTAGATGCTTCATAGTCTATTCTTCTTTATCTATCAGTTGTTTACTTCAGTTGGACATGTCGTCCCTTCCTATTTTATATTTAGAGACTTAGATAATTTTATTCTGTTAGTAGACTTCTATTATAGGTCTTTGGATTATTGTATGGGATTTCCAATGGAAGTGTTTACTCCAGTTCTTTATATTATTTCAGTTAATTATTTCCTTATGCATTTGTGTTGAATGGTGATGTTTAATTATTTTCCTTTTTGGAAATGACTGTTAATAAGATAAAATTTTGACATTAACCTTTTTAAATATTAGGAGGTTAGTTTTAATGATAAAGTTTTCGACAGAGATGCATAATCTTAACCAACCGAATATTCTGAGATAATTTTATAAAGGATTGATCACTCGGTATTTAATTAGGCGGGGTGTCATAGGTGGTATCAGATCATCAGGTTCTAGTGTCCTTAGGATCTGTGCGGCTTATTATGCTTCTAGCGTTGCTTCATTGGATGTAGAGCCCTAAGTTTAGGATTGTCAAATTATATGGTGAGATTTTGTTCGCCTGCTATAAAGTATATATATTAGTGAATCTTATTTGTGTTCGGGCGTGTTCGAACAATGAAGTATGAAAGGCGAGGGACATTGGGAGAACATCAGGAGGCAGGGCTTAGTTGAGGTTGTAGAGTTTATTCAATGATGATGATCATAGTCGAGGTCACCCCTATTATGGCACGAGAAGTCAGGACTGTAAACATGTCTAAGGCACAACATTTGATCTTCAAGTACCGCTATAGTGGTAAGTAGTGTCAAATTAGACTCACCCAACGTGATTGGATTGGGAGAGAGTCAAACAAAACATTAAAAAGATCTATCGGTGGAAATTATAGAAATACATATATCGTATGTGTTAGCCAACGGAAGTTAATATCTGATAGTACAAGTATAGCACCCTGCCGTGGCAGTACTTCTACAATCTCATTCAGGCCACACAGGCCGCGGCAGGTATCTCACTCAAGGTGCGGCCAGAACTCCTGTAGGGTGCGGCCCTCTCAATAAGAGGCCGCGGCACCCCAACTCTAGGTCCGTGGACCTCCTCCAACAGCTCAGCGCTGCTACTCTGTGGGCCGCACGTCTCATCCACATCTACTGCAGGCTTGATATACGCCACGTGATCAGGGAACGTGACTGAACACACTTCCTCATAAATAAAGGATCACACCTGGGACTGGAGGGTCGATTCCAGAGACACCCAAAGCACTACAATACAGATTCTCTCTACATCACCTCAAGATAAGCTTTGGAGGCCTAGAATCTACATCACATCCACCTCACGAGCTAACCGAAATCTCAAATACTATCATGTACTCTCCTTTATTCTCATACTTGTACGCCTCTATAGGCACGATTATATTGTACAATGCAACGCACATAATGGGAAGGGAGCGACACAGTGGACGTAAGCCTATTTTAGAGGCTGGACCACTCTATACCTTATTTTCTCTCTATTTACTTATTTTTCTTGTTTAACACACACATATAACTTTTGATCTGCTGATATGAGAACGCCCTATGGACGATTTCTCGTATCATCAGTATGGCACCGTCTGTGGGAACGAGATACTTCAATCTTGTTTCTCTGCATCTATGAGTTCTTCAAACACCTTATTCGATCCCGGGGGCTCCTTTGGATCATCTCCCCACGGGTCGGTTACTGGTTATTGGACTCCGCAACATATTCACACCCTTAGATGGGTATTTCTTATATCTAGATATACTCCATCTTATGTCTTTAGATCCATCTTGAATACCCCTGTGATATCATTCTATCTAGCTAGTATCGAAAAGCATGACGGGCTTTTGCCTCAAAAAGATGAATGATTAGGGAGGGATTATATCTACTCCTTTTTTCCTGTTCTTGGCCTATGATCTAGGGTTTATCATTGAAACTGTGCCGTGTTGTGCACCGAGAGGTTATTTACTCATGAACAAACCCTAGTAGGTGTGCTCTCCATAAGTTTTGGGAGAGAAACTCAGTTCCCGAGCTTCAGGTTTGGGATTGCTCCTTGCTGCCTAGGAGGGGATGCGGCTAGACAATAAATATGTCTTAGGGCCGTGGCCTCCACTAGGGTAGTTTTTACAAAAGCTTCAAGCGTTGAGGAGCGTAATCAGTCGGGCTCTAGTTCTACCATGGTGTCATATGAGACCGCGGCGGTGCATCTTGCTACGTGCCTTATGGCCGCGGTCGCGGTGCCCCGTGGCAGTGAATGCTGCATCCCCATTTCCTACTTGGTTACTTCAGTATCTCTGAGATTGCTCACTTCTGTTAGTTTGTTCTCAGATTATATATATACATTGTAAAGACTAACAAAAGCAGAGATGGAAGGAGATTCCAGCCGGAGTGCAGAAGCCAAGGATGAGATTGTGCAACTATACAATCACCTTAATCACCTCTATGACAGACACGCCTCGCTTCAGACCCAAGTCAATTTTCTCACTCAGAGGGTGCTAATGATGGAGGCCGCGGCATCTAAAAACATAGGCACGGAAGTGGAGGAAATAGCAAAGCCAGCCATGCCTTCCGCGGCGGTAAATGAAACCACGGAATCAACCGTCAGAGGTCAAAAAAGGCAAAAAAAGTCGGGTGTCTATACTCAGTTGAGCCTCCCGATTGAAGAGATTTTGGAAGTCATCAAAGGGGACTAGATTTTGAGGTGGCCAGAAAAATTGAGTGCTCCACCCCACAAGAGGAACAAAGCTACCTGGTGCAGGTTCCATCAGGACCATGGCCACGACACAGAGCAATGCTATTCTCTGAAGGATGAAGTTGAAAGGCTAATCGGGCAAGGGATGCTGCAACGATTCCTGAAGAATGCATAAGGGATTCAGCCAGACCTAGCAGAGGCTGCCTACCGCATCTCATCCTTAGTCTTTCTAATTTCAACTATTTCTGTTTATGTTTTATGAGGCTCACTGTAGCCTTAATACTCGAGACTTTATGTTTTGTTAGTAAAGTAATTAGCTGCAGCATACATATATAAATATATGAACTAACAAGTTTAGCTATATCTGATATTTCTCTTGGTTTCATAACCTGCTACCTCACAAAAAGACTTTTTGTCTCAAACAGATTTCAGAAGAAATATAACAAAATTATCTCGAAGGATTATTCTACTTCGGGATGCACTTATGGATGGGTTACGACCTTCATTAGCTCAGAAGTTCCCCTCGCAATGTGCAACTACATCTTATCATATGATGACCATATTCGCAAAAGCATCTGAGGATTCAAGGAGCTTTTATCAGCCACCAGGGCCTACAACGCCAACTCAAGTACCCGGGGGCTTATAATGCCCATTCTTAGCTTTTGGGACTCGTCATCGAGCTGGGAGGTTTACAATGTCTAGCCAGGGATGGATTAATATATATCATTAGCTGTGGGTGGCTTAATAACATAACCCAGCCTGGAGAGGCTTGATAGTATCTCGCATATTATCTTAATAACATAACCCAGCCTGGAGAGGCTTGATAGTATCTCGCATATTAGCTGTGGGTGGCTTAATAACGTAACCCAGCCTGGGGAGGCTTCATAGTGTCCCAAGATCGACTAAAGGAAATCCATGAAAGACAGTCGAAGCGGCTATAGGAGGCTCTGTTACTATGATCATGAAGCATGTCAAACCTACAGAAGGATGGCCTCGATTTCCCAAGGGCAAGGTTCTACAGCCTCATTATCTTGTTAAGCAGTCAAGTAGATGCCGCGGCATCCTCATCCACCGCTGCCCTAGCACTGGATGGTGACCTGCCACAGCTGAATGGAAAAAGCGATTGAGAGTCGCTGAGGTGGACTTGAATTCAGAATATTTGCCCTCGTTCAAATCACCACGACACCAACTATTCATTATTTCTACATTAGATGACGAAAGGGTCCACGACTTCTACGAAAAATTGAAGAAATTAAGCCGCAACCCCAAAACCATACTTCATTGGCACCGCGGCTTGGGGGATCACAGCCCTACAGTGAGGTGCAGGGGCAAAACAAAAAAAAAGGGCCAAAGTGACAAGGACACCGCGGATCATTAATAAGAGCAAGATTGCATCAAATTATACTATGCTGCCGCGGACCTAGCTACAAGTCCTACAAGTTCATTCAATACAGAAAGCAAGTTGCAAATATGAGGCAGTAAAGCGCAACCATTCATTATAGCAGGCAATGTAAAACATGCAATATTGAAAAGGAAGGAATATTTAGGCAATCAGTGACAAAAATCTGGCCGCAGCCTTTGTATTAATAGTCAGATTACAAAATGGACGCCGTAGGCACAACGAAAATCTAAGATTACAAAAAGTTGATGCAATAGAAATTGAGAATTTAAGAGGCCACGTCATCATCATCGTCAGCCTCTTCTCCGCCCGCGGCAGTCTCTGTCTCCCAAAGTGATTGAGAATAGGACAAAGTGTGACTAACCAAAAGTGAAAATTTGGGGAAAAACTTTTCCTGGCTTGTCGGAGCAAAGTTATAATGGTGAGAGTCATCCATCACATTTAGAAGTGGAATGCTATGTCAATGAAAGGATCTCAGGTATAGTTTGACCGCAAGTTCCTTCGTCAGATGTTCAGTATGAGATGTGAACGTCATTATGAACTCATCACTGGAGGGCCAGATAGAGGCCCATTTGTGAAAATGAATTTAATTTTTCTTAGCGAATCTTGTATCGAAGGAAATATATACTAATGGAGAAGAGGATTTTGAATGGGAAATTGACTCGTAAGGAAAGTTGACAACACTTAAAAGGAATTCTGTTGGACAGTCGATCCATATGGTGACAATGTCACGCATTGTCCGTAGAGATATTAACGCTTATCTGTAAGGAAGCTAAAGGAATCAAAAGATTTAGTTGGGAAGTAAGACTCGATGAAACGTATTTACCGAAACGCCATTAGGGGGAGACCCATCAGGGGACCCGTTTGAATAATTAGGATAGCTAAATCCTTACCTAGCGATGGTGAATTCATTAAGAGCTTTTGAAGCTAGTAGTGTGTTCCTTAGGGCTAACAAACCTAATGGAACAACGGGGGTAGCCAACAGGAATCGAGCCTACCAAAGTTTGAGAGAAGGGAAACCCTAACATGGTCAGTATGACCGGTGATAAGTGGATTATGCATATAGGTATTTTGTGGAGAGTGAAATCACATGCGTCTATGTTTCCCGAAGCGAGTAAAGGCAACAAGAGTAGGGTGCCTAGTAAAGGACAATGATTAAAGTAGTTTTTGTCTTGGTTCGGGCAGGCATGTTATGTTTGGGAACCATTTGAGCAGCCAAGACGATTGGCAAGGTAGAAGTATAAGTTTTACCCTCAGAGGATGAGGCGTGTTCTATGTGACACGAGTGAGTCACTATAATTTAATTATTTCTAGATTTGTAGTGAGACGAGTTTAATGCGTATATCGATAATGTTACTATTATGTGAATGTTTTCTCTAGTATAATGGGGTTATCTTTAGTGTTATTCGCGGAGGATGAATGGGTGTATTGATAATGGTACATATCTTATTGAGGTTACTCATTTTAGTGATGTGTTATACGAGTATGATATTATCTTGATTAGGGTTTTATAGTAATAATTAAACCGATAGTGGGCGGATATCACAAGTCTGTCGAGGTTGCTGTCATAGGGCAGGATGTTTTGTTCTAGAGAAGCCTCACCTGCGAGAGGGTAGGGATTTCATTTATATCATATATTATAGAGACTTCTAAGGGTATAGTGGTATCGAAATGCATTAATATCAAAGTGTGTAGGGACTCTATTATCATGATTCGGTCTGTATTGTGTTTACTATTGAGAGGAAAAATTTAACTCATTATTATGTTTAGTGCTCAGGACTTGGTGATAGGAAGAGCGTATTGTTGCATCTATCCTTTAGAGACATGGGAGTTAAGATTTATATTCATATGTTTGGGAATAGGATTTTAAGAGTCCCGATTGTATGTGTACGAGGTTTATGGAATGTGATTGCCACCAATGTTAAGTGATAGTGCAATTGGCTAAAAGTTTCTGATTTAAATGTAATTGCAGGAGGATATGTGGCTTTTATGTGAAGAGACGAGAATATAGGAGTACATGGTATGGACTGAAGTCCTAACGGATTTCGATAGCCGACAATGCTAGGTAGTAGTGTATCAGGGGGTTCCTTGTTTGGATTTTGCTTTGCGAGACATCCCACGCATGAAACTTAGTGTAAGGTTGGAAGTAGGGAGACATTTGGTCATTAGTCCATGAGTCCGATACCTCGATCGTCATAGGAGCTAGTAGTTATAACTATAAGTTGGAAGTCAAATTAGGATTTAAGGCCAGTGGATCCAGTTGTGTGGTAAGGAAGCGTTGAAAATTTTGTTTTATCACCATGAATTAGGGTGGAACAATGTTAAGGAGGACTTAAAATTTTGATTTCTGGGGTGATGGAAAATACTCAAGTGTTATAGACACGTTGTGAATACAGGGGCAATAAAGGATTGAGTGTTATGTGTGAAGCGTATGTGATGTTTATGCCAGTATGCACGGTCTATAGGGTGTGGGGGCATCCTGGTTAACTGATGTTATAATCGTCTGAGTTAAAGGGACGTGATATCAAATGTGTGAAATATATGTCTGAGGGACTAACATAACGAAGTAGAAATCGAAGAGTGGACTAAACATCATGTGAGAAGGACGATAATCCATATACGTGTGCAATTAGAGTAGCACACCCGAATTTGGTAGAAAGGCTATGGGAAGCCATTTAAAAGGGGGTATTCCTTAAGAACGGTAAGATTTAACTGTTATGGATAACACTTGGAGCGTAGTTTTACCTAGTCAAATGTTGAGAGCGACTTGCGCGTAGGTAGAATGATGATGTTAGTAAGGTATAAAAAGTCCAGAAGTGCACATCGTGGAGAAAAGTTCATGGGTTGGAACTTTCAGTATACACCGAGTAATGAAGGACAATATTAAGTATCCCTTAATGTCAGACATTACAAGTGGAAGTCGATGTTGAGAGGGACATTGTGAGTAGTCTCCGCGGCACCACTCATAGATAAAAATCGATTGGAACAAGATGATTAACCAGGAAATTTGTATCAAGCCGATGGTTCTAGTAATGGAATAGGGCAGTCAAGTTGGCAAATTTCTCTGATGGGTTGCTAACCTCAAATTAAGGTCACGAGTTCCTTCGAATGCGTGGAACAATCTGACCAAAAGAAATGGTAATTGTTATTACTTCGGGGTGAGTACACTAGTAGATAGTCTGCCTCGACCTTTCTTTGAAAAGAAGGATCGCGCCGGTACGTGCCCTGACCAGTGTTGTTGTGAACTAGGATGAGATCCTTATCCCCACCTTAAATACGGGATTTCAGGAAATAGTGGGGATGATGTTTCGTTTTGAGCAAGTCATATCAAATATAGCCCGAGGAGTATGCGGATGGTGATTGACGACTAGTGGAGCGGTATGAAAGTAATTTTGAACTCATTGTGATCATTTCATTTCCATAACAGATATAGCTATTAAGTGAAGTATAGTATGGTAATTGGGGGAAGATATTACCTAATAATAGAGTTGTGTGAAAGCACTCGTACCTATTTATTGTGGAAAAGTTGCTTATTGAGGTTTTGCGTGGAAAGATCTTCATGATTATTCCTCTAGATGCTTAGAGGTGAGCGGATAATCGAAATTTTAGATTGGTCAAAAGTTAGAGTCCGATGGTTATAGTGGAATAACCACAAACTGTCTTAGGTGGCTTTTGACGGTCGTAAGAGTCACGTCATCGAGAACTGAGATTAGAAGAATGGACAAGAGTAGTCATATGTTCATATGGTTTTTCCCGAAATGAGAGTTTTGCATGTAAATAAATACGGGAGTTAATACGAAGTGAGGTGCGACCTCCCAATGATATTAATATAATGGGGCCAATGATGTATAGGCCAATCGTATTCGAATGTTGTTTGGTAAGAGTACAAGGTGAGGTGCCGTTATTGAGGGTGACCCTATAACTGATAAAGTGAGCCTTACTTTGAAGTTGGTTTTGTATACTGGGTTTACCAGGTATTCCTTACTTTTTTTGCATTTCAGGATGAAATTATGTTATTAGGGGGAAGTATGTAAATTACGTATATTTATTTTATCATGAAATTATGGAAATTGGAATTAATTAACTTAAAGGGAGAAAACTTAAATTATAATGAATCTGATTTAATGTAATAATTACTAGCGTGACGAGAGTTAGTAGTTATCAAAAATAATTATGTCAAATCATGTTGAGTAATAACTATGTTGAACATTACGTAGCGAGTAACGTAATAGATGGTTTCAGACATAATAATATGGCCGGGGACGAGATTTACTATAGTTAAGATATAACTATCTGGGACACGCGTAAGAGTCGCGTCACTATTATATATTTGGGGGATAAAAAGGTAAATTGTTTTCATATAACTCAAATGACTATTTTGAGTGCTCCAACGTGTCCGGAAGGGTTGAGATAGTCAAAAAACACTAGTCGGGTGTTTTAATTGGAGTCCGGGACATTTTAGCCCAAAACGACACCCCAGAGGCTTATTTTGGTCTTTTGGGATTTTAGAGCAATTAAATGGACGAAAATAAAGTTTATTTAGAAATAAATAGGGTTAGTGGCCTGTCAGTTTCACCTTACATGAGAAAGAGAGAGAAAGAGAGGAAGAACCAAGGAGGAAGGAAAACCTCATGAGAGAAAAGGGCAAACTCAAGAGATTTCACACAAAAGTTAGAGCAAAGTGTAGATCACGGCGAGAGGATCAGCCACATATCAAATTCACTCAGAGAATCAGAAATCCATCCCAAGGTAAGTGTTTATCTTTCTCCTCTTTTAGCAAATATTGTTCCTGTTGATTTAGATTAGATGATATAAACTTCTTGTAATGAAAACTTGTGTTTAATTAGACTGAATTATAAAGAAACCTTAAGAATTGGAGATGGATTTGCATATAGAGGATCTTCCCGTCTTAGACCTGTTAAATTTGGTAATTATATGTTGAAATCAAGAAATTAATGGGAGTTTTGAAGGTTTAGAAATTATGTGTTCACTTTTAAAAGATTTATTAGGAATTGAAGAAATTGTTGAATTCTATTTGAATATATAAGTATTTGACCTTTAATTTATATTAGAAAGTGTCATAGGGTAATTTGGAATAGTATAAAAACATTAAATTAGATTTGGGTTGAGTTTTGGATTGATATTAAGGATTGAAAGTTTAAAAAATCGAATTTGGAGAAGAACAGGGGTCTGCCCGGATTTCTCGTTCGAAGTCTACCCAGGTCCTTCGAATGACCTCATTCGAAGGAGACTTCCAACGAGAATTCGAATGACCCTTCTAACAAAATAATGGAGTTCGTTCGAACAAACTCGTTGGAACGACCTCGTTCGAACGAGATTCCCTTGACTTCTAACGAGATTTCAGAATGGGTTTTTAGGGTCCAATCGAGTTAAAAATTATCCTAGGGTTATCCAAGTGAGAGTAATAACCCACGTGAGTAACTGGTAATGTAAATTCAAAAATGTTAGTGAATTGGGAGTGTGATTGTTCTTGGGATATAGAGATTTTATAGAACGTGGGAGACTATGTATGTTCGAGAGAGGAATTACATGACTAAATCTCGGTGAGTGGTAGATGTATTAATACTACTTGCGTACTGTGGGAATCAGGTTGCGCGAATGCCTATTGAGTTATACAAGTTGTGTGCATGTTTATTACTTGAGATATTATGTGTATGACATATCTAGCTACTGGCTATCGAACGGAGGTTAGTGCGTTGTGGACGACCATATCTTGTGTGCCTTGGGGGGATTTTGAGTCATATCACTAAAGCATGGAACTTAGATACGGGCTATCTATGAGAACGATAGTGATGATGGTCATATGGGTGAGTAGCCCATCGTCTTGGGACTATGTTCGCCTCCAATATGTGTATATGTTTTAATGGTTCCTGGGAGATTGAACCTGATGTCCTATATGCGTGAGCGTTGCAATGGGAATAGATAAACGAGTATGCCTAGCACCAAGGGTTTCTTAATCATGGGTGCAGTATTGATAGATATTTGTATGTATACATAGTGAGATTTTATATATGTATACTGAGTTCCTATTATTTGTTTCATGTTGTCCACTTTTTTTTAAATATATACGTATTGGGTCACTGGTTGAAAATTAAGAATGTTAAGATAATGAGTTAAAGCTTCTTTAAACCTATCCAGGAATAATATAAGGGGATTGTCTTTAGGTTATTTAGATATTGTAACTGGCATAGTGGTAATACTATATATAGTCAGGAAGAGTATCATGACTAGTATGGGTAGTTAGGCTCGTTAGCCGTGCACATTAGATGAGAGGTGAGCATCTCAAGTGAGTATGCCAAGTTATCTTGAATAATATTTGTGATAATTAACCAATTTAAGCACTTGCTATTTAAACAGTTTTCTACTCAGGCTCTGACCCGTTTCTTTTGCAATTATTTTTGTATTGTTACTTTATTTTAGGTGCTCACTTATAGGGAAACCAAGCTTAGGAGATTCCATTCAGTTGCCGAGTTGTAGCTGCTGTGGAAGCTACATGACATTCCCAGTAGATGCTTCATACTCTATCCTTCTTTATCTATCAGTTGTTTACTTCAGTTGGACATGTCGTCCCGTCATAGTCTATTCTCATTTTAATGGTCGAACCACATTATAACGTGTCTTTTATCTCTCTTTACTATCTCTTTTTATCTATTATGTACTTTACACTTGACTTGCTGGTACGAGAACGACAAGTGGATGATTTATGGTATCATCAATTCTCCTCAGGTGCCTCATCATGAGAAGAATGTTGCTTTCCACCACCATCCATAACAAACCAAAGCAAAGGAATATGGATAGGAATGTGAACCGATAAGTGAAACAAACACACATGCACTAATAATTATCTCTGATCAACATCCAACTAATCACTAAGAAACCAACTAAAAATAACAACCACTAACCAGTAAGCATTAAAATAAGAATAAGAAGAAGTAAACTAATATAATGATTGAAGTTATAAAAGAAAATCGCATATGTGATATATTCCCATTTCAGTGGGAAAAATAAAGATAAAAAATTAACTGACAATGGAGATTGAACACACATGAGGGGGCAAGGAGAAAATATTTTCACATTTTTATCTGATAATGAAATAAAGGACAAAAAATGATATTTAAAAAATACATATACGTTCTTAAGGAAATAAGCTCATACATACAAAAACATTATTTTAGACCGTCACACACGTGTACATATGAGAGTAGAAGAAAAGAAAGGCACACAAACATACGTAAAAATATATAGAAATAAGAAAAGGAACAAAAAAAACTCTTACCCCAAAAGAAGATGAACCCTGGGGAGCTAGAGAAACCATGTGAAGAAGATGACCTCAGTAGAGAAATGGTGTCAAGTATGCAAGGGAAGAGAGAAATCGCACAAGAAGATGGAAGAGAATGGCACAAGGAAAGGAAATGAAATCGTCTAGGGCTAACTGATGTTGAACAAAATGGGAACAAGGGGAAAAATCGAAAATGGCAAAGAAAAAAACCAAAAAGATGTTTTTAGGTTCATTCGAACAAAAGCATACAGGTGGTTCGAATGAAACTAAAGACTCGTTAGAAGGGAATAATAGTTCATTCGAACGGAGAGTAAAAGTTATTCGAACATCTATCAAATGAGGATCAAATGATATTTCTCTGTAAACAGGGTGAAACTCATTAAATAGACGTATGAAGTTTGTTGGAACGTAATACAATTCTCGTTCAAATGAAATAAATAAATCTTTCGAACAACTCAAAAAAATAATAAAAATAAACCAACAAAAACACGAAAAAAATGAAAAATAACGACCCCTCAAAAAAATACACACATTGGCGTAAGAAAATGTTTGAAATGGGAAAATTGAATGTATAGACGTGGGCCTAAATCACGGGATAATCAACTCAAGACTATGTGATAGTGCACGATAGATAATGGACAAATCAAACTAGTCAAGTTCTCAGATCAACCTTAGTAAAAAAATATTGCTACTCAATGCACTTATGCATATATGCGAAGAACTGGACGATTTACAACCCAATATAGTCATTAAAGAAATATGGAATATGATTAGAATTATGCAAACCCATTGATCTTAAAGTAAGCTCCCTCATAAAATTTATTATTTTCAATATAATTTTTCATTATTATGAATTTTGAGGGTTTCCTTTTTTATATATACAATTCACTCGCAAATTTGGAACCATTTGATGCTTTATGCGAGAGACCTTGACGTTCACTGGTTTGTTGGTTGGAGGTTAACGAGAAGCACATATCAGGGTTATAGATGATTGAGGATGCCACTAAAAAGATAGTTCATTCGGCCTAGACTTGAAACTGCTTAGATCCATCGGAAGAACAATGTTGATTTTCGTCGTTTCGATTTGGAGTTCAATCTAGGTGATCACGTATTTATAAAAATGAAGTCTATACTAGGAGTTTTGTGGTTTAGCAAGAAGGAAAAGTTGTCACCAAGCCTCATAGGACAATTTTAGATTTTGAATAGGATTAGTCCAGTGTCATATTGTTTGGCTTTACCACCTCAGTTAGTTAATGTTCATAACATTTTTTAGGTATCCATGTTACGAAAGTATATTCTGATCCATCTCATATAATCTATTAAGGTTAGCTATACCTTTAAGATGACGTTTCCTACAAGACTAAACCATTGGTGATAGTAGACCACATGCAGATGCTTCGTAAGAAGACAATTCCCCTCATCAAGGTTCTTTTCGATAGTAATGGCATTGAGGCAGCAAATTAGGAATTATAATATATGATAACAAGGCTACATCTCGAATTGTTTACTTAATTCTATTTAGTGCTTTGATTTCAGGGATGAAAGTTCCCAAGGTGGGAAGGTTATAGCACTCAAATTTGTTTAGTTAATAGAGTCACATTATGATTAATTAATGGGATTAATTTAATATATTATTTTAATTATAATTAAGGTTAAGAGGAAATATTCAAAATGTCGAGTACCACGTTATGCGTTCTAATTAAGTGACTTATTTTAAATTAGATTAAAATAATTATACGGAATGAATTATATAATTATATTTGTGTGTGTGTGTGTGTGTGTATATATATTTTAATTAGAATAAATACTAAAAAAAATTATTAAAAGCAAAATTCGCAACTCTCAAATCTAAATCGATTGGAAATCGGACCGAATCATTTCGGCACCAGTAGATTGCCTTCCTTTTAAGCTGTCAACTTTTGGATTATTTGGGGTGTAAAGGTAGCCGACCCTCCAACATATTTAGGCTTTATTATCTAACTTTCTACCCCATTAGGCATAGTGAGTACATCATTGAGGGATGGGGGCTTAATAGAATCAAGTTTGGGTCATTATAAGAGAGATGAATTTGGGACATTGGCCATTCATTCCCTCAATTTTGCAAAGAATAATTTATCCCCCAAACAAAGACTTTGGGGTCTTCTTCTTCCCCCATTTCAGTAGCCTTTAGTCCCATTTATCATCTCTATACTTCAATCTTGCAACACCACCATTCTATCCTTCCATTATTAAGGGTTAAAGAGGATATTGAAGGTGTCATTTTATATGAAAGTTGGACTTATGAATAAATTATCCAGACTAAAGGATTATAGTTACAGAGTTGGGTTTTATGTGATGAAAACTCATTTTTTGTAAAGCAAATATAAATAGAAGTATTTTTGGCAAAGTGTATAAAATCAAGGTTTACAAGTGTGCGTGAATGGTAAAAGTACATTAAAGTGTATAAAATAGGTATTTCAAAAGGTTAAGTTTCACAAGGAATGATAAATAAATATTTTTCAAAGATGAAATACCGAGTTAAAAGGTAAAATGAAAATGGACTTTTGATAAAGTTTAAAAATTGGAAATTAAGTGTTGGGACTCGTCTTGTCCCGAGCATTTAGCCTCCTTGGCCTGAGAGTACGGATTATATGGATTTATTCCTATTTCAGGCAGACATACAAAAATTCGAATTTTATCTTAATTTAATTTTTTTTCATGTAATGATGAAGTCCAAATTAAACAAGCCAAACCAAACAACCATGCAAATAAGCAAGGAAAAATTCCTTTCGAACAAACCCTCTATTTCACCACTGTATCAGAATTGACAGACATTATACGACTTGCAGACTACTTAGACCACTAAGTAGAATGCGTAGTTCTTCAAGTCTTTTACAAGTACGGAACAGTTCATCACTGTCCACAGGAAAACGGTCTTCCTTCGGTATCCACCGATCAACCTTCTTCTTCAACAATAGATCCTTTGCTCCACAAATCAAATAAATAAATAACTCGACATCTATTTGTTCTCCCCCTTTTTCCATAATAGGAAAAGGGGTAGAATATAAACATGAATAATAATCATCACATGAAGAAGCAATGATATCATCACAAAGATAATCAATGAAGCACATGTAATGATAATTAAAAAGGCATAATGTATTATCCCTTATCAAACAACTATTTTTCAATTTTTAAGTATAAGGAGTTTAAGTCAAAAAATACATATAGGTACAAAAACACATAGTCACCATGGAATAACACTAATATATCTAAAATGTGAAAATAGAATGTAATTGTTTGAACATTTTCCATAGGCAAATCAACATAAGCATTCATAACATTGGTGCACCTTCTAAAGAAAGAACTTAATTTCTACCATAGGTGTAAAATGTTGAACTTAAATGAAATTAACTCGACTTATGCAATATTCCATGAATTTTAAATATTTTCAAAATAGTAACTCCAAACTATTTAATGCTTTTTAAGAGAGTCCGTTTTGCAAACCCATTGATCTCCTACTTCATAACACCCTCAAAATCTCACATATAAAAGAATTCACTCTCAAATATTTAAAGACATAATTATTCTCATATATAGTGCAACATCAATGAATATAAAATAAATTGCCTTGTCACTTCGGTTTTTATGTATCGTTGATCTTTTTAGGCACTTTTATGCAAGTGGTGGTTTTTCAAGCAAAGAGAATTTTGCTCTTTTGCAGCCCATTTTCATTGCTTAACATATATCAATATCTTTTGGGAAATGAATTATGGGCAAGGGTTCTTATAAGCATAACTTACATTTGGTTTATTATTAAACATGATTGAGATGAGAACATCGTATTTGACACATCATAAACAAGCACAATATTAAAAAAATCCATGCACGTATGCAATAAAGGTGACAAAGAGTCTAACATTTAGAAAGTAATCATCAATGATTAATGAAATGTTATCAACACATTATTAAGAACACTAATGAAACAAAGCCATGTCTCAAAGCACTATGAAAAAACCACGTGGGGATGGAATGTAGGGGTGATCTG
Source organism: Sambucus nigra (assembly GCA_949130495.1). Lineage (NCBI taxonomy): Eukaryota > Viridiplantae > Streptophyta > Magnoliopsida > Dipsacales > Adoxaceae > Sambucus > Sambucus nigra. Next base: position 388,555,161 of record OX422212.1, read on the forward strand.
AACATCTTAAATGTTCATCCATATACGATTAAAAATCAAAAATACAAAAGTATTTTTGTCTTTTCCAAAAAATTTATCAAGATAAAATCTTTTTCACCTTTTTCAAAATTTTTCTTAAAATCAAAAATATTTTTGGAGTTTTTTAAATATATATAGAAAATAAAAACCTTAATACAATAAAAATACAATCTAGAAAAAGTGATATAAGATATGATTATGATAAATATCCTATACTAGATAAAGTACCCTAACTCAATCAACGGAGAAAATACCCAAAGACTTCCTAGGATCCTTGAATCTAAGTGCATCTAAAGATTTCGTGAAAATATTGTCCAATTGAAGTCTGGTCACAAAGCTTAAGGACACGACCTTCTCCTCAACGAGATCACAAATAAATTGATCGCGTATCCTAATGTTCAATATGCAAGAATGTTGGACCGAATTATGGGATATATGGAACGCACTCGTATTCTCACAAGAAATAGTTATTATCCCTTGTGAAATCCCATAATTTTCTTCATCCATAAGAGTTGCGTGCAACAACTCCCGATGAAAATATACTCAACCTCCGCCATGGACAAAGATATGGAGTTTTGCTTCTTTCTCAACCAAGAGACAAGAGAACTCCCAAAGTAAAAAAACATACCCGAGATGCTCCTACAACCATCAATATCCCCAACCCAATCGACATCCAAATAGGTGAACAAACGGTCATCAATATCAATGAAATACTAAATACCATAGAAAAGAGTGTTACTCACCTATTTGATGAACGTTTAAGTGCATGCAGTGAGACTTTTTGGGGACACTTGGTATCATGCACAGACTCCAATGCTAAAGACAATGTTGGAATGACTAGTTGTTAAGTAGAGAAGACCACCTATCATGCTCCTATAAAGGGTTTTCTCTACGTCTTTGCTTAAAATGTCTTTGTTGGGCTTGGTAGATGTACTCATAAGGGTGCATTAGTGTCTAGAGGATTCTAAATCAAACTTATTCATTAATTACTTATCATATTTGGATTGAGATATGAATATACCACCCTCTAGCTGACGAACCTAAAGACCTAAGAAGATCTTAAGTTCACGAATCATGCTCATCTCAAACTCTCTCTTCATCTCATTCTCAAAAGTTTTATCATGTCAAGAGCGTGTGTATCCAAGTACTATATCTCCCACATAGACTTAGGTACCCAAAATAGCACCATTGTCTCTCCTCACAAACAACTTCTTATCCACTCCCCCTCTATTAAAGCCACCAGCTAAGAGATAGGAAGTGATCCTCTCGTACCAAGTAAATGCTATTAAGGAAGGAACTCTTGACAACCAATTGATATAACTTAAAGCACAGATGCCATGATATGGTGAGTAGTAAGCGGACGAACTCAAGCCAAGAAACAAGAGTGAATGTCTCATCAAAGTCTACACCCTTAATAGATGTGTAGCCTTGAGTGACCAACCTATCCTTATTGTGAACTATGGTACCATTATCATCCATTTAATTCTAGTTGATTCACTTGATACCTATAACATTAGTCTCACTAGGTCAGGGGACTAACTCTTAGACATCATTCTGGAGAAACTGAAGCAAATCATCTTGCATATCGAATATCCAATTCTCATCTTTGAGTGCTTATATCATGTTCTTAGGCTCAAGTAATGAGATATAACAAAGTTCGCTAACCACATTCTCGAGTTGAGCGCGAATATTCACACCTAAAGTAAGATTACCAAGTATAGCATAAGGGTCGTGACTATTTTAAACCCAAAGATGTTGGATCCTCTAAATCAAGAGTGGGATCTATCGGGGCACTATGAGGAAGGATGAGATCGTCACTAGGGGTGCATCATCCTCTCACTTGGGGTTAGGGGTAATAGATATTGATGGCTCATCATCTCTAATCGTAATGTTTATTGAATCCATAACCTCTGAGCTTGCAAGGTTAAACACCATATAAGCGCTACTCGATAATGAATAAGTTAATAATATCCTCTCGTCATTCTAAGAGTCGTACTTCTCTAAGTACTCTCTGCCTCTCAAGAAGTAGCAAGTACTCCTAAAGACACATAAATATGATAGGTTGGGCTAATTCACAACTCACATGGAGTGTTTAGCGTGTGTGGATGAAGATATACCTTATTCACCGTACGGCATGCGGTACTTATCGCCTCTACCCAAAAATGTCTAGGGACGTTTCTCCCAAGAAGCATGGATCTAGACATCTCATGTAACGTACGGGTTTTCCTCTAAAATATCCCATTTTGTTAAGGAGTACGAACGATCAAAAACTCGCGTTTGATGACCACTCCATCACAATAACTATCCACCTTGACTTCTTTAAATTCAGTGTCTTTATCACTACGCATCCAATTAATAGTGACACTGTGTTAGTTTTATAAGACACGACACTTAGTTGTTGGGAACTCAATCACATCATACTTTTCTCTAAGAAATTGGAAAATAGAGTATCTAGAAAATCCATCAACCATTACGAGAATGTACCACAAACCATCTAAACTCTCCGAGTGAGTAGGAATTAAAAGATCCATGTGAATCAAGTACACATGTGATGGCAATGGTATTAAACTTTCGACGGGGACTTCAATTTTTTTTCCTTGTTGGCAAGGTCCACAAATTGAGGAAATTGGTATCCCAAGTGACAATAAGAAATGAACTAGGTACTTTTTTACTACTCTCTTAAGATTTATAAAGTTCACATCACCTTTTTGTAATAACCTGTCCCAATAATTCAATTAAATTTTGTATAAGTTATAATGGAGTAAAGGTAGAAGAGAATTAATAAAAAATTATGGGTAAGAAATGGAAGAAAAAAATAATATAAAGAAGGTCATTCAAATAACGAAGGAGGGTCATTAGAAGCGAGATAGCTATCTCATGTGAAGGTCGCGAGAAGCAGACTTTCAAATGAGATCCGACTTCATTAAAATCCTATATCTCGCAAAGGTCACAAGAAGCTAAACTTCGAACGGGGTTGAGATGTTTCTCGATTGAGATAGGCATGTCATTCGAACGACGTGTATTGGGAATTTTTAATCAGATTTCCCTTCTACGATGTCATATTTCTTGCCCTTGATTTGGTGTGTTGTCACGCCCAGATCAGCCTAGATTGGGCAAAATTGGAATTTAGGGTTTTTGGAGGTTTTATAAGGGTGTGTTTTGGTTGTTTTGAGTTAGAATAAGATGGAAGAAGGAGGGAGAAAGTGGATAAGTCTCCAACTATTTTTAGTCTTCCACCACCATTTTATGTAGTATTCCATAGTGTTTAAGCCTACAACACCCATTTCCATTTGAGGTAGAGCTATGAATTTGTAAAGTGTTGTCGGGAGTTTTTGGAGAAGATGAAGATGGAAATTCCATGGAGTTGGAAGTGGGTTTTGCTTGGAATCTTGAATAGAGCATTTTAGAGGATGAATTTGGTAACCTCTTGGGGTGAGGTGGGGGTTGCTCCTCATACACCAACATTTCTACTACCATTGGAGCCTTTAGAGGTGGAAAAATCTATTCTTAGTATTAAGACTCTATTTTGCATTATTTATAGTCTTGTAGTTAGATTACATGAGTTGTGTGCATGTGATGAAATCATGTGTAGAAAATAATAAACATTATTTGAAATAAAAATGTTGGTAAGATTCTATTTAAAAAAATAAAGAATGAATAAATATTTCAAGGTTTTGAAATATTGAAAAAGTTGATATTTTATGAAAATGGTGTATTTTCTAGAAAGATTGATGTTCAACATTTTATGAAAAGAAATGTTTGAAAATAATGATTTATTTTGGTAAACAATCGTGAAATAATGTTTAATGCAAAAAATGAAGATTATATGAAAAACATTTGTTGAGTTCGGAGAAATTCAATGTCCTTTATTCCTTGAAAGTATATATTTGCAAGTATGATGAATTCCTAGAATGAAAATTGTGTTTAACCCATTTAATGGAAATTTAAGATTTAGAATCCATCTTTTCATGCATATAAACTTGTACTATTTGGATGATGAATGTATAAACAAGTTTAAAGAAGATTTTGTTGGGTTTGAACATGAAATAAGAAAAAATAAAAATTCTAGTCTTCAAGTGTGTGAAAATATGATTAAAGTTATAATGATCATAAGGTTGTAAGACTACGTGTGTTGATAAAAAGAAATGTTTTTTTCTTATAAAAGTAGTCATCAAGTGTAATTAGATTTCTTGAATAAAGAAAGTAAAGAAATAGCTAGTTTGGAAAAATGGTTAATAAATGGTTGAATAAGTTTTAATGGTTAAACATTGGAAAGTTGGTGTGTATAACTAATAATGTTGTAAAAGATTAACACTTATGAAATTGGAAAGAAAATAATGAGGTAAAGGTGTTTTCAATTAAGAAGAATATTACTCCAAGGTTAAAATGGTGTTAAGGTATTAAAACACTTAAGAATTTAATGTGGGTAACTTAATAGTGTTTTGGGAAAATTAACACTTGTGAAAATGGAGTAAAAGATGAGTTTGGGAATAAATGGGTAAATTGATAATTTTACTTAAAGTGGAACGTTTTTATGAAATAAAGATATTGAAAAAGTTGTTAATAAAATGGCACTAAAAGAAAATAATTTTGGAATTATATCAAGGTTTTAAGTGTAAAGGGCATGAAATGGTAAATTTCAAAGTGTAGCACAAGTTAGGGTGAAACCTTGGGTTTTGGCTTCGGCAGAATAAAAGGAAAAGTAGAATAATGTGGGCATTTGTAAAATGTTAAAACACATTAATAAGAACTCGGATGACACTAGAAAAATTAAAGAGGGCTCAAAGCCCGGGGTGAAAGACCCAAAATAACTGGCTAGAGCATATGGTGCGCATAGCCGATGGTGTGGAACCCATTGAAGTAAGAAACTTGTTAAGAAATGGGTTGTGTGGTGAAATGTCTTAATACAACCTAACCTGAATTAATTAATAAATATTTCGGTAAAGGTGAAATTAACAAGTAAATGTGTAAATCGGTCAATGTCCATAAGGTAAGGAAAAAGGCAAAGTAAATTGGGAAATGGGTGGTTAAGGAACCTATGTGGTCAAATCTATAATTAACACAAGAATGGGTTACAAAAGGTTTTCAAAAGGTAAATGAGTATTTCCTAACACAGTGAATGCGTGTGTTGAAAGCGTGATTTTCAATGAAAATACTAATATGGATTGGTTAAAATGAAAAGGGTAATTTTGGTAAAGAAATGGTTTTCAGTTAAACCGAGTGTAGTTATTTCAAGTATTTAACCATGTGTGTTAAATAAGGTGATAAATGTTAAAATAAGAAAATGAAGTCTTTTATAAGATTAAGGTTAATTAATCTGGATAAATAAGGGTTTTGAAAGTAAAATTGGTTCATGCATTAAATATATGTGTATGTATGTGTATATATGTATACAAGGTAGTTCCATGTCCAAGTAGGCGTAATGTGTTACAGTTTCCTTTCAATCGTTCGATTCTATACTGCATTTGTATATTTCTCACTAAGGATTTGGCTCATACCCTCTCTTTGTTATGGCAGGTTGGGAGCAGTTTCGAATTTTGAGAGAATTATATAGGTAATTACTCCTTTATTATTACGTTAATTTCTCTATATGCTTCGACTTTGGGGTGCTCTCCATGGGTTCCTCACGTACTTTAATTTCAAATTGTAATCACATGCTAGACAAGTGAAATGCTAATTAATATAAAAGTAGACTTGTAACAATAAATAGGTTATTTCATTACACTTCACACCTAACGCTCGGGTCGAATCGGGTCAACTACGGGTAACCCATAAATTCGGGACGGGGCATTATAAATGGTATCCGAGTTATTGGTTCAAGGTTCCTTTTAGGAATGACGTGGTGAGGTCGGTATTGGATCTTTCGATGTTGGTGTGGTTTGGGCCGATCATGCTAGTTTGTTGAGGGTTTAGTTCGTGTCCTCAATGATAAAGTCAAAGACGTTTGCACGACAAAGTAAGTTAGTGCCAAGTGGCACGCGATCAAGTTTATAGTTATTAATCGCTTTCGCGCTTCTGTTTATAAATGTTTGTAAATTGCGGGTGTCCATGCAAACAAATAGTGTGAGGTGCTTGTGTGAAATTCTTGATAGTATAGAATTATTGGATATATTAATAGAGCAAGATAACTCCCATTGGGTAAGTGGCACCAATTATGTATAGTAAGCGGTAGAGGTTGATAGTTAGGGTGTCGTGACTAGGCACTAATGATTGGTAATTAAAAGTATATAGCACTTAGGTGAGGTTATTATAGGTAGTTAATGTTGATAATGTAATTAGGAAAATTTGATACCTTGGGGTGATATCGCACATAAAGGTAGTTCGGTGAAAATATGAAGTTTTGTAGTCCAATAGTTGCCACAACTTGATCCTTTGTGTGCAACGTATTGTGTGATAACTTTGATGATGAGAGTATCCTTGGTGGTGGCAATAGTGAGTAGTGTTCTTTGTGACTACCAAGATGTAAAGCTTGTGTATTTCATGTATGGAGACTAGATGACTGAGTGACTTTCATAAGTATTGATCCTGTGCTGAGAAAGTATTTGGGTTCCTTGGTTGAGGACGTGGGTTTAGTGTATCTTGATTATAATGTGGTATTGAGGAATAGGGTCCCGTGTGTCATCTATGGTGTTATAATAACCCACGCTGGTGAATTAATTAAATTATATATGGATTATATATGAGGATGGATAAATTATAATTAAGGAATAATTATGGGTAAGAATTGGAGAAAAATAAAATGATGAAGCAGGGTCATTCAAATGACATTGAAAAGTCGTTTGAATGATAACATGTTTTCGTTAGTAACGACATGCAGTCTTCTAACGGCGTGTTACTGACTGACAGTAGCAGGTCGCGCGATGGGTAGAGCAAACTAGGAAATAATGGCATGGTTAAAGTCGTTCGAACTATATAGGGAAGTCATTCGAACAACTTAGGACATAATTTTTAATCTCAGTGCACTTGTGCGTTGTCACAATTTGGAGCATTGGATCTTTAAGTTTTTGAGCCTAGATCATCCCAGAAGGGAGAAAATGGAATTTTTAGGCGTAAGGACATTTTATAAGGTGTTATTTGGGTGTGTTGGAGTTTATTTTTATTGAGATAAAATGGTAGAAGGAGAGAGAGAGAGAGAGAGAGAGGGCGGAGGGAGGGAGAGAGAGACGGATATGGATGTACCACCACCACCCACCACCAAGCCACCAGTCCTCCACCATACACCAACCATAAACTACCATTTTTAGGGTGTATTCCACCATATTTTAACCAAAAACACCCATTTCCACGAACAAAAAAGAGCTACGAATTTTGGGGTTGTTGTTGGGGGTTTTTGGAGGTGAAGATAGAGCTTTCATGGAGTGTGAAGTGGGTTTTGAAGGAATTCTTAGATCGGAGCTTTAGATGATGCATTGGTAATCCCTTGAGGCCACCTTTGGAGGTGATGGTTGCTCCTCATACACCAACACTTCTATTTGAGCCATTAGAGGTGGGTAAACCTTACTCTTAGTGTAAGATGTTATTTTACATTTGTAGTCTTGTAATTAGACTATTGAGTTGGGTGTAGTTAGTTAAATAGTATAATTGTTATGTAGAAGACAATACATATTTTTATGAAATAAAAATGTTCAAAGAATGTTATTTTATTGAAAATAAAGAAGAAATAAGTATATCAAGGTTTTGAAATAGTGGAAGTGGATGTTTTATGAAAATGGTGCATTTTCTAGAAATATTGACGAAAAACATTTTATGAAATAAAATGTTTGTAAATGAAGTGATTTTGTTGGAAACATTGGTGGAATGAATATATTTCAGAGTTCTTGCAAAAATGAAGGTTTTATGAAAAATATATATTTGTTGAGGTTGAAGAAATAAAAATGTCATTTGTTCCTTAAAAATGTACTTTTGCAAGTATAATGATTTTCCATGATGATAAACATGTATAAACTATGTAGTAGGATTTTTGGGTTTAAAACCCATCGTCTCATGCATATAAACTTGCAGTATTTTGATCTTAAATGTGTAAATAATTTTAGAGAAGGATTTGTTGGGTATAAACATAAAATAAGAAAAGTTAAAAATTAGTCTTCAACGTGTGTGAAGTTGGGACTAAAAGATGTAATGAACATAAGATTAGAGGAATACACATGGTAATAAAAAAAATTGGTATTTTCTTATGAAAGTAGTCCTAAGTGTAAATGGAATTCTTGAATGATGAAGTAAAGAAATGTGTTTTTGGGAAAAGTAATTATAAAAGTATTCATTAAGTGTTAATTGGTGAATTTTGGAAAAGTTAGTGTTTATATTAGTAATGTTGTAAAGGATTAACACTTATGGAATTAAAAAGGGATTAAATGTGTAAAAGTGTTTTCAATCAAGTAGAACATTACTGCAAGGGTAAAATGTTGTAAAGGTATTAAATCACTTAAGAAGTTAGTATGAATAACTTAATGGTGTTTTGAGGAAATTAACACTTGAGAAATGGAGAAAATCTGATTTTGGAAATAAATGGGTAAAATGGTAATTTTTCTTAAAGTGGAACATTTTTATGAAATAAAAATATTGGGAAAGGTGTTACACAAAGTCGTCCTAAACAAATATGATTTTTTGGATAAAAATAAAGGTTAAAATGTAAAGGGCATGAAATGGTAAATTTTCAAAGTGTAACACAAGTTGGGGTGGTAAAGTATCGGGGTTTTTCTTTGTCCAGGTAAAAAGAAAAAGTGAAATAATGTGGACATTTGTAAAATGTTAAAACACATAAAAAGAAACTCGGATGAAACCAAAATAAAAGCAAGAAGGGCGTGGAGACCTTGGGTGAAAATCCCTAAATCACTAGCCAAATCATATAGTGCGCATAATCAGCGGGGTGGAGCCCGTGGAAGTATGCGGTGTAGGAAGATTTTGAGAAAAGATAAAGGAAATTTGGAACATGTTAAGAAATAGGTTGTGTGGTAAAGTGTGTTAATACAACCTAAGTTTAATGAAAGTAATAAATATTTTGGTAAAAGGTAAAATGGACAAATAAATGCGTAAAACTATAAATGTCCATGAGATAAGGTAAAAGGGTAAAATAAGTGGGTAAATGAGTGTTTAAGAAATCAAGTTCTTTAACCCATAATTTGCATAAGTATGTAAAGGGTTTTCAAATGACAAATGAGTATTTTCTAACACGGTGAAAGCGTGTGTTAAAATGGTGCTTTTCAATGAAAATACTAAAGGGTGTTCTAATGAATAAGAAGGGTGATTCCGATAAAGGAATGGGTTCGGATAAATCAAGTGTAGTGGTTTCAAGTGTTGAACCGGGTGTGTTAAATAAAGTGAGAAATGCTAAGTATGAATAAAGGAAGTCTTTACAACATTATGGTAAATTAATTTGGGAAGCAAGGTTTTCAGAAGTCAAATTATATATATATATATATATATATATATATATATATATATATATATATATATATATATATATATATATATATATGAATGAATGTGGTTATAGCGTATGATTATTCTTTCTACCGTTCGTTCCTATACTGCTTGGGAATTCCCACTGGGCATAGGATCACACCCTTGCTTTTTTACGACAGGTTGGATATGGGTTCGAATTTTGAGGGATTTATACTGCTAAGTTTACCTTTTTTTATTTTACATTAATAGATTTATTTACCTAGACTTCGGGGTGATCCCCATGGGTACACATAGTTCATCTTGAAAACTGGAATCGCATGCGAAACAAATGAAATGTTAACAAAAATAAAACTAGACTAGCAACATTATGTAGGTTTTTCCATTGCACTTCACACCTAATGCTCGGGTCAGATCGGGTTGACTCGCGGGTAACTCGTATATCTGATTCGGGGCATTACAGGTGTGGGCCTTGGTATTTATAACAATACATAACGTCCCATTTCCTACCAAGATCTATATAGTCATGTTAACTTGTAGATTAGCACATGGGGTGATGCTTATATATTGACACAATTGAGTGTCATGGCTGCACATTCATTGAGGATTAGGTGAGGTAGACCTTAAGGTTTATATGTTACATCGCTTATAGTCACGACCGTTTGGAAGAAACATTAGACTATTATCTAAGTGTAGAGACTCGTTTTAGCTGCCGAGGTAACGTTTGGATGTGAGGTAATCTTAGTTTAAGTGGTTTAAAGGTATTTTGAGGTACCCATAGGACAAATTGTGTGTGGCGACATTGGGAATAGAGATAAAATGTCGTGATGCCTTGATATGTTTGATAGTTAAGGCACATTATAAGAAGAAGCTCGTAGACTAATGTCTTTGCGAGCATCGAGTAATATTGATGTGGGACTTGAAGGTTAGTAGAGCGCACCTATAATGATAAACATATAGATGATGAAATCTTATCGGGTTGTGGAAATTTTACATGGGATGTGTTTGGAGCCCTTAAGAGACCAATTAAGTCCGGTAGAAAGAAGTAGTAGGATCCTAGTAATGATTATGTTGAGGATCAGGTGATGATTCCATATTTTTAGTCATATAGCGTACGTACCGGGTGTGGCTTCCCAAATTTGCACAATTCGTAATGTAATCCCTAAGGTAGGGTGATGGTTTGTGTCATTATAGGAGTGATGCTCCAATTTCATGGAATGACTAGATGGGTGTGGTGATACTCAGTTTTGGGATGTACCAGGAACTGTATTCGAGACTTAGAGTGATGACGCCATGTGGATGTTTAAAAATTTCAACCGAGGTGGGGTAACATCGAAACATTATTATAATGTCGGTGTGTGTCGATAGTATGTGCTAGGGTAGCCTTAGAAATGTAAGGACTAGTTCTTATCATGCCTTATCAGGCCGGTATGTATTTGAAAATGTAGCCTTGTGTGACAATTACTACCCTTAGAATTTCAAGGGCGGTAGGTGTGGTCGCCCTGTAAATTTTGTGTGGGTAGAAATCGAAGGTAAGTTTGGTGGCAACCTCGTGTGGTCGAGGGACACGGTAAGGCAAACGCCTTGTTTGAACTTAGTAATGCTTATGGAAGTTTGGGATTTCAATAATGATATGATAAGGAAAATAATAACCTAGGTATAGTAGGTTGGTGAAGTTGTCACTAATAATTGGACAACGTCAGTGTAGATAAAGGCGTGATATATATGCCAATTGAAATGGTTCATGTAAGACAAGGACGTGAAGGGCAGGGCCTTACTCCTTTGGATGAAAGTTGAGCATTGACTTCCTAGAGGACTACCGATTAGTATAATGCTTTCGTGTTGCAACAGTGAATGGTTATGATACGATTCGTCATGGCTAGTGACAAGCCAGGGTATGTGGGTAGAAATAGTGCTCGGTGAGAACTTTTTGAATGAGTAACATGACTTCAAGCATATGGCATAAATTCTCTTTCATAAATCATAGTCGAATGCTTATATGCAAAATATTTTGGGACGATCCCTTATTCCTTATAAATATCGTGTATCCCTTTCAGTTTCGATAATAAGGGATTTGTATTCTCACTTATGTGGAGACTCGAATTGGTTCCATGTCATGGCACGATGCGTTTGGGCCTGGGAGAGTGCGGTGGATAGGATATGGTCAATGCAACTTAGTTACTGGGTGTGCCCATCTGAGGTATTCATGCTATTACATAAAGTTCTATGTCCGGGTGGCTACACTTTCGGCCACACATTTTACTCATAGTATTGATCTTTCTTAGGATTAGTGGACTTTCAACTAGCCGTCACGACAGTTAGTGGCCCAGGTTGAAAAGAGAGGTATAATGACTTTAGGATGCGGTATAGTGTTGGAAATCAAGGAAAACATAGCATACGAAGTTTCTTTGCCACGGTGAGTGGATTAGAGTGAGGCTCTAGCAAGTACTCAAAGGGGAGACACCTAGGGTAGTATTAGGTTCATCAGAGTGACACATTGAAAGGTGGAAGTCTGGTGCACGATCATGACTTGATAATAATATTACTCCATGGAGTGAGAGAATATCATAGTATAATTATTAGCGAGCTTATACGAGTTGAGTAGTTAAGATAGACTGAATATAGGTGGGATGCAAGATGTGCAGTCCTAAGTGGGAATTAACATTGGCGATGAATATGATGATTAGTTGTGTTATGATTCACGATTGGGTGAGTGTTGATCATTGGAAAGGGGTCGCCCATGGGTCGCCATCCTGCCTTGGGTGCTAGCTTGGGCGGTGCTTGAATTTATTTGACGTGATCATCAACTGAGTGGAAACTCGGAGTTGAATGTGAGAAGTTTATTATTAGTGAGATGGTGAGCACCAGAACATGTTGAATGTTGATCAATTAGTGACAAACCCCATATAGAGGAACATAGGGTGACCTTAGTATTGAGAAGTTCGATGATCTTGTCATGGAGTATTTCTATGGATTAGAATATAAGTTGATGAATAAGCTAAAGGATTAACATATAAAGAATTGTGGGGATGAAATTCCCTAATGAGGGAAGTTTGTAATACCCTTTCCTAATAATTCAATGAAGTTTTGTATAAGTTATAATAGAGTAAGGGTTGAAGAGAATTAATAGAAAATTATGGGTCAAAATGCAAGAAAAGAAAAGCATATAAAGAAGGTTGTTCAAACGACATGGGAGGAACGTTAGAAGAAAGATAGCGATCTCGCATGAAGGTCGCGAGAAGAAAACCTTCAAATGAGATCCCACTGCATTATAGTTCCATGTCACGTAAAGGTTTTGAAACGCCAAACTTCGGATGAGGTTGAGATATCGCTCGAACGAAATAGGCATGTCGTTCGAACGACGTGTATCGAGAATTTTTAATCAGATTGCCATTGTGCGCTGACACATTCTAGCCCTTGATTTGGTGTGATGTCAAGCCAGATCAGCCAAGATTAGGAAAAATGGGAATTTGGGATTTTTGGAGATTTTATAAGGGTGTGTTTAGGTTATTTTGAGTTAGAAGAAGATGGAAGAGGGAGATAGAAAGTGGAGAAGTCTTCCACCATCATTCCACCACCATTTTATGTAGTATTCCACCCTATTCAAGCCTATAACATCCATTTCCACCATTGTTGAGGTAGAGCTATAAATTGTAAGGTATTGTTAGGAGTTTGGAGAAGATAAATATGGAACTTCCATCGATTTTGAAGGGAATTTTGTTTGGAAGCTTGAATGGAGCATTTCGGAGGATGCATTTGGTAACCCCTTGAGACCACCTTTAGAGGAGGGGATTACTTCTCCTACAACAACATTTCTACCACCATTTGAATCTTGAGTGGTGGGAAAATCTATTCTTAGTATTAAGACTCTATTATCCATTATTTATAGTCTTGTAACTAGATTACATGAGTATAGTGCATTTGATTAAATGAAGAAATCATATGTAGAAAATAATAAACAATTTTATGAAATAAAAATGTTGCAAAATCGTTATCTTGTTGAAAATACAGAATGAATAGACATTTCATTGTTTTGAAATATTAAAAGTTGGTATTTTATGAAAATGGTGTATTTTCTTGAAAGGTTGATGTTAAACATTTTATGAAATGAAATGTTTGAAAATAGTGATTTATTTTGGTAAACATTGGTGAAATAATGTTTCTTGCAAAAAAATGAAGATTTTATGAAAAATGGACATTTGTTGAGTTTAAATAAATTAAATGTCTTTTATGCCTTGAAAGTATACTTTTGCATATACGATGAATTTCTAGAATGAAAAATGTGTTTAGCCCATTTGATGGGATTTTAAGTTTAAAATCCATCTTCGCATGCATGTAAACTTTTAATATTTGGATGATGAATGTATACACAAGTTTAACAAAGATTTTTTTGGGTGTAAATATGAAATAAGAAAAAGTGAAAATTCTAGTTTTCATGTGTGTGAAAATAGGATCAGAGGTATATTAAACATGAGGTTGTAAGACTACATGTGTTGATAAAATGAAATTGTATTTTCTATAAAATTAGTCTATAAGTATAATTAGATTTATTGAATAAAAAAAATTAAAGAAACGACTAGTTTGGAAAAATGGTTAATAAAATGTTGAGTAAGTATTACTGGTTAAACATTGGAAAGTTGGTGTTTATAACTTAATAATGTTGTAAAAGATTAACACTTATAAAATTAGAAAGGAAATAATGAGGTAAAGGTGTTTCCAATTAAGAAGAGTATTACTCCTAGGTTAGAAGGGTGTTAAGGTGTTAAAACACTTAAGAAGTTAGTGTGGGTAACTTAATAGTGTTTTGGGAAAATTAATAGTTGTGAAATTGGAGTAAAAGTTGAGTTTGGAAATAAAATGGTAAAATAGTAATTTTACTTAAAGTGGAACATTTTTATGAAACAAAAATATTAGAAAAGTTATTACACAAAGTTTACGTAAAAGAATATGATTTTGGAATAAAATCAAGGTTAAGTGTAAAGGGCATGACATGGTAAAATTTTAAAGTTTAACATAAGTTGGGGTGAAACCTCGGGTTTTGGTTTTAGCAGGATAAAAGAAATATTGGAATAATGTGGACATTTGTAAAATGCTAAAACACATTAATAGGAACTCAGATGACACTGGGAAAATTAAGGAGGGCCCAAGGCCTTGGGTGAAGGATCCAAAATAACTTTCCACAGCATATGATGTGCATGGCTGGCGGTGTGGAGCTCGTTGAAGTATGCGGTTATTAGAAGATTTGGAGAAAAGATAAATAAAAAAGGAACATGTCAAGAAATGGATTGTGTGGTGAATTGTATAATACAAACTAACTTAAATGAATTAATAAATGTTTCTGTAAAGGTGAAATGGACAAGTAAATGTGTAAATCGATTAATGTCCGTAAGGTATGGAAAAAGGAAAAGTAAGTGGGTAAATAGGTGGTTAGGTTAACCTACAATTAATACAAGAATGTTTTGTAAAAGGTTTTCAAATAGTAAATGATTATTTTCTAATACGGTAAACGCGTGTGTTAAAAGGGCTATTTTCAATGAAAATACTAATGCGAATTAGGTTAAAACGAACAGGGTAATTTCGGTAAAGAAATGGTTTTCGATTAGACCGAGTGTAGTTATTTTAAGTATTTAACCGTGTGTGTTAAATAAGGAGATAAATATTAAAACGAGAAAATGAAGTCTTTTATAAGATTAAGGTAAATTAATCTGGATAAATAAGATTTTCGAAAGTAAAACATTTTCATGCATTAAATATATGTATATGTATGTGTATATATGTATGCAAGGTAGTTTCATGTGCATGCAGGCATAACGTGTTAAAGTCTCCTTTTTACCGTTCGATTCTATATTGTCTTTGTATATTTTCCACTGAGCATTTGGCTCACAACCTGGCTTTGTTACAACAGGTTGGGAGCAATTTCGTAATTTGAGAGCATTATACAGGTAAGTACTCATTTATTATTATGTTAGTAACTCTATATGCTTGGACTTCGGAGTGCTCCCCATAGGTCCCTCACGTAGTTTAATTTGAAATTGGAATCGCGTACTAAACAAGTGAAATGCTAATTAAAATAAAACTGTACTTACAATAGTATATATGTTATTTCATTGCACTTCACACCTACCGCTCGGGTTGGACCAGGTTAATTAGGTAACCCATAAATTCGAATCGAGGCATTACAAATGGTATCATGCTATTTTGGTGACGATTTTGTTTGTGACCTCGACAATAAATTCAAAGAGGTTAGCACGATAAGTAAGTTAGTTCCAAGTGGCACGCGATCTAGTTGAAGTTATTAATCTCTTACCATAAATTTTGCATTGCACAATTGGCTTATGTTGATTAAATTCTCTTTCAAATTTTTTATGTACAACATGTTATCTAGTTTAGAAAATCCGGGTATCTAAACACCTCCACGTCCTAACATACAAATCCACTCCCATCTCCAAAGGTGATTTTTCTTTCTTTGCAATCGTCAAGGATGGTAAAGAATGGTATGTCACCGGTCATGTGCATAAAGCACCCATTATCACAATATTAGTGGGAACTACTTTGAACATTTAGAGCAATGTGAATAACAAGGGCTTTATCATCTTGAACCCAAGTGGAGGTAACTTTTTGTTTGCCCTTACCATTGTTAGCTCTAATCATGGAATTTGAAGAAATTTCAAACGTCATAGACTTCCTTTGAAATTCTTCTATTAAGATCTGTGAAGTTGCGATTAGGAATTCAACTTACTATCTAAGACTAGTGAAGCCTCTATAGCTGTGCGCGGGAGTATGCGTACGTTGAGTTCTTCTTAACTTGAAGAAAAATCTCTAAGGTGACCTCTCCTTTTGCAATAGGTTCAAACATATACCTGTTTAGGTCTACCTTGGTTCTCTTTCTTATATTGAACCCTCTTTTGTGGTCTAGGTTAAGCCTCATAAGGATTTTCCATAAATTCAGGAATCGGTTCCGATGCATCATGGGAAGTGGATGCACCATCGTAACCTCTTCCTCACCTATCTCCAAAACCTAAAGAGGGATCGAGGAGAATGTTTTCAGCTCTTTTTGATGTATCTTCTATAGTAGCATTGACCTTTCAGGAATGCTCGAGATCTTTCTCGAGTTGGGATAAAAGGGCTTCAAGTTTCTCATAAGTCTTAACGGATGCTTAAAGATGTCTTGTAAGACTATCCACTTTGTTGGTCAAGTCATTATTTTCCCTCTCTATTGAAACGACTCTCTCCCCCAAGGAAAGTCTCACCGAGGACTCTCTCTCTCTCTCTCTCCCTCGTCTCTTTCAACTCCTTCTCTAAAGATAAAACTCTAAGCGTTAAACCTTTGTTTTACTTTTTCATAATAAAAGACTTAGCATAAGTATGTTGAAGGTCACTCTCTCCCTCAGTCAAAGCATCATCTCCCTCACTTTCTACGGAGTGAAAAGACTTACTATCAAGGTCATCATGTTTATCAACTTCCTCATCAACATGAGGCGTACTAGATATACTAACATGACTATCCATGAATGCGATGAATTTACATCCATGCGGTGATTCATCCCCAAAATCCACTGACTCAACATCGTTATCACTAAGCGTGGCATTGAAGGCAGCTTTGCCTTTTCCTTATCTTTTTAATCTCGTAACATACTCATGAGCTTTGTGACCCTTACCCTCGCACTCATAACATCTCTCTTCAACTTTCTTGGGGTAGTCTTTTCTTTATTTTCAAATTTTTCTTGCCTGATTTATATTTTTATCTTTCTCAAAACTCTTATTTTCTTTGGAAGTATTTTCTGATCTAAGTTTGAGAATTGTTTTTCATTTTTTTTTTGCAAAAAGTACTAAATCATCCAGATCAAAATCATACTCGGAGTCAGGCAACATCTCCTCTTTCTTTTTAGATTGAACTTTAAATACAATTCCCTTTTTCCTTAGGTTTAATATTTTGGGGAAACATGTCGATGTCATACATTGGAAGGCATCCTACGAGTTATTCTAACCAAGTGTATCTACATCCCCTAATGAATTAGCACAGTAACCTTAGGAATAAAATAAGATGGGAGTGATATCAAAATATTTTTAACTACACGTATCTCTAGAATTTTCTCACTTATTTCCAAACTAGAGTTAACGATATCAGATACTCGTGCATCAAATTCATTTAAAGACTCAGACTTTCGCATGGTAATAGTCTCAAACTATGTGGTGAGTTTTTTTATCTTAATAACTTTTATAGCATTCCTACCCTCGTGAGTGAGGCGGCAGGTATCCTAAGCTTCCTTAGACGTGGTGCACATCACGATGCCACAAAATTCGCCGGGGTAATGGCTCCATAAATGGCACTTAAATTACGTGAGTTAAAATTACTCCAATTAAATTCCTCTTTTTTCTAAGAGGATATTAGTTTTGGACCTTTGATATCTCCATTGGTCACCGTGGGTGGTGTCCACCCTCTTTCATGAGAACACACTATATGGTTGACTTACTTGAGTCTGTGCCATATAGGAGTTCCAACTAGTATGGATATCGAGACAAAATAGGATTAGATTATTCCGAGTTACTCTATCTCAAAAAGGCATTAAGCTTCATAAAAAAAGGCATCCCAGTTCAAGCACCTTGATGAACTTCAAAGGGAAGTATTTTTTTAACCACATTAGGACACACACACACACACTCTTTGCATATATGTGTTTTTAAATGTGCACAATTGTTTAGTGGTTAAGACCTCGTAAAAAACATTTTTATAAAGAAAGTCATTTAAATCATTTTTTTAATCATATGAAATATTATTTTCTGATTAATTAAAATTGAGTTTTAAAATGTTTGGGGTTAAAAGTTAAATAATTTTTTGAGGAGAAAACCTTTATGGTTAATTTTGGATTTGCAAATGTTAAACGGAGGCCATGTACGTTTTCTTTCATTTCCAGCTGTTTGCATCTATTCCAAATCTGAGTAAAAATATTGACTATAGACTCCATTTTGTTTATCAATGGTCCCTAGTTGGTTCAAACCTCAATCTATGTAATTGCATTTTATCCAACAAACTTTCACTTTTCTACCTAAAAGTCAAAAATGAAAAATGTGTTTTAAGCACAACTGTTATGCATCCCTTAGTCTGTTAGATCGTGTCCCTTCATCTAATCTACGATCCAACCCGTGTTAGTCTCAATCCATGTATCTACTCTTCAACCAATCAACCACCGCGACCCTTGATCCATGTGATTTTAAACTAACCAACCAGTGTTCGTTCTTCTTCAAACCACGTCAGATATCCGTTTCAACCATAGACGAAATCGCAAACTGATCACAACCTTCGGATTATAACCAACTTTTTCAAGCTAGGTATATAAGTTCTTTTAGGGTTTCAGTTTTTCTGTTGGAGAAATAAAAAAGAGGATGGTTGTCTCGATTGAGCGAATAGGGCAGCGACGCTCTAAGACAGATTAGAGAGAGGTCGGCACAAGGGAGAAATCGAGAGTGAGAAACAGAGAGAGAGAAACCCAATTCCACATACAACCATACACGTTTCTTTCTTTCAAACCAAAATACCCAAAGCCAAATTTAATTTCCAAACAATAAACCCATTTATTTGAGAGTTATTATGGTTAGGGTATTTGTGCATTTGGTTGCTAATTTTATTTGGTATTGAAGACCTTCTTCAATATTATATCTCCCTAAGAACCTATTTGATTCACTTGTAAGATTTTTCTAGGGTTATTTATTTATTTCTTGGATCATTTTATTTTGTTACTATTGTTGTTGATTGATCCAAGATAGTAATCTCAAATTTATTTTGAGAAATTTGACTTCAGAATTTTTGTGTATATTCTCAGATCTGAAATATTTTTGTTTCAAAATTTCATTTCACATTTTGTGAAATCAGTTTGAATATAAATAATTTTGGTTTGAAACAAAAACTTGAGATATTTTTTTTGTGAGAGATCTGAAAAATTGTTGAAGTCATATTGTTCAAAGCACATTTAAAATTACTGGCATTGCATATAGAAGTGGCTTGTATTTCATAGGATATTGCTTGTATTATTGATTGAGAGGGTGAGAATCATTTATGAATTTAGTTTAATTCACAAACACTATCACTTTCACACAAACACTTAGAGATTGTGGTTTTTGGTGGGATATTTTGTTTTTTGGAGCGGCTATGATCAAAGAGGATAAGGACAAAGCAAGGAAGCTACGGGAAGGAAGACTACATCAAATCAGAAGCCTTTGAGAGTGCAGGAAACTCGTGTAGGTAACGTTCTGAACTTAGTTTTAGGTCTTGTATTTGCATGCTTTGTGATGTAACTTGTGCCGTGTGATTATTAGTGGATTTTGTTTTGTGGCATAGAGGTCACCGTGGATGTTTCCCTTATTTTAGGGTTTTATTACGTTAAAAATCACGTGTCTAAATTGCTTGAATCTTCTCAATTTCTTTGGTGAACATTATCGCACTTAAGACTTAATTGAACGTTTTAGTTTTAAATATTTAAGGTAATCAAACTAACGAATCTAGAGAACATATTCAGAAAACTGTTTTAACACATCTAGTGTTTATTTTGAAAAGAGTTTTGTTCCACGAGTTTATTTCGGAGTTGACTCAACTTATAACTTTTTGTTATTAACCTTGTAAACAAGTTTTTCATGTGTTATAAGAGCAGGTTTATCAAAAGATATTTTGATCCTGAAACTCCAGAAATTGTTTTCGAAATCTATTTCTGAATATGGATGAAAGATTTGAGAAGTTAGGTAACCTTTCCCGACCACCACTCTTTGATGGAAATAATTTTCTTATTGGAAAGTACGAATGGTTGCTTTCATTCAAGGAACTCTTGGTGATGATGTTTGGGATATGATTGAAAATGGTTATGAACATCCAACTAAGTCTTTGTCTAATATTGATCCCGTGAGGGTTAAGAAACTTCGTAGAGAATTTACTACGTTAAAGAAAATGAAGTCCCTCGATAACAACAAGGGCAAGAATGCTATCTTTATGTCCATTAACGATCATGATTTTAAAAGAATATCTATTTTCTCTACTTCTAAAGAGGCTTGGGACACTCTAGTCACCGCACATGAGGGTGATGAACGAGTTAAGGCCGGGAAAACACAAATACTTGTCCAACAGTACAATACACTAATTATGGATGACAATGAATCCTTTGATGATTTCTAAATTAGGTTAACCGACATTTTTGCAAATTACATGCAAAATGGTATAACCTATAGTAGAAAAGAAATCGTTCAAAAGATTTTTATGTCTACTAAGTTTGACAATAAGAGATATGCCATAGAAGATATGAATGACCCAAACCTGACTCCTGAATTGGTAAGTAACAAATTAAGAACTGTAAAGATGGATTTAGAGTTCAAAAAATAATTGACTGCCCAAAATAAGAGACTCACTGGATTTAATGTTGTGTTTTCATCACAACTGACTTCACCTCAAGTCAATCCCTTAGACTTTGACCATAACTTGAATGACGACTGTAACTTGTATCACCTTGACAATCAAATAGCTCTTATGAGCAAGCATTTCAAAAATATTATCAAATTCAGAAATTCATTTGCCTATAAGCAAGGCAAATAAAATTATCAAGGTAATCAAAATCACCGACCTCATGAAAGATATGACAACAAAAGGACCTATGACAATAGTAGACCTAAGATAGACATGAAAGATGTTAAATGTTATGGGTATGGAAAAATGGGACATATTGCTAATAAATACCCAAATAAGCCTATTAACAATACTAGGGCTAATTTGTGTAGGACATGGGACGATTGTAGTGATTCTAATGAAGATGAAATTGAGTCAACCAATAATTATGAGTCTTGTATGTCATTCCATGCTAGGATCATATACCATGACGATGATGAATGTGTGTCTACTCATGATTCTATTGTACCTATTGTTGCATCTGTTGTTGATAATGTTGTGACCGTTGATGATGAAGAAAACACTGTTAGTGATAGCTTAAGGGTGTGTCGAACTGAAAGCATTGTCATTAAACTTGAAGTGTGTGTGAGTTCCTCATATGAAATGAGCAATATAGGAGACACTTCACACGATACACTTAGTGATTCCGATGATGTTTTTCCAGATCTTCAAGAGCTATACACGAAAATACATAAGAAAAGTGCCCGTCTTTATAAAACGGTTAAGCTACTTAATGAGCGTATTAATTTATTTAATCAGACTATTAGGAAGAACGCTGAAGAATTTTCAGCACAATATGTTTCCCATGAGACTGAAATTACAGAATTTTCCACAAAAATAGGAGATCTTTCTGAGAAAAATAATATTTTGGAACAAAAATACAAGTGTACTATGGTTGAACTTGAAGAATCTAAGCAAAAAGTTTCAAACGTGTGTAAAAAATGCTTACACTTTGAAACTCAGGCTAAATCCTATGAAGAAATTGTTGTAGGAAGCAAGTTTAATTCAGAAGACAAATATGATTTTGGATTTGGAGAAAAAGTTTATACTAGCAAAAATGTCTCTCTTGAAAATGTTGTTTTTGTAAAGCAAGGCCAGAATCTCCAAAACACTCAGAAATAAAATTATTTTAAAATAAGGCAAAACAAAGTGACTATACTCAACAACCCAAATCTAATAGTCCAGCTAAGTATATCTGTCCACCTATTTGAAATCATTATCAGAAACTAAAGGCTAATTACACTTGGACGACTATTCCTATTAGGGATAAACCAATTTTTAAAGTCTTTAGTAATAAAGTCAAGTCGTACACACATCAGTACTATTCATACTGTGATGTCTACGGCCACTCCATTACCGAATGTTTTCAAAAGAGAGTGTATACACCTACTTATTCAAACTTTAACTATTCTAGAAAGAGTAGGAATACTTATGTTCTCCCAAGACAGACCACTCATAACTTTAACTATAAAAAGAAGGGAGGACCTAAAACTAAGAAGAAGTCATTTAGAAAGACCCAAAAAAACATTTCTAAATACAAGGGCAATCAAACTGTTAAAACTAAGCCTATTTGGATTAGAAAAGATGACTTGTTACCCCACCTCAAGTGTAATCTTGTCATATCTGATTTTATGGAACCAAACACTTCGTCTGGATGGTATCCTAACTCCAGATGTTCTAAACATATGACCTGAGATAAAGCTAAATTAACAAACAAATCAAACTTCCTTGGAGGTAGTGTTGTGTTTGGTGATGGAGTTTCGTCTAAGATCATAGGTAAAGGAACATTGTGTGAGGAAGGTCTCCCTGATATAAATGATGTCCTCCTAGTTAAAGGTCTCAAGGCTAACTTGCTTAGTATATCTCAATTTTTTGATTCCAATCATACTGTTACCTTTTCTAAAACTGATTGCAAAATACTCAATGAAAAGGGAAATTGTATTATTCTTATGTATACAATTTCTTCCTAAGTCTGAATCTATTAAAAGGGAAATTGTAGCTACACATTCCTTCCTAAGTCTGAATCTTTTAATAGATTAGGACATACAAATTTTGATAATCTTCGTAAGAAAAGTTCCCAAGAAATTATTAGAGGATTGCCTAAAATAAAAATTTCTTTTTATCCTGTCTGTGGTCCTTGTCAGAAAGGGAAAATAAGTAAACCCTTTCATAATAAAGTTAAAAATGTTTTAACTACAAAACCTTGGGAATTAATCCACACGGACCTTATGGGTCCCTCTAGAACTGTCAGTTTCTCTGGTAACAATTACATACTTGTTATTGTGGAGGGTTACACACGATATACTTGGGTCGCATTCATGAAAAATAAATTCGATAACTTCTATGAGTTCTTAAAAATACTTTTAAAAATAGAGAACGAGAAGGATACCGAAGTATGTCGCATCAGAAGTGACAGAGGTGGAGAATTCAAAGATTCTAGTGTTGCAGAATATTGCAAATGCAATGGATTTAAATATGAATTTAATGCGCCTAAGACACCTCAGTAGAATAGGATTACTGAAAAGAAATATATAACTCTACAAGAGATGGCTAGGGTTATGCTACATGCGAAAATTCTACCTAAGTATTTTTGGGCCAAAGTTGTTCAAACAGCTTGTCGTATCATTGATTAGGTATATCTTAGGAAGAATTTCAAATCTGTTAATGATATTAGATATGAGTATCTTCGTAACACCATTGGTATGATAGTTCTTACTTAATTCAACACATCATTCATATCCTTGGTAGTTATGTTCTTATAATTAGTTTATGAGGATTTAGGGCATGGACGTTTCTCAAATGACAAAAGACGCCTCCTAATATCTGTTTAATGTAGGAGACCCTTGTATCTGCCCTTGTATATGTTATTTCTTGTGTTGACATCTTATATCATATTCTCTTAATTTATACTTTTTACCCCATTGTATATTTGAGAGAAATTGGGGGAGAAGAACTTGAGTACCTGTGCTACAATTTATATATTTTGGTACTAACTCAACTAATATGCCATTGAGTGTTTTTCTTTTTCACGCATTTTTCAGACCCAGATGTATAGCTTGTCCAATTTATTAGGGTATTGGTGTGTATTGTAGTTGAGTAATGTATTTTCTTATCTTATTTTCGATTCTCGGATGGGAATGGGTAGATAGAGATTTTTGTATAGGAAATCTAGGATTTTTCATTTTTACCCACGAGTTCAGGATACTCAAGGGAATTTTGTCTCTAATATCCAAAGGGGGAGATTGAGAACACACTATATGGTTGACTTACTTTATTCTCTGCCATATAGGAGTTCCAACTAGTTTGGATATCGAGATAAAATAGGATTAGATCTTTCCGAGTTACTCTATCTAAAAAAGGAATCAAGCTTCATAAAAAAAAAGGCATCCTCGTCCAAGCACCTTGATGAACTTCAAATGGAAGTATTTTTTTTACCCACATTAGCACACGCACATACACACACTCTTTTCATATATGTGTTTTTTATGAGTACACAATTGTTTAGTGGTTATAACCTCGTCAATTTTTTTTTATAAAGAAAGTCATTTAAATCATTTTTTTAATCATGTGAAATAATTTATTCTGATTAATTAAAATTGAGTTTCAAAATGTTTGAGGTAAAAATCTAAATAATTTTTTGGGGAGAAAACCTTTGTGGTTGATTTGGGATTTGCAAAACTTAAACGTAGGCCATGTGCATTTTCTTTTGTTTCCAGTTGTTTGTCTCTATTCAAAATCTGAGTAAAATCTTGACCATAGACTCGATTTTTTTTATCAATGGTCCCTAGCTGGTTCAAACCTCAATCTATGTGATTGCATTTTATCCAACAAACTTTCACTTTTCTACCTGAAATTCAAAAATGCAAATTTCATTTAAGCACAACTGTTGTGCATATCTTAGTCTATTAGATCGTGTCCCTTCATCTAATCAACGATCTAACCCGTGTTTGGCTCAATCCGTGTGTCTACTCTTCAACCAATCAACCATCGCGACCCTTGATCCATGTGATTTCAAACTAACCAACCAGTGTTCATTCTTCTTCAATCCGCGTCA
Source organism: Sambucus nigra (assembly GCA_949130495.1). NCBI lineage: Eukaryota > Viridiplantae > Streptophyta > Magnoliopsida > Dipsacales > Adoxaceae > Sambucus > Sambucus nigra. Next base: position 388,580,057 of record OX422212.1, read on the forward strand.
GATATCCGTTTCAGCCATAGATGAAATGGCAAACTGATCACAACCTTCGGATTATAACCAACTTTTACAGTATGGGTATATAAGTTCTTTTAGGTTTTTAATTTTGCTCTTGGAGAAATTAGAAAGAGGACGGTTGTCTCAGTTGAGCAAATAGGGCAGCGGCGCTCCAAAAGAGATTAGAGAGAGGTCGGCACAATGGAGAAATCGAGAGTGAGAAACAAATAAAGAGAAACCCAATTCCACATACAACCATACATGTTTCTTTCTTTCAAACCAAAATACCCGAAGCCAAATTTAATTTCCCAACTGTAAACCCATTTATTTGAGAGTTATTATGGTTGGGGTATTTGTGAGTTTGGTTGCTGATTTTATTTGGTATTGAAGACCTTCTTTAATATTATATCTCCCTAAGAACCTATTTGATTCACTTATAAGATTTTTCTAGGGTTCTTTATTTTTTTCTTGGATCATTTTATTTTTTTGCTATTGTTGTTGATTGATCCAAGATAGTAATCTCAACTTTATTTTGAGAAATTTGACTTCTGAATTTTTGTGTATATTCTCAAATCTGAATTTTTTTTTTGTTTCAAAATTTCATTTCACATTTTGTGAAATCAGTTTGAATATAAATAATTTTGTTTTGAAACAAAAACTTGAGATATTTTTTTTGTGATAGATCTGAAAAATTGTTGAAGTCATATTGTTCAAAGCACATTTGAAATTACTGGCATTGCATATAGAAGTGGCTTGTAATTCGTAGGATATTGGTTGTATTATTGATTGAGAGGGTGAGAAGCATTTATGCATTTATCTTGATTCACAAACACTATCACTCTCACACGAACACTTAGAGATTGTGGTTCTTGGTGAGATATTTTTTTTGTTGGAGCTGCTATAATCAAAGAGGACAAGGACAAAGCAAGGAAGTTGCGGGAAGGAAGACTACATGAAGTCAGAAGCCTTTGAGAGTGGAGGAAACCCATGTAGGTAACGTTCTAAACTTAGATTTAGGTCTTTTATTTTCATTCTCAGTGTTGTAACTTGTGCCTTGTGATTATTAGTTGATTTTGTTTTGTAGCGTAGAGGTCACCGTGGATGTTTCCCTTATTTTAGGGTTTTATCACGTTTAAAATCACGTGTCTAATTTTCTTGAATCTTCTTAATTGCTTTGGTGAACATTATCGCACTTAAGACTCAATTGAACGTTTTAGCTTTAAATCCTTAAGGTAATCAAACTAACGAATCTAAAGAACATATTTAGAAAAACTGTTTCAACACATCTAGTGTTTATTTTGAGAAGAGTTTTGTTCAACGAGTTCATTTCGGAGTTTACTCAACTTATAACTTTTTGTTATTAACCTCTTAAACAAGTTTTTCATTTCAAAAATAATCCAGACTCATTCAATAATAAATTTTTAAACAAACCTCATCCTAGCTTTCCAGTAAGCATAATTTGAACCATCGAAAATAGGTAGCCTATTAGATAAATTAACCATAAATCCAAATTTTTAAAAATCACAAATTTTAAAATTTTAATATCTAAAAAAATACTGTAAAAAATCACACAATATTTTAGTGTAACCTGCTCTAATTCTAATTGGAGAATGAAAAATCTATGGATTTATTCATATCTTAGGCCAAACATACACAAATTCAAATTTTAACAAATTTTGTCTTCATTTAATTTAGTGTGCATGTAATGATGAAGTCCAAATAAAATAAGCCAAACCAAACAAGCATGCGAATAAGTAAAAATCCCTTTAAGACAAAACCTCTATTTCATAACTGTAGCAGAATTGACAGAAACTATACAACTTACAGTCTACTTATCCCACTAAGTATAATGCACAGTTCTTTAAGTCTTTTACAGATACATCACGGTCTTGCACCATCCACAGGAAGCTGTCTTCCCTCGGTATCCACCGATCAACCTTTTTTTCAGTAGTAGAGCCTAAGCTCCACAGATCAGCAGTAGACAAAACCTCTACAAGAGTCTTTAAATAAGGAATTTGTTCTTCTTAATTTGATAAAGTGACCTCTAAATTTCAACTAGGTTTGGATGAAAAACAGTAGAGTTTGATCACAAAAGGAACTCTAAAATGGCTTGTATGGGTTAAAATGATTTCACTAAAACTCTAATCCCACATCTTAATTTATAAGGAAGTTTGTTGTAAAATGATAGCATTAGAGATTTGGATCATATTTGATTAAAAAATAAAAACTTGAGCGCACGCTCGAACGATTAGGTAACTCATTTGAATGGCGTACTCCTTTTAGTTTAATTAACTTTCCAACGAGACTTAAAATGGCATTCCAGTGCTTGACTAAAAGGTGTCACTTTAGATCTCATTTGAATGTGGAAAACTCATTCTAATGATTTACCCAATCCCATTTGAATGACATCCAACGAAACTTCAAACGACATTCTAGAACTGACCAAAAGGTGACATTCCAGATTTCGTTTGAACGAAGGAGTCTCGTTATAACAACACTGTGTAAACTCATTCGAACGACCTATTAATCTTTTTCTAAAGACCTAGCGAGATTTTAAAAATTTCTTAAAAATATTTTGAAATACAAAATCTTTCAAAATGACCTCTAAAAAATAAAGTCTTTACCAAACTACCTCATAACTCTTTTGAATGTTATTATATTGAATGATCTTCAATCATGCAAATGTCATTAACTTCTTGTTTTTGAATACTTGAAAGTAGTCATGTAGGCGCAATACTGTGTAACGGGATAAACTAAATAAAAACTAAATTTGATCAATTATAAAACTTGCTCCTACAGCTAAAAATGAAATAAAGAAAAAGTTTTAAAAGTGGATAAGAAATAAAGAAAAGGAAAAAAGATTACAATGATATAACAAGTAAAAGATACTTGGAGGTAACCGGGAAATTTAAGGAGCGTTCGAAGCCATAGGGTGCGACTAAATGCATAGACCTAACAATGCTGATCAAGAGCATATTGTGCCATTACGACAGTAGGTGAAAGGCCGTAAACATAGGATTGGTACCGTGATTAAGAAAGTGAAACGATGACAATGTAAATAAAAGTTAATGTGATAAATTGGAAAGTATGAAAGTACATTAATGGTTAAATTTACGGGATACAATTAATATTAAAGGAAAGATTAAGTGTAAGTGGGACCATCACATGGTTACGATACATCTCGCATGAGAACACTTAATCAAATGAGGGATGATTTCATAATTGGAAAAATACATTTTATATATATTGATATCCTTTATATGATATATACACTACTAGTATTTATCCTACTGGGCAGACGCTCATACCCTGCCATTTTCCCCCACCCCCAGGTAATTGAGGTGGGGGAAATAACAGAGATAAAGCGAAAGGCTTGGAGAGTTTTTTTTTAGGGAAAAGGAATAGTAAGCCCATAAATATTATTAAATAGTAGAGCTATGGCACTATTTGTTTTAATTATTGAATTCATTTTAAGCTATGGCTTGATCCTTTGACCTTTAACGCAAGTACTTTAATTTAGATTGTAATAATACAGGATGATATGGATTTTACCTTAATTTTTATTTATTCTATGACACTGAAAAACACTTTTATTTCAAGTGTTCCTATAAATTTCATAAGCTAAACATCATTTCACTAATTAAAATAAATGTATTTTATGACAAAAATAAATAAAGCCAGCATTTATTTCAAAAGAGGATTTTCTTAAAAGAAATAAAAGTATAAAAGGTTTTTTGCATTAACACTCGGAATTGGGGCATCACGATTTTGATTGTAGCTATGAGGCTAATTTTGAAACAAGTTGTTATATGTACAACATAAGTACCGAGGGTGTAAATAACTAGTGAAAAAGTAAAAAAAAAACACTAGGAATAGGTTAATAATAAGGAGTAATGAATGGTTAACAATATGTGATTATCGTATATCCTTCGTGATGGATTTGTTTAGAGTAGTGACACTCTTTGTATGGATTATATGAGGGGCCAGGGCTGGGGTACCGCTCAGTTATCGGACAATTTTGTGTGGCCTATCTGTATGTGATAGACTTTATGAGTTGGGTGATTACTCTTAGTTAGGTCGGTTCAGGATGGTTTATTTTTTAGTCTCAACGGTATATATGTATATTAGATTATGTATGACTATTTTTGAGTTTGTGTAAATTCTCCTTATGGGTCGGTCCACGAGGGTTGATTTCAGTGGGCCGACATATTGTATTTATAGTATATTTTTTATACATATTGGATTTGGGTATTTACTTAGGGATTCTCCTACCACTATCTCAAATGAACGGTCCAGATAGACATATGTGTATTGAGGGGTTACTTATTTGGATTTCTCTTGTAATATTTCCCACTCATAGAGTCTAGTTCGGTGGGGATTTAAGGTGATTTGAGCATGATATCCTTTGGACTTACCTCATCATGGAATATTAACCTATGTGGTTACTATTATGTTATATTTGAAGTTGTGGACAAAAGAATCTTAATAACCGACTAAATTAAGTAGTAGTGTACGAGGGGGTTGCTTGTTTGAATTTCGCTTACGAGTCATCCCACATGCGAAACTTAGTAATGGTCGGGAATTGAGAGACGGTTGGGCTCTAGGACTATTAGTTTATTACTTTGTGTTTTACTTATGCGAATTAATATCCTTAATATATTATGGTACTGATTGGGTACAGCTAGTTAGAATTGTATCATATTAGATGAGGGGTGTAATTTATTACAGTTTGAGTACCATCATGTGACGACATGGGGGATAAATTGGTCGCATTTAATATTTTTAAGAAGCATAATATCTCTTGCAATATTGGGTCGCTGGCCAAAATCTATAAAACCTTTTTCCCCTGGGTATTATTATTGTTATATATGTTTAGTTAGAGTTTCAGTAATCAATCAGATCTAGAGGTTGTTGGAGATATTGTTCATCATTATTAGTTTATGATTTAATTTCACTGCGATGGTTACTCTAGTAGCTTTTGTATCCAGGAATTCATTTACTTTTAGTTGGAGAATTTTGTATTATAGAAACTCATATTAGTGGATTAAGTTTTATTGAAGATTTATTTTATTCAGTTTATTTAGTTCTATTATTTTAATGTTTATTATATTTATTCTTATATCGTGGATGGTTTTATTTACTGTCATTCATATTTATCATTGATATTGAGAATGATATAAATTGCATAACTCTCTTTGTGCTTGATGTTGAGCTTGATCAACTGGGCATGGAAAATATAGGTTACTATTGGCATCAAAGTATCAAAGTTCTAGTGTCCTTAGGATTCGTGTTGCGCTCGTTAGGTTTTTGTGTTGCATTCTTTATGAATATAGCATATGATTAGGATTATTGTACTCTTTATTAGTTCTCGATTTCTTGTAGGAATATCCTTATTTTCTTAGGTATGGCAAACACTCGTGATTGGAGATGATCGATATTGGTGGGAAGTTTGTAATACCCCGCATTTTTATCGATATTTATTTATGGGATTAATTAAATTAAATGTGAATTAATTGAGAATTAATCCGGATAAAATACTAACGAGATGTGAGTTGGTATTTGATTATAATGTGTATATATGGAAATATATGAATATTGGAAATATTGAATTAGTCGTAAGATTGATATACGACAATTTGGGAAATTTTGTTGAGACGCGTGTGACAGTCGCGTCAGAAAAGTAATTATTTAATTAAAAAGTGAATTTTATTTCTATTAACCGTATGGTCATTTTGAGTATGCCAACGTGTCCAGAAGGATCGAAATAGTCAGAAAACACTTGCCGGGGGTTAAGTTTGGGTCCCGGGGCATTATTGGGACATACCGGTAACTTAAAAGGGCATTTTGGTAATTTCAAAAATTTGGGAATTAAAACCCACGAAAATTAGAAATAAAATCTGACTTATTCTTTATCCACTAAACCCACTAACTACACTAATTGACTTAATGGGCTACGGGAGTTATTGGAAGAAATAGAAAGAAGTTCCTAAGGCAACCTCTAAACCTCCATTGTCATCATCCTTAGAGAAGAACTTGTAGAGAGAGAGAGAAAAGAGAATTCTGCAGAGAGAGAGAGAAAAATTCAACCTTCAAGATTCAACATCAAATTCAGAGAAAGATTTGAGGCAAGTGATTTAATTACAATTGATTCAATGTTATGCTTTTCCATGTTTAGGGAAATTATCGAATTTATCTTGGAAGATTGATATAGACCCATGAATTTGAAGATTAAAACTATGAACTATGTTAGGTATTGCATGTAGAAACATTCTGGACGAATTATGAATTCAAAATGTAACCCTTGATGATCTAAAAATGGATTGTAGAAGAAGTTTATTAATGTTCTTGAAAGAAATAGAAAACTGGGATTCTTGATGAAGTTTTGATCCAAACAAAGCCCTTGGTTGATGAATTATTGGTTTTAGAACGTTAAAAATGTTGTAGGATGGTTGTATGATGATATTATAACGTTATCTTAGAGTTTCATGCTTATTAATGGAGTTTTGGGATGTTTTGAGGACTGCAAAACGAAGCAGTCCGTAGCCTACCTGGTGTGATCGATCGATCGACATTCATCAGTCGATCGATCGACCACCATCGATCGATCGAAGGTCAAGGCCGATCGATCGACCTTCCCAGAAAGAGTAAAATTTTCCTAGTTAAATTTTAATGATGTTAAACCTTAGAAATTATTATTGGAGACTTTATGGATATCCTTAGACTTAAGGAAGACCAGTAGGTATGGTTATAAAATTTGGACCTTAATTAGAATTCAAATTGAGGAATTATTCTAAAATCTAATGAAATCCGATGAGTGAGATAACGTTAGAGTTAAAAGAGTAAATTTGAATAAATTAATGAAATGAGGTTTGGGGCAGAAGTAAGGACCTTAAGAATAATGATGTTATAGGTGGGAATAATAGGAAACTTAATAACCCCTTTGAGATAGGTTTTAAGTACAAAAATCTATGACGTGAGATGTGTCGACAGTCTACATTATATATTATCGGAAGAGTTAAAATGTATAAAATTGGAAATGGTATAAGGATGTAGAAAATACCTTTATTAATATTGAGATATCTAAGATGTGTGCATGCTTAGTATATGTATATGATTTTTATGTGTATGACATACCTACCATACTTGCTATCACGGGAGGTTTACGTTCGCTTAGGGCCATCTAATCCTTGTGTGCCCGGATTTAGAGTGGTACCTAGAGGACATAGTTCAAAGGAATGACTTAATTGTGAGTTATTAAGACAGCTGACTATGGAGCGTAGGTATGTACGTGACCATGGATATGTTGAATTATGTTCACCTCCATTTTTGTGTGTGGTGTATATTCTAACAATTCCTGAGAGATTCGGAATTTGTAATCCTTATGTACGTGATGTACCGGGATGGATAGCAGAGTATGTGCATACCACAGCTTAGCCTCGGGGTGCTTGTATTGTATATTTATGATGTGAATAATATACGGTTAAATGAAAAGAAATTGTTATGTTTAATTATGAGAATAATTTATAGTAACTCCTTGAGAAGATAAATAAGGGGATAACTCCCAGTAAACGGTAATACTAATGATTGAGAATTCGAGTTTAAGTAAAGCTATCTATTTAAGTGATAACATTGGGAATTCATATTGTGAATCGAGTAGTTGGGTTAGAACTTATGATGGTTTAGTTAGATACAAATAACACATGAATGGGTATAGGAACGTTAGGAGTGCACAGTTAGACGAGAGGTGAGTATTTCATGTGAGAGCACGTCCTAACATGTATCTTGCATTCATTGTTTTAAATGATATTAAAGCACTTGCTGTTTTTAAAATACTCTCCACATTCGGGCTCTGACCCGTTTGCTTTCAAACCTATTTTTTTTTTGTAAAAACCATTTTAGGTGCCTAGCCACAAGGATACCATGCATAGGAATTCTATACAGGTGACGAGCTATAGCTGTTGTGGAAGTTACAGGGCCTTGACAGTAGACGCCTCCTTTTCTTGTCTTGACTCCATATTCAGTTTCATCATTGTAGGGCATGTCACCCATTTCTTTAGAGACATTTTATATTTCAGTTATTCAGACTTTGGTTTGTAATTTAATTCAGGATGCAGACTTGTTTTATTTATTTCCTTATTGGGATTGTTGTGAGGAGTATTTCCTCTAGACTCTTTATTACTTGTTGATTACACTATTGGGACTTTATTGTGAATGGTTATGTTATTCTTTCATAATTCTTTTATTGCATGTTAATCAGATTTAAATTTAAAATTTGACATCTTACTTTTTAAATACTAGGCGGTTAGTAATCTTTAAAATGTTTTCGACAGTGATGCTATTAACTGAACCAACTTGGCATTTTTGTATTAATTTAATAAAGGAGTATCTACCCGGTATTTAATTAGTCGGGGTGTCGCAAAGTTGAGGTGTTATATATTGGTTTAAAACCTGGTTTTTCCTTTAGGATTCCTTAAGAGACTTTGAATAGGACCCTTGGGTGTTTAATATTATTGAGATATTTTGAGGATCTAAGTTCGGAGATAGAGGACTTATTCCAAGGATATATAAACTTGTTAGGTATATTATAGAAGTGTAATGTACTAGTTCCTTACATTTAGCGTGAAAGGACCATCTTAGAGCATATGTGGGCATGTCGAGCATACCGTCTTTGACTCATGGGGTATCTATCGATTGGGGTTTAATTTAAAAAATTTGTGCATGAGTATCACAATCTAACTGATGATGCAGGACTTTGTGGAGGTCTATGTGACACCCCGTCTAATTAAATACTGGGTAGCTATTCCTTTATTCAAATTAATACAAAATGTCAAGTTGGTTCAGTTCATAGCATCACTGTCGAAAAACATTTTAACAATTACTAGCCACCTAATATTTAAAAAGTGAGTCGTCAATTTTAACCATTTTAGATTAACATGCAGCAAGTTTAAATTATGAAATAATGATACCATGGTCACATCATAATCACAATAGAATAATAATGGAATAAAAATGAATCTGGAGGAACACTCCTCTGAATAATCCGAATACTGAATAAAACCAAATACAAAGTCTGAATCACTAATTAATTAAATCCAGAACTGAAATGAAACTAAATAAATAAGTTCTCTCTAAGAGAAAATGGGCGACATGCCCTACAGATAAAAAAAATTCTGAAATGGAGTCAAAGTAGAAAGTGGAGGCGTCTACTATTGAGGTCCTGTAGCTTCCACAGCAGCTATAGCACGTCACTGGAATGGAACTCCTACGCTTGGTGTCCTTGTGGCTGGGCACCTAAAAGGTTTTTTCAAGAAAATATATTTGAAAGCAAACGGTTCAGAGCCCGATTGTGAAAACAGTTTAAAATATAGCAAGTGTTGAATATCATTAAAAAGTGAATATAAAATACATGATAGTGCGTGCACTCACATGAGTTCCTCACCTCTCAACTGATTGTGCACTCCTAACGTACCCGTACCCGTTCAAGTTATTCAACTATTTAACTAGTCCAATCCATAATCTAACTTTATTATACAATTCAAAGTTCAATTCTCGACATCTTAATATGAATTGAGAGTCTTATTTTATTTCCCTCAGAATTAGTTATAATATTTACTATGAATTTCCCGTTTCTAACCCTACTAAAAATGTCACAATTATTCACAATCATACTTTAATAAAAGTCCATTTTAATTACCAGTATATTGATCTCATCATAAATATACAATAAGGTCACCCCTAGGCTAAGCTACGGTGCACACATACTCTACTATCGAATCCCGGTACATCACGTACATGAGGACCACGTATTCTGAATCTCTCAGGAACCGTTTCAATAAGCATCAAACACACATAATGGAGGCGAACATAGCTCACATACCCATGGGTCATGAACATACCTACGCTCCCATGGTAAGCTAACTTATTAACTCACCAATAAGTCATTCCTTGACCTATGTCCTCGAGGTACCAATCTATATCCCCCCGTAGGCACAAAAAGATTAGATGGCCCTGATCGAAAGCCGACCTCCCGTGATAGCAAGTATGGTAGGTATGTTATACACATATATGTCCATACACTAAGGATTCACACATCTTAGATATCTTATAATAATAATAGAGGTATATTTTATATTCTTATACCGTCATTGAATGTTGTGCATTTACAAGTTCCCGAATAAAATACAATATAGATCGCCAACACTTCTCACGTCGCAAATTTCGGTACTTACAATCTAACCCATAGAAGTCACCAAGCCTTTATAAGATTTCAAGTTTAAATCCTCGACGTGCTACAATCTCACAAATATACCCACTAATCAATAAGAGAAGAATAACACTCAATTAAATAAGCCTACAGAAAGTTCGAAACTAAAATCGGCCGAAAGAGACCATTCTGTAAACTCGTTAGAAATCTCATTCGAACGAGTGTCGTTCGAACGAAGGGCTTCGAACGAACTCGTTATAAGGGGTACTGAAATCTCATTAGAAGTTCGTTCGAACAAGGTCGTTCGAACGACCTGGGTTGGACTTCTAACGAGATGGTAGAGAATGCCCAGAATTTCCCCAACTTCGTTTTTCACCAAATTCATTTCTCCAAATCCATCCTAAGTTCGTATCGATTAAGTTTTTATATCTTTAAACTACTCTAAGTCACCCTAGGACACTTCTTAACATATTTTTGGGGTCAAATCTTACTAATCAACATGTAATAACCATAAATTCCCAAATCTTACCCCAAACCCTATGAATATGAACCCAAAATTTTATTGTACATAAATACTCATCATAAATCCGTTTTCAAAACATCAAAGTTAAGTTTTGGGTACCAATTTCATCCATAATAATTCTACATGCAATCCCTAACCAAAATTGAGAGTTTCTACAACAATTCCATTGGGTTTTCATTAAAACTTTCAAAGCATATAAAGTTTCTACACTAAACATGGAGGAAATATTCATTGCAATTAATGACATCAAATCACTTGCCTTAGATTTGTTCTTCTGATTTGTTGTCGGTGATTATAGGTTGATTCTATACTCTTTCTTGTCACAAATCCGTCCAGAATGGTGGTGATGGTTAATGGTTATGGTTTGGACCTCTTGTAACCTCTCTCCAACTTCTCTCAAAACCCCTGTAGCCCACTCTCTTGTCTTTTGCTGATAATGGCGTTTGTGGCCTCTCTAATAATATATAATTTAACTCTAAATTCGTGGGTTTTAATTCCTCAATTTTTAAAATAACCAAAATACCCTTCTGGGTTGCCGGTTTGGCCTAAAAATGCCCCGGGACCCAAACTAAACTCCCGGCTAGTGTTTTCTGACTATTTCGACCCTTCCAGACACGTTGGCACACTCAAAATGACCATTTGGTTGATAAATATGTAAATTAATTTTTAATCTAATTAATTTCATCCCTGACGCGACTGACACGCGCGTCCCAACTTAATTTCCCAAATTGTCGTATTTCTGCCTCGCGATAATTTTAATATTTTCAATACTCATATATTACCATATTTTCTCAGTAATATTTTATTCTAACATCATACTCAAATACTAATTCACATCTCGCTAGTATTTACCTCTGGATTAATTTCCAAATTAATTCTCATTTAATTTAATTAATCCATTAAATAAAAATCAATAAAATTACGGGGTATTACATACTTCCCCCTAAATAACGGAATTTCATCCCGAAATTCGGAACTAAATAATACCTGGTAAAAATAACTCTGGATAACGCTCGCGCATTTCATCCTCGCGCTCCCATGTGGACTCCTCGACATTATGATGACGCCACTGAACACGTACTAATGGTACTATCTTCGACCTCAGTTTTCTCTCGCTGCAGTCCAGAATGGCAATCGGCCTCTCTTCATAGGAACTATCTGGATGTAGATCGATGTCCTCTAAAGCAATGTGAGTATGGTCCAAATCATCCCTAAGATATATCCTTAGCGAGGAAATATGGAACACATCATGAATCCTATGCAAGTGCTCCGGTAACCCAAGTCTATACGCTACTGGTCCAATCCGCTCGATAATAGGAAATGACCCCACATATCTTGGTGTCAGTTTCCCCTTCTTCCCAAAATGCATAATCCCCTTCATCGGAGATACTCTGAGTAGCACCCGGTCCCCCACCTTGAACTCCCTTAAGAACCTCTTGGCATCAGCATAGCTCTTTTGTCGGTCCTGAGCTACCCGAATACATCTTCGTATCATCTTTATCCTTGTCGAAGTATCCTGAATCACTTTCGGCCCAAGGAGTTTGCTATCCCCCACCTCTAACCAACATGCTGGGGAACGATAAGGTCTACCATAGAACACCTCGAATGGAGCCATGCCAATGGTGAATTGGTAGGAGTTATTATAAGCAAACTCCACCCGTGGAAGGTACTGCTCCCAACCACCTCCAAAGTCTAGGATACAAATACGCAGCATGTCCTCCACATCTGATTCGTCCTCTCGGTTTTCCCATCTGTTTGCGGGTGATAAGTCGTACTCAGCTGCAACTCCGTACCCATGGCCTCCTGAAAACTCTCCCAAAATCGTGAAACAAATATCTTATCTCGGTCAGACACGATATTGACATGCACCCTGTGAAGTCTCACTATCTTTACAATGAAAATTTGGGCACACTATCCCGTAATGTAGTCTGTTCGGCCTGGAAAAAAATGAGCAACTTTGGTCAGCCGATCCACGATTACCTATATGGAGTCGTGACCCCTCTGTGACGTAGGTAACCCCGTGATTAAATCCATGGAAATGCTCTCCCATTTCCACATAGGAATCTCTAATGGTTGTAGAAGTCCTGCTGATCTCTGATGGTGCACCTTTACTAGCTGACAAGTGGCACATTTAGAAACGAACTCGGTAATATCCCTCTTCATCCCACTCCACCAGTACTGTCGCCTCATGTCCTGGTACATCTTATCCCCGCCAGGATGTACTGCGAATCGCGAACCGTGTGACTCTGATATTACCTCGTGCATCAAGTCTTCCCATTCTGGAACGACCAGTATCCTATTGAAGCGTAAGCCCCCGTATGAACTAACGGTATAGGACTCGGCTCCCTCCGCTAGTAATCGAACTATCTACTCTTGACAGAACGAGTCTATTTCTTGGGCCTGTATCACTCTCACAACAATTCGAGGCGTAACGGTCATCACAGACATGAATGATCGGGCCACTGCATCCTGGTGTCCCAACTCCTTCCACTTTGCTTTCCACATTTTGGCCACCTCACTTACTGGTCTACGGCTCAACACGTCTGCTACCACGTTAGCCTTCCCTGGGTGATATTGGATATCGAACTGATAATCCTTCATGAATTCAAGCCACCTACGTTGATGCATATTCAGTTCTTTCTGCATGAAGAGGTACTGTAGAGACTTGTGGTCAGTGAACAAACGAAATTTCTCTCCTAGGAGATAATGTCTCCAAATTCGAAGAGAAAATACGATTGCCGCTAACTCCAAGTTGTGGGTGGGGCCATTCTTCTCGTGAGGCTTAAGCTTACGGGAAGCATAAGCTATGGCCTGACTCTCCTGTTGCAGTACACTTCCAAGTCCTTGTAAAGATGCATCGGTGTAAACTAGATACTCAACTCCCGATCTGGGAAATGCTAACACTAGCGTTGAGGTCAACTTGTCCTTCAACTCATCGAATGCCAACTGACAGGCATTGCTCCAGATGAATGGCACACCTTTGCGAGTCAGATTTGTCAAAGGACCCGCTATCTTATAGAAACCCGAATAAACCTCCTGTAGTATCCTACTAGGCCCAAGAAACTACGACTCTCAGTTGGTGTCGTGGGTTGTCCCCACTCTCTCACCGCCAATACCTTCCCCGGATCAACTGATATCCCCCAGTCTGAAATGATGTGCCCCAAAAACTGAACTTCCTTTAGTTAAAACCCACACTTCTTGTACTTTGCATATAGCTTGTTCTGACGCAGTGTCTACAAAACCTGCCTTAAGTGATCGACATGTTCCTCCTCTATCTGGGAGTAAACTAGAATGTCGTCAATAAAGACGATGACAAATTGGTCTAGGAACTCTCTGAATACCCTATTCATCAAATCCATAAACACGGATGGGGCATTGGTTAGGCCAAAAGGCATAAACTGAAACTCATAGGAACCATATCTCGTCAAGAAGGCAGTCTTCGAGACATCATGTTCCCTGATACGCAACTGATGGTATCCCGATCGTAAGTCAATCTTTGAGAAGAAGGAAGCTCCTCTCAACTGGTTGAATAAGTCATCGATTCGGGGCAAAAGATACTTATTCCGTATCCTGACTTTATTCAACTCCTGGTAATCTACACACAACCTCAACGATCTATCTCTCTTCTTCACGAACAGTACAGGGACACCCCATGGCGAGGTACTCCTACGGATAAACCCCTGACCCAACAGCTGCTCTATCTAATCTCGTAACTCCCTCATTTCTACTGGAGCCATATGGTAAGGTGCGTCAGCTATTGGCTGAGTGCCCGGTATTAAATCGATAACAAAGTCTATCTCCCTACTAGGCGGTAACCCCGAAATATCCTCAAATACATCAGCGAACTCACTAACAACGGGAATCGAATCGCGTGGTATTACCACTTCCTTAGAGGTCTCCTTCTCTATATAATACAAGTGAGTGGACGATCCTCCCTCAGCACGAGGCATCGCCACTAAGAACATCTCCTGCCCAGGTATGGCAAAAATAACACTTCTACTAAAACAATCAATCATGGCTCGATATGCAACAAGCCAATCCATACCAACAATCGCATCGTACTGAGTCGTATCTAATACTAACATATCAGCAGGTAAAGTAAACCTACCAATATCTATACCCACACCTCTACAAATAAGAGAAATCACAGAACCCCTACTCAACGGTGAATCTACGCAAGTAATCATACTCTCTGTAATGTCTAACAACCCTATAGTGCACACAAATCTCGTGGCAATAAAACAGTGTGTGGCGCTCGTATCAACTAAAATATGCCTCATAGTCCCCTGAATAGATTACATACCCTCAATAGCAGGTGGATCCTGTGGAACCGCGGCCTACTGGAGCTTATAAACTCGCCTGTACTAAAGCTGTCCCTGCTGGACTGGGACTGTTGGGATAGGTGACAAAGTTGGCATCTGTGGTGGTGCTGGGAGGGCGGCGGGAAACATAGGTCTCTAGGGCTCGTGTCGAGCACACTGCTGCTGCTGTTGTGGGGCCCTTCCCCTATCAGGACACTCCTGACGCTTGTGGCCATTCTTTCCATAAAAGAAACATTTCCCCGAAAAGTTTCCCCCTCTCTGACACTGCTGCCCACGGCCCTGATGACCGTTGCCATTCCTCCACTGGCCATGCTGGCCCTGCTGAAACTGCTGTTGTTGGCCATTCTGACCTTGTTGACCCTGATGGCTGTGTTGACCCTACTAGCCATGATGAAAACCTCCCTGACTATTTTTGAAACCTCCAGATCGAAATCTCATAGAATCCCCCTGCTGGGAACTCTAATCACCCTGCCTGTGCTGACCCTGAATTGATTGTGCCCCGTTGGCACCATTTCCCCCTGTCCTGCCCTGATGGCTAGACTCTCCTGATCGCTTACCCTCTGACAAGTGAAAGCGGTGGTCCTGGTAGTGAAGCAGTGTTACGTTAACCACATCAGAATAAGTGGCCAACGAGAAATTTCCCAGTAAATGCTGACGGATCCTCCAAGTCAACCCATCCATGAACTTTTGTATCTTCTTCTCCTCTGTCAAAATCTCATCGGGGACGATGTTCAAGAGATTTTTGAACTCGGCCTCATATTCAGCAACTGTCCTCCCCTCCTGCTTGAGCTTCATCAATTTTCTCCTCATCTCAGTGTGAACGGCTGAAGGAAAATACTTGCAGTCGAACCGCACCCAGAACTCCTGAATAGTAAGAACATCCCTCTACTCCGCGGTGGTAACGGACTCCCACCACTACAACGCTGATCCTACCATCTTAAAAGTAGCCAGTATCTGCCTCTGTACATCCGTACACTCGTACATCCTCAAGTGTCTTTGGATGTCCTTCTTCCACTGACTGGACATAACGACGTCGGAGCTACCTACAAAGTTCGGAGGGTGTGCCTTCTGAAGAGAATCATGAACACGTTCCCAAGCAGACGGGAATGCATGAGCCTGTACTGGTGCTTCTACCGATGCCTGCTTCACAATTGCTAGAGAGGCATTTACCGCTTGGGCCACAATAGCGGCAACCTCGGCGGCATTCATGGTGCCCTGAGGTGGTGCAGGTTGTGGCTTTGGCTGAGCATCCCTGGGAACTTTCTGTGCACGTTGTGGAGGCATCTGAAATGAGAGAGAAGTCTGATAAGTTCATAGTTATTATCTCAAAGTAGCTGAAGAGAGAAACCTATACAATAGAATACAACAATCCTAGAATATAGGGCTCTATATCAAAGAACGCTATGCGGAAACATAACAAGCCGTAGAGATCCTAAGCACACTAGAACCTGATGCTCTAATACACCCTGTGACACCCCGTCTAATTAAATACCGGGTAGCTACTCCTTTATTCAAATTAATACAAAATGTCAAGTTATTTCAATTCATAGCATCACTGTCGAAAAACATTTTAACAATTACTAGCCACCTAATATTTAAAAAGTGAGTTGTCAATTTCAACCATTTTAGATTAACATGCAACAAGTTTAAATATTGAAATAATGATACCATGGTCACATCATAATCACAATAGAATAATAATGGAATAAAAATGAATCTGGAAGAACACTCCTCTGAATAATCCGAATACTGAATAAAACCAAATACAATGTCTGAATCACTAATTAATTAAATCTAGAACTGAAATGAAACTGAATAAATAAGTTGTCTTTAAGATAAAAGGGGCGACATTCCCTACAGATAAAAAAAATTCTGAAATGGAGTCAAAGTAGAAAGTGGAGGCATCTACTATCGAGGTCCTGTAGATTCCACAGCAGGTATAACACGTCACTGGAATGGAACTCCTACGCTTGGTGTCCTTGTGGCTGGGCACCTAAAAGGTTTTTACAAGAAAATAGATTTGAAAGCAAACGGGTCAGAGCCCGATTGTGAAAACAGTTTAAAATATAGCAAGTGTTTAATATCATTAAACAGTGAATATAAAATACATGATAGTGCGTGCACTCACATGAGTTCCTCACCTCTCAACTAATTGTGCACTCCTAAGGTACCCGTACCCATTCCAGTTATTCCACTATTTAACTAGTCCAATCCATAATCTAACTTTATTATATAATTCAAAGTTCAATTCCCGACATCTTAATATAAATTGAGAGTCTTACTTTATTTCCCTCGGAATTAGTTATAATATTTACTATGAATTTCCCGTTTCTAACCCTACTAAAAATGTCACAATTATTCACAAGCATACTTTAATAAAAGTCCATTTTAATTACCATTATATTAATCTCATCATAAATATACAATAAGGTCACCCCTAGGCTAAGCTACGGTGCAAACATACTCTGCTATCGAATCCCGGTACATCACGTACATGAGGACCATGTATTCCAAATCTCTCAGGAATCGTTTTAATAAGCATCAAACACACATAATGGAGGCGAACATAGCTCACATACCTATGGGTCATGAACATACCTACGCTACCATGGTAAGCTGACTTATTAACTCACCAATAAGTCATTCCCTGACCTATGTCCTCGAGGTATCAATTTAAATCCCCCCGTAGGCACACAAAGATTAGATGACCCTGATCGAAAGCCGACCTCCCGTGATAGCAAGTATGGTAGGTATGTTATACACATATATTTCCATACACTAAGCATTCACACATCTTAGATATCTTATAATAATAATAGAGTTATATTTTATATTCTTATACCGTCATTGAATGTTGTGCATTTACATGTTCCCGGATAATATACAATATATATCGCCAACACTTCTCACGTCGCAAATTTCGGTACTTACAATCTAACCCATAGAAGTCACCAAGCCTTTATAAAATTTCAAGTTTTAATCCTCGACGTGATACAATCTAACAAATATACCCACTAATCAACAAGAGAAGAATAACACTCAATTAAATAAGCCCACGGAAAGTTCGAAACTAAAATCGGCCGAAAGAGACCATTCTGCAAACTCGTTAGAAATATCGTTCGAATGAAGTCATTCGAACGAAGAGCTTCGAACGAACTCGTTAGAAGGGGTACTGGAATCTCGTTAGAATCTCGTTCTAACGACCTAGGTTGGTCTTCTAACGAGATGGCAGAGAATGCCCAGAATTTCCCAACTTCGTTTTTCACCAAATTCATTTCTCAAAATCCATCCTAAGTTCATACCAATTAAGTTTTTATATCTTTAAACTACTCTAAGTCACCCTAGTACACTTCTTAACATATTTTTGGGGTCAAATCTTACTAATCAACATGTAATAACCATAAATTCCCAAATCTTGCCCCAAACCCTATGAACATGAACCTAGAATTTTATTGTACATAAATACTCATCATAAATCCATTTTCAAAACATCAAAGTTAAGTTTTGGGTACCAATTTCGTCCATAATCATTCTACATGCAATCCCTAACCAAAATTAAGAGTTTCCATAACAATTCCATTTAGTTTTCATCAAAACTTTCAAAGCATATAAAGTTTCTACACTAAACATGGAGGAAATATTCATTGCAATTAATGACATCAAATCACTTGACTTAGATTTGTTCTTCTGATTTGTTGTCGATGATTATAGGTTGATTCTATACTCTTTCTTGTCACAAATCCTTCCAGAATGGTGGTGATGGTTGATGGTTATGGTTTGGACCTCTTGTAACCTCTCTCCAACTTCTCTCAAAACCCCTGTAGCCCACTCTCTTGTCTTTTGATGATAATGGCCTTAGTGGCCTCTCTAATAATATATAATTTAACTCTAAAATTCGTGGGTTTTAATTCCTCAATTTTTAAAATTACCAAAATACCCTTATGGGTTGTCGGTTTGGCCTAAAAATGCCCCGGGACCCAAACTAAACTCCCGACTAGTGTTTTCTGACTATTTCGACCCTTCCGGACACGTTGGCGCACTCAAAATGACCATTTGGTTGATAAAAATATAAATTACTTTTTAATCTAATTAATTTCATTCTTGACACAACTGACACGCGCGTCCCAACTTAATTTTCCAAATTGTCGTATTTCTGCCTCGCGACAATTTTAATATCTTCAATACTCATATATTACCATATTTTCTCAGTAATATTTTATTCTAACATCATAATCAAATACCAATTCACATCTCGCTATTATTTACCTCCGGATTAATTTCCAAATTAATTCTCATTTAATTCAATTAATCCATTAAATAAAAATCAATAAAAATACGGGGTATTACAGTCTATATGTTTTTATCATATATTCAGTAGGTCACCACCTCACATTGTGTGTTGCAAAGGACTTGATCCATCATGCAAGTTTTGGTATAGGATTAGTCCTTAATTTCATTGCGTAGTGATACCTAATTCTTATACGCGTGACATGCTTAAATTCGTTATGTATGGGAGTCCTATCGATTATCGATAGAGACATGAGAAGTTCTCCGAAGGTAGATGCCTTTGCATGGCTATTTCGAGGCTTATAATAGTGTATAAAATATCTTAGTTGAGGATGCCTCAATAGATAATCGTATGTCACATTATCGTTATACATACCTTATATATGGGGAGGCATACGCTTTAAAGATATAAAGAGTGGGCCCAATGGACAAAAGTACTTTCATCACCAAGAAGGAAAGAAGTTATAATATGAGGATTGGCAGGGAGACTACTAGTCGTGGAAGAAATAAAAAATGGAACCATGGGCCAACATCAATGGGTCCATAATGGATTTTTTATAGGGCATTTCTAAGGTTGTGTAGAGGAGGATCTTTTGAACAAAAGGTGTCTCAAGGACAACTACGAAAGTCGATGATTATGTCCTTCTAACTAAGTTGGTACCACAGGGGCCGAGAAGGCAGCAACTACTATACTAGGAGTACGACCATCACCGTACCTTGTGAGAATAGGTACCATATCAGATGGAGTAGAGTATGTCCTTATTTATTTATTTATTTATTTGTTTATGTGTGTATATTGTTTTCCTTGTATGTGCATTTATAATGGAATGGTTAGTATGATATGTAGATACCCTTGATGCGATAGGTGTGTAACTACTAAGGTGTTTGGTATGAGTGATATGTCGTAGCATGTGTTATTTTTTGGTTTTACAATATTAGGACACCATAAAACGAGTGAGATATTAGGTTTGATTGTACAGTTTGGCCTTTCATAACATGAGTGAGATGTAGGATAGAAGGGCATGGTTAAATTTTTGCAACATGGGTGATTTTTTGATTGATATTGGCATGTTGGACTATAACTGCATATTATTCCATCACAACACGAGTGAGATGTTAGGTTGGATAGTATGGTTTGGCTAATCACAATGCGAGTGAAATATTAGGCATAAGGTCATGGCTGGTTTTTTGTAGAGTGGTAGAGATGTTAATTGGTACTGGCATATTAGGATTTCCATGACATATTGGAATTTCCATAATGTAAGGACAAATTTCCAATAGAGTCATTATGTTTGTAATTGGCATAATTTTGAACAAAATGTTTTAGTCATAGGATAGACTTTGAGTTGATGATTCCATGATCATATGATGTTCATTGATGAAGATGAAGTGACCAAGATTCACATAGTGGATATTCGAAGCCGTGCTTACTATTCCACATTTTTCTTCACATATGCCGAGGATCTCGCAGGTTTGAACGTATATAGTTTTTGAGTCCTTGGAAAGTTTTTAAAAGGGTGTTCTACTTTTTTAAATATTTGGAACTTAAGTTTTAAAAATATGTTTTCTGAGCTGACGATAGGCGGAGTTTTATTTTTTGTTGAGATCGTTCAAATGACATCTCAATATCATTCGAACGACATAGCAAAGTCTTTCGAATCACGTGATCAAATGTTCATCAGACGAAGCCTTATGTTTTGGTTTTATAGGGTTGTTAGAAGAGAGATGAAATATCGTTCAAACGAGATCTCTATCTCGTTCGAATGACATCCTTATATTGTTCAAATGATGTGATACCTTGATTTTTCTATAAAAGGATCTTTAGACCCAGTTTCCTTTTTAAGAGACGAACTTTTGATGAAAACAAAAGCATAACTATTCTAAAATGTTCCAACTCTAAAGTTTCACCATTTTTTGAGCACCTAGTTTATTTCTTTCATCTTGAAAAAACTTTTTTCCTTGCGGTGGACTCCGTACGTACTGATTGCGGTGAAAAAGCGATGGACTCCATGTTCTTAATTATAGACGGTATTTGAGCTGTATCAGTGGCTACCAAGGTATGTGTGCACTCGTGTTCTGTGGACCTTGCGTAAGTGGACACCTACATTGCACTGTGTAGGAGCGATTCAAGATAAGAAGAGGCATCAAAGTTTGTGGGGGATCGAGTAATTGAGGAAGACTATATTCTTCCTTTGTAATTTTTATATCATAGTGATTGTCTGACTAGTCCATTCGATGTTTTTTTCCTTAGTGGTTTCCTCGTACATTGGCATCTTACGGTTTAATTTATTTAATTTATTTTCTATCACCTAGATGCATATTTAGGGTAAAAGAAAAAATTTGGTAAATCGATTTACACAAGAAGGGTTTAATAAAATTAGAAGTTGTTTGGATATTGACACTAAATTAAATAAGTTTAATCCGTCAGAAGATAACGTGCACTTTGAAATTTGTATCAAAATTGGTTGTACTAAATTATTGTATAGATCTTGTTCAGTGCTACTTTTGGGTGGTTGTTTTGTTTTTCTCTCTTCTTCTTTTGTAATGATGGATTTCCTTAGTAATAACATTGTTTATAATCACGATAGGTTTAATAAGATTTTTGGTCGTATTGAAAAGTTAAATCTTTTGAATTTGAAGTCTATAAAAAGAATTGAAATTCTTAAAGAAGAAAATATTCATTTTAAAAATGTTATTGAATATTTGCAAACGTTTTAAAATCGGAGATCTATCATTCATAAGAAGTTTCTTGCATTGTATGGTGACTTTAAATCTTTAAAATTGTCTAAGGAAGAGAGTCAGAATAGAGTCCTTATTTTGGAGAAAAAATTAGAGTACTTGAACAATTCTAGGGTCTATATTTGTACCAATGAGGATAGTGTTTTGATTAGTAATTTTAAGGATTATTGGAAGACTCTTAGGTATAAATTACCTCACATTGAGGGCAAATGAGATAATCTTTTAGGGGTTTTTGAAAATTTAGAGGAGAAGACCTTAAAATTAGAAGAGTCAAATTATTTGCTTAAGTCTAGAATTTTGAAGTTAAAAGGTGATTTAAAAGACTCAAGTAGTGATGGTAATGGCTTATCTCGTTATAATGATTCCGTTGTTAAATCCAAAATCGTAGTTTGTTTTAGAAGGTCAACCACATCCCAGGGTGTTAAAAAGTTCAACTCGAAGGTTCTGTTCCTCTTCGGTTTTAGACGTACACACATTATGGTAGGAAAGGTCACCTTAGGAATTTTTTATATGATCTTAGAAAAGACCCTAGGAAGTTTAGAGGTAGTGTCCCGTCGGTTCCCATTACCCTTCGAGTTAGGTACACTCTTGTTTGGGCTTGCAAATCAATTTTGGAGATGCTAAATATTAGTTTAGCTGATTCTCACATGCTTGCACATTATGCATCACATGCTATATCTTATGGATGATTTCTTGCACGATTTTGTTTGTCATACTCTAGTTACTCTTCATGATATATTTTTCCTAGGGTTATGTCATGTGTATCTCTTCGTACTAAAATGTTCTTTTATTGAGTTTTAATGAAAAATACAAAAAAATAATTCATTTGATATTTTTTCAAAAATACAAAAAAGATTTTGGTTTCATATATCTTTTGAAAATAGAAAAAGATTTTGTTTTTAAGTCAAATTATTTTTTAAAAAGACAAAATGATTTTCAGTTTTGTGTATTTTAGTTTTACACATTTAGTGTGGCATATTGTTATGTTTGAATCCAATTCATTAGGCAATTTCTATGTGGCTAGGACATTTGGTTATGACTTTGGATACTTAGATTGTTTTTAACCATGTTTATGGAGTTATTTTGAACTTGCTTTATGGATTCAACTTTGTATATGCTTCCACATACACATGCACGAGCTTTTTGATTGTTTACTTCATGATGTATATTTGAGTTTGGTGAGATATTCTCCCATCAATCTAATCATCTACATGTTCATTTGACATGGAGATTTATTCATGTAAGAACCTTTGCCCACGAGAGTTTGTTTATTATTGAAATAAATATGAGTGTACGAGGGAAAAGGCTGCGAGATATGACTGAAATCATTGTGAAATCTACTGTTTGAAAAGAGCATAAGAAAAAATAAGGCAATAAAAAGAGGAATATGCCAAAAAGGGGCCAAAATAGTTTAGTTTTCTTGATCATTCAAAAGATATCACTTCTAAAGAAAATAAAAGAAAAAAATGAAATATGATTATGTTTATCTTTTGACGTAGTTTAGCTGAAGATCAACGGGTTTGCACAATGATACTTAGTTATGCTTATTTTTTCATGACACTATTGATTTGTAGAATCATAAATATTCTAGGCTTATGTGCATTGTACTTTTTTTATTCATTAAGTTCCATTTATTTGTCATTTGAGGCTAAAGCTTAGTTTGATAAAGGCTTGCAGTCAATTAGAACTTCTTGAACATATTTGAGTGTTTGGGTTATAATTATTTTCTATCACGTTTGGACAAATCGATAATATACTAGTGTGTAAAGCTTATGTGTTATCTGTCATGTTTTGTGGTTGTTTATACCTATATACATGTGCCGGAATATATTTGATATGTTTTTCATATATTATATATGTTATTATATCATGAGCGTTTGCGGTTTACATTTAGTCCATATTTATCACTTGCTTTATCTTTTGGATTATTTGTGCTTGATTTTCCATGATTGAGTTCTTTCTACACTTTACACCTTTGCATGATTTATTCCTATTTGCCTTTGCTTAGTATTGGTATCTTATGATCACACATTTAAGAGGAGATTCGGTGTTGGGGAGTAATTAATTATGTTATCTTTCTTTGTCTATTCGTGAACAAAAAAGGGGAGAAATGGTATCTTTTTGTTGCATGATTAGGATATCTTTATCTGAGGGAGAGACGTCTTACCTAGGTTGATATTATTTATGTTGAAGTGTGCACGATTACAGGTTGAGCTTAATGTACGACAAAGTTTTCAAGCAAAGCAAAGCTACTCATGTTTGTGTGTCTGTCGAGCGTTTGTGCTTTTTCCTTTTGGGGATTGGAGAATGAGTCTTTTTAGAGAGATTGACGACCCATATGATTTTTATTTTGGTTTTGTCTCGGAACAGCCAAAGGGGGGATTTGTAAGGACAAATTTCCAATCGAGTCAATTTGTGTGTAATTGGCATAATTTCGGACAAAATGTTTGCGTTATAAGGTAGATTTTGAGTTGATGATCCCATGAGCCTATGATGTTCTTTGATGAAGACTTAGCGGACAAGCTCAAAGAGTGGATATTCTAAGCCGTGTTTATTGTGACATGTATGTCTTTACATATGTCGAGGATCTCGCAGGTATGAACATATATAGTTTATGAGTCCTTGGAATGTTTTTATAAGGGTATTCTATTTTTCAAAAATTTATTTTCTGAGTTTACTGTAGGCGGAGTTTTATATTTCGTTGAGATTGTTCAAATGACATCTCAATGTCATTCGAACGACATTGCAAAGTCGTTTGAAGTATGTGATCAAAACTTCATCAAACTAATCCTTTTGTTTTTGTTTTTATAAGATCATTAGAAGAGAGATGAAACATCATTCAAACGAGATCTCTACCTCGTTCGAACAACAACATTATATCGTTCGAATGATGCGCTGCCTTGATTTTTCTATAAAAGGATTTTCAGACTCAATTTTCTATTTGAGTGATGAACTTTTGACAAAAACAAAAAGCGGACCTATTCTCTAAAGTTCTAATTCCAACATTTCAAACTTTTGTTTACAACATCCAAGGTTCATAAATTCTATGCTTTGAGATCTTATTTGGTCACCTAATTTGTTTCTTTCATCTTGAAAGGTCTTATTTTTGTTCGGTGGACTTAGTACGTGCTGATTGTGGTGAAGATGCGATGGACTCCGTGTTTTGAATCGTAGATGGTTGCCAAGTTGTATCTGTTCATACCGAGGTACTCGTGGACTCGTGTTATGTGGACCTTGCATAGGTGGACTCCTACGCTACACAGTGGAGGAGAGAAGAGGCGCCAAGGCTGGTGGGGGATCAATTCATTGAGTAATACTGTATTCTTACTTTGTAATTTCCTTATCATAGTGATTGTCTGGATGGGTCGTCCGAGATTTTTTTTACATCGGCTTCTTCTGGTTTGATTTACTTAATTTATTTGCAATCGGCTGGATGCATGTTTAGGGTAAAAGAAAAAAAAATTGTAAATCGATTTTCACAAGAAGGGTTTAATAAAATTGGAATTTCTTTAGAGATTGACATCAAATTAAATAAGTTTATTCCGTTAGAAGATAACACACAATTTCAAATTCGTATCAGAGCAGGTTGCACTAACTTATTATGCAGATCCTATTTAGTGCTATTTTGGGCTGGTTATTTTATTTTTCTCTCTTCAGCTTTTCTCTCGATGGATTGCCTTAGTAATAACGTTGTTTATAATCGAGATGAGTTTAATAAGCTTCTTGGCCAGACTAAAAAGTTAAATCTTTTGAATTTGAAGTTTGTAAAAATAATTGAAATTCTTGAAGAAGAAAATACTCGTTTTAAAAATGTTGTTTAATATTTGTAAACGTTTCAAAATCAAAGAGATATCATTCGTGAGAAGTTTGTTGCATTGTATGATGAATTTAAATATTTAAAATTATCCTAGGAAGAGAGTGAGAATAGAGTCCTTATTTTGGAGAAAGAATTAGAGGACTTGAAAAATTCTAGGGTTTTTTTTGTGCCAATGAGGATAGTGTTTTGATTACTGATTTTAAGTCGTGTGGGAAGACTCTTAGGGATAAGTTTTCTCATATTGAGGGGGGCGAGATAGCCTTCTAGGGGTAATTGAAAATTTAAAGAAAGGATTACCTAAAATTTGAAGAGATAAATTATTTGCTTGAGTATAGAATTTTGAAGTTAAAAGGTGATTTTAAAATACTCAAGTAGTGATGGTAATGTCTTATCTTGTTCTAATGCTTCTGTTGTTAAAGGCAAAACCATAGTTTATTTTAGAGGGTCAACCACATCCTAAGGTGTTAGAAAATGTCAACTCAAAGGTCTCGTTATTCGTCATATTTACACGTGCACACATTGTGGTAGGACAGGTTACCTTAGGCATTGTTGCTATGATCTTAGAAAAGACCCTAGAAAGTTTAAGTGTAGTGTCTCGTCATTTTTCGTAACCCCATGAGTTAGGTATACACCTGTTTGGGTTAGGAAATCAATTTAGGAGACGATAAATATTAGGTTAGTTGATTCTCACATGCTTGCACATAATGCATCACATGATATATCTTATGAATGGTTGCTTGCATTATTTTGTTTGTCATACTCTATTTGGGCATCATGATATACGTTTGCTAGTGTTATGACATGTGAATATGGTTATATTATATATTTTATTATTGATCATATTGAAAAATACAAATACATTATCTTTTGATATTTTTTGAAAAAGACAAAATATATTTTTAGTTTCATATATTTTTTGAAAATATAAAAAGATTTTGTTTTTGAGTTAAAAATTATTTTTGAAAAATACAAAAAGATTTTCAGTCTTTATGTATTTTAGTTCCACACATTTAGTATGGCATATTAGTGTGTTTGAATCCAATTCATTACGCAATTTCCATGTGGCTGGGACATTTGGTTATGACTTTGGATACTTAAATTGTTCTTAACCATGTTTATGGAGTCGTTTCAAACTTGACTTGCTTTATGGATTCAACTTTATATATGCCTCCACACACATATGAACGAGCTTTTTAATCGTTTACTTCATGATGTATATTTGAGCTTTGTGAGATGTTCTCTTATCAATTTTGTCATCTACATGTTTATTTGACTATGGAGATTTGTGCCTGTAAGAGTTGTTGCCCGTGAGAGTTTGTTTATTATTGACACAAATATGAGTGTACACGGGAAAAGGTTACGAGATATGAGTGAACTCATTGTGAAATCCACTGTTTGAAAAGAGCATAAGAAAAATAAGGCAATAAAAAGAGGAATATGCCAAAAAGGGGCCAAAATAGTTTAGTTTACTTGATCATTCAAAAGAAATCACTTCAAAAGAAAATAAAAAGAAAAGAATGAAATACGATTATGTTTATCTTTTGACGTAGTTTAGTTGAAGATCAACGGGTTTGCACAATGATACCTAGTTATGCTTATTTTTTCATGACACTATTGATTTGCAGAATCATCATTATTCTAGGCTTTTGTGCATTGTACTTGTTTTGTTCATTAAGTTCCATATATTTTTCATTTGAGGCTAAAGCTTAGTTTGATAAAGGTTTGCGGTTAATTAGAACTTCTTAAACATATTTTAATGTTTGGGTTATAACTCTTTTGCATCTATTTCACACCCATTCATTCCATCCCACACGTTTAGACACATCGATACTATGCTAGTGTGTTAAGCTTATGTGTTTTGTGGTCGTTTATACCTACATATATGTGCCAGATTTTATTTGATATACTTTTCATATATTATATATTGTATTTTGTTTTTAGTCTTTTCAATATACATTTAGTCCATATTTATCACTTGCTCGATCTTTTGGATTATTTATGCTTAATTTTCCATGATTGCATTCTTGCTACAATTTACACCGTTGCATGATTTATTGTTGTTTCCCTTTGCTTAGTATTAGTATCTTATGATCACACATTTATGGGGAGATTCATTTTTGGGGAGTAATTAATTATGCTATCTTACTTTGCCTATTTGTGAACAAAAAGGGGGCGAAATGATATCTTTCTTTTGCATGATTTGGATATCTTTATCATAGGGGGAGATGTCTTACCTACATTAAGATAATTTAGGCATTTTTAGATGTTTATTAATTTGTGAATTTATACTTGTTATATTCTCTTTGCATTTTAAGGTGTGTTTAAGTGTGTAGGATTATAGGTTGAGCTTAATGTGAGGAAAATTTTCAAGCAAAGCAAAGCTACTCATGTTCGTATGTCTGTCGAGCGTCTGTACTTTTCCCTTTTGGGGATTGGGGAATGAGTCTTTTCAGAGAGCTTGACGGCCCATAGGATTTTTGTTTGTATTTTTTTCTCGGAATAGCCAAAGGGGAAGATTTGTAAGGACAAATTTCCAATCGATTCAATTTGTTTGTAATTGACATAATTCCTCACAAAACATTTGAGTCATAGGATAGACTTTGAGTTGATGATCCCATGAAGCTATGACGTTCTTTGATGAAGATGTAGAGACCAAGCTTCAATGAGTGGATATTCTAAGTCGTGTTTACTGTGCCACGTTTGTCTTCACATATGCCGAGGATATCACAGGTATGAACGTATATATTTTATGAGTCCTTGGAATGATTTTAAAAGGGTGTTCTATTTTTAAAACTGTTTGGAACTTTATTTTTTCGAAAATTTGTTTTCTAAGCTTACTGCAGGCCGAGTTTTATTTTTCATTGAGATCGTTCAAACGACCTCTCAATGTCAATCGAACGACATTTCAAGGTCGTTCGAAGCATGTGATCAAATGTGCATCAAACGAAGCCTGTTGTTTTGGTTTTATACGGTCATTGAACGCAAGATGAAATATTGTTCAAACAAGATCTCTAACTCATTCAAATGACAACCTTATATCATTCGAATGACGTGCCTCTTTCATTTTTCTATAAAAAGATTTTTAGAGAATCAACTTTCTGTTTGAGAGATAAAATTTTGACAAAAACTAAAAGTAGACCTACTCTCAAAAGTTCCAATTCAAAGTTTCACCTTTTGTTTACAAGATCCAAGATTCATAAATCCTAGACTTTGAGATCTTTTTTGTGCACCTATTCATCTTGAGAGAACTTGTTTTTGTGCGGTGGACTCTCTACATTCTGATTGTGGTGAAGAAGCATTGGTGTCCATGTTCTAAATAGTAGATGGTTATCAAGTTGTATCAGTGGATATCGAGGTACGCGTGGACTTATGTGTCGTGGACCATACATATGTGGACTCCTACATTGCACTATGGAGGAGCGAAAGAGAAGAAGAGGCATCACGGCTTATGGGGGATCGAGTCCTTGAGTAAGATTGTATTCTTCCCTTTTAATTTTTGTATCATAGTGATTGTGTGGCATGGCCATCCGAGGTTTTTTTCCTTTGTGGTTTCCTCATACATCGGTGTCTTGTGGTTTTGATTTTTTTTAATTTATCTGCTATCACTTAGATAACTGTTTAGAGTAAAAAATGAAATTTGGTAAATCGGTTGTCACAAGAAGGTTTTAATAAAATTGGAATTTGTATGGAGATTGACATCAAATTAAATAAGTTTAATCTGTTATAAGATAACACACTTTCAAATTGGTATCAGAGTTGGTTTCACTAACTTATTGTGTAGATCATGTTTAGTGCTATTTTTGGGTGTTTGTTTTGTTTTTCTCTGTTCTGCTTTTTTCTCAATAGATTGCCTTAGTAATAATTGTATTTATAATTGATATGAGTTTAATAATATTCTTAGCCATACTAAAAAGTTAAATCTTTTAAATTTCAAGTTCGCAAAAAGAATTGAAATTCTTGAAGAAGAAAATTCTCATTTTAAAAATGTTATAGAATATTTGCAAACATTTCAAAATCAAAGAGATATCATTTGTGAGAATTTTGATGCATTGTATTATGACTTTAAATCTTTAAAATTGTCCAAGAAAGAGAGTGAGAATATATCCATGTTTTGTAGAAAGGATTAGATTTCTAGGGTTTGTGTTTGTGCCATTGAGGAAAGTGTTTTGATTACTAATTTTAAGGTACGTGGGAAGACTCTTAGGGATAGGTTTTCTCACCTTGAGGGGGAGTAAGATTACCTTTTAGGGTTTTTGAAAATTTGAAGGAGTCCCTAAAATTGGAAGAGTCAAATTCTTTGCTTGTGTCTAGAATTTAGAAGTTAAAAGATGATTTAAAAGACTCAAGTAGTTATGGTAATGGCTTATCTAGTTTTAATGCTTTCATTGTTAAAACCAAAACCATAGTTTTTTTAGAGGGTCAACCACATCCTAGGGTGTTATAAAAGTTCAACCTGAAGATCCCATTCCTTGTCGTATTTACACGTGCTAGAAAAGGTCAACCCGAGTTATTTTCCCTTAGTGGTTTTCTCATACATTCACGTCTTATGGTTTGATTTATTTAATTTATCAACTATCACCTAGATGCATATTTTGGGTAAAAGATAAAATTTGGTAAATCGATTTTGACAAGAAGTGTTTAATAAAATTGGAATTTGTTTGGAGATTGACATCAAATTAAATTAGTTTATTCCATCAGAAGATAATGCACACTTTCACATGACATTGACGAGTGTTGAGAATATTGTATTTGGTTTAGGAAATATTTTCGTGATGATTCCAAAGGATATTGGTTCCAGTGCTAAAAGTGTAGGTCATGACTATATATGGGTTTTCCTTATTTGGATTATTTATCTGATGTATGAGGTTCCACTGAATGTTTGGATTATTCATTCAACGTATAAAATCATATTTATATTTGTATAATGTGGACTTTCTAAACAAGTTTAATGCAGAATCGATCCATGTTTAGGTTAAGACACGTGTATAACTTAGAACTATAAGATTTATTTGTGAAATTACCCTTTATTAACATGCTATCAATCATATTATATTGTAATTATGATTCATATTATTATTTAAATAATTAAATAATTTGTAATCACGAGTTTTGAAAATGGATTAATGATAATCGCATGTTAATTTGTCTTATCTGCGTGAAGAAGCTGAACTGGTGTTTGTATGTTAAGATAATGATATTGAATCCTTAATTGATTGGGAATTATGTTAAAAATTATTGGAAACTTGTTGTATAGGTCAACCTATAACTTTAATATATAAAAGATTGGGTTTTGATTGTTGTACAAACCCTAAGTTGAGTTTGGATAATTGGGAGGTCGCCACAAACCAAATCAATTTGTCCTAGGGTGATTTTATTCTCCATCTATAGGGTAGCGTATATATATAGTTTGTAATTCTATAAATAAAAAAAGTTCATTTTAATTCGACTTTGAGTATATGCAAACTATAATAATGAATATAATTAAATTTGGGGATTTGGAAGGACCTTGGGTATATTAGTGTATATTATGTCCTGTGTGCAAATTATGTTATATATATGTATATATTATACATTGTGGACTTATATACTTAGCTGGACCACATAGTTAAGATGGGCTGAGTTCGAGTAAGTTATTTTCACTGAGGTGTTGTACTTTATGCTTCGGTTTGTTTATATATCTATGGGTGTTGTTGTTATTAGACTACGAGCGTAGTCTCATTTCTGTGTGTGCGTGTGTATTAATATATATATATATATATATATATATATATATATATATGTGTGTGTGTGTGTGTGTGTGTGTGTGTGTGTGTGTGTGTGCTGATATTTATTCCGATTGTGAGGAGAATATATGAATGTTAAGTATCTAAACATGGGATTGTAGGTAGTTTACCAGTGGGTATTATGTACGCCGTTGGTTATGGATAGTTGATATATTTATTTGTATATGTGTGTAGCTACACACCGGTTTTTATTATAACTGTGAGGATAATTTGGAAACACATTGATATATGTACAATGTAATTAATGAGGGTGTAAATAACTAGTGAAAATGTTAAAATGCACAAGGAATGGGTTAATCATAAGTAGTAATGAATGGTTATGAATGCGTGATTATCGCATATCCTTCGTAATGGATTTATGTAGAATAGTTACACTCTTTGTTCGAATTCTATGTGGGGTCCGAGTTGGGATATTTATCGATCATCGGACACTTGTGTTTAGCTTACTGTATGTGATAGACTTTAACAGTCGGGTGATTACACTTTGTTAGGTAGGTCCAAGATGATTGATTTCGCTAGGACGATGGTATATAGGTATATTAGATCGTGTATTCATATTTTGGAGTTTGTGTAAATTCTCCTTGTGGTTCGGCCTCGGATGGTTGATTTCTTTGGGTCGATGGAGTATATGTATAGTAAATTGTTCATACGTATTGAATTTGGGTATTTACTTAGAGAGTCACCTACGATTGTCTTTAACAAATGCTCAAGATAGACATAAGAGTATCAGGGTTATACGGGTTTGGGTTTGGGTTAAGCGGGTTTGTCCTTGTATTGTGGTCAGGTGAGGAGGGCTGCCGGCGGAATCGCAGGTGGTTGGTTTATGAGATATATGGGTTTGGTATTGGTGGTTTAGGTGGTAGAGAAAGAGGGTAAGGGTGAAGTTGTTAATGGAGGTTTGTATTGGTAAGAGGAGAGAGGATATGGGTTGTTTAGTGGGGAAGAAGAAGGTGATGAATAGTTGAGGGGTTGGCTTTGTGTTTATGAGGTGTAGGGTAATGTGGTGTTCCTTAGGGTGTGTGTGGTAGGATATGTTTGTGTGTAGGGGTTATGGGTGATGTGTGTGTATTTAATTTGTGACCCTTAAATAATAAAGACTCAACTAAAATTAATAAAACTAAAAATAAAAAATAAACTCTAACTAAAAATAAAACAAACTAAAGAAACTAAAAATACAAATATTAAAACTAAAAAAAAAATCAATTCCTAAGCCTATATAAAAACTAAAATAAAACAAAAGAAATAAAATTTAAAATTTAAATGAAAATTAAAGTCCTAAAAATAGAAAATATAATAAACTAAAAATAAATTCCTAAAAACTAATCCTAATAAAATAAGACTACACTAAAAACTAATAAAAATCAAAATAAAATAAAATTATACTAATAAAATAAAATAAAACCTAGAAAATACTAAATAAATCTAAAATAAATCCCAAAAATAAAAATGACTCAAACTAAAAATCTAAAAAATAATAAAAAGGGACAAACAAAACACACACTGGGTTCGGGGTAGGTTTAGGCTAGGTTTAGTCTCGGGTAAGGGTTTAGGTAGGTTTAGGGACAAGGTATTTAGCTCCATAAAACACACAATTGCCTTGAAATATAGCTTTTGACACCACAACGTGCATTCGGCCTATAAAATAAACATTTAAGCACATAAGACCCATATTGTCGAGAATTATCAACTAAAGTACATCTATTTGGGGTATAAATTGTACAGTTTTGGGTGCTTATCACACCACCCCCAAACAGTGTGTTTCTAGTCCTCGAGCAATAAGATAAAGAGAAAGAGAAAGATAAGTAACCAAAAGTGTACCACCTTCGCGGGCACTTACGATTGCACTTAGCATGTGCAACAAGCACTTAACCTATAGGGTGCCCTATAGGATGAGTTGTGTCTCTTGAGGGTTTGCAGGGAATATACCCACAAAATTCTTATTTGCAAAATGATTTATTGAAAGGCAGTCAATCTCTTATTAGACATAGAATAGTCGCACAATCCATCATGAGATAATATTTTCAGAAATACGAGCTAGAAGTGTAAAAATTTTAGCTAAGTAAATACTCAAGTCACATCCTTCCTAAAACTCAACGTGTGTGGTGTGAATTAGTCAAAACGGGTCGAGTATCACAAGAGTAATTCCTAGTCGGAATCAACGCTTCAACTTTAAATCTCACGGATATCTCTCTCTCAAACGAACTCTCAAGATATGGGTCAGTGTATCGCTCTTGTGTGTGAGGAGTTGAGTAAATGTAAGCAAGTTCAAACGTCTCACACACGTATAAGAAAGAACGAACAATTGAAAGAAAAATGATCTCATAAAATAATGCTAATCACTATAGTGAGAACGTCGAGTTATTCACCACGTCGACTTTCATTTGCTCGAACACCTAGGGGAGATATGGATATATATGGGTGAGGGTAAATGAAATGGGAGGTAGGATGGTGATGTATGGATGAATGTATATGATAGAAGAGTGTTATATACTTTAAGCACAAATGTCTTTGTTTCAAAACCAACTACTGACTACAAACTCTTTTTTTTTCTTTTCTCTCTTTTTTTTTGTTTTTTTTTTCGATTTTTCTTTTCCTTTTCTCGAATTTTCTTTTCTTTTTGCTATTTTTATGTTTTTCTCTTTTTTTTTTCTTTTTCTCTCACTTTTCAAACCAACACCGAAGACATTTAATATTTGGAATCAACACTCTTTTTCCCAAAAATGATGGGTGATATATGAGTGGAATGATAAATAGATGGTGTGGGGAATGTATATGGATGGGAAAAATATGGAAAGATAATGGGTGAGTGAATGGAAATGTGATATGAAAAAGTGGTAAGTGTATGGATGAAAATTTAGTGTTCGGGACAAATTTCAAAACACGTGTTTCTTATAACTCGAAAAAGATGTCGTTCTCAGTGATCAAGCCAAATTTTAATGAATGATGAGATCATACAACAATTAAATGAGGACCCAAAAGAAGTTGAATCAACTTGTGACTTGGAGATTGCGTAAAACACTCTGAAAGGGTGAAAGGCACAAATCTCATGGGCTAAAGTCTCTACTAGTGATCCGTAAGGTTCTCTTTAGAATTTTAGTACTCCTCACTCTAAACCGTAGTGACATGATAAGTGCGCAAATTTTGTTGAGTCTAGGAATTCATAGTGCAAAATGCCTTATTATGTATCACACAAGATATTTAGGAAAAATATTCTCTAGCTTGATTCCTAGACTTTAAAAGATGGATGATTGAAAATTCACATCAATGAGTGCGATGAAAGAAACTACACGAAATTTTAAAAATAAGGTTCAAAAATAAAAAAATTTCAAAGAGGTATGATTTTGATAAAATTCCCCACCCCCAAACAAAAAGGAACATCGTCCTCGATGTTAAGTAAAATGATTTTGAAAATTGAGAGCATAAGGTAGGAAAGATAATACCAGAATCAACCGCTAACGAAGTGGACAGATGAAGCCAAGAATAAACCTGAATGATAAGTGAGAAAAAAATATGTACAAGTCTATAAGAATGGTAAAGCATTAGGTGATGCGAAACACCACCCCCAAACAGGATGAGACTAGTACAAGAAACGCGGGCTGCCTCCCGATAGCACTAAGTTTAATGTCTTCAGCCAGACCGAACCATTCTCACCCTAAAGATAAGAACTAGGGAAGCACGGGGTGGCAGAAAAATTAGGTAATGAATATCACCCCCAAACAAGACTGAAGCGTCAGTCTTGTTGGATAGAGGCTAAAATGGGTCAATGCACTTGTATGGTAAAGTGAATCACACGATGCAAAGCATCGGTGGACCATGGGTGGGTGGGGATCAGGTTAGGGGTGAGGGTGAATAGGTATCGATCTCGGGCCTTATTGAGACGGAAGGTGAGGGCAACTAGGGCCCTATAAGCATGGTGCTCAAGTTGGTGAGGGAGGCAAAATGGTGTAGAAATAGTGATGGGGTGGGCTTCATAGAAATCACACAACCATTCTATAAATGGGCGATGGTAATGGTCGCGCCATGACACCCCAGGGAGCTGTCGATGGGAAAAGTCAACATCACAAGGAAGCGGTGTGCATGGAGGGACAAGCTCGATGTCACGAAATGGAGAGTAGCACCATAAAGACTCTCATAGATGGTGGATGATGGTTTCAGGTTAGGATCTAAAAATGTTGATGGAAACTTGAAATGCATAAAATCAAGATTCAAACCAGGTGGTGGGGTAGAAATGATAATGGGTGGGTCGGGTGGGATAAATGGTGTAGGAAGATGATCCAACTCAAGCGTGGGAGACACACACTCATTGGGAGGAGTATATGAATACTCACAAGGGAGTGTGGTTTCTAAAGATGGAGTTGTCAACTTCTCCATAAGAGCAGCATCGGGGAATGGTGTGGGTGGGTAAGACGAGGCACCAAGATCTAAGATAGAGGAATCACTAGAAATATCGGACTCAAAGGGAGCCATACATGGTGGGACATCATCCATATCCGGATAGTTAGGAGCTATCAAGGATTATATCTTGGGAAAATGGTGAACACTCGTAGCCGGAGCTAACCTAGAATGAAGTGGTTCCTAGGGAACACAAGGGTGAAGTTTGATAGGTATAGACTCGGGCATTTTTTTGGATATTACGGGAGTGTGAGTGGGAATAGGAACCACAAGGTGGGGTTCATTTGGATATGGTGGAATTGGATCAGGCTCACTAATAAAAGGTAAGTCAACACATTTGTCGACTTGGGACCCGAACCATGGAATGGTCTCAACTTTGAGATTCTCGGGGTGGTAGGATTAGTCACACTCAGAATCCGTGTCACAAGAGGAAACATCATTGTCACACTCGGTGGCAACGATGGGTGGGGCCATGGGAATATCCGACTCTCGCTCACACTCCAATTCATTTAACCTTTGTTCAAGCCTTTGGAGAGCTTGCGTTTGAATTGCTTGCTCTTGATCAAGTATGAACTTTTGCACGAGGGTTTCGAGAGCGGATGTGGATGAAGGTGTTGGTGGAATGATGGGTGGTGGCGGTGGGTGAGGTGGAAATAACTCGCTATAATCGGGACTATATGGAGAATACTCATATGAAGTGTGTGGGTTGGGGCCAAGTTCATCATACACGAAAGGATCGCTTTCGTGATGGACAAATGGTTGATACTCATGGGGTGCGTAGTGAGGGAACTAATCGTGAATGGGTGCACAAGGTTGCCATGACGCCTGTTGGAACGTGTGAGGATCCACAACATCGGGTTGGGATTTGTATTGCGTGAGAGGGTGATCAAGCCTCCACGAATAACTCAGGTACTCACACAACTCGGGATTAGGTATATCGGGATAATGGGCCGAGGTGGATTCCAAAACAGTGTCATATGGAGACACATGTTACACGATGGGTGAAAATGGATATGACAAGTATGGACACTCATGGGATATGTGATTGGCATAATAACAGTGGGTTCACAACAAAAGAGGAGACATGGCGACACTTGACACCGAGGGTGATGGAATAGGAGGTGCATGCATGGATGGGTCAAGAGTACCAACAGTACTCATGAGAGAGGTGAAACGACTAAGAATATCATAAAGAGACGGCTCAGGATCACTCTCACATGTGCCACGTGTCAATGGAAAATGACCAAATTAGTCCCGTAAAGAACGTTCTTCGGCCATGAGGAGAGAAAATATTTTTTTATTTTTAAATTTTTTCAAAAGGAAAGAAAATATTTTTGGATTTTTTTTTACAAAAATGAAAGAAAATATTTTTGGATTTTTGGGAGAAAAGGTGGGGAAAAATATGGACTCTTTGAATTGGAGGAACCAACCAAAACCGACTACCGAAAAATGAAATTGGACACACACACAAGTCAAGAAAATTTCCTAACTAACACATAACCAATTTTTATCTTAAAATTTAGTGAAAGGGTAGTCAAATTTTAATTAAGTCCGTGGGCGATAAAAAATCACGAAAATCTGAGTGATCGCCTTTGCAAAATGTTCTCCTATTGGGATACCTAGTTAATTGATTTTAAATTTAATGATGGCTAGGGTAGCACACAATGGTAAGCGAGTGAGTCGGTTGATGAAATCCCTTCTCGTGAGTGACCGGGTGTAGGTCTTAGTAATTTAATTCATCACACCATTCAAAAAATAAATGCGAGAATAAAATCACACAAGGGCACACAAGCACACACAATAAAGGACTCGCTAACAGGAGAGGTGCGAGGGTTAGAGAAATGTACCTCCCACGGTTTTTACGCCGTGGGGTGCCAAAAAATTTGAGTCGACCGGGGGGAGATTATGCCTATCTCAGTCGTCCCCGGGAGTCCTACCGACCCAAGGTAGAGAGGCTTCTAAATCCTCACCAATGGACGCCCTCTCTCTACCTTGTACGGTTTCCCAATCACGTTTGGCTTCAATTATTACAATTTTAAATGGAAAATAAAAGGTGTCCTATGCACCATAATACAAGCCAAGAATGAAATAATCCTAAATACAAGCCTTCTAAAATAAAGAAAAATGGTACTAAAAATGAAAAAAATGCAATACAAGTGAATCACAAAATTGAATCCGCTCCGAGTGCTTCACGCTCCCAAGAATGGCAACGATGCCATTTGATAGAAATGACTTTTCTACATCCCCGACAATGGCGTCGTTTGATAGAAATTACTTTTGTTTGTATTTGTCGTTGTTGTACAAGCTCCTTCTAATCAAAACCTCAATTACCTACAAATATAAAACAATCTCAAGTGTAGAGGTAAGTAAGGGTGTCAATCCACTTCCTAGGGAGTAAGCTAGAGACAAATTCAATTGTAATTCACTTTTTATTTTCTTTTTGTGCTTTTTCACTTTTCTACTTTTTTTTAGCTTTTACAAATATTAAAACAATAGGGTGAGGTGAGGTCTTAAACTAAACTAAACTAAATGTGATATGATAATAACTAACTAGAAAGTGACTAAAATGAAAAATAAAGTCTAACACTAAAATAAAAGATAAAGTGAGGTAAATAATTATGAGAACAATCAAGGAGTGGTATTACACCACAAATTTTAGTTATTCTAATTAATTAGTTTAATTATTTGAATTCTCCAAAATTAATATCAAAATTACAAATCAACTCTCGTTGCAAATGTAATTTTAATAATAACATTGTAGAATATTAAGTTTAACACCCCACAACTCTAGAAAAGTAGATCTACACTCCTTTTAATTAATCACCCGCTGTGATCGATTAATTAGAATTTATGTCAATCTTATAAAATAAATTTAGAGTTGAAATTCAAGTAATAATACCCCACTTAAGAAACCCCTATCTCTAGTTCGAATCTAAAATGGGTATTATCGTTAGAATTTCGATTTTCTCTCGAAAATTATTTACCCTCTCTCGAGGCGTAAATCTAAGGGTGAGGGATCAAAATTAACATTCAAAGAGACTTTTCAAGTAATTAAACTAATTAAAATAAAATAACATAAAATAAGGGTTTTACCCCACCCCTTGAAACGGGTTTTGGCCTAACATGGTATAAAATTTGACAAATTAATAATAAAATGCATAAACAAATAAAATAGAAGGGTAAGAGGACAAATCTTCAAACAAGTCTCCTTGATTTGTAAAATTGGACTCTAATCCTCCATTGAAATTGAGCAACATCCATTCAAAATGAACTTTCCACAATATTCAATTACAAACAAACACTCATGTGAATCACTCAACAATTAATTTCTCATAAATATCTAAAAAAAAATAAAAAGAATAAAATAAAACTATTTACAAATGATAATTTTCTCTACAATTCTCTCTCTAGAATTTTCCTATCTCCAAGCTCTTTTTTATGGGGTCTTTTATCTTCTTTTTATACAAGGCATGGAGCTAGGGGTATATACGGTAATTGGTATAAGTGTGCATCTGATTTGGGTGTGTCATGTGAATGGGAATAAAAATCTGATATGGTGAGAGATAATTTTGGGATTGAGGTTAAGAGATATAGTTGGGGGGCATTTTGGCTAAAAGGGTTAAAAAGAGTTTTATACACATGTGGCATTGTTTTAATTTTGCTCTTTGGTTTTGTTGGCTTGGGATTTTAGAAGCAGGTGGTAATATCGTAGATGGGAAGAAAAATGGGTTAAATCTTGAAAATGGGTCTTTGGATTGAAATGGGTAAGATGGGATTTAATTGGTTTTGGTTTATGCAGGTAGAGATCGTGTTTGGAATGGAATTGGGTATGGCCGAAAGTAGCTGGACATGGCTCACCAGAGGTGAGTGTTGATACCAAATTTAATCTGCTGACATGGACCAATCATATGAAGACACGTGGCTATCTACATGGCAACAAAGAACACTTCTGAGGAACCCACGCGCTCCGAGGAACAAGACTACAATGAAGAAGACTAGTTCCCCGAGGAACTCACAAGCTCCGAGGAACAATGCCTCTCCGAGGAACTATTGAGTACCGAGAAGCTTAGGCGGTCCGAGCAACTCAGGCGGTCTGAGCTGCATCTCGAACAAAGCATTAATAACTGGATAATCAACAGTTCAACTAATTCATTAAATGCTTATCATTCAGACGCACACGCAAAGAGGGCATTAAATGTATTACCCTTTCATATGTATATCATTTAATGTATTACCCTTTCACACTATAGCCTCAGGGCTATAAATACATTGTACAATCCTCATTGTAAGGGGAGCTGGATCCGAATCCAACTGCGAATTCAGAAGGGAATTTCTTGATATAACTTATAATCGAGAATTCTCAAACACTCAGAAATAAAACAACAGTGGACGTAGGCCATTCTTATAAGGCTGAACCACTTTAAAGTTCTTTGTCTCATTTATTTATCTGTGATTGAATTATTAGAGTAATCTAATTTTTTACATCAACAGATTGGCGCCGTCTGTGGGAAACGACTGATAATATCGTTTTTCATAAAAAACAATCCATTACTAATGGCGGATATTCCTGAATCCAGCAATCGAAACGCTGGAACCCCTTCAAATCCATCTGCTCCACCAATTATTCCAGATCTGACTGGAATAATGGCAAATCTGGCTCAGGGCCAGACCATCATGCAAAAAACAATGCGATAACTCATCCAAATCCTCCATGGCGGTGCATCAACCCATTCTGGACCACGAAGCATTCAAAGAAATACCCGTGCGCCTTCTTCGCGTACTAGGCGTACTAATTCATATCGCAATGAGGAATCTGAAGATTTTTCTTATCAACCTGGATGAACTTCATCAGTACGGGCCACAGATACTGAACAACGTGTCACCCTCTCCCCCGAAAGGACCAGTGCATTGGAAAGATTAAGTAGAGTTTCTTATTTCGACCGATTAGGCCCTAGGAGGAAAAAAAGTCCTCTTAATGAAGCGTCAAGGAGCTTTCGACGACCATCAGATTTAAGAGAAGGATCTGCCCAGTCGCGACCAGCTGCTCGTCAAGATAGATCCTATGACCGACCAGCTGTTCGTCAACATAAATCCCAGGAAGCCACTTCAACACGATCAGTTGCTCGAACTAATAGGCCCGAGGAAGGAAATGATGCATGGAAAGGATCTATTCAGAGGCTGGAGGATAGATTAGGGGAAATGGCTAAGGCCAAGAACCCTCTACAACGAACCTTTGTTCGAGGAACGCCTTTTGTCCAGGACATTGTTAATTTTCCAACACCATCAAAGTTCAAAGAACCTGTTATGACTCCCAAGTATGATGGAAAGACTGACCCTGTCCTTCATATGGAATAATATCAAGCTGCAGCCGACATCTATGCTGTCCCAGATGAGATGAGATGCAGAGCATTTTCGGGAACACTTACCGGATCTGCTCAAATATGGTATAATAGTCTTCCTCGGGGTAAGATTTCAACTTTTCTTCAACTGGCTGAGCTATTCATTGGGAATTTCTGCTTTGGAGCAAAGCCAGTGAAACGAGTAGCACATTTTTTAAGTGTTAGACAAAAAGCTGGTGAGAGTACCAGATATTATATAACTCGTTTTATTAACGAGAAATTCGAAGTCATTGATTATGAGGAGAAAACAACGATTACCGCTTTGATGAGTGGACTACTGCCAAACAAGTTGTACTACACTTTGGCTAAAGATCCACCTCGAACCATGTTGGACCTGATGGGAAAAGTGTCGAAGATTATGAATGCCGAGGAGGCTATGTCTGCGAAGAAGAATATGGACGCTAAAGAAACCAATGTGGAAGGTGATAAAGCTAAGAAGAAAGAGCATAAGAACAATGGTGGTGACAAACAATCCCAAAATAGGTCGTCATGGGAGGTCTTGAGGAAATTTGATAATTACACACCTTTGAAGGCAAATATCAACCACGTCCTAGAAGAAATTAAGAACAACGAGGAGTTAAACTGGCCAAAGAAAATGAAGGCAAACCCTGACACAAGGAATAGAGAAAAATATTACGAGTTCCACAAGGATCATGGCCATATGACCAAAAATTGAATAGCTCTTCAGAATGAGATTGAAACACTCATCCGACTAGGAAAGCTAGCAAAGTACGTTGATCCGGGAGGCGAAAGAAGAAACAACGACCGAACTAGAGAGAGGTCTAGATCTCCTCGTCGAGCAGAGGACAACAAGAAGAGAAACCATGAAGTTGATCCAGAGGATGACCCCGATCTTCCCAAGAAACCAAGGCAGCCAAAACGAGAGGTATTTTCAATACGCTTTGGGTCATTTAATTGTAATGTTATTACAGGAGGAGATGCAGTAGGACGAGACCTTACTGCAGAAAGAAAAGCTTACCTCGGTGAGGCTCAAGCTTGCTCGTACATTTAGCGAATAAATCTAGCTGAGGAAGATCGCCCGAGAAAGGTGAACAAGGAAAAATTGGTTATCGGTTTTTCAAAAAATGACCTTGCAGGTGTTTTATATCCTCATGATGACCCGATGGTGATCAAAATGAGAATGAAGGAGGTCATGATTTCAAGAGTACTAGTCGACAATGGTAGCTCGGCAGACATCATGTTCTACTCATGCTTCGATAGTTTAAATATAAAGCTATCTCAACTAGAGCCTTACCACAGACCCCTCAATGGTTTTGCTGGCGAGAAAGTATTTCCACTTGGGACGATCAAGTTGGATATATTCATTGGTACGTGGCCTGCTTATCAAACATAAAGAATACGTTTCTCCGTAATGGATAAGAATGTCCAATCATCGTACAATATCATCATGGGAAGAGTAGGATTGAAGAAGTTCGAGGTTGTTCCATATACAGTGCATTAGTGCCTAAAATTTCCAACAAACTTTGGAGTAGGAGTTGTGAAAGGTGATCAGAAAGTAGCTCGGGAATGCTATTATTCATCCGCCGAGCAAGAAGAACTGGAAGAATCAAAGAAAAAGACTACTACCTATCAAGTGGATGAAGGTGCAGAAATTGAAACATTGGATCCCCGAGATGAGTCGCAACTCGTGAAGGGTCAAGTGGTGGAAACTACTGAAAACATCATTCTGGACGACGAACACCCTGAGCGAACTACTCAAATAGGTTCATCGTTGGAAGCCTCATTAAAACAGGAATTGATAACTTTCCTTAGAAGTAGAAGACAAACTTTTGCGTGGAGTCGTGAAGATATGCCTGGGATATACCCAAACTTCTTATGTCACGAATTAAATGTGAATAAGGAGATCAAGCCTGTGAAGCAGAGAAGAAGAGTATTCAGTCCCGAGAAGAATCAAGCTATACAGGAGGAAGTCGAGAAGCTCCAGAAAGCTTGTTTCATTGAAGATGTTAAATATCCAGATTGGTTAGCTAATGTGGTGATGGTAAAGAAGAAGAACAACAAGTGGAGGATGTGTGTAGACTTCACCGACCTCAATAAAGCATGCCCAAAGGATCACTTTCCATTGCCCCGAATTGATCAACTGCTGGATGCAACCTCGGGACACGAGTTTTTAAGCTTCATGGATGCTTATTCTGGTTAAAATCAGATAAAAATGAAACCTGAAGACAGGGAGAGTACTTCTTTCATTACCCCTAGGGGAACTTATTGTTATAATGTTATGCCTTTTGGTTTGAAAAATGCAGGTGCGACATATCAGAGGCTGATGAATAAGGTCTTTGCTGAACAAATCAGTGACAATATGGAAGTCTATGTTGACGATATGCTGACGAAAAGCAAGAAAGCTGTCGATCATCTAGTTGACTTAAGTCAGACTTTTGATCAACTAGATAAATATCAAATGAAGATGAACCTGATGAAGTGCATCTTTGGAGTATGAGAAGGAATGTTTCTCGGGTAC
This sequence comes from Sambucus nigra, assembly GCA_949130495.1. Lineage (NCBI taxonomy): Eukaryota > Viridiplantae > Streptophyta > Magnoliopsida > Dipsacales > Adoxaceae > Sambucus > Sambucus nigra. Next base: position 388,623,996 of record OX422212.1, read on the forward strand.
ATTGTCAATCAACGAGGCATTGAGGCAAATCCTGAAAAGATCAAAGCTCTATTAGGGCTGCGATCTCCAATGACGAAGAAGGAAGTACAGAGTCTCACAGGACGAGTAGCGACACTCAACAAATTTGTGTCATGAGCAACTGATAGATGTCTCCCATTCTTCAAGACACTCAGAAAGACTTTTGAGTGGAATGATGAATGCGAGAAGGCTTTTCAAGACTTGAAGAGATACTTGGGAGAACCTCCACTGTTGTCCAGGCTAGTGATGGGAGAAAAATTGTACTTGTATCTTGCAGTGTCCGAGAATGTGATTAGCTCGACGTTAATCAAAGTGGAGAATGGAGTGCAAAAACCAATTTACTACACAAGTAAGGCCTTCCGAGGAGCAGAGATCAGATATCCAAGGCTGGAAAATTTAGCACTGGCGCTTATTGAGGCAAGTAGGAGAATGAGGCCATACTTCCAGGCTCATACCATAGTAGTATATACTGATATGCCATTGAGGCAAGCCCTCCATAAGCCAGAAAAATCAGGAAGATTGATGTACTGGGCAATAGAGCTCGGTGAATATGATATAGTCTATGAACCCAGATCATCGCTTAAAGGATAGGTTGTAGCAGATTTTATAGTGGAGTTCACCTATCCTGATACCGCCGAGGAATAAAAGTTGCCGCTGATCAACCTGTGGATGTTACAGGATCAACAAACACAGGCTCAGACCAATTCCGATTGGTAAAAAGGCGTGTGGATGTTACAAGATGTGACGCATAGATAGTTGTGAGGACTCCGGACGAGAAACAAGAGTTCCTCGTTGATAAACCTGTGGATGTTACAAGATCAACAAACACTAGCTCAGACCAACTCCGATTGGTAAATGGGCAAGTGGATGTTACAAGATCATTGACTTCGGGCTCAGACCAACTCCGGTTGGTAAAAGGGCAAGAAGAAATGATCGACGAAGAGCAAGAAAAATCCGAGGAGGAAAGGAAGGAACAAATATTTCACCGAGGAACTCTAACTGATCAGAAATTCGAAGACGAGTTACCTATATGTAGATGGCTCATCTTGCACTGCAGGATGCGACGCGGAGATAGTTTTGAGCACTCCGAATGAGGTCGATATGAAATACGCCTTGCGTTTCCAATTCAAAGCTTCCAACAATGAGGCTGAGTATGAAGACATGATTGTAGGACTTAGTTTGGCCAAAATTATGGAGGCGCAACAGGTCATTGTTTTCAGTGATTCTCAATTGATCATAAACCAAATGATGGGAGTATATGCAGTTAGAGTAGAATTAATGATCAGATATCATGCAAAGGCAAAGGAGTTGGTGTCAGAATTTTCCGCTATTCAGCTGGTAAGAATACCAAGAATTGAGAATGTGAGAGCAGACGCCCAAGCTCGACTAGCATCAGCTACTTGCGCCGAGCTACGACGAACAATCCCAATTGAAGTGTTAGATGGTCGGAGCATAGATGAAGATCTGACGATGAACTTTATCACCCTTAATTTAGGACCATCTTGGATGGATTCCATCAGGGCATATATCGAGGACGGAGAATTGCCAATTGACAAGCTCGCTGCCAAAAAATTGAAGTTTAAAGCTACTCGGTATGTATTATCTAATGGTGTTTTATATAGACGAGTAATTATAGTAGGTTTGCAGAGATGTGTACACCCCTCCGAGGTGAAAGAATTAATTGAAGAGATCCACGAAGGGTGTTGTGGAGCACATGTAGCAGGTCGGATGCTTTTACAAAGGGTAATAACGCAAGGATACTACTAGCCGACGATGAGGGTTGATTGTATAGCCTACGCCAAGAAGTGTGAGAAGTGCCAGCGCTTTTCCTCCATTCGAAGAACTCCACAAGCATTACTGACACCCATAACTTCCCCTTAGCCATTTTCCATGTGTGGAATTGACTTGGTTAGGCCACTGCCAATGACCCGAGGAAGGTTCAAGTACCTCGTCGTCGCAGTGGATTATTTTACTAAATGGGTAGAAGCTGAGCCACTCATTGATATGACATACGAGAAGGTATACCAATTTGTTTGGAAGAACATCATTTGTCGATATGGTCTACCTCATGCCTTCATCACAGACCATGGAACACAATTTGATAACGAGGAGTTTGCCGCCTATTGTCATCAGTCAAAGATTTTGAAGGTCCACTCAACACCAGGCCATCCTCAAAGCAATGGACAAACTGAAGTGACAAACAGAACGCTACTAAATGGCTTGAAGAAAAGACTGGATGATGCAAAATCGAATTGGATCAACGAGCTACAAACAGTACTCTTGGCTTACCGAACTACTCCCCGAGTAGCAACTGGAGAAACACCATATATGCTGGCGTTTGGAACTGAAGACGTTATACCTGCCGAGTTGGGCCTCCCAACACACAGAGTACTAAATTTTAATTCCCCTGTCAGCGACTTAATGAGAAGACTAGATTTAGACATGCTCGCGAAAGTTAGAGAAGAAGTAGCCATTAGAAATGCTGCCTACCAGCAGCAAACAACTCTGTTCTACAACAAAAGGGTGAAGAAGTGCGACCTAAAAGAAGGAGACTATGTGCTGAAGAAATTAATTCAAAAGCACAATAAGATGGAAGAAAACTAGCATGGACCATACCGAGTTACAGAAGTTGTTCGACCAGGAACTTATCGAATAGCAACTTTAGAAGGCGAGGAGTTTAAGAATGCATGGAACGCAGAGCACCTACGCAAGTATTATCAGTGATGTATATGTAACACAGTTCCATCTGTATGAATAAAATGAAGATATTCTGCTAAAATCTCTCCTTTTATTGAGAATTTTTTGGGGAATACTAGTGCACACTACTCAGCAAAACTCGGCAAAGCTCAGACTACTCAGCAATAAAATATTTCTAAAAATACCAACCTCGGTTGGTTAGGAAACAAAATATTCCTAAAAATGCCAACCTCGGTTGGTTAGGAAACAAAATATTCCTAAAAATGCCAACCTGTTTGGCTAGGAAATGAAATATTCCTAAAAATGCCAACCTGTTTGGCTAGAAAACGAAATATTCCTAAAAATGCCAACCTCGGTTGGTTAGGAAACGAAATATTCCTAAAAATGCCAACCTGTTTGGCTAGGAAACAAAATATTCTCGCAAATGCCAACTTATGTTGGTCGGGAGGTAAGATTATTCCAGAAAGTGCAAAGGTTACTAACTATGGCTGGTCGGGGATAAAAACCCACCAACTGTAGTTGGTCGACAAAGAAAATTTACCGACCTTGGTGGGTCGGAAACATTTAAGAGAAAAAGTTACTAACTATGGCAGGTCGGAGATAAAAACCCACCATCTGTAGTTAGTCGACAAGCAAAATTTATCGATCTTGGTTGGTCGAAAACATTTTATGGGTAAAATTATTTCAAAAAGACTAACTATAGCTGGTCGGGGATAAAAACGCACTAACTATAGTTGGTCGACAAGCATAATTTAACGACCTTGGTTGGTTGGAAAAATTTTAAACAGTTTTTTTACTCGTGACTTTATTATTAAGTGATCGAGCAATATTATTGAAACTTGAAACTTTTTAATTATTACTGAGTTGGTCGACAAACAACACAATATTGTTATCTTTTTAACATATATGCATAAATATAAAGCGTTTGATAATTACAAGACAATAGCAATCAAGATTTGCAAACAAAAATGAATGTCTTTCATTGAATTCAAAATAAATTACATTGATAATGAAATTACAGTTACATTGACATGTATACTAACTATTACATAAAAAATTCCTATTCTACTGGTCTCTTCCCCTCTGCTGTTGACACAGGTTCCTTGCCAGCAGGCAAATCATTTAAAGACAGAGGAGAATTGATGTAGTTGAGATCCTTCAATATCCTGACATTCATCACGGATGGTCGATCTAAGAGATGCTCGGGACGAGATACCTCGATTTGAGAATGTAAATTGTAGTCACCGAGATACTTTGAAATTAAGCTCCGAGGAATGGCCCGAGCAGGGATCCAATCCATGTCCAAATTGTATGGTGGCACAGGCAAGTCGAGCAACCCGGGATCATGGTAGTCCCACAGATAATGACCTTGTTCGAGCTTCAGCACACCTAAGGCATTCAGCCAGCCTTGCTTGTAGCCCTCATTGTTGGCATTCTGGATACGATCATCCAAGTGGAATAGTGCTTTATTGTATGCAGCCATCCAAAACTCCCTGGGCTATTTGTGGAATTGATATGTTAGCTTTTCTAGCTGCTCGTGGAGATTCTTGATGAAAAGATCCTTATTCTCCAAGATTGACTTCTGCGAAGAGAGATGTTTTTCCAATTCCCTAATTTTCTTTGACATATCAGACAACGCCTGGTTTTTCGCCATTAATTGGAAAGCCTGGTTCTCTAAGGCAGACTGAGTCCTCTGTTCCTCGACAAGAACCCGAGCTGCTCTTGCTCATCCCCGAGGAGCTCTTGCTAGTCCCTGAGAAGATGTGGAAGGGCCCGGCCTCTTCAAGGTGTCCAATTCTTCCCTTAACTTAGCATTCTCAACCTCTAAGAACGAAAATCCCTCATCGGTCACTGGGATCAAGGCACTAGAAGTGGAAGCTGCAGACTTCAATTGTGACAGCTCCTTCTATAGGTTGTTGTTTTCCTTTTCCAGCAACTCAGCAATCTATCTGCACTCTTCGACCTCACCTCTCAAGGTTCTCTCCCTTACATCGTACCCAGCGAAAATCTTCTCGTAGCCCTTGTCAGCGGTGATCTGCTGGTACTTCTTCTCGTACCCCTCATGCAACAAAGCAGTGGATTCTTTGTATTGAAGCTGAAGGTCCTCGAGGGTGCTTTGAAGATCTTCAATCATTTCATAATAGGCAACGTTATTGGCTATAACCCTATCAAGAAGACACTTCAGATATTGATATGCTTCCACTGCCTATTCTGAAGCATCATGACCAAGGATGTCGACAACTTGTGCAGCACTCAGGTCTGTGTGACCAGCCTTAAAGTACTCATTACATTATCGCAGCAACTTTGTATCATGGGTAGATAGCAGTCCATCCTAGCCAGAAACTAGCAGAGAAAGAAGAGCAATCATCAATAAAAAGAATAAGCAGAGTATGAATGAAAGATAGACAACAGTATGCAAAAAAGTTCAAGTTTTATTAGATCATAATTCAGAGTTACATCTTCTGGGTTACATTTGATAAAGAGAAACAAAATAAGGAGAAACCCGAACAACACTACACCTTTTACTTATCTCCCAAAACCTTCTCGGGAAGTTAGGATGAAGAGGTAGGTTGCTCGGAAGGAAGGGATAGTTGCTCGGGGAGAATAGGCAGTTGCTCGGAGGATGAAACAATTTGTTAATTTTCCTCGACAGTAGGCTGGATGGCTACGGCATGATCTCCCATCACCATCAAAGACTCTTCGGAGGTAGCTTTGTCCTCTTCTAACTCTTCTAGAGTGGGAGGGGGACCAAGGATATGTCTCTGGAAGAGCTCGGAAGAATCATTGACCTTCATCTCCTGAAGGGCAGAAACCCATCCATCCCTAAAGTATTTGAGACTGCCATAGTCCACTTGCAACACCATGGAAGCCAACTCCTTGTTCCACCCCTTGTCCCAGCCAGAGCTGAAGGACTTCTTCACAGCCATCTTCCTCTTGGTCTTCTCCAAGGTAAGCTTTTTGGACAACAAGTCATCAGCAGCTTTCAGTTTTTGCTCAACTTCCTCCTTCTGCCGACCTACTTCCTAAAGTTGAACCAACTCCTCCTCGACAGCCTTGAGTTTATCTTCAAACTCTCCTGCAGTTTTGAGCTTCTCTTCAAGCTCCTTATTTGCCTTCTCCAAGGCATTTATTCTCTTCTCCAACTCCTTGGAGGCATCAACGGCCCGAGCTTTTTCTTGCTCGAAGGAGGCAATCTTCTTCTCCCAGAAAGCTTTGTCATCAGCATATTTCTGGCGAGAATCTGCTAGAGACTTGGTAGCTTCTTCCAGAGCTCCCTCCACACTGGGCGAGGAGCAAGAAGCCTTAATCGCTTCATCCTTCTTCAGGATTATGTTAAAGCAGCTCGTCAACTATGAACAGAAAAAGAAAGCAAGTTAGAAATAGAAATGATAAAGGAAATATGAAAAATTGAAAGTAAGAAGACTTACAGAAGCAAGGTGACGAGCAGCTAGTGAGGTGACAATGTCCCGACTAAGGTTTTCTTCAGTACCTTGTACCTCGGGAATGATTGAGGACTTTACCGAGCTCATGGCAGAGCTCGGGGGAACAAAAGTTGGGACCCCAGTTCCAGTAACTGGGGGCTGAGTAATGGTATCAGCCAAATTGACTGAGGAGATCTTCTTCAGCCTCCTCGAGGGAACAGGTACAGATTCAACCAAGGAAGAACCCTTCGTCGTTGATATCACAATCACCTCTCCAGGAGCAGCAGACCTGCTCGGAGCCACTGCGGGCTTCTCGACAACTTTAACAGGAGTAGCTGGAGGAGCTGCATCAGTCTTCTTCGTCCCCTCCCTTGGGACATCAATCCTACTCCTTTTTACCTCCCCGGAATCGGAGGCAGTTTTCTCAAACAGGGCAGGAGGTCTTCTCTTCTTCATCCTTTCACTTAAAGGAATATGGGATTCAGGCGATGAGCTTGTGGAAGCTGGTACTGGCTCTGATTCACTTATCACTGGACGAGCAGTGAAAGAAGTGGTGTAGCTCTTGTACTGCAATAGATACGAAGCCAATCTAATGTGCTCGCCGGTAACACTTCGATGCAGATTCCAGATAAGTTTCAAATGCCTTATATTGACATCTGCATCTTTTGGGAACTTTCTCTTGCTATCAACTGCAAATAAATAAACATTGTTATCAGTGGCGCATTTTATCAAACACAAAAGAAACATGATTTCAAAATAAATAAAATAAAATAAAAATAACTTATCCCATTGCCATAAGGAGGGCATCTGGGACCCTGGTAAACCTCATCTCCAGCTAATGGAGGGTGTTGCCAATTTTTTATGACAACCCCATGTTCAAAATAATCCCTATTGGCATCAGGGAGATTGACTACTAAGGCTCTATTTATAAATCTAGTTTTTAAATAAAAAATATTATCATTAACTGCCCATCTATAGTAGTACATGATTTCTGGAATTCTTATGCGAGTTCCATGGACTTGATTTAATTTATGCACCCCATTAACTATTCTCCATGTGTTGGGGGCTATTCTCGCAGGAACGACGTCAAAATAATGACAGAATTCCAGACACAAGGGATTTGGTGGAAAAGAAAATCCACACTCAACAATAAAAAGGCTGGGGAACCAATGTCCCTCAGCCAAATTGAAATAATCAGAAAGCTCAGAAAGCTCTTCCAAAAAAACCCAAGAGGGAATGGAAAAATCAGAGCGAAACTTTTCAAGAGACTCAACAGAGTAAACCATGGTGAATAAAGAAATGAAGAAGAAGGAAGAAGATCTTACAGGAAAAGAATGGATCTGCTGACAACGAACGACGAAAAATATGAACGCACAAGAGAGTAGGAAGAGACAACGTAAAACTCGAAGATAAAAATTTGAAAGGTAGAAGACGATGGGAGCGTCTATGAAGTTTAAATACCTTGCCTTGGGAAATGGTGAAATAATGATTACAAAAAAGGATGATTACGTTACCAGCGGCTAAAAAGATGAAAAGTGGCGCGGGAATCAAAGCGGACAACAACGGCTAAAAAGACAAAAAATGATGCGGGAATCGAAGCACGCAGAAAAGTCCAAAAAAGCATGATTCTACGAATTGGGAAGGAGAAATAAATACAAGGGAAACGCTCCTAAAAATCAGGAAGACTATTTAAAGCTACCATATTTTGAGAAAGAATGTTCCGTACTCCTCAAATTTCGAACTATGAAACATTGGGGGCTTCTGTTGATACCAAATTTAATCTGCTGACATGGACCAATCATATGTAGACACGTGGCTATCTACATGGCAACAACAAACACTTTCGAGGAACCCACGCGCTCCGAGGAACAAGACTACAATGAAGAAGACTAGTTCCCCGAGGAACTCACAAGCTCCGAGGAACTCTTGAGTACCGAGAAGCTTAGGCGGTCCGAGCAACTCAGGCGGTCCGAGCTGCATCTCGAACAAAGCATTAATAACTGGATAATCAATAGTTCAACTGATTCATTAAATGCTTATCATTCAGACGCACACGCAAAGAGGGCATTAAATGTATTACCCTTTCATATGTATATCATTTAATGTATTACACTTTCACACTACAGCCTCAGGGCTATAAATATATTGTATAATCCTCATTGTAAGGGGAGCTGGATCCAAATCCAACTGCGAATTCAGAAGGGAATTTCTTGATAGAACTTACAATCGAGAATTCTCAAACACTCAGAAATAAAACAACAGTGGACGTAGGCCATTCTTATAAGGCTGAACCACTTTAAAATTATTTGCCTCATTTATTTATCTGTGATTGAATTATTAGAGTAATCTAATTTTTTACATCAACAGTGAGGGTCGGACGTGTCAGGCCGGAGTTGTGGAAATCAACGCCGGAGGTAGGTCGGAGGGTTCGCCGGAGGTATAATTTTTCTGGGTTGAAGGGAATGCCGCAGGCGAGGTCGGGGACGCGTCATCGCCGACGAAGAGAGAGAGGGGGGTTGGTTTGCACCGGCATGGGGCTGCATCGGCGGGATTGGATTTTGGGGTGAGGTCGCCGGTGGGTTTTGCAGGTCGGGACGCCGTCGAGGGGGGGGGGGGGGCTCCGATGGGTTTGGGTTAAGCGGGTTTGTCCTTGGATTGTGGTCAGGTGAGGGGGGCTGGCGGTGGAATCGCAGGTGGTTGGTTTATGAGATATATGGGTTTGGTATTGGTGGTTTAGGTGGTAGAGAAAGAGGGTAAGGGTGAAGTTGTTAATGGAGGTTTGTGTTAGTAAGAGGAGAGAGGAGATGGGTTGTTCAGTGGGGAAGAAGAATGTGATGAATAGTTGAGGGGTTGGTTTTGTGTTTATGAGGTGTAGGGTAATGTGTTGTTCCTTAGGGTGTGTGTGGTAGGATATGTTTGTGTGTAGGGGTTATGGGTGATGTGTGTGTATTTAATTTGTGACCCTTAAATAATAAAGACTCAACTAAAATTAATAAAACTAAAAATAAAAAATAAACTCTAACTAAAAATAAATCAAACTAAAGAAACTAAAAATACAAATATTAAAACTAAAAAAAATCAATTCCTAAGCCTATATAAAAACTAAAATAAAACAAAAGAAATCAAATTTAAAATTTAAATGAAAATTAAAGTCCTAAAAATAGAAAATTTAATAAACTAAAAATAAATTCCTAAAAACTAATCCTAATAAAATAAGACTACACTAAAAACTAATAAAAATCAAAATAAAATAAAATTATATTAATAAAATAAAATAAAACCTAGAAAATACTAAATAAATCTAAAATAAATCCCCAAAATAAAAATGACTCAAACTAAAATTCTAAAAAATAATAAAAAGGGACAAACAAAACACACACAGGGGTTCGGGGTAGGTTTAGACTAGGTTTAGGCTCGGGTAAGGTTTTAGGTAGGTTTATGGACAAGGTATTTAGCTCCATAAAACACACAATTGCCTTGAAATTTAGCTTTTGACACTGCAACATGCATTCGGCCTACGAAATAAACATTTACGCACATAAGACCCGTATTTTCGAGAATTAGCAACTAAAGTACATCTATTTGGGGTATGAATTGTACAGTTTTGAGTGCTTATCACAGGGGTTCCTTATTTAGATTTTGCTTGCGAGAAGTACAACGCATGTAGTCTAGTTCGGTCGGGAGTTTTGAAGATTTGGATATGGGAGCCTTGGGAATTATCTTGTTATGGAATATTGGATTATGTGGTTACTATTGTGCTATATGTGAATTATTAGGCCACTGTATCTTAATAATCGACTAAAATAAGTAGAAGTGTATCGAGGGTTCGTTGTTTGGATTTTGCTTGCAAGAAGTTCCACGCATGAAATTTAGTAGGGATCGAGAGTTCAGAGACGGTTGGGCATTTGGACTATTAGTTTATTACTTTGTGTGTTATGTATATGGATTATTAGCTTTAGTATATTATGGCATGGATGGTTACAATTAGTTAGAATTGTCTCAGGTTAGATGAGAGGTGAGGCTTATTCTTGAATGAGGGTCAGCGGGTGATAATGCATGGCATAAATTGTTCACATTTAATACTGTCAAGCAACATAATATTTCTTGTAACTTTAGGGAGCTGATCCAAATCTATATAAACTTTTCCTCTAGGTATTATTATAGTTATATAAGAGAAGTTAAGGTTGGACTGAGTAGTGAGAGTTGCAATTTTTGGAGATCTAGTTCATCATCCTTAGTGTAGGATTTTATTTCATTAGAGTTACTACTCTTGTAGCTTTTGTATCCAGGAGTTCAATTAATTTTAGTTAGAGACTTTTGGATTATGGAAACTCATATTAATGGACTTGGTTTTATTAGAGATTTATTTTATTAAGTTCAGTTATTTTATTGCTCAATATAAATATTATTATGTCATGGATGGTTTTTTACTATCATTTTTATATATGATTGATGCTGAGAATGACATAAACAGCATAGCACTCCCCATGTTTAACGTTCATCCATATCAACTTGTCATGGAAAATAGAGGGTGTTATAGTTATTCCATATACTTAGAATTATTATTATTAATTGTTTGGCACTTTTAATTTTCATATTTAGGTCTCATTACCCTAAATAAAGAATTTATGGATTGCTACAATGACATATCATTACACATCATAACTTAAGGTTCTCTTACTTAATCTACCCTATCCCTCTTCTAATTTAATGGATTAAGTAAGAAAGCAAGACACCGGCCTTACACAGGTTCATCTCTATACACAAGTGTGATGTGCATCGATTTTCTTAGGGATGGCAATTTTCCCCAAAATTTTGGGTCCCCGCGGTTACCAGAAAAAAAATCCCCGAAAGTTCGGGGATAGGATTTGGTTGGGTTCGTGGAGTTAAAAAATCCCCAAAAAATTTTGGGTCGGTTTCGGGTATACCCTCGGGTCTCCGTGGGGATACTCGATTTATTAATATATAATGAAATATATATATTTATATTATAATATATATATAAGTATATAAACATCTAAAAATAATAAGCCCTAATCTCTCTATTTCCTCACGCCGCTCTTCACTCCCCCTCTTCTCTCTCACTCTCACGTCGCTCTTCACTCCCCCCTCTTCTCTCTCACTCTCACGCATGCAGCTAGGTCCCTCATCCCCTCATCCTTATGCCACTCATCCCCTCCCTCATCCTCCTCACGCACGTAGCTCCCTCATCATCCTCACGCCACTTCTGCATCACAAAGTCATCCTCACCTCACGCCGATGTAATTGTTACGATTGGTAAGGATTTCTATTAGATTTTTAGTTGGGATGTGTATATACCCAAATGGTCAAGTTACGATTTTGATTTATTGTTATAGATTGTTATTATATGTGTATATCCCCTTACTGTTTATGTTATAGAATGTTATTTAGTTGGTTTTTTAGATTTTTTAAGTGAGTGTAAACTCGCATTTTATGATTTTAAGTTACTGTAAACTCAGATTTTTTAGTTACGATTTTTTAGTTGTTTTTTCATCCCCTTAATGTTTTTTCGAAGTCTTTTAGTTTTTTTTTTCAGATTGATTTTAGTTGATTACTCATCCCCTAAAATGCTTGGTTTAGTTGATTTTAGATAAATCTAATAGATAATTGTTTTTTAGATTTAACAGATAAAATTTTCTTAATTTGTAATTTAAAAGTAACTTTTACTTAGGTGCTTAAAGAGAAAAAAAAATCAAAATGGGGAAGTCGATACCCGTTTTAAACGGGGACGGGGATCCCCGAACCCGTTATAACGGGGAACGGGGCAGGGATGAGGAATGGTTTTTCTAATGGGGATGGGGATGGGGAGTTAAAATCCGACCCCGAACCGACCCGTTGCCATCCCTAGGTTTTCTAGGTGATCTTGCAAACCCCAAAGCTCACAGACTTAGCCCCATACGTCTTTTTTTCATGTTTTCTTCATAGCATGTGATCATCTATTAATGAATTGTATTCCTTTAAGCATAGATCACACTCGACTATAATTTTAAACAAGGAAAATGATAACCTTGTCTTAGGGGTAAATTAGACATTATTAAAAAGAATAATATATTTGTGATAACATCATCATGTGGGAATATATTTCATTCATTATGAACTCTTGCCTCATTGGTCATCATTTTACGCATGGTAATAGTCATATGGGAGAGGCGATGCCACCCTAGGCTACACACTATATCCGTTTGGCCCAATAAATAGATAAAGTCCAATTGTATGTAATCTAAGTTAAAATCATTATGATATCATTAGCGAGAGATACTTTCACAAAGAACTGATAATGGCACTTCTAATCCATTGTTAGTGTGAAGATGAAAGTGTGTGTGTATAGTATTACCAAATTCCAAATCTTAATCCAATTAATTAAATCGAGTGATCAAATACCCTAATTTTAATTTCAACACAGATTAATATACATTGTGTAAACATTAATCTAATTTTTTCTTGCCTAAACATTCATCTACATGAGCATGCAAGAGTAAAATAAACAAACACACAAAGTCATGATGTATGAGGAAAACCCACAACGGGAAAAACCTCCAACGATCTAGCCTACACACGTAATCTATGATATAGATTTTATATAAGGATGATAAATGACTTACTCACTGACTCAACTCCCTTCGATCCACATGAAATCTTCACTCCTGAAACCTTCTTCATAGAGACCACTAGAATCCACCAACGAATCATAACCCAGTACTCCCACATCTTGTTATCCAATGATTTTTTAGTAGAATCTATCACGTAGAAACATAGAATACACCGTGCCAAACGAACTCGAACACTAAAGACTAAACAACTTTGAGGCTTAAAACATAAAATATCATCACATAATATTATATTGATTCAAGGGTATCATAAAAAGGGTGTCAATGAGTGTGAAAGAGATTGTAGTCTTTTCTCTATGAAAAACCTTTTGAATGCCGGACAAAACGAATTTGCCTCAACCCTCTTTAACTTGAAAATTTTGATAAAAATGATGGCATAAATTTTGAGGAGAGTCTTTAGAGGTTGTTCAAACAAAAATAGGATATCGTTCAGATGACTTATCTTATCTCATTTGAACAAAGGCAACCCATTCGAATGACACACCTAAAGTCATTAGAATGAGGATGAAATGTGCAGCTAATCAAATTTTGTAAAGTTAGGCAGTATTGTTTCGTTTGAAGGTCGTTAGAAGCTTTTTCGATCAAAAAATCAACGTGATTCGAACTAGTAACTAAAGTCATTCATATGACATTAACAAACTCATTCAAATGAAAACTAGAACTCATTTGAACGACGTCAGATAAAAAAAAATATTTTTCAAAAAAAAACTTTTTTAAAAAGTGCCTCAATAAAAATTAAGGCACCCAAAATAGAAACCTAGGGATCAACATAAAAAAAACATATATACCTGTTCATGAACCAAAGGTTGAATATGATGACATGACATGAATATGGTGTCTCTTTACTCGGATCTCTTTGTGTATTCATTATATAGGCTTGAAGGTACAAACTCAAACACCCTAACCTATGACTCTAATTATTTCATTTAATGGAATAAAACTAATATTACAAATTTTAAAAGTACATTACAAACATGACAAATTTTTCCTTACAAATCTCCCCTTTTGTCTATTCCGGGACAAAAAAATTAAAACTAGTTCGCCAAGCTCTACTACCCAATCCCCAAACCCTAAAGAAAAAAGACACGAATAAATAATTAACTGACTCTATCTCTTTTGAGGCTTTTCTCTTATGAAACTTTACCGCATTGAATCATAAACTTTCACACTTAACACACCTTTAAAATCTAAAGAGAACATAAAATATATAACATTATTAGACAAAAATCCCCCGTATATAAAATCCCCACCCCTTAATATAAACTTCGCCCCCTTTTTGTTCAGGAATAGACAAAGGTGAAAGTGCATGTGACACCCCGCCTACTCTAATCATGGGTGATCATTCCATTATTAAATTAAACATGAATAATCAATGGTGCCATTCTTAGAATCACTATCGAAGTTCAATTTATTTTACTAATACCCTAATGGGCGACCTAGTGTCCAAATTTTAATCCTTATTATTAACATGTAGTAAATATAATCGGAATAAATATAACATTCACCATTTACATACACATAACAATGAATAATTAGATGATAACATAAATATATAACTTAGTTTGGAATAACATTCCAGATAAAATCCCAATACAGTCATCCATAAGTTAAGTCTAAATCGATATAGGAAATAAACTGGAATAACTAGAAATATAAAATCTCTACAAATAGTAAACTACTATGAATGAGTGACAGGCCCAACTGAGATAAGTAAGGATAACTAAGAACTGAATAAATGTGGAGGCATCTAATAGCAAGATCATATAATTTCCACAACAGTTTCAACACGTCAAATGTAGGAACTCCTATGCTTGGTGTCCCTGTGACTGGGAGCCTAAAATTATTTTTACAAAAAGTATTTGAAACGGGTCAGATCCCAAGTAAAACAGTTTGAAAAGGTATCAAGTGTTTAAAATGCATCAAGATAAGATATTAAATACATTTTAGTACCATGTTCCCTCACTTGAGATCCTCACCCCTTAACTAATGTGCATGCCTAACGTACTACTCTAACCCACCTGGTTATGCTACCCACCTAACTAGTCTAACTTACATCTTTTCACATTTAATCATTTATAGTGCCCACCCGTATTGCCCATATCATACGATACTATCTTTTTTTTATTCTTTATATACAATAGGAATTACTAGTAAATGATTTAGTTCTCATACACTTTGGTTCATTTAGATATCACTATCTATCTTATCTACTAATACACTCGTAGTAAGATCAATCACACGTATATACATATTTATCACTCTTATCATATATACATATACAACACCCCTAGGTGGAGACCTATGGTGCGGGTGTACTCTGCTATCAAGTACTGGTACATCACGTACTATATAAGGACACTGGTTCGGATAATCTCCCTCGAACGATAATTTAAATCACACAATATTGGAGGCGAATATAGTTCTAAGCCTTTGGTATATGCTCATACCTAATGCACCCAAATGAACTATCACACCCTCATTCACACAAGTGGTGCTCAATCCCTAAGTTCTATGTCCTGAGGTATAAGTTAATATTCTCCCAGTTGGGCTCATCATAATAAGACTGTCCACGATGCAGAACCTCCCGTGATAGCAAGTAGCCTAGGTATGATTACACATACAATTCAAACAATAGGTATACACACCACCCATATATCTATATAAAATCATTATAGGTATACACTTAACCCATATCATATACTCCATACATAGTATAGTAACCCTCGAATATTCTACGTAGCATAATACTTCTTATTTTATAACCCTGAGTGTTTTCTAATATCCAAATGGTTGCCAATTGCCCCTTAAGTAAACTTAGTAGGTATCCCACTTAAGCCCTACTGGTCTTGGTCCTACATCCCTCTAATTATCCATAACAATAAATTATTATCCGAATAATCTTTAATTACCTGTTAAGCTTAATCAATTTTAGTCCTAAACTCTCCTAGTGCGACTAACCTCAAACCCAACATTAGCCTACTGCTAAATAGGATATCATACAATAATATTTAAAATTAATTCAAAGTTCAACCCAATCATTTCCCACGAGTTCTGAGAAAAAAAAGGGGAATATTGTGCAAATCTGGGAAATCGAATCGATTCGGCCAAGCAGCCGAATCGATTCGCCGTAGAAGGTATCATCTTCTTCCCTAAACTGTTACGGGAATTCACCATTGTTAAACCTCAAAACCAACATTACACTATCCCAAACTCCTAACCAAAGGTCTCTAAAATCATAGTAACATGTATCAATGATTTTTAACGTATAAGAAGCATTAAATCTTTACAAAACAACCTCAAATCAGATTTAACAAAATTTAATTTCTAAAAAAAACTAGATTATTATTCACGTTCAAAAACCTCAACATAATATCATATTTCTTCCCCAATTTCGTGATATTTTTCATCAAAATCATCCTACATGTATAAGGGATCAAATATATTATCATTCTTACCCAAGAATATGATTTATATCTCCAATTTTAAGATCAAAGTTCATAAAGTTCATAAGATGATCATCCTATTATAATATGGATGGTATATCAAATCAAAAGTTAGAAAGATAAACACTTGCCTTAATTCAAAAGTCTAATTTTTGCATAAGTGGTGGTGGGATTTGTGCTCTCCTCCTTTCGATCCACAATCCGGTGGTGGTGGTGGTGGTGTAAGAAGGTGGTTTTTGGCCTTGAAACCGTAGGAAAAACTCTCATTCTTACTCATGTGAATCTCCCTTTGGTTTGGTAACTAATAACCCCAATTCCCTTTAAGTGTTATCAGATATAATCCTCTCATTTTCATGGATTTATTTTCTCCAAAATTTCAAAAGACTGAAAAACCCTTTGGGGTGCTAGTTTGGCCTAAAAGTGCCCCAGGACCCAAACTAAATCCCCGGATAGACTTTTCGGACTATCTCGACCATTCCGGATATACTGGCGCACTCTAAATGACCATATGAAATATCAAAAGTTAAATTATATTTTATTTTCCAAATTAAGTCCCAACATAACAAACACGCACATGCTGACTAAATTTATCGTAACTGCCGTAATTATCAATCACGACAATTATATTATTTTCTTTTCATTATTATTATTCATTCACTAAGTAGTATTCAATATAAATAAATATTAACCCTTATCGCGCCAATTAATATTTATTTTACCAGATTAATTTTGCCAATATAATTTAATTAATCCCAAATTAATTCCTAATATAAAAACCAATAAAATTATGGGGTGTTACAGTGCATAATATGAAACAAATTATCATAAACAAACCAATCATCTCATGTGATGTGATGTGAAATAGCAATAATAAAAAAAAAGAAAACACAATTATAAATAATACAAAAGATACATCAGTGATGAACATAGATTAAATGCATGCAAATACTCAACAAAATATCTATATAATACGGAGTAAAAGGTTTTTACTATTCCATAGGATGATAACTTAATTAGGGGCTAGGATTGAATGGTAAAAAATCGAATCCAATGGTTGTGGTGCTTTCCCCCTCTTTTTTTATTCTAACTTTTACTTTTAATTCAAATTTGAGGGCATTATTATAAAAAAAACTCCAATTAGTCACACATACCGTCATACCCACCTCACCCTCACATACACGATCTTCATCCTCTCTCTCTCTCTCTCTCTCTCTCTCTCTCTCTCTCTCTCTCTCTCTCTCTCTCAGCTCCCCGCTTCTCCATTTTCTTATTCTTCAAGGTTTGATATCGCAACAAAAGCAAAAACCCATTTGAATTTGTACTTTATCCTCTTTTCTGTCTTTTATCTGTGTAACAATCAACAGACCATGTATTTATTTACTGTTCTTCTATTAAATTTCTTTGTTATATGAGTTTATAACAAAGAATCTCAAATCTCATTACTAAGAATTTTTTTTGCATCTCTACTGATATTTAGATTTTGTTCTCAAATTATTTTTAGATTTTGACTGTTGTTATTTAGGTCATACAAATTTGTGCATTAATTTTTATACTGACTTTTACCCAAATTCAGTATGAGCAGAGACTCGAGTAAGAGCAAGCGTAGATCTAAATATGGAGAACTTCTCCAGATTTTGGAACTTAATCAATGAGACGACCAACCATTTTTGGGTTTACACATCTCTCCACGCTATGACATTGGAGGAGAACAACAAATTTGTTTTTCTTATATATGGTCTGTTTAAGTTTTACACACTCCTACAAGTATATTAATATCAGTCTCTTATATTTGTGTAGATCTGAGATTAATTATTTTTTGTTTGTTTGGGTTGTTCATACTATTGATGGTTTGGGTTGAATCATAAATTTTAATGGGTGTTTTTCACATAGATATTTTTTGGGTATGTTCACAGGTACAAAGTGTTTTTGTTTTTGGGATGCCATATGTTCGAGTACTTCTTTTGGGTTCTCATCCGGTAAATCTGTTACAAAGTGAGAGTGTTTTTCTATTCTCTTTATTTATTTATTTATTTATTTTTCTAGAGATTAGTTATTTACCTCTGAATTTGATAGTCCAGTTTCCCCCAATTTATTTTTTTGTTTACCTTTGAACTCTTCATTTTTTTCGTGTGTTAAATTAACATCATAGGTGGGTTTGAAGTTTAGAGTGGGGTTTGAAGCTTCTTTGTTTGTTATTATATTTTTATTTCTCTGTTTTTTACTAAATTTATTTGTCTCTCTATTTTCTTTTCTAATCTTAAAGCTTGAAATGTATTCTTAGTGTCCATTGTACAATTTCTCCATCTAATATGTTGATTCACTAATTTGTCTACTCAGTTCCTTCAACAGAGAAATTATGCAAGGGGTTTGATACATATTGCATTTAGTTTGTGATACATATTACATTTAGTTCTCTAGAGAAATTATTCTATGTCGCTATCTAATATTTACTTTGGTTTGTGAGTTTTGGTATAAAATTATGATATTTGATTTCTTCCTTTTTTTATTCAGTTTACATATCACAAGTTTTGATACAAATTACACTTGATAAATATAAATTCCATGAGTATTGTGAAACTGTAGTGTAGTATGAAACTATTTGTGGATATCGGAGTTTACATGTTTTGATGGAAAAGTGTATAACTGTTTTGATGGAAATAAGGGTTTCGATGGAAATAAGGGTCATGTATGTGGAATTATATCATTTACGATCTGATTTGTTGACTTGAGTCCCAATTTTTGGTTTCTTTGTTGCTCTCAGCTATTACAGGTGTAAAACTAGCAAAATTTAGGTTGTTTTGATGCTCTCAGGTACTGTAGGCATAAATCTTTGGTGTACGGTGTGTTGATGTTTTATAGTTGTGTTCTCTAACTTGAGTTGGTCTTCTTTATATGTTCATTATTGTTGATTTTTTTGTAAACACGTATCCGTGATATTAAAGTGCCATAGGAATTTTTTGAAATCACAATATTTTTCACTTAGCTAACAATTGTTGTCGAGTTACTGACATTTTTTAGTTTTCGAGCAACCGACATTTTTTGGTTTCCCCATTTTGGTGTTTTGGGTGGAGGGTTGGTCGGTTGCTATGGGTTTTAGATTTTATTTTCCATATCTATTCTGTTTTTTTGTTCCTAATCAGTTGATATTATATCTTCTATTCGCTTATGTTTTTAGTGGGACGTATGTACATAAAATTGTTTCTCATAGTTAAGATTTAATTGCAGTCAATGTAATAGTTCAGGGGTGTACTTGCAATCTATATATTCCTCTCATTGTATTCTCACTACCAAAGATGGTGTTAATCTGTTTTTCCATTTTAGTTTACATTTTCAAATTCTATGGTGTGCGTCGTGTTGATTCTTAGTAGTTGTGTCCGCTAACATAGGTTAGTGTTCTTTATATGTTCATTATTGTTGATTTTTTTAACACATATATGCAATATTAAAGTGTGGTAGGCATTTTTCTGTTGAGCACCTTCTTTATCACTCAGCTAACAGTCGGCGTCGAGTTATTGACATTTTTTTAGTTTTTCGAGTTATCGACATTTTTGGGTTTTCCATTTTATAAGAAGGTTTATTCGTTTTCTTTTCAATAACTAATATTTATTATACTATTTGTATTTTAGATCGATAAAGTTGCCAGACACAGTCCACACATTCGACTTGAGCTACAAATGCCAGGGGATAATCGGATTATGTGGGCAACATTTTTTTATGGTAATTTTTTTTTAATATGTTTGATTTTATGTTTATGCTCATATGCAATAATTGTTTTTTCTTTCATTGAACCCACATATTCGTATAAAAATCTGAAGGTAATTTTTGATAGTGTAATGCTTGCATGTGTGCAAATTTTGAAGGGTTCTATGTTTGCTGGAATTTGATACGCTGATCTAAATGGCCTTTTGTGTTTGTACTATATTTGTAAGCATCTCATAATGCCATGTCACTGTAATTTTGTTTGGATAGTGTTCCTAGATGTTGTGTGCATCGTATTTTAGTAATTCATCACTTATTTTCATGATTTTTCATTAGCCAAGGTTACTAACTATTATGTATGATTATAGGCACACCTCAACAGAAGCAATAGATGTAGGTACGTTACTGTAATAATTTCTTGAGATATATTTTAAACACACTCTGATATTTTTACTGTTTAATCATTTTGTTACCGTTTATAGTTAATTTTGTGTTCTTATAGTTTTCATTTATTAACTCTTACTTATGTTTGACATTTGATGTTTAATCTTTACTATTTTGGCTAATTATGTTTGGTGACTTAATCTAATTATGTTAGGTATGACTTGAGCTGATGGTTATAGATTAACAATGGCCAATTCTGTTTTGGAAATTGATTGCATTCTATTTGAAGTGAATGTGAAAAGAACACTTAAATTATTATTCCATTGCACTTGGAAGGTTCCTATGTCCCTGCTCACATTCTCATAACCATCAATCTTAAACCGTAATCTCACAGCCATCTACAACTTGCATTTTTATAGAGAATGAAGCGGACAATGTCGTTTGTTTGAATGGTATTGAAATATTATAAAATACATACATGAACTTAGGGATTTAAGATTGTTTTTAATTATTTGTATAAATGTTTCGATTTGTAGAGAAATTTCTTTGGGTTCCCTGTATAATTTATATGCATCGCTGTTGCTGATTCGGTTAATTGGGAATTGTATGATAAAATGTTTGCATTCATTCGATTTGCAGATCCACCCCTCACCAGGTATACTTTTTTCTTTAAATTTTTTGTGTTTGTGTGTGTTCTCTGTAATTTTTTTTATTATATTTGAGAATTTCAATTCATAGAAAACTCCTGAAGTTTTTTACTCATGTACTTTTATGTCTTCTCTATTTTGATCTCGGTGGGACACATCGAGGACCCATGAAGTTCAGGTTATCAAGGATTTTAGTACAAGTTGATTTCTGTAGATTTTAGTTTTGTTCAAGTCACGTTTCTTCATCTATGAGTCACCACAATATGAGAGAAATCGGGTTTTAGGTATACTTTGTTATTTCTCCATTTATACAAGCTCTTCATAAATTGGGTTCCGTTACCATCTCTATTTTTTCAGAAATCAGGAATACCATAAGTGCAACAACCCTATTACCATCTATCTATATATTACCAACTCATTATAAATGAAAATTACCACTTATACAATCTCTTCAGAAATCAGGTATAATTTTTGCCATCCATCTACGTTTTCTCAAAGGTTCGATAATCTTGGTGTATATTTATGTTTGAAAAAATGACTCATTCAGAATTTGTTAAGTTTTCTTAGAAAAAAGTTGTATAGAGATTAACTTATAATTTCATAGAAAAAGGTTGTAAATAGTCTATGGTTTAATTTCTTAGATAAAAGTTAGACATCATTTAAGAAATTGTATAGTGTGTTTATTGTTTGATAGTGTCGTTTTCTCGGGCATCTCTATGCTCATACTTGTTTTTACCCAATAACCATTTTTGCATAAAGGAATAGGTTGACTAACTTTTCTTTTGATTACAGTTGGGAACAAGTTAAATAAAGACATTTGAAGTTTTTTGAGCTAATTCATTTTCCACCTATGGAGAACTACCGGAACCTTTGGTGACACCACTAATCGTACTATCTTCAATCGACCCATACAGTATCTTATTTGGATTAATATCATTCGAACCAAGAATTAACCTAAGTCTAACCATGACCACATGAATTTTTGTAAAAGCATGCAATAATTAACATGTGATGTCTCTGTAAAAGTATGCAAGAATTAACAAGTCTAACATTAAGTGCCACCAAATCAGATTTCCTCAACCAAATGGATGATTATTTAGCACCATGGGTTTCGGGAACCATGGTGACATAAGATTTATAATTCCTAGGACTTCTTTTGAGATAAACAAATCTCATGCGGTGACCTTTCCAACCACTGTGTGTGCATGTGTAAACACGAGGAAGCGCATGCCCGATTGATGTTTGGGAAAGTCCTTAGCGACAGTTGACTCTCTAAAAGTCTCAATCTTGTCTTTAGGAGAGGAAGCATTTGGATAATTATAACCTTAACCAATTTTTTCATTATTTATTTAGACCGTTCCTAATATTTTATACAACTTTTTAGACATAGATTCCAAATCAATCTAGACATGACCTAAGTTATTTAATTCATATTTTAAATTCAAAATTTTATAATCAAGAAAAAGTTTAGACTCGTCAAATTTTAGATATTCCTTATTCATATTCGACCATTCGTAGAAATTTCTCTCTCTCTCTCTCGCTCAACATATGAGAGCTTCTCCCTAAGATTCTTCTCACGTACCCTTAAATCCTCAATCATTTTCTCATTATTTTCTATAAAAATTTCTTTCAACCTAGCCTATAATATCAAGTTAGACCTTTTGAACTCCAAAGACTCCGTATATAACTCACTAAAGGAAAATTGAAGCTCACTCTCTACGTCACTCAACTCCTTTTACTCATTCTTGTCACAAACGTGGGAATTAAAATACTATCCCTTAGAATTGTCATGCATATGATTATCTTCACCATTTGAATATTTTTCATTTAAACTCATACGATAGCTATGAAAGCAGTGCAGTTATGCTCCACGGGAGAATTAGGCTCCTTTTTTTACTTACTATCACTATGGGTTTTATTGTATGCTCCAGACTTCTTACCTTCTCCCATTAGTTTAGTGGGACACTCAAATGCACGATGCCTAACAGCTTGTCATTCAAACACTTGTTTAGGTCATCCACTTTCTTAGGGTTATTCCTCTTCTTCCTATCACGGTCATTGTTAAAATTCTTTTATTTCTTATTATAATTATTTTCTTCTCTAAGCTTAATAAATTTAATGAACGTTTTTTCAAACCTAGCAATTGTTTTAGGTTTTAACTCACCATTGTTATGGGAATTCGACACATCCTCTTTATGGTTTTTCAACGCAAGACATTCACCTTTTTCTTCGGGTGACACATGTTCATATCGTAGGTTTGGATATCGCCTACAAGTTCTTGTACTCTAAGATTATCGACACCGCCAAGAGAATCTACGTACGTGACCTTACCATTAAATCTTTCAAGTAAGGACCTCAATATTTTTTTAACTACTTTGGGCTCACGGATAGGTTCACCTAAGTGAAACGAGGAATTAACAATGTCTAGAAATCTAGCATAAAGGCATCAAACGACACATTTTCTTCTAATCTAATCGTCCCAAGCTTAGTTCTTAGATTTTATAACTTAAATAGACCAACAGTATCCGTACCCTCATATGTGGATTTCAAAATATCCTACGCATCCTTTTCTCTCTCACACATCATTATTCTCCTAAACTCTTCAGTCGTGATAGAACAGAAAAAAGTGTTCACGTCCTTAGAATTGAAAGGCGAGGCATATTTTTCAGCCTTAGTCCAAAGGGAATTAGCTTTGGGCAAACCCCCTCTATAGGAGGAGACCACCATTTCCCCACCGAGTTCCAAACATTCTCATCAATAGATTTTATAAAAAAAATCTCATCCATGGCTTCTAATAAGGATAGTTTGAACCATCAAACATGGGAGGCTAGGAAACAGAACTATCCTCGTAATTAAAATCCATTAAACAACCCTAAAGACACTAAAATGAGGATCAAGACACAAGAAAATCATAAGATCGAGTTATGAGTAAAAACCCAGTAAGAGCACATTTTCGCTTCGAGTCAATTTTTAGTATTGGATATTTTTATTAGGACAAAAAATTTAGATTATATAGGTGTCATATCATGCTCTATAATGGAAGAATATGAACATCAGGGATCTTAATGCATTAATGAAGTTCACATCATCATTCCCAATATATATTATTCCCAAAGGTACGTGACCTTTGGTTTTAAAATCTGTTGGAGAAATTTTTATGCGATTTATCAATTTTCCAAAATCAAATTTTCTAAACTTGTCCATTTTTTCAATCAACTGAGATTTTGTTTAAAATCTTGTTCTAATGAGATTTTACTCGTTCGAATGAGATGTCCAACGACATCTTTGTGGTTTCAACTGAAAAGTCGTTAGAAATCTCGTTCTAATGAGGTTTTGAAAGGTCATTCGGACGAGACCTTGGGTCTTTCATTTGAATGGAGCATTTATTGAAAATGATGGTTGCTTTCAACAGGTTTTCCCATGATCCCCACTTTCCCACTACTCACTCTTATAAAAACTAAAGGGACTTGGTAATAACTAATGAGACTCCGCTCCAAACTTTTCCAAAAAGCCAAATCTTTTTATCCAAACACTATGTTCGGTGAACTTCTACACAAGTTGAAGATAGCTTATTGCATATTGGTGGATACCGAGACATTGAAGATGTTGTGCAAAAGTGTTGGAGCTACACATGCTACGGACGGATGTGTTTGAGGCGACATCAGTGATACTTGTAGTGTCAAGTCTATATGCCTTTTATGTCCTCATTGTAAAATCGTATTCATGGTGGATTTTGTCTAGGCTTGGTCGTCCGAGGTTTTTCCCAATTGGATTTTCCTCATACATCGTGGCATTATGGTTGTGTGCTTTATGATTGCTATTTTTCATTTAGATGCATTCTTAGGTTAAAAATATTAAAATTGGCTCAACCACAACTTTTGGTTAATTAGGTGCTAAAATCACACTACTAACTTGATTATGAAAAAAACCCACATGTCCACGTAGGATTAATTAGTCATGACTGAAATTGGGAACGCATAAATTATATTAGCCGAGTCGTAATTTTACCCCTGTGTTGTATGTGTGTTTTTCGGAGTGTATTACACAAATTTGGGTCTTTGCCATATAACCTATCCTACCCCCTTATCAAACTGGTATCAAAGCTTGTTTCTAAAAATTACTTAGATGAATCCTGGAGGTTGTATGGAAGGCTATTCATCAAATAGACCCCATATGTTTGATGAAGAAAATTATTCCTATTGGAAAGCACGTATGAGATCTTCTTTAAAATCTATTGATGAACACGTTTGGCTTGCTCTTGAAAAAGGGTGGTCCCCTCGAACATTTATTGTTTGTGATGCAATGTGTTAAAACCTGTTGAGAAATGGAGTGAGTATGGTTGAAATTATGTGACTATAATTCTAAAGGTTTAAATGCTTTGCTTAGTGTCGTGTCCCCAGAAGATTTTTATCATATCATGACTTGTGAAACTTTGAAGGAGGCATTGGACGTATTCCAATTAACTCATGAAGGAACTAGTACTGTCAAGGCTTCTAAACTACAAACTTTTAACCACTCAATTTTAAACTATCACCATGAAAAAAAGTGAATCGTTTGACGAGTTTTATATTTGTCTTTCCGATATAGTCAACTCATGTTTTAACTTAGGTGATAGAATCCCTTAAAATTGTGTAGTTAAGAATACTCTTAGATATCTTCCTAGTTATTTTAATGCTAAACTCATTGTCCTCAATTCTTTAAGTTTGTTAAATTCATTAAAACATGAAGAACTTATAGGTGATCTCCAAACTTATGAGTTAGACATGTTTCCTAAGGATAGAAAAAAGAAAGGTAAGGGAGTTGATTTAAAAATTAGAAAGGAAGATGTATCTGAGTCTGATTTAGATTCCATTGATAAGGCCTTATATGTAAATAAATTTAAAAATCTTCTCAAATTTAAGAACCAAAATTCAAAGTTTGATAAATCAAAATTGGAGATAAATAGAAACGAGGAAAATAGAAGTTCTAACGATCAGAATATAAAGAAATTTAAAAGTGAAAATACTAAAAGAGATAATTCTAAAAAGTATGATTCGAAAAGATGTTTTAAGTGTGAGGGACAAGGTCATAGACCGTATAAATGCCCCATTAAGCTAAAGAAATAGGTCAAGGAGAAAGTCGTTTATAATGCGACTCTTAGCGATAGTGATAATGAGTATAAAGACTCCAATGACTCTAGTTCATCCGAAAATAACTTCACTGCTTTTATGGCTAGTGTTTCTATCTCATCTAGTGTGTTATATCCTAATGTTGACATTTTCAAGATGGAAAACATTGAAGTTGTATCTAATCACTCGCAAGGTAGTAAGTTTGTCAAAAGTGAGACTGAGATTGAAGAATGAGATTTTATATCCGCCTATTCTGAGTTATACATAGAGTCTTTATGTATTCAAAAGAATAATAGGATTTTGATATTTAAGGTGTTAACATT
The DNA here is from genome assembly GCA_949130495.1 of Sambucus nigra. Lineage (NCBI taxonomy): Eukaryota > Viridiplantae > Streptophyta > Magnoliopsida > Dipsacales > Adoxaceae > Sambucus > Sambucus nigra. The sequence continues at coordinate 388,650,366 of OX422212.1, forward strand.
AGAAAAATAGTTAAAAGTGCCTCAGAGATTTTGGGTGGAAGTAGTAAGTACCGTGTGTCATATGGTGAATAAAGTATACTTACGTCTCCATACTAATAAACTCCATATGAATTGTGGATAGGTAAGAAATCTAACCTAGAATATTTTTTGAGTCGTTGGAAGTCCTTGATACAACCTAAGGAATAGAGAGATACTAGGAAAATTCGACTCGAGAAGTGATGAAGGTATATTTCTAGGTTATTTCCCAAATAGTAGAGCTCATAAAGTTTTAACTTTGCTTCTCTAAAGTCATGGAATCAATAAAGGTACTATAAAAGATGATGCTCTAGATATATTTGTTGATGTCGATGATGATACTTCTTGTGAGAGAAATGCACCACCCCCCGGTATGAATCACACTGATTCTCATAATGATTTAGTAAACCCCACACTTAAAAAAGGCATCCAACATCTTGGGTTTGCAAAAGTCATGATCCCTCCAATATTATTAAGAATCCTGACTTAGGTGTCAAGAATAGAGCTTAACTTGAAAATGAGGTTACCTACTTTTGTTATACCTCTAAAATTGAACCCAAAAATTTAAAAGAAGCACTCAAAGATGAATATTGGATAAATGTTATGCAAGAAGAGTTGCTTTAATTTCAAAACAAAAATTATGGGGAATTGGTTCCCCAACCTAGCGATTTTAATGTTATTGGCACCAAATGGGTTTTTTAAAAATAAAATGATTGAAAGTGGTGTTATTGTTCGAAATAAATCTAGGTTAGTTGCTCAATGGTATATACAAATAGATGGTGTCGATTTTGATGAGACATTTACTCTTGTTGCTAGGCTAGATTTCGTTCGCCTTTCACTAGCCATTGCATGTCATCAAAAATGTAAGATTTATCAAATGGATGTCAAGAGTACCTTTCTTAATGATAAGCACCCAAAAGTGTTAATATAAAACTCCAAATAGACAGTTTCTAATTGCCAATTCTCAGTAAAATCGAACTTATGTTAGTATTTGTTTGTTTTGTAGCTCGATAAGGGTTTGTGGAGTTTAAAGTGATAATTCAAGGCAAATGCGCGATAAAAGTGGCTTAATCTCGTAACCTGAACCTTGTCTCGTACCAAAACCAAGCCTAAAATTAACCCAAACCTTCACCCGTGCCCGTGTGTGTTTAGTTTGTGTTTTTTTAGATTTTTCTTAGATTTTTAGTTTGAGTCGTTTTTATTTTTAGGTTTTATTTTAGATTTATATATAATTTTCTAAATTTTATTTTCTATTTTTCTTTTATTAGCGTATTTTCTTTTATTATTTATTTTTACTAGTTTTAATCTTAAGCTTTATTTTATTTTCATTAGGATTAGTTTTTAGGAAGTTATTTTTTAGGATAAGTTTTTTTAGGATTTTATTTTTCCAAATTTATTAATTTATGTTTTTTTAAGACTTTTGTTTTCAGTTTAATAGATTTTTAATTTATTTATTTATTTTTATTTTATTTTAAGTCTTTTTATTTTTTAGATTAGGGAATTATTTTATTATTATTTTTTATTTTAGAGTTGTAAATATTTTTAGTAATATAGTTTTTTATAGATTTTATTTTTTTAGTCTTAGATTTTAGTTTTTTTTCGTTCCAATATCTTATTTTTAATTTTTTCTTCAAATCTAAATAGCCACACTAAATCTCTACACTTATCCTACACCACATACACACAATCCTTGTCATTCACCCCTCAAACTAACCTCCCTACATCCTCACACACTAAATCACTCCCAACATCATCTTTAACACCCTTACTCTTTCTCCTCTACCTCCATTCTCAACTAACCCACAACCAACACTTCCAAGGCCCACCTCACACCACTGTGGCCATACCCGACCACCATAATCCGGTCCTCACTATCATGACCAAAATCAGGACCCCAGAACCAATCTCCATGACACATAAACCCGTCATTCCACCCGCTCCAGCGAAACCACCTTCCGGTGCCGAAGACCTCCAAAACCAAATTCGAAACCCATATTCCGATCGAGCCAAACTAACAGCAACCCGTAACCACCTTATGCCCTTATTCCTAACCCAACCTCATCCAACCCGAACACAAATCCAACAAACCTGAGACCTCTGCCTTATGACTTCGACCCAAGCCACAAACTCGTCAGCACACCACCCGAACCACCTGACTGCCCCGACGCGACCCAAACTCCGACCAATACAGAGACCGACGACGTCCATACTAGGTTTACCACAACCCCAGCCCATCTCGGAGCTACCCATGAACCCGAAACCAATCAACAAAGAAATACCCATTTTCCTTTACGCCTCCAAGCTTTTACCCGATTCTCTCTCCTGCTTAGGACTTTTGCCAATTAACAAAGACCAATAAAATAAAACAATGACCCACATGACTTTTACCCCAAATACCTTTTAATTCCTTTTCCAAAAATATCCTCACATGCCCCCACTTCTCACATGTGCATTCCCTCACCCAAATCAGATTGTTACCTCACTCAACACACATGCACACATATGTGCATTGTCCAAAAATACCCCTAGCTTCTTCCAACTATAAATGCGAGACTTGGTGCCATTGAAGAAGGGTCTCAATTTTTTTTTTTAAACTCTTGTGTGATAAATTTCTCTACACTCCTCTATAGAGAGTATTTGCATTTTTTGCAAATATCTCAATATAGAGGTGTGTAGTGAAATTTATCTCTAGGATGAATTCCACTCCACCACTCTAACGATTTTTTGCATTTTTAGCAATTATTTCAAAATAGATTGATGTAGTAGAATTCATCCCTTATGGGAGGTAAATTCTAATCCATTCCTTTATGTTGAGATTTTGCATTTTTAGCAATTATCTCAATATAAAGTAATGATCTGGAGTTTATTTCATTGGATGAGTTCTAATGTACAATTTTATAATGTTAGGATTTGCATTTTTACCAAATCTCTTTTATTATTTAATTGTCCATTATGAATTCACCCATTATATTTATTTTTTTATTTTTTTTGTAGTTTTTATTTTAGATTCAATAAACATATTAGTGAGTGATTTTAATTGAGAGAAAGTTGATGTAATTGAAGATTCCATTCCAATTCAAGTACAAATGGGTTTGATATATTCCTCTCTCATTATTTTTATTTTAATCATCACATGCTTTCTTTGTTTATCTTATATTTTTGGATGATGATTATCGAGGGCTAATATCCCATTCATGGGGTGTATTTTAAAGCCCTCATGAGTCCAATTTATCTAGTTTACTTATTAGCACAATTTTTTTTATCTCACTTTTCTTAAATTAGCTTTTACATCTTAATTAGTAGTTATAAAAATTAGTATAGTTAGTTAATTATTAATCCGTTGAAAAATTCATAAAAAATAGAAAATAGAAAAATAGAAAAATAGAAAAATCATAAAAATATAATAATATGAAAATGAATTACACATGTCTTCACATATTTTGTGTTTCATCCTTAGAGTTGGATTGATACTCTCTTACTTACCCTATATATATTTTGAGTTTATTGGTAGGTTCAAGGGAATTTTGATAGAAAAGAAGTTGCAACAACGACAAAAATATTCTCTTAGTGGGCTACCTAGTTGATTGATTTTAAATTTAATGATGGATAGGGTAGCACACAAATGGTAAGCGAGTGAGTTGGGTGATGAAACCCCTTCTTGTGAATGACCGGGTATAGGCCTTAATTTGATTAATTCATCACACACATTCGAAAATAAATGCAAGAATAAAATCATATAAGAGCATATAAACACACACAAAAGGTCAACTTTATCAAATTGCGTTGTCTATCAAATGGCATCGTTGTCAATCTTTGGACACTGTAACATGTGTATCCATATGGCACTATTTCGGAACCCACCATGGAACATGTGTATACATATGACACTGTTTCGGAACCCACCTCAGCCTATTGTCATGATATATCCAATCCCGAGTTGTGTGAGTACCCTAGCTATTCGTGGAGGTCTGATCACCCTTTCACGAAATAGGACTCCCAAACCGATGTTGTGGATCATCACATGTTCCAACAGTTGTCATGGAAACCTAGTGCACCCATTCCCAATCAGTCCCCTCATTATGAACCCCATGATTATCAGTCTTTTGTCTCTCACAGAGATTCTTCTCTCGTGTATGACACACTTGACCCCGTTCCCCACATTTCATACGAGTATTCTCCTCATATTAGTGTTAGTAGTGTGTTGAGTCCACCTCAACCACCATCCACTTCCTCTCTCAAAAGGCTCTTGAAAAAGTTCATACTCGAGCAAGAGCAAGCCACTCAAATCCAAAATGAAACCCTCCAATGGCTTGAACAAATATTAAATGAAATTGAGGGTGACCAAGAGTCGGACTTCACCCCAAGTCAACCCATTGTTGCCCCCACATGGAGTGATGATGTGTCGTCTTCTGCCACTAACTTTGTGTGTGACCAACCCTATCCTCCTGAGAATCTTGAAGTTGAGACCATTCCATGGTCTGGGCCTCAAGTTGACACTTTTGTTGATTTATCCATTAATAGTGAGCCTAATCAAATCCCACCATGTCCACATGAATCCATCATTGCGGTTCACATTCCCTTTCCCGTTATATCCAAAAATACGCCCGAGCTTTTACCTTATGCCCCAATTGCATATGTCTTTGGAATGACAATCTCTTTTAGTTTAGCTCCCATTACGAGTGATCAAAATTTTCTCGCGATTGAATCCGAGCTGGTTTTACCTCTCCGGATATGGATCCTATTCCACCATGCATGGCTCCCTTTTAGCCCAATATTTTTAATGATTTCTCAATCTTAGATCTTGGTGCCTCGTTTGAACCACCCACCACATTACTTGGTGATAGTCTTGTCCACAAATTGACCATTCCATCTTTAGAAACCACAATCTCATAATGAAATATGACTGAAAAGAAAGTCTAAGCTAAATAAAGCAATAAAAATGAAGTAGACTCCAGTTGCACCTCCAACTGATAACTCTGAAAATCCTATGCAGCTACTCCAGTACTAATACCTGAATATGTTAGTCAACGCACGAGGTGTGAGCCCCGAGCATGAATACACACTACTCCCCTCAAATTGGGTCCATGAATCCAGACAATAGCATTATACGCAATAAATATCACAATAGAGTATTTTAATTAGAAGAGTAGTTTAAATGCTGGAAAGATAAATTATTAACTACCCCCCATAGATTCTTATAAAAATCACACCAATATATTTTAATTATCCCACTGCCCCAACGTATTAATTTAATTCAATTAATACAAAGTTATCATTTATCTCAATCTGATTATCCATTACGGTATTTTCACAATAAATTCTACACCACCCGTAATTTCCCTTGTCATAGCCAGCTAGCCCATTTAAACTTTTAGCCCTGCACGTTATGCATGAGGTTCCACACACGACACGTCTTCATAGTCAGTCAGTCCGTTTAAACTGTCAACCCTGCACATTATTCAGACATGACACACCCACACGTCGCAATAGCCAGCCAACCCGTTTAAACTACCGGTCTTGCACATTATTAACGACACAATATATTTTAATACCCATTTTATTATCTTAGGTATTAAATTATTAATTTTTTCAATTTCACAATTTATAAATTTCCCCCACCCTTATTATCGATATGAGATCCTCAAAATACCCCTTAGTCCCATACCTAAGGGTCCCCAAGTTATCAATACGTCCTACCCTATGTATAGGATGAATTTCTAACATAAATATCGACCTAGTCACGTACCTAGACTAATGTAACAACGATAAAATACAAAAAACTAGCCCACCCCCGATATGATAAAATCGCGATAATCTACACTAGTCCCACAGCTAGAAGGCGTAAATCATCAAAAGGCCTACCCATAGGTCCCATACCTAGAAGGCATCCTAAAATATAGGGAGAACAAAAATACCCAACAACTCATTTTCACAATGGAAATTTAATAATACTAACAAGTCGCACAAACAAGCATAATTAATCAATGTACCAAACTACGTATGATAGTCCAATTCAATTAAATCTTAATTTAATTTTTACATCGTCATAAACACCCAATTAATTCCACTTAATTATTTTAAATTAAATACACCGAGATTTCATCATTAATACATCATAATTCCAATTTCATTATCTCAACACAAATTACATGAGTTATACGCCCCCAAATTCATTTAAATCAAAACTAAGGTTTTTCTACATGTAACCTACACTAATAAAACCCAAAATCCACTCATAAATCCTACGTACCCAAGGTTTGTAAATATTATTCATATTGAAAGATTTTATAAAAACATTCCCAAAAATTGTTATCATTATTCTTAATTAAGTCACTAATCTCTTTTAAGAAAAAATATGACTAAGGGTTTAGGCAACAATTAAAACGCATAATACTAAAGGAAAGAAATAGGGTTTTCATGCCTGTAATTTAGATGAAGAAAATCTGAGTTGACGGTTGAATTCCTCTCGAAGAATTAGCAAAGAGTCATTCTTGAACAATCTTGAGAAAACCTGGTTTAAAGCTTCAAAACTTGGATTGAAAATAGCTCTCCAATGGAGTTAAGATTTTGAGGGAGGAAGAAGATGTAAAAGAGGAGACTTCTCCTCTTAGGGTTTAGAAGAATGTGTTTTTAAAAGTACTAAATTTGTCAGTTTGTTTATATACCAAAAAGAATTTGAGTCCTAATCAAATACAAACACTCAAAAAATTATTATGGACGATCTTTTAGTATGTTGTAGCTAACGGCGACACGGAGCTGTTGTGAAAAATTTAGCTCGATCAGACGGTCAGATTTAAAAAAAATTATTTTTATCTTCCTTAGCTCGAATCCTCCCCCGATTTTTACACAAAAAGTTATAATTTACAATTTTTAATCCCGATTTAAATTCCACTTGAAACCTAATTTTTTTATATATATATAAAAACTAACATATTTACATACCAATATTAAATAAATCCCAATTTGCTTTCAAAATGAGAGATAATTTAATTAAAATCGGTTTAAAAATCACTGGTTGTTACACCTCGCTTGAACTAAGTAATGCCTAAGGTAGTTTGGGATTTCGATCACGATATGATAAGGCAAACAATAACCTAGGTGTAGTAGGTTGGTAAGGTCATTACTACTAAATGAAAAAGGTCAATGTAGGCAAGGGTGTGAGGCATCTGCCAACCAAAATTGTTCATTTATGCCAAGGATGTGAAGGGTGGGGTCTTAATCCTAAGGACGGAAGTCGGGCGTTGACTGTATAGAGGACTGACAATTCATATATTGCTTTCATGTTATGAGGGAGAATAGTTGTGATTCGATTCATCACGGCTAGGGACCTAAGTCAGGGTATGTGTCTAGGATTAGTTCTCGGTGAGAACTTTTGGAATGAATGACGTGACGTCAAGCATATGGCCTAGGTTCGCTTTCGTAAATCATAGTCGGGCGCTTATGGGAAAAATTTCTTGGGACGATTGCTTGTTACTTCTCACTCTCTTGTATCCCTTTAGGTTTCAGTAATCGGGGATCTGTATTCTCACTTATGTAGTGAGTCAAATTGATACAATATCATGGTATGGTGAGATTAGGCCTGGTAGAGCGCGATGGACCGAGTATGGTCAATGTATCTCGGTAACTAGGTACACCCCATAATAAGTATTCTTTATATTGTATAAAGTTTGGTGTATGGGTTTTGTGCTTTCAGCCGCACGATTTGCTTATAGTATTGATCTTTCTTAGGATTAGTGTCCTTTCAACTGGTCGGCACAACAGTCAGTGGCTCTAGTTGCAAAGAGCCAGATGATGACTTGAGGATATGGTATAGTGTTAGAAATCTAGGAGACTTGGCACAATGATGCTTTATGGTGAATGGATTAGAGCAAGACTCTAGTGGGTGCTCAAAGGTGAGTCGCCTAGAGTGGGACTAGGGTCATCAAAGTGACGTAACAGAATGTGAAAGTCGAATGCACGGTGATGACTTGGTAAGAATATTACTTCTTGGAGTGATATATTGACATATTATAGTTATTGGCAAGCTCATGTGAGTTGTGTAATAAGGATAGCCTAAACAAATTTGGGACGCGGGATATACGATCCTAGGATATAATTGGTTGTATTACGATTCACATTGGGTGAGTGTCGATCCCTAGAGAGGATTTTCCCATGGAGGCGTCAATATGCCTTGGGTACTAGAATTGGTGGTGCTAGAAATTGTTTGGACATCATCATAAAGTGAGTGGAGACTCGAAGTCGATTATGTGATGTCATGGTTAAAGCATGTCGTGTGTGGAGTATTTGGTGATAAACCACGTAGGGAGGCACATAGGGTGACCTTAGTATTGAGAACTTCGATGATTTTGTATTGGAGGAATTTTATGGCTTAGAATAGAAGTTAGTGAAAACCCCAAACCTAAGGATTTACAAATCAAAAATTTCAGGGATGAAATTCCCCAAGGAGGGAAGTTTGGAATACCCTTCCTTAGTATTTCATTTCAATTTTGTATAAAATGTATTGGAGTAGGTTTTGATGAGAATTATTAGAAAGTGTGGGTCAAAATTGAAGAGAATAAAATAATAAAAAAATGGAATCGTTCTAATGATATAGAGGTGCCATTAGAAATGAGACCCATTGTGCCGCAAAGATCGCATGAAGCAGGCCTTTGAACAATATTTCACTGCATTACAGTCCTAGGTTGCACGAAGGTCGTGCGAAGCCAATCATCGACCATGGTTGTGATGTCATTTGAACGAGGCTCGCTCATTCAAATGACATGCCTCGAAAATATTTAAATCAGAATGCCCTTGTGCGCTGTCACAATTCTGGCCATTGTACCCTTGAGTTGTCAAGCTTTGGTAAGCCCAGATTGGGCAAAACATGAATTTGAGATTTTGGGGTGTTTTATAAGGGTTTGTTTGGCTCGTTTGGGGAATTTGGAGGAGAGATGAAGATAAAAGAGGGAGAGAGAAGGTGGATAAGTCTACCACCATTGTTGGCTTTTCTCTACCATCCCAACACCATTTTACCACCATAAACCACCACATTCTTGTAGTTTTCCACCATATTAAATACTACTACACCCATTTCCACCATTGGTGAAGTGGAGTCACAAATTTTGAATAAGTATTGGAGGATTTTTGGAGAAGACGATGGAATATTTCATGGAGTTGAAGGGGATTTTGGTTTGAAAGCTTGAATGGGGCATAAATAGAGCATTTGTTAGGATGACTTTGGTAACCCCTTGAGGCCACCTTTGGAGGTGGGAGTTTATCCTCCTACACCAACCTTCGTACCACCATTTGGATATTTTAAAGGTGGGAAAATATTATTCATAGTATTAAGACTCTATTTTGTATATTTGTAGTTCTGTTATTAGATTACATGAGTAGGGTGCATTTGATTGAATGATGGAAGACATGTGAAATAAATAATAAATATTTTTATGGAATAAAAATGTTGTAAAATTTTATTTGTTGAAAAACAAATGATGAGTAAATATGCCAAAGTTTATTGGAATGAAGATTTGGGATTTTTATGAAAATGACCTATTTTCTAGAAAATCTAAGTTAGACATTTAAAAAAAACGTCTGAAAATGATGATTTATTTTGGTAAAACATTAGTGAAATAATGTTTTAAAGTTTCTTGTAAAATTGAACATTTTATGAAAAATGGACATTTGTTGAGTTTGAACAAATTAAATGTCTTTTATGCCTTGAAAGTATAGTTTGGCAAGTATGATGAATTTCTCAAAGGAAATGTATGTTTAACCGATTAATAGAATTTTAGGATTTAAAATCCATCTTCTCGTGCATATAAACTTGTAGTATTTTAGCAATAAATGTATAAAGAAGTCGAAAGAAGATATTGTTGGGTTTAAATATGGAATAAAGAAACTATAAATTCTTGTCTTTAAGGTGTTTGAAAAAGTGGTTAAAGGTGTGATAAGTACAAAGTTGCAAGACTACGTGTAATAATAATAGGAAATGGTATTTTCTTATAAAAGTTAAGTGTAATTAGATTTCTTGAATAAAGTAAGTAAAGAAATATCTAATTTGGAAAGATGGTTAGTAAAGGCGTTGAATAAGTGTTAATAGTTAAACATTGGAAAGTTGGTGTATTTAAGTTAATAATGTGGTCAAAGATGAACACTTATGAAATTGGAAAGGAAATAATGCGATAAAGATGTTTTCAATTAATAATAACATTACCCTATGGTTAAAAAGGTGTTAAGGTAGTAAAAATACTTAAGAAGTTAGTATGGGTAACTAATAGTGTTTTGAAAAAATTAACACTTGTGAACATGGAGTAAAAGATGAATTTGAAAATAAATGGGTAAAATGGTAATTTTACTTAAAATGGAACATTTTTATGAAAGAAAAAATGTTGGAAAAGGTGTTACACAAATTGGTCCTGAGTGAATATGATATTTGGAATAAAATAAAATTTAAAGTGTAAAGGACATGAAATGATAATTTCAAGTGTAACACGAATTGGGGTGAACCCCTGGATTTTGGCTTTGGTTGGGTAAAAGAAAAAGTGGAATAGTGTGGACATTTTTAAAATTTTAAAATACATTAAAAGGAACTCATATGACATCGAGATAATTAAGGAGGACCAAGAGCCCTTGGGTGAAAGACACAAAATAACTGACCAGAGCATATGATGCGCTTAGCAGGTGATGTGGAGATCATTAAAGTGTGAGGTTATTGAAAGATTTCGAGAAAAGATAAATGAATAAGGAACATATCAAGAAATGGATTGTGTGGTGAAAATATGTGAAGACAACCTAACTTGAATGAATTAATAAATGTTCCGGTAGAGGTGAAATGGACAAGTAAATTTGTAGATCGATTAATGTCCATAAGGTAAAGGAAATGTAAAGTAAGTGGGTGATGTGTGGTTATGCAACCTAAATTAGCACAAGGGTGTATTATGAAGCGTTTTCGAAGGCTAAGTGAGTATTTTCTAACATGGTTTTCGCGTGTGTTGAAAGGGTGATTTTCAATGAAAATAATAATGTGGATTGGCTAAAATGAAATGAGTAACTTCGGTAAAGAAATGGATTTCGGTCAAACCAGTTGTAATTGTTTAAAGTATTTAACTGTGTGTGTTAAATAGAATGAGAAATGTCAAAATGATAAAAAAGGAGCCTTTCACAAGATTAAGGTGAAATAATTTGGATAAATAATTTTTTTCGTAAGCCAAATTATGTCATGCATTAAGTATATGTATATGTATGTTTATATATGTATAGAAGGTAGTTGCATGTGCACGTAGGTTATAAAACAATTATTCTAGAATTTTTCATAGCATAATTTAGGCTAGTTTGGTGTATCCCGTTACAAATCGTCACACACCGATAAGACGAACCGAACTAAAGTATCTCGAAGTTTGAAGACATCCCTGTAACACCCCATATTTTTATTAATTAATTTAATTAAATAATTGGAATATTCAAGAAAAATAAAATTTTGAATTTAATAATTTTTATTGGCTAAATATGTTAGTTATGATTTTAGAAGAATAAAACTTCAAGGGGAATTGAAATCGTAGTTAAAACGGATTTTATATAAAAAATTTAATATTTTTCCTTATGGCATTTTTAAGGGAAACTGTCAGATTTCAGGCATGATCGATCGATCGATAATTTTCGTAGATCAATCGGTGCCTTCAGAAAATGGGCGCTGGAAGTTATTTTTAATTAGAGTTTGTGTAGGATTAGGACTCCTAATCACTATATAACCTTGTTAATCCGTAGGAGGATTTCTCATAATCACTTTTTCTCAAGTTTTTCACTATAGAATACTTCCAAATATTTTTCCTCTCACTCATAATCATCAACCTTCTTCATAATCAAGTTTTTGTCATAAGTTTTGGGAGGCTTAATTGGGGCTTAATCAAGATTAATTCAAGAACACTTCTTTGCTAATTTTTCGAGAGGAATCCAGATTTCTAATCAGATTTTTAACACAATCTTCACAGGCATGAATACTCTATTCTTTTCCTTTAGTATTATGCATTTTAAGTGTCGCCTAAATACTTAATTACATGTTTTCTTAAAAATAATTAGTAACTTAATTAGAAAAAGTGGACACTAACTATGGGGTTGTTTTTATAAAATCTTTTAATCTGAATAATATTCATAACCCTTTGGGTACGTAGGATTCGTGAGTGATTTTGGGTTTTATTGGTGTAGGTTTCATGTAGAAAAACCCTAGTTTTAAAATAAATGAATTTGGGGGCATATAACTCATGTAATTTGTGTTGAAACAATGAAATTAGAAATTTGATGTTTTAAAAGATGAAATAGCGGTATATTTAATTGAAATAATTAAATGAGATTAATTGGAGGTTTATGACGAGGTGATAATTAAATTATGATTAAATTGAATTGGACTATCATGCGTAGTTTTATAAGTTGATTAATTATGCTTGTTTGTGTGACTTTATGGTATTATTATATTGCCTTTGTGATGACGGGTTGTTGGGTAGTTTTTCTCTCCTATACTTTAGGATGCCTTCTAGGTATGGGACTAGTGGGTAGGCCTTTTAATGATTTACGCCTTCCAGGTATGGGACTAGTGTGGGTAGATTATCGCGTTTTTATCATCTTGGGGGTGGGCAGATTTTTGGTACTTTTTCATCGTTACGCTAGCCTAGGCATGAGACTAGGTCAAAGTTTAGGATAGAAATTCTTCCTATACAAAGGATAGGACGTAATAATAACTTGGGGACCCTTAGTTATGGGACTAAGGGGTATTTTGAGGATCTCACATCGATTAAAAGGGTGGGTTGATTATAAATTAAGAAATTGAGAATTAATGCCTAAGATAAAAACGGGTATTAAAATTTGTGGCGACATAATGTGTCGGGGCCGACAGTTTAAACGGTTCAGAGGACGATTTATGTCGTGTCGTGTGTGTAATCCTGTCATGTGTCGAGGCCGACAGTTTAAATGGGTCAGAGGACGATTGATAAGGGGAAGTGTGACACTTTAATAAAAAAAGTGCGAACAATAAAGTTGGTTAATTTAATTAAATTAACATCGTGGGACTTGGGAATTTAAAATCATATTGGTGTGCCTTTATAAATGGGGATTTCTGCGGGCAGTTAGTGATTTATATTTATCGCGTTTAATTATCCCGTTAATTTAAAATATTCTATTGTGATATTTATTGCGTATAATGATACTGTCTGGATTCAAGAATCCTATTTGAGGGGAGTAGTGTGTATTCTTGCTCGGGGCTTTGGCTCTGACCCATGCGTTGACTATCTTTTCAGGATTATAATTGGAGAAGCTACATAAGTTTATAGGAGTTATCATTTGCAGGTGCAGCTGGAGTTATTTATTTTATGGCATAGTTTAGTTAGACTTTCTTTTCCAGTCATATTTAATTATGAGACTTCATTGGAGTTTTAATTGGGCCATTCGGTTCCAAAGTTGTTTAGAGGATTTATGTTGGATTATTCAGATCTTTATTATTCAGGTTTTATTTAATCGTTTTTGGAGATTATATTTATTCGGAGTTAGAATGTGATGGATCTTTTATCGCTTAGTGGTTTATGATCATTTCAGATTGATTAAATTATTTATCTTATGGAGTGATTATTTATGTCTCATGCTAAAAATGGTATTTATTTAGATCACGCCCGACATAGTTCGGCGGTGGTGGCTAGCCACCCCATCTGTCGGATTTTGCGGGGTGTGACAATCACGTTATCCCGATGAGGTATAAAACAATTTAGATTTTGAATTAATTTACAAAATTATATGTTAGGATGTCTGTTTGTTTTTATTAAAAGACGAACAAGAACTTTTTGTTTTCAAAAAAGAATTTTTTTTTCTAAGTTCACTGTAGGCAGAGTTTCTTATTTTCATTTAGCTCGTTCAAACGACATCACCATGTCGTTCGAACGACATATCAACTTCATTTGATGCCTAATTTCAAATGAGCTTCAAATGAAGCGTACTGTTTTTATTTTGTTTAGGCCGTTAGAAGCGAGATCAGATATCATTTGAACGAGATCAACAACTCATTTTAACGACTATGCATTATCATTCAAACATCTAAGACTCTGCATTATATTTTGGGATGTCTATTTTTTATAAATACCTGTTTTGTATTCACAACATTTGAGACTTCTTCCAGATTCGTTTTTGCATAACTTTTGCGAAAGTTATTCATGTTTTAGTTTTCTAAAACACTTTTTTATTCACAACAAACAACCTTAAATATTGTTCTTGTGAATTTATTTAAAACCTAAAAAGTTTTGTATACTTCCATACACCTTGTGTAGAGGTACTCCATGTCTAACTTGTGATACCATAGGGGATTCACCACTAAAGATCAAGGTTGAGGTTAATGGAGAACTACGGTCTTATGATTCTTGTGAGGATCGTAGTTTTTCACAAGACATTTGCAGATATTAGCGCATTATACTTATGGTGGTTATCAAGAAGGTTTATAAAGTGAATAAAAGGTTTTACCCGAAAGGGTTTTTTTCCTAAAACTTTGCTTACGTTGAGTGCTTAATTTATTTTATGTGTTTTATCACAATAGATGCATGCTTACGTGTAAGATGTGGGTTCTTGTAATACAGTTAGTATCAATCGAGGCGTAGCCCCTTATCAAGACTAGGATTAATGCTCAATACTATGTTTAATAATGATAATAAATGGGGGCAAAAAAGACAATAACATTCAATACTCAAGCTGGAATTAAATATGATCTTTACACCATAAATGCACAACAAATACAATAAATAAGTGGGACCAGCAAGTGACTTGGTCAGAGGGAGAAAGAGCAAGCACTCTTGTAATAATAAAAGTAAGGCGGGAACTTCAAGTTGAGTTGGTACTCAATAATGAGGGCATTAATGGGTGCTAGAAGAATGTTTGGACAATCAATGTTCTCATAGAAGTTCTTATGTGTGAGGGAAATCTAGCCGAAATTCTAGACCCGCATTACCATATGTGTAATTTATTTGGGTTGATCTATTTATATGAAGGCAAGGTCACTCGAGTGACCTTGTTGGCATTAAATGTGATTGACCAGTATTAAACAAAAAAGTACCGTTGTATTAATGTCAAAGATATTGCATTAAATTCATGGGATATTGTATTTTGGCGGGATACAACTCAACCAATTAGAAGCATGGTGGCATTAATGAGGATGTGACGTGATAGCACAAAGGCTTACCTTAATTTGGCTATGAAATGAGATCAGGTTAACTAGGTTTGCCATCCTAAAGATAAAACTCACTTGAGTGCTATAATTTCGAGTCCCTAAATGCCAGATGTTATGACATCACAAAGTAGGTGAATAGCGACCCCCACTAGACGTGCGGTCACATCTGAAGCACCCTATACCTTTGACTTGCTTAAGTCTACATTGTATAAGTGCTCAACTAATTTGGAAATATTGACAAAATTGGTAGTCCATCCTAGAAACCAAAAATCCTCAGAACTTATCTCTCTAATCCTCTTCAATGATCCATGATGATATAAAATGAATCACACTACACACAATTAGAAGTGCATACATGTGTTCATATTGCTTAAAATTGAGTGTGTGGTTAATTCCCCTTGAATTGGAGCTTTAATAATTTTTTGGGAATTTTTAAATAATTTTTAAACCTTTTTAAACATTTTTTAATAAAGGTTTTTATTAATAAAATGGGATAATATAATTTGTGGGGTTAATATTCTATTATAGAAACTTCATTTTTCACTAAAATGTTTGGTTGGGTACGATCTCAAAGCGCTAGAGACTTCAGGGTGATGTTTTGTAATTATTTTGATGCGCGTGTGAGAGCCACTCACAGGCCAACACTTGTCATCCTCCGGGTGAATGAATTTGTGTTTGTTATGTGAGAGGGCTGGATGGATGTCTGGTGAACGTTGGATCATTCCTAATCAAGGGTCTGCATGTGTTCTTGGTTAATCCCGGTGCTATCCATATGAACCAATCAGAATTGTTTTAATCCACCGCTGTTTTATAACCTTTGGATCAAGTCAAACTTTGCAAGACTTGATCACAGCCCTTGATTTCCCTCGAATATCCAGAACCTTCCCTAAGCCCTATATATATCCTCCTCTTCTCAGCCTTAGAGAACTTTTGGGCTTTCGTCTTTCTGAGAGAAAAAAAATAAGAGAGAAGAGAGAAGAGATAGAGAAGAGAGAAAAGAAAAGAGAGAAGAGAGAGAAAGGGAAACCTGTTAGCCAAACCCTAACCCTAACCCTAAACAGTTCATCTTCTCAGAAACAAACCTTAATACATTCAATCCCAAACACAACCTTGAGTGTTTGTGAGAGAGAGTGGTTTGTTCTTGTGTTGCTGTAACCTCTTGATTTGTAGATCTTGTACACAACTTAAACATTTGTGTGAAGATCTAGTTTCTCTTTGATAGAAACGTTAGATCTACATACTATATGTTACATTTTCACTAGATCTGCATTTTTTATACTTGATTTAAAAAAATCTTACTGATTTGGTTTTTAAAATGTTTTCTGGTTTCTTTTCTTACGAAACTTAATCCTGACCTAGTTGGATTCGCACTTGGAGGGTTTTCAATCTCATAAATGTTTTCAAAAGAGATTGATTAAGGTCTTGACCGATTTTTGAAGCAAGATCTCCGTGGAATCTGGGTTATCTTTAAAGGTCAAAAGGATTTGAGTTTTGTGAGAAAGAAATAAATTAAAATCACTACATATAGACTTTATATGTAATTTACTAGGACTGTTTGTAAATCTAAGTGTGTGTGAGTTCATGCATGTTGGTAGGAATCACTACACATACACTTAACACACTACTACACTGGAAGTGTTGTGTTTAAGATCTGAAATCATTGAGTCGACCTAAAGAAGCTAAAGCAAAGGAAGTTAGCAAACTGAAGAACATCATCAACAAATCAGATCTATGAGAACTCAGAAGGACACCAAGTGGGGTATATTCCTAAACTTAGAATAGGTTGATTTGTGTGCTTGCATGTTGTATAGTTTGTAACTAATTTTTGTTATTAGTGGATTTTTGCTTTTGTGACTTAGAAGTCACCGTGGATGTTTCCTCTGTTGGGAGAGGTTTTACCACATTAAAATCATTGTGTTGATTATCTTCATCTACTCATCTCATTCTATAAGTGTGCTGAATTTTTGAACTGCCTTAGTTTTAAAAACTAATTACACAGTCTTAATTACTCTCGTACATAAGTTTCTTTGTAAACACATCTTGTTTATAATTTTTATTTTTCAAAAGAAAAGGGTTTCTTCAACAAACTTTCGGAGTTGCTTATACAGTTTAACCTTGTGTTAAACGGAATTAGCGACGTTTTTCAATTGGTATCAGAGCCCTGCTAACTTTTATTTCAAAAGATCTTGTGTTTCTGAAATCGTTTTCTGAAAAATCTAACTATGGACGAGAAGAATGAAAGATTTGGTAATCTGTCCAGACCTCCACTCTTTGATGGAAACAACTTTGCTTACTGGAAAGTAAGAATGGTTGCCTTCATCCAAGGGACTTTAGGAGATGATGTCTGGGACATTATCGAAAATGGATACACTTATCCTACTAAACCAGCCACTGAAGGAAGTGATGAGAGGGTAAAGAAAATCTTGAGTGAATTTACCCAAGAAGAGAAAACCATTTCTCGAAATAACAATAAAGGCAAGAATGCCATTTTTATGTATATTAATGAGTATGAGTTCAAACGAATCTCATCTTGTTCCACTTCTAAGGAAGCTTGGGACACATTAATCACTGCCCATGAAGGAGACTCAAGAGTTAAAGCTGCTAAAACTCAAATGCTTATCCAGTAGTATAACTCTTTAATCATGTCTGACTCTGAATCTTTTGATGATTTTTACATGAACTTAACTGATATAGTCACTAAGTTGCATGCTAATGGTATTACCTATGATAGAAATGAAATTGTTTCTAAAATCCTAAGGTCATTACCATAAAAGTTTGACAGTAAGAGGTATGCTATTGAGGAAATGAATGATCAAAACCTTACCCCTGAGTTACTCAGTAGCAAACTCAGAACTGTGGAAATGGAATTAGACTTTAAGAAATAATTAAATCATTCTCAAAGAAAACAGGCCAACTCTAACTTAAGTTTTGCCTCTAAGATATCTAAACTTGAGATCAATTTGAACAACTCTGACTCTGATGAGGATTGCGATATAGACAAACTAGATAATCAGATTGCCTTGATGTCTAAACAATTTAAGAAAATTATCAAATTTCGAAACAAACAGGCAACTAAACAAGGCAAGCCTAATTATCCTACTCTGTCTAATCCCAAACCTCATGAGAGAGGTCTTGACAAACATTCTAAGGACAACAACTCCAGACCCACTAGAGACCTTAAAAAGATTGAATGTTTTAGATGTGGGAAACTAGGTCACATTGCGCATGACTGCAGAGTTAATCTGAATAAAGCCAACACACACAATAGAGCCAATGTCTGTAAAACTTGGAATGATTCAAGTGACTCTGATGAAGAGGAACTTGAGTCATCTAATGTACTTGACCCTTGCATGTCCTTTTATGCTAAGATCATTTACAATGATGATATGCCTGTGTGTGATAATGATGCTCCTACTCTTGCTTGTGTGAATACTCCTTTGATTGGCCTAGATGCTTTATTGTCTGAAAATGTTGCTAGTTCCAGCTCCGTGTGTGTGAGTCAAAGTGATCTCGATAATGGCAATGCAAATGGGTGCGTGAGTACTAAAACTGAATCGTTAGGAGTCACTACACACACTTCACTTAGCGACTCAGACACAGATGACCTCCCTGATATCCATACTTTGTATGCTAAAACTCTTAAAAAAGGCACTAGATTGGAGAAAACTGTTAGAGACCTGACTAAGGAATTAGATGATCTAAGTCTTTTAGTGAAGTTGAATGCTGAAGAGTACACTAACCAGTGTCTGACTCATCAATCTGAAATTGAAACTTTTAATCAAAAATTAAAAGATTTGACCAAAATTAATGAAACCCTGGAAATGAAATACAAGGGAACATTATTAGAATTGGAGGAAGCAAAAACAAAGACAACTACTGTTTTCAAAAAGTTTTCTAAGTTTGAAAACAATTCAAATTGCTTAACTGACTTTGTTGTTGACTCCAAGACCAATTCTGATGATAGAACCGGTATTGGATTTTGCCCTAAGAACAAATCTTAAACAACAAAACTTGAACCTATTAAGATTGTGTCTGGGGGCAAAAGACCAATTGAAACATGTCCAGACTTTCATGTTATTAAAAAGGAATTTGGTCAAAAACAACAACAGAAAGATATTGGAGAGTCTAGTAACTCTAAGGCTGACACTACAATTAAGACTAAATACGTCTGTCCTTTAATCAGAAAGGCTGATTCTACCTATAAGACCATACCTCCTAGGAATAACACTTCTGAACAGAATGCTGTCAAACCTATCTTTAGAAGTTTTCCTAAGGAAATTCATCCCTCGAGCAATCAATATTGCTCCTATGTGACATTTATGGTCATTCCTTTGAAGGTTGTTATGCTAGGCGTCTAAATACCCCTGTTTACAACACTTTTGTCTACAAGAACTTTAACTATTCTAGGCAAAGTCGTAACAATTATGTCCTTCCAAGACAACCTGATAAGAACTCTAACTACGGAAATAGAAAGACCAAAACTAAGAGTTCATTTAAGAGAAAGGCTCCCAGAAACTTTCCTAAACCAAAAGCTTAACTTTTTCACAATAATCAGTTTTCTGCTCCAAATGTTTTTCGACAAAAAACTGGGTCTCGAAAATTTTATCAAATGAGGGAAAACTTGCGCAAAATTAAAACTAGAGCTATTTGGGGTTAGAAAAGATGATCTTTTACCACAAATGAAGTGTAACATTGTTATCACTGCCTTAAAAGCTGAACACACTTCATCTGGTTGGTATTTAGATTCAGGATGCTCCAAACATATGACAGGAGATGAAACCAAACTCTTAAACAAAACCAGATTTGCTGGTGGAAAAGTTGTTTTTGGTGACGGTGTTTCATCTCAGATCATAGGTAAAGGAACCCTAAAAGAGGAAGGAATGCCTGTTCTCGAAAATGTTCTATTAGTTAAAGGCCTTAAAGCCAACCTCCTAAGTATATCACAATTTTGTGACTCTGACCATACTGTCACCTTTTCAAAGAACAATTGTAAAATTCTAAATGATAAAGGTGAATGCATTATTACAGGATTTAGAACACCTAACAATTGTTATACTGTCAAGACTAGTTCTGAAACCTGTAACATTGTCAGAATGGATGACAATGAGATCTGGCATAATCGTATGGGTCACTTAAGTTATGATATCCTTGGAAGATTGTCTAGTCAAGAGATTGTTAGAGGAATTCCTAAAATTAAACCTATTTCAAGTGTTGTCTGTGGTCATTGCCAGGAAGGAAAAATAGTTAAGACTTCGCATAAAAAGGTTAAAGACATTCTCACCTCTAGACCTTTAGATATCATCCATATGGACCTTATTGGTCCCTCTAGAACTGTTAGTCTTTGTGGACACAGTTATATCCTTGTCATGGTTGATGATTTCACACGATTCACTTGGGTTGCCTTCTTAAAACATAAATCTAACACGTTTCAGAATTTTTTGAAAATTCTTCTAAGAATTGAAAATGAGAAGGACACACAAGTCAATCGCATTCGTAGTGATAGAGGGGGAGAGTTCATAGACACAGGAATAGTTGAATATTATGACTACAACGGTTACAAACATGAATTCAGTTCCCCTAAGACTCCTCGGTAGAACTGTATTGCCGAAAGGAAAAACCGAACTCTTCAAGAGATGGCACGTGTCATGTTGCATGCCAAATCCCTACCTAAGTACTTCTGGGGAGAATCTATTAGAACTTCCTGTCACATCACTAATAGGGTCTATCTTAGGAAAAACTCTAAACAAACCCCTTATGAGTTGTGGTACGATAAGAAGCCTAATCTGAAATATCTAAGAACCTTTGGAAGTCAGTGTTATGTCTGTAAAGATAGAGAACATCTGTCTAAATTCGAAACTCGTGGTGATAAAGCCATCTTCTTAGGATACTCTCCAAACAGTCGTGCTTATTGTATATACAATCTTCGTACTAAGGCTCTTATGGAATCGATAAATGTAATTGTAAGTGGCACTATTGTCTAAAATATGATATCTGAATCACTTATTGTGGTTGAATCTGAAAATGATTTCAAAACTGATTCACCAGAAATAGATGACTCATTACATGTTGAGAATCTAGAAGTACCTGGCTGGGTATCTAAAGATCATCCCATTGACAACGTGGTCGGTAATCTTAATGAGCCAGTTCGTACTAGATCCCAGTTAAGAAATTATGCTAATTATGCATGTTTCGTCTCCCTTGTGGAACCGAAAAATGTTAATGAAGCATTGAATGACACACACTGGATTTCTGCTATGCAGGAAGAACTTTTACAATTTGTCATTCACGATGTCTGGTATCTTGTACCTCGGCCTCAAAATAAAAATGTTATTGGAACACGTTGGATTTTCAAGAACAAAACTGATGAAAATGGGGTAATCCTTAGAAACAAAGCTAGACTAGTTGCTCAAGGCTACTCTCAAATAGAAGGGATAGATTTCAGCGAGACATTTTCCCCTGTCACTCGTCTTGAATCTGTTCGACTTCTTTTCGCCATAGCGTGTTACTTAAAATTCACACTTTATCAAATGGACGTCAAATCTGCCTTCCTAAATGGAATTCTATCCAAAGAGACATATGTAGAACAACCCAAAGGGTTCATTGATCCTAAATACCCTAATCATGTCTTTCGTCTAAAAAAGGCTTTGTATGGCTTAAAACAAGCTCCGAGAGCTTGGTATGAACGCCTTTCCAACTTTTTGTTGGATAAGGGTTTTAAGAGAGGAGGAAATGACCAGACTCTCTTTGTCAAACATTTTGACAATAATATTATTATAGACCAAGTCTATGTAGACGACATCATCTTTGGGTCTACTTCACCATCTGAAGTTAAATCCTTTTCTGCTAGTATGCATAAGGAATTTCACATGTCCTTTATGGGGGAGCTACAACTTTTCTTAGGATTTCAAGTGAAACAGAATTCTGATGGACTTTTTATCTCTTAAACAAAGTATGCCTTAGACCTTGTTAATAAATTTGGTTTAGATAATGCTAAAGTCGCCAAAACGCCTATGAGTACTACTGTTAAATTATGTAAAGATGAAACTGGAAAGTCAGTTGATTCCACACTCTATCGTAGTATGATTGGTAGCCTACTCTATCTAACTGCCTCACGACCAGACATAATGTATGATGTATGTCTGTGTGCTCGTTACCAGAATAACCCTAAAGAGAGCCATTTATCGAGTGTAAAACGTATAATAAAGTACATAAAAGGCACTCTTAATCTTGGACTTAGGTACACTAAGGATACCTGTAGCACCATCATAGGGTATACTGATGCTGATTGGGCCGGTTGTACTGATGATAGTAAAAGTACTTCAGGTGCCTGTTATTATGTCGGCAATAATTTAGTTGGTTGGAGTAGCAAAAAACAGAATTGCACATCTTTATCTACGGCTGAGTCCGAATATATAGCAGCAGGAAGTTGCTGTGCTCAATTGTTATGGATCAAACAGATGTTAAGCGATTATGGGATTAAAGAAGATCAATTACAATTGTATTGTGACAATCAAAGTGCCATTAACATATCTAAAAACCCAGTTCAACACTCGCGAACTAAGCATATTAAAATAAGACATCATTTTATTCGCGAACTTGTTGAAACTAAGGAATTAGAAATTCATTACCTGCCTACTGATCTGCAACTTGCAGACATGTTCACTAAACCTTTAGACTATAACAGATTTCTGTATTTGCGTAATTCTATAGGCATGGTATGCGTTGATTAAACTCTCAAGACTTTAAGTTTTACCCTTTGTCCATTTGAGACAAAATGGGGGAGAAATTTGAGTTTTATGAGTTCATTTTTTTGTTCACATTTCATCTAAACTGCTTGATCTTAGTGTGAATATTTGCAGGAATCTCTTCTACTGATTGTCTACCGTTTCTAGTGTAAATTTTTTTAAATAGTTGAGTTATGTAATTTTTGACTTTCTAGGAATTGGGTAGATAGTATCTTTTGTATAGGACTAGGTTTTATTTTTTTTGGTTCCCTACGAGTTTTAAGCTAACTCAAAGGAGATTTTGTCTCATATTTCCAAAGGGGGAGATTGAAGCACCTTATACCTTTGACTTGCTTAAGTCTACATTGTATAAGTGCTCAACTAATTTGGAAATATTGACAAAATTGGTAGTCCATCCTAGAAACGAAAAAACCTCAGAACTTATCTCTCTAATCCTCTTCAATGATCCATGATGATATAAAATGAATCACACTACACACAATTAGAAGTGCATACATGTGTTCATATTGCTTAAAATTGAGTGTGTGGTTAATTCCCCTTGAATTGGAGCTTTAATAATTTTTTGGGAATTTTTAAATAATTTTTAAACCTTTTTAAACATTTTTTAATAAAGGTTTTTATTAATAAAATGGGATAATATAATTTGTGGGGTTAATATTCTATTATAAAAACTTCATTTTTCACTAAAATGTTTGGTTGGGTACGATCTCAAAGCGCTAGAGACTTCAGGGTGATGTTTTGTAATTATTTTGATGCGCGTGTGAGAGCCACTCACAGGCCAACACTTGTCATCCTCCGGGTGAATGAATTTGTGTTTGTTATGTGAGAGGGCTGGATGGATGTCTGGTGAACGTTGGATCATTCCTAATCAAGGGTCTGCATGTGTTCTTGGTTAATCCCGGTGCTATCCATATGAACCAATCAGAATTGTTTTAATCCACCGCTGTTTTATAACCTTTGGATCAAGTCAAACCTTGCAAGACTTGATCATGTGACACCCCGACTAATTAAATACCGGGTAGCTACTCCTTTATTAAATTAATTCAAAATGCCAAGTTGGCTCAGTTAATAGCATCACTGTCGAAAACATTTTTATTATTACTAACCACCTAGTATTCAAAAAGTAAGTGCCAAATTTTAATTAAAGTCTGATTAACATGCAACAAGTGTAATAAAGAATAATAACACCATTCACCATAATGTAAGTAAAGTCTGGAGGAAAACTCCTCACTACAATCCCACAACTGAAATAAGTAAACCGAATACTAAAACAATACATGCCAAAGTCTGAAAACTGAAATGGAAATGTAACTCTAATAGAAATGGGCAACATTCCCTACAACTGATAGATAATGAAACTGGAATCCAAGTGATTGAGGCGTCTACAAGTAAATCCCTGTAGCTTCCACAAATAGCTACAGCTCGTCACCAGAATGAGTATCCTATGCATGGTGTACTTGTGGCTGGGCACCTAAAATGGTTTTACAAGAAAAGTAGATTTGACAGCAAACGGGTCAGAGCCCGAATGTGGAGTTATATTTTAAAAACCTGCAAGTGCTTTAAAAACATTTAAAACATTAAATGCAATGTACATGTTAGGACGTGCACTCACATGATATTCTCACCTCTCGTCTAACTGTGCACTCCTAACGTAAGTACCCATCTACAACGACATAAACCACTAGCTAAGTGCCATCATATCTAGCTAGACTGTCATAGGTTCTACCCTTATTACTTGGTTCTATTAACATTATAACGCTTGTAATTAAGTAGAGGTTTAACGTAAACTCAGATGCTCAATATGCAATATATATCACTATCAGTTAACTTGTTATATTTCTCGAAGAAATACCGTAATTATATTCACAACATTAACATGAAGGTTCCCATTAATTAAGTGTATATTATTCACATCATAAGTATACAATATAAGCACCCCGAGAATAATCTGCGGTGCACACATACTCTGCTATCCATCCTGGTACATCCCGTACATAAGGATTACATATTCCGAATCTCTCAGGAATAGTTCACAGATAACAACATCACAAATAATGGAGGCGAACACAGTCACATCACATGGGTCACGCACACACCTACGCTCCCACGATCAGCGAACTTATTAATATCCCAATAAGTCTTTCTATGACCTATGTTAATCAAGGTAACCAGTCTAAATCCGGGCAACACAAGGATTAGAGGGCCCTAAGAGAATGCAAACCTCCCGTGATAGCAAGTATGGTAGGTATGTCATACTCACAATTCATATATCAATACTAAGTAAACACACATCTTAGTAATCCCGTAGTTTAATCGTAGTACATATCGCATTCTCGTACTAACTTATAATTATCACCATTTATACTATTCCGGTTTATAATCATACGCGCCATAATTTATTCTCTCGTCGTAGTAGACACTCACGTCTCAACCCAAACCGTCCATTTAATATAACTCTCGTATATAATTTCCTTCTCATAAATACCCAAAAGTCCCAATTCTATCATTACATCATCATCGGAATGTTATCTATATCCTCGAACAAGTTTACGGGACTCCAAAAATCAAAACAGTCCAAAAAGGCCCAAACTGCCAACTCGTTAGAAGTCTCGTTCGAACGAGATTCCACTGTCAACTCGTTAGAAGTCTCGTTCGAACGAGACTGTTCGAACGAGATTCCAGTTCGTTCGAAGGAACTGTACCTTCTAACGATATCTCGTTCGAACGAGATATCGAACGAAACTGCCCCTCGTTAGAAGCTACTGGTCAACTCGTTAGAAGCTCGTTCAAACGAGCTCGTTCGAACGACCTGGGTTGGTTTCTAACGAGCGACCAGCTGCGAGCCCAGAATTTCCAAAATCGTTTTTCACCCAATTTCTACTTCTAAAATCTCCTCTAAACTTCGTCCCAACTATGTTTTAAGGTCTCTAATCAATTCTAAACATATATAGTCACATCCTAACATGTTTATAAGGGATCAATCCATCCTAACATCAATCAAATTTACAAATCTCTACACTTTTTCCCAATTATTCAAGAACATAAACCCTAACTTTATGAATCATGAATTAATCCAATATAATTCCATTTTAATTTCTTCCAATCACAAATATCAAGAGAATAATCATCTACCTATCATTCTACATGCAATTCTCCTCAAGATTTTCAAGTTCTATGTTCTAAACTACATGGATTTTCATATTTCACCAAGAATAAACATAAATTTGAATTATCTAACATGGAAAGAACATTCTCTGAAATTAAATGGAATTAAGTCACTTGCCTCGTGTTTATCTCTGATTTAGATGTTGGTTTGATGGAGTTTTTTCTGCAGAATTCCTTCTCTCTCCAAGCTCTCTTCTCCAATGGTTATGGTGGCTAGGGTTTGCTTTGGGAAGATATTAGAAAACCTAATTCTAATAACCTACGTAGCCCTCTAGGTTAATATGGGTTGGTTAGTGGCTTAGTGGGTCAAATCCACATCAGATGTAATTAACCAATTTTCGTCACTTTTAATTTCCCAAAATACAAAATTACCAAAATACCCTTTATGATGCCGGTATGGCCTAAAAATACCCCGGAATCCAAACTACACCCCCGGCTAGTGTTTTCTGACTATCTCGACCCTTCCGGACGCGTTGGCGCACTCAAAAAGACCATACGGATAATAGAAATAAAAATCACTTTTATAATTAACATAATATACCATGACGCGGCGGTCACACGCTTCTCAACAAAATTCCCAATTTGCCATATATTAATCTCACAACAAATTTCATAATTCCAAATTCATATATAATCATATATGCACATAATCAAATACCAACTCGCATCTCGTTAGTATTTTTAACCCGGATTAATTTCCAATTAATACGCATTTAATTAATTAATCCCAAAAATAAATATAGCCAAAAGTACGGGGTATTACAGATCACAGTCCTTGATTTCCCTCGAATATCCAGAACCTTCCCTAAGACCTATATATACCCTCCTCTTCTCAGCCTTAGAGAACTTTTGGGCATTCGTCTTTCTGAGAGAAAAAAAATAAGAGAGAAGAGAGAAGAGAGAAAAGAAAAGAGAGAAGAGAGAGAAAGGGAAACCTATTAGCCAAACCCTAACCCTAACCCTAAACAGTTCATCTTCTCAGAAACAAACCTTCGTACATTCAATCCCAAACACAACCTTGAGTGTTTGTGAGAGAGAGTGATTTGTTCTTGTGTTGCTTTAACCTCTTGATTTGTAGATCTTGTACACAACTTAAACATTTGTGTGAAGATCTAGTTTCTCTTTCATAGAAACGTTAGATCTACATACTATATGTTACATTTTCACTAGATCTGCATTTTTTATACTTGATTTAAGAAAATCTTATTGCTTTGGTTTTTAAAATGTTTTCTGGTTTCTTTTCTTACGAAACTTAATCCTGACCTAGTTGGATTCGCACTTGGAGGGTTTTCAATCTCATAAATGTTTTCAAAAGAGATTGATTAACGTCTTGACCGATTTCTGAAGTAAGATCTCCCTGGAATCTGGGTTATCTTTAAAGGTAAAAAGGATTTGAATTCGTTGAGAAAGAAATAAATTAAAATCACTGCATATAGACTTTATATGTAATTTACTAGGACTGTTTGTAAATCTAAGTGTGTGTGAGTTCATGCATGTTGGTAGGAATCACTACACAAACACTTAACACACTACTACACTGGAAGTGTTGTGTTTAAGATCTGAAATCATTGAGTCGACCTAAAGAAGCTAAAGCAAAGGAAGTTAGCAAACTGAAGAACATCATCAACAAATCAGATCTATGAGAACTTAGAAGGACACCAAGTGGGGTATATTCCTAAACTTAGAATAGGTTGATTTGTGTGCTTGCATGTTGTATAGTTTGTAACTAATTTTTGTTATTAGTTGATTTTTGCTTTTGTGACTTAGAAGTCACCGTGGATGTTTCCTCTGTTGGGAGAGGTTTTACCACGTTAAAATCATTGTGTTGATTATCTTCATCTACTCATCTCATTCTATAAGTGTGCTGAATTTTTGAACTGCCTTAGTTTTAAAAACTAATTACACAGTCTTAATTACTCTAGTACATAAGTTTCTTTGTAAACACATCTTGTTTATAATTTTTATTTTTCAAAAGAAAAGGGTTTCTTCAACAAACTTTCGGAGTTGCTTATACAGTTTAACCTTGTGTTAAATGGCATTAGCGACCTTTTTCAACATCAACCAAAGGGATGGTGTATAATTTTAAGGTTGCTCTGTCTACAGTAGCTCGAGCATTAGGTGTGTTGTTTGTTGGCTAAGAACTATCTCTAGGCCAAAAGATACAATCTTAGGGTTCCTAGAAGAGGTTCCTCCGAATATGATGAAGTCATGGTAGCCGGACTAGAAGTAGCTCAAACAACCATTTATGCTTAGTAAAGTTTTTCCTAGGTGTGCCAAGAGGGTTGGTTATTGTTTTCCCAACGTTGCCTTTCTCCCAATACTCTAAACCATGCCCCTGTGAGGCTCCCAAGAGGATGTCATTTGATAAATCATGTGAGCTCTCCCATGCCCTTACAAGCATGGTCCCTTGAGGATACCGAACAACCTCGCACATATTACAAGTAATCTTGTTCAATATATAAAGTACAAAATCAAATACATTATGCTTCTTATTACAAAATATTGTCAATGGAATAACTTTAGTCTTCGAAATGAGTCCTTTGAGGAGTGTTTATAGAGGGTCTTCATGGGAGGCCCTTCAAGAGGTCTTCGTCTTCCTTTTTTTTAGTTGCTAAGTACAGCATCAACTCAGGTAATCAACCTTTGGTGAGGAGTCCCCCTACATTTACCCCTTCGTCGATATCTTTGTTTATTGCATAAAGAAATGTTTGTATGACATAACTAGTTGATCTTCAAATCATATTACAAAGAAAGGTAATATCCATAGGCAAATAATCATATCATAATGAGAATTAAGTTATTCGGTAAAGAGAAGTGTGTACAAGGGACTTATTTAGTCCTCGTTTCAAAGTACTTCGTCATTTAAATACCTTGTAGCAATTATGATAGCGCTATTTCTTGACAAAACGTTATGATTGCGTGTGACAATTTCCTTTTGGGAAGTGAAGAGATTTTTTCAAACTTTCCCCCAAACGCTTCATTTTCCCCAAGTTAAAAAAACTCTAGGCATGCCTCATTATTACTATGGCCATATAATATTTAATGAGATTTATGTTTGCTCTTCTGAACTTTACACATGGCGGATTTGGGGTTAGTGCATTTTCCTTTCGCAATGGGTATTCGTGCGTCTCTTCTTGAAGCATCATCATTCTGGATTTTGAATTAATGCCCCTATGCACGCGTGTAGGATACGCGGGACAATTTGATCATCACCACATTTCTTAAGCAACTGTTATTCTATCGCATGTTGTGTCTTATGTTGCCCCTATAAAAGGATGTACTTGGCATTTTCTAAACCTTTACCCTTGGGTTCATTATCATTTACAATTGTCTTCTTTGAGAGAGAGATATTTTAGTGCTTGCCTTTTGTCTTCGTTCTAAACTCTAATTGTTCACTCTTCTTCCCATTTCTTCTTTCTTTACCCATGGCTACCATAGTCAAGAGAACTCTTTCCACAAGGGGTGTTTCCCTCCTCACTCATCATGCGCCTTATTTCGGTGAGTCTGGCTATTTTTGGGCATTAGCTGAGCATTTTTTGAACGAGCTTGTGCCGATGGAGCCAATAAATTTACTGATGGAGGAAAGAGACAGTACAAAAGACTTTGCCTACATCCCCATCTCCACTGTAACTCACTTTAGGGTCAAAGGAGGCAATTGTCCCTTTTTATAGGTGGACTTTGAGTCCACCGTAGGCGCCTGTGAGGGTTTAGGTCCCTAGACTGACTATATTATGCCAAATACCCTGTGGAGCTGGCCTTAGTTGGCTTATCTTCCACCTGATGGATGGGTGACCTCACCCTTGCAAAGAACAACAACACTCCTCAACTACTTGTATCTTATTAGAACCATCAGACTCATATGTTTGTTGCTTCTTGGGGTGAGTTTACCATCACCCTCGAGGATGTTTGTGAGATTCTTGGTTTATAAGCGGTTTGACTTTGATACCTTATTCGAAGAGGACGTCTCGGGAAGAGTTATAGGCAGTAGTGAGTGATTGTATGGTGACTTATAACAATTTCACCTACTCAAAGGTAATTTTCCATTTCTAATTTATTGAGGATAAAGCTATGATCAAGGCCCGTGAGGTGGCTAAGAAAAATTCGAAGGGGAAGCGGGTGTTCGAGACTCCTCATGCTAGGAAAGGATTTGATTTAAATATTAAACTGGAGCACTATATCTGGGTTGTCTTATCGAAGATATTTATTTTTGGTAAGCCCCCTAACTGGTCCAGGAAAGATTTAATCAATATGGCCATTCGTATGTCCAGTGGCATCAAACTCCCATTCGCTGCAATCGTCTTGGGTTCATTGTACACATGGTTGGATTGCGTATAGGTTGATTATGCCCTAAGTCTTGGATTGTTAATTTCTCAAATTACGCCAATTATGTTCTATTTACAGCCTTTTTATGCATATTCCCCAGAGTATGCTCCAACTGGTAATTTTCCTAGTTCTCATCCTATTAAGGTCCCTCGAATCTATTGCTGGAACCACAAAAGTTCCAAGAATGCCTTTATCTCTTTAGTTGATAAGGTTGATTAGTTTTTCCCTCGTCCCTAAGTTCGGTTGGATCAGTTTTTAAAAACCATTTCTTTGCGGACGAGGAACATCCTGTTACCCCCTGGAGGAATCATTAGCTAGGAATTTTCCTGCGAATAATGTTCCTTTGCTATTAGTTACTTTATACCTTCCTTCGTATACTGAGTGGTCCTATTTTGATTCTATTTACTTCCCCAATCGAGTGGCTATGACCAAGGTAACCCCATGCTGAGTCACTTCACTCGCGAGAAGCGTATAAATTTCTCTTTCGCCTGTAGTAATTTTCTAACCTTGACCCTTGTTAACCTTTGTTCCAACTATGTTGCCAACCCTGTTATCCCAAGTAGAAAATCCCGAGGGGGGAGATCTTATATGTATTTAACTGTGTTTTGGAAAAATCAGTTGGGCCTCTTTTAAATAAATCTTCTCAAAGAATCTCGTTATCCCTATGTTGAGAGATTTATAGTTCCTTATTTTCTCTCAGTACCATTAATAGTTTGATCCATTCTGAGCTGCCTCCCCTAGCCCCTATGAATCAAGCTATAGTGAAAAATGAAAAGGGGGTTCAACCGTCGATTATGGTCGAAGCAACTGTTATTGCCCTTAGTCCCTCAAAATTAGCAAAAGGGGGTGACACTCTTCACGCTGCCTCAATTAGGGAATTTATTAGGGCCATTAGGAAGCCTCCCAAGAAAAAGCTCAAGGTTACCCATGAAGTCTCTCCTACATTGACTCCTAATTCCAA
Organism: Sambucus nigra; assembly: GCA_949130495.1. Lineage (NCBI taxonomy): Eukaryota > Viridiplantae > Streptophyta > Magnoliopsida > Dipsacales > Adoxaceae > Sambucus > Sambucus nigra. The sequence goes on from OX422212.1 coordinate 388,681,750, forward strand.
GGTTGCTCAGCAAGTTAACTAGATGTTCGAGCATCTTCAACAGACTAAGGAGAAATTTTCTTTGGAAGATAGGGATTTTATGTCAGCCCAGATGGCCTCTCGATGTTTTTCTTATGCTCCCCCAACAGCTGAAGGTAGCAGAACAAAAGTTGACTTGTCCTCTTAAAATTATTTTAGAGGAGACAGGTGAGATAAGTGATGAGAGAACTCTAAAGAGGAGGTAGCTTCTGATGAAGAGGTGGTAGATAATAATGATGAAGAGGGGGAGAAGATAAGGAAGAGGAGGAAAAAAAGGAGTAAGAGGAAGAAGACTCTCCCCTTATTCGAAGGCGTAGGTTGCGAAGGATGGTTTATTCCTCTAAACCTGCTTCGCCTCCTCGTGACTTTGAATTTTTGGACATTGTTCTTGAGGAAGAGGTATATCTATAACTTTCCATTTTTTCTTCTAACATTTCCTTGTTTATATTTATAATATTGACTCTTCTTCCCTATTTTTAAGTTGATATCCAAGGTGACTTTCATGAGGATGTGAAGTTGGTGGTGATCCTGAGGGCCCATTACTGGAGGCAACTAGAGTTTTGCCTATCTCTGAGGAATCTTTGCCAAAGGAGATAACTACCCCTATAACTTCATAGGTAACTATAAATTTCCCCCTACGGGCAGATAAAGAAATTTGTTTTGTACAGTTTAGTAGTGAATATTCGTCTGACTCTGCCTTCTTGCGCAACCAGGCTGGTCTCGGGGAGGGTGTTCCTGATGAAGGTGTTGTTGATTCCAGCATTGATAAGTCACCCATGGTTGTCCCTCTGTTATGGTAAATTCTTTTATTTTCTTTAAGAACTTTTTGTCCCAAATTCTTAATGTTCTTATCTTATTCTATGTTGGTCTTCACAGGTTTCACTCCCCGAGCAAACTTCCCCTCTGGCCCCTCCTCCTTCGAATGAACATCTCTTGGTTACACTTTTTGGACCATCAATCCTCAATCGAGAGGGAACATAGATTTTTGTTGCTAGTCATGGAGGAGTTGGGCCAGAAGAAGTTGTTAAAGTTATTAAAGTTGGAGGTTCTACTGTTGTTCCCTTAGATTAACATCCTTTTGTAGATCCAGGAGGTTTTTATGAGGAGGAAGATCTCGTGCAAATGGACAACATGCAATTCCCCGATGAGTTGTAGCCATAGGTATAGTATCACCTCTTCTTTTGTGTAACTCGTGCATTTAAATATTATTAGAATTTCCTAGTGAATAGGAATTTGAATCTCGCATGAACGAGGGTCAGGCGCTCCTAGTAATGTAGTACTTTAAATCTCCCATAACCGAGGGTTAGGCAGACCTAATAATGTTGGACTTTAAATCTATCATAACCGAGGGTCAGGTGGGCCAAGTAACATTAGAATTGGAATCTCTCATAATCGAGGGTCAGGTGGGCCTAATAATATAGGTCAGGCGGGCCAAGTAATGTTGAACTTTAAATCTCCCGTAACCGAGGGTCAGGCGATCCAAGTAATGTTGGACTTTAAATCTCCCATAACCAAGGGTTAGGCGAACCAAGTAATGTTGGACATTAAATCCCCCATAACCAAGGGTCAAGCGGGCCAAGTAATGTTGGACTTTAAATCTCCCATAACTGAGGGTCAGGCAGGCTAAGTAATGTTGCACTTTAAATCTACCATTTATAACTGACTTCCGCATTCACAACTTCGTGTTGCAATTTTTGTTTGAAATCACCCTTATTTTTTTTTCATTTTCAAATTGGTATTAGATATTTTAGCTTGATTTTTACCATTATCAAATTGATATCAAGGCGGGTTGCACTAAGTTATTGTGTATGATCCTGTTTACTTGCTTTTTGGGTGGTTATTTATTCATCTCTCTTTTTTTTTCTCTCGATGGAATATCCGTGTTTTGACGACTTAAATCTTTTGAATTTGAAGTTTGCTAAAAGAATTGAGATTATTGAAAAAGAAAGTTTTCGTTTTAAATTTTCTATGGATCTTTAAAAACTGTACAAAATCAAAGAGATTTCTTTCGCGAGAAACTTGTGGACATGGACACTGGTTTTAGAAAATTAGAATTGTCTAAAAAGAAGAGTGATGATATAGTCTTTATTTTGGAGAAAGAATTAAGGGACTTTTAAAATTCTAGGTTTTGTGTTTGTTCCGTTGAGGAAAAATTTTCAATTAATGATTTTAAGGCACGTGAGAAAACTCTTTAGGATAAGTTTTCTCATATTGAGGGGGAGTGAGATAACCTTCTAGGAATGATAAAAAATTGAAAGAGTCAAATTCTTTGCTTGAGTCTAAAATTTTGAAATTAAAAGATGATTTAAAAGGCTCAAGTATTGTTGGTAGTTATGGTGATGGATCACATATTTCTAATGTTTCGAATGTTACATTCAAAACTATAGTTTATTTTAGAGGGTCAACCAAAACCAAGGACGTTAGGAATGGTGAACACATAGATAACATTCCTCCCATTTACACATATTCACATTGTAGTAGAAAATGTCACCTTAGTCATTTTTGCTTTGATCTTAGAAGAGGTCCTAGGAAGTCTAAGTGTAGTGTCTCGTCGGTTCCCATAACCCCTAGAGTTAGGTATACACTTATTTATATTAGAAAATCTGTTTTGGAGGCGCTAAATGTTAAATCGATTGATTCTCACATGCTTGCACATGATGCTTCACATGCTATTTATTATGGATGATTGCTTGCATTATTATGTTTGTCCTACTCTAGTTGCACATTATGATAAATTCTTGCTAGTTTTATGACATGTGTATTTTTTGTATTATAGTTTTCTTTTATTGAGTCATATTTGAAAAGTACAAAAAGATTTTATTTTGATAAAATTTTTGAAAAATACAAAAAAGATTTTCAATTTTGTGTATTTTAGTTTTGCACATTTGATATGGCATATTGGTGTGTTTAAATCCAAGTCTCTCCATAATTCCATGTGGCTAGGACATTTGGTTATGACTTTAAATGCTTAGATTTATTTTAACCATGTTTATGGTGTTGTTTCGAACTTGACTTGATTTATCGATTCGACTTTATTTATGCCTCCACACACACATGCACTAGCTTATTAGATTTTGACTTCATGATGCATATTTGAGATTGGTGAGATGTTCTCCTATTAATTTTGTCATCTACATGTTTTAGTTTACAATGGATATTTGTGCATGTAAGAACCGTTGCCCGTGAGAGTTTGTTTGTTATTGAAAAAATATGAGTGAAGACGGAAAAAGGGTTGTGAGAGGCAAGTGAACTTGTCGTGAAATCCACCATTTAAAAAGAGCCCGAGAAAAATCATGGCAATAAAACGAAAATATGCTAAAAAGGGGCCAAAATAGTTTAATTTTCTTGATCTTTTAAAAGAAATCACTTCAAAAGAAAAGAATGAAATATGATCATGTTGATCTTTTGAGGGTGTTTAGTTGAAGATCAACGGGATGTCACCATGATACCTAGTTATGCTTATTTTGTCATGATGCTATTGATTTATAGAATCATCAATATTCTAGACTTGTGTGCATTCTGCTTATTTTGTTCATTAAGTTCAACTTTATTTGTCACTTGAGGCTAAATCTTAGTTCGATAAAGTTTTACTATCAATTAGATCTTCTTGAATATATTTAGGTGTTTGGGTTATCATTTTTTTATTACTAATTCACACCTATTCTTTCCATCCCACATGTTTAGACACGTAGATACTATGCTAGTGTGCAAAGCTTATATATTTTGTGTCATGTTTTGTGGTCGTTTATACCTATATATGTGTATTGAATTTTCTTTGATATATTTTGCATATATTATATATGGTAATGTGTTGTGTTTGTAAAATTTGTTTTTTTTTGAAAAATTGCAAATATTTCAATAATAGTTGGTGTTTGTTTACCTTTGAGATTATCATTACACATGCTTGATTTAAATCTTTTTGTTATGATATATTATCTTCAACGTGATGCTTCACATTTCATCTTTATGCACGTACTTCTTTGTCTATTTCGATAAAAACAAAAAGGGAGAGCAAACTAAAATGGAGTTTTGATGAGTTTGATTTATGGTGGAGAAATTGATTTATGAGTTTTACTCTATTTCAAACTCGATGCGTGACGAGGGTATGTGAGTGGTGTCTCATGTGTGTAGGTACTTAAAGCAAAATTCAAGATATACAGATGAAGAAAAAGTTTGGGAAGAAGAAAAATGTTTGAAGACAAAGAGACTTATGCCATTATGTTCTAGGGTTAGGAAGGGTGCTAGTAATTTGGTCATAGGATAATTTGATTTTAATTTGGTGTTCGATAATGTTTGTTTATTTTGTACTGGAATAGCTAAAGAGGGAGATTTATAAGAACAATTTTTCTAGGATTATTCATACCATAACTTTAGGCTAGTTTAGCGTATCTCATTACAAATTACCACGCACTGTGAAGATGAACTGAACTCAAGCATCTCCAAGTTTGAAGACTTCCTATAATCCTGATGAGGTATAAAACAATTTAGAGTTTGAATTAATTTATGGAATTATATTTTTGGTTGTTTATTTTTTATCAAAAGGCAAACATGAACTTTTTGTTTTCGAAAAACAAAAATGTTTTTTGAGTTTACTATAGGTAGAGTTCTAATTTTCATTTGGCTCATTCTAATGACATCACCATGTCGTTCAAACGACATATTAAGGTCGTTTTATTCCTTTTTTCAAATGAGCTTCAAATGAAGCGTACTGTTTTGATTTTGTTTTTGTCGTTAGAAGCGATATTAGATGTCATTCGAACAAGATCAAAATCTCGTTTAAATGAAAGACACGCCGCATTAAGATTTCTATAAATACCTGATTCGTATTCAGAACGTTTAAGACTTTTGTCAGATTCATTTCTGCATAACTTTTGCGAAAGTTCTTCATGCTTTAGTGTTCCAAAACACTTTTTAATGCACAACAAACATCCTTGAATATTGTTCTTGTGAATTTGTTTAAATCCTATAAAGTTTTGTATACCTTCATACACCTTGTGGATAGTGTAACACCCCACGATTTTGAGACTGAGAAATTAAATTTTGGGAAAATAAAATTTAATTTAAATTTGGAGAATTCTAAAATTGGGAATTTAAGTCAAAAAATAGAGGACATTTTGAAGTATTCCGGATGATGATTTTGAGGGTACCATTGATCTCGGAAGGGTCGAGATAGTCAAAATGACTGTCATTGGGTTTTATTTCGGGTCCGAAATATTTTTAAGTCAGTTTGACTCGAATTGGTGTAAACGAGTCATTTAAAGTGTGTATTAACATTTAAAAATTGGGTTTATTGTTTTAAGGATTTAAGGCTTACGGATGAAGCCTTCTCCTTTGAGAAAAGAGAGAAAAAGAAAGAAAAGAGAAAGAAGAAGAGAGAAGAGAGAGAGGAAGAAAGCTTGGAGTTTCCGGCCCAAAACCGCGACATCGAGGACGATCCAACCTCTACAAATCTGAGGCAAGTGTTTAATATTGCTAAATAGCTATTTCTGTATTTCATTTCATAATTTGTGGGTTAAAGAAATGGATTTTTGGGTATTAACATCAAAACCTAGATTTTTAGGTTTAATCTTGGAATCAATATTTAAATATGGATTTAATGGATTAGAAATGGTTGGGATCAACATTGGGTTGATTAATGGGCTTAACATCATAATTTGATGAAAGTTTGGGGATTAGAATGAAGGTTTTAGGGTATTAATTTCGTGGGTTCGCTGAAATTGGGAAATCGGCCAGAATATATGGTATGGCCGGTCGACCGCGGTCTGGGGACCGGTCGACCGGTCCCCTGTTTTTAGCCCAAAATTTGGAGTTGTCCTTTCCCTTTCTTTTGGAGTTCATCCTTGGGGGCTTCCTTAATAGGTTGTTTTATGAGGTTTTCTAGGATGATTTCTACCCTTTTTGGTTGGGTTTATAAATTGAGGTTTTCTCTTATAAAGTAAGAGATAATTTGGAGACGTATAGGGGGTGTTTCACTTAGTATATGATAGTGGGGACTTCTTGGAATAATTGGATAAGAAATACCCATGTATGTTGTGAAATTTTATAGGTCGACCTTTATGTCAAATCCTTATAAGGATAGGATATTGTTAAGATACAATTTGGGGCCAAAAGGAAGAGAGTGGTCGCATACTTTTAAAGAGTGAGGGGTTTCATATCCTTAGAAATGTTTAGACTAAGGAACAATTGATAACTCAATAAGAGTAAGGGCTCCTGAGATTATTTCAACCATAGATGAAATTGGGAACGTTTAGGATCGTGCTATCGACTAGAATAAGCTGTAGCATAAATTCTAGTTAGGATAGTTTACACGTAATTATGGGGATATGACCATTGAGATTCCAATACTTGAAACGAGGTTGGAATAAATTGAGGTTTTAGACTATTAAGTCATATATGTGCCTATGGTTAAATAGTACTAAAGGCGATTATGTACTTTTGAATATGGATGAAATGCGTAGTGATGGTTTCCTACACAAAATTTTGGGTGATAACACTAAGGTTGGATATATATACGTATATACAAATACATATGATTTTGGGAGACTATTTATCATAGGAAAAATGATTGAATATGTTTCAAGTGAGGGATTGTATTCACATATCAAGGTAAATGATATGAGTTTGTGGTGACGACTTGTATATTGAGGATTTATGTATACTTATAGCGGGGTTTGTATATCTTATACATATGAACGATAACTAGTTTATATATATAGATATATGGATATGTGAAATGTGTATATATCTATATAGATATGAATATATGGATATATTTATGTTATGGACATACATTGTATGGGTATTTCAACCTTATATGATGGTTTACTATTTGGTCATATGATTGGATCATATGGATGTATATATATTGTGCATGTGAATGATATATATACTTATTTGGTTAAGCATACCTCGCTAATACTGTCATTGGGAAGTTGCGCACGTAGAGGGTGAGAATCCTGGCTAGAAAAGCAGGGTGTGGATATTCCCCAGGTCATAGGCGTCCCGTGTGTTATTATGTGATTTACATTTTTATATTTTGGGATGAGACGTGGTGGGTATGTTTCGTCTCATTGCCGGTTTGGAGCTATGACCGCTTCCCGGGACATCGTGTGCGTGAGTTTACCACGAGATGGGTGTCGTTTAGTCCCACCATGGTGGCCCCAGTATTGCTACGTGAGCCGGACACTGGGAAGATGATAGCATTGATGCAGTTTATCGGCGCTATATATAGCCGGGTATTTATTTGTGCATGGCCTTTGTACATCATATATGGTATGTATACATGGTCATGGGATTGGATGATGGTATATATATATATATGGTTAGAAATGAATACCTATATATATATTTATATATATCCTATAGATGAAAGGATATGGACTTTGTGGAGTACATCTTGGATGATTATGGTGTACTAGATTGATGGGGGTTGATGTATCGCATTTAAGGAATATTTCGGTTACATCATCCCAAGGATATGATTGGAGATGTTAGTTGTGGTAGTGTTATTATATTGTATATATGGCATTATGGATCTCTAGGATCGACATTGTCAAGGAGTAGTGTAACGAGGTGGTTCCTTGTTTGGATTTCTCTTTGCGAGACACCCCACGCATGAAACGTAGTGCAGTGTTGAAATTGGAGAAAAGTTCTTCCAGTTATGGTATGCACGGCATTATGGACCTCTATGATCGACATTGTCAAAGAGTAGTGTAACGGGGCGGTTCTTTGTTTGGATTTCTCTTTACGAGACTCCCCACGCACTAAATGTAGTATATTGTTGAGAGTAGAGAGAAGTTCTGTCAATATTTATGTGTGGCATGATGGATCTCCAGGATCGACGTTGACATGGAGTAGTGTAACGGGGTGGTTCCTTGTTTGGATTTTGCTTTGCGAGACACCCCACGCACGAAACGCAGCGCAGCGCTGAAATTGGAGGGAAGTTGTGTCAATAATGATTCTCCATGCTTATTAATTAGAAATTTAATTTAGATGTTTCAACCCAGCTACATATTGGGTAACTTATTAAATTATAAATGGTTAAAGTATAAACCGGAATCCACTAAGCCTAATAAGGCACATATGATTGAAAATAAATGCTTAATTGTGTTTAAAAGAGGGGTGGATTCTTGGGGGTATGATAGGAAGGTAGATCTCGTGGGTATAGGCCAGGCCTATGATAAGTTAGGTTGTCGTTATAACAATGGGGGTGATTTAACTAAAACTTGAGGACGCGAATAGGTGCGCGCCTTTAGATGAGAGGTGAGTTGGGGTTCCACGAGAGTGCGATTCCAATTTAATTATGAGATATGTGCACCAGTATTTATTATGCACGGTTAACACACTTGCTAAATATTTTTCACAATCGGGGCTCTGACCCGTTTACTTTTCTCTCCTGCCTGTATATATATATATATATTATTACAGGTATCCTACCGCATGGATGCCGGGTGACCTTCTATCCAGAGTCTTGGGAGCCGTGACAGGTGCGGACTGTTGCGGGATGTATCTGGTAGTCGCTTCCTACTTTTAAAAATCTAGGTAGGATTCATTGTATATCGGGTTTGTACCCCAGGGATATTTATAAATGTTTATATTTATTCCATTTCAGTTATTGTATTGGCTGTGACCCGACGGCTTATTAGGGTCTACTTTTGTACATTCAGTTGTAGTTATTTATTTCATTTTATTCTTGCGATTCTTTTCTCATTGTTCTTTCCTTTATTCATAGTGTTGGGTTGGGTTATGTTGCATGTTTTAATTTATTTTAACATCTCGCTTATATGATATCGGGTAGTTAGTCCTATATTATATAGTACCGGCAGTTGATGTTGAGACTGGACCATCTGAAATTCCTGATTTAATATAGTATAGGGTTATCCACCCGTTATTATTTTAAGCGGGGTGTTACAGATGGTATCAGAGCATCAGGTTCTAGAGTCCTTAGGATCTGTGCGAGTCTTCTGTATTCTTCCGTTAACGTTCTTGACATAAATCCCTACAGTTAGGATTGTTGTGTTCACTGCGTTGTTTTCTTCTGTGAAGTACATTCACTTGATTGACGTTCTGATGACAGTTGCTTTTATTTTCGTTTCAGACGTCGCCTAGATTTTGTCGTCTAGGAAAGGATAGGATTAGAAGTACAATACCCATAGCATATTTTGGGTACGCTTTAATCGGGTGTATTTGTTTTCCCCAATTCCGGAGGAGATATTGAGGAGATTTCTAGCGGTGGTTCGAGGTGATTTATCGACGGGTGAGTAAGAAATTTGGAAACTCAATTTTGTTGAGTGGGACTGAGGGGTTTTTCGGTAGCCAATGGTATTGTCCTTCAAAAATGGATTAGGAAGGATTTTGGGAAAGATGTTTCTCTTGCAGAGAAATAGGTTTAGGAGTAATGATCGTCCTGGAAGAAGTAGTGGGTCTTGAACTGAGATCCTCAGATGAGGTGAAACCATTAGATTATGTAAGTACAAGGTAGAATACCTTTCATTGGGTTTAAGTCATGCTTTGTGCGATATCGGGAACGTTGAGAGTTATAATATTGAATTCCGGAGGTGCGGAATGTTAAGGTTTGTTAAGTAGTGATTATTCGTCTTATGGATGGGTTAGGGCGTGTAATTGTGGTGTTCCTATGAGGGAAGAATTTATTTCATGGTAAGGTGTTGAGTTGAAGTGGAAGAATTTTTATACTTGAGAAGTTCAAGTTTGGTAGCTCTATTTTGAGTGGGAAATTTAGCTCATAGTTGTGCTAGTTTTGAGAACTAGGTATTGGTTAGAGTGTTGTAATTGTTGAGGCCTTGTGTCCTAAACATAAGGTGTTTGTTTGGCGTGTCGAAAGACGCGGGATTGATTTATATAGTATTGTTATATAGGTCCTCGGGCAATATCTAAAATATGAAAATATTTTTATCAAACCTTAACCCTGGTTCAACTAATCTCAATCCCCGACCTAGCTACATAGTAATGTATTGGGAGGGTTCCTTGTTTGGATTTCTCCTGCGAGACTTCCCCCGCACGAAGGTGGCTAGTGTCAGGAATTGAGGAGAGTTCAACCATTGGGAATTTTTGAACTTATATATTTAGTATGTTATTATAGATTATAATGCCGAGGGTTATGTTACAATTGGAGGCTAATGGAGCCTGATTTTAATTTTACGAGTGGAAACTCGGATACAGGGTGTATGGGGGCCCTGGGTAGCTAGTGATTTTTAAATCTATATGGTTCGACATGAGAACCAGGAAAGATCGGTGTAGTGATACTAAGAGTTGATGTTAGGACTAGATGATATTGAGGTCCTATATGTATTTTAAATTTCGCGGACGAAATTTTTGTAAGGGGGGGAGATTGTAATTCCCCACGATTTTGAGACTGAGAAATTAAATTTTGGGAAAATAAAATTTAATTTAAATTTGGAGAATCCTAAAATTGGGAATTTAAGTCCAAAAATAGAGGACATTTTGAAGTATTCTGGATGATGATTTTGAGGGTACCGTTGATCCCGGAAGGGTCGAGATAGTCAAAATGGCTGTCATTGGGTTTTATTTCGGGTCCGAAATATTTTTAAGTCAGTTTGACTCGAATTGGTGTAAACGAGTCATTTAAAGTGTGTATTAACATTTAAAAATTGGGTTTATTATTTTAAAGGATTTAAGGCTTACGGATTAAGCCTTCTCCTTTGAGAAAAGAGAGAAAAAGAAAGAAAAGACAAAGAAGAAGAAAGAAGAGAGAGAGGAAGAAAGCTTGGAGTTTCCGGCCCAAAACCGCGACATCGAGGACGATCCAACCTCTCGAATCTGAGGCAAGTGTTTAATATTGCTAAATAGCTATTTGTGTATTTCATTTCATAATTTGTGGGTTAAAGAAATGGATTTTTGGGTACTAACATCAAAACCTAGATTTTTAGGTTTAATCTTGGAATCAATGTTTAAATATGGATTTAATGGATTAGAAATGGTTGGGATCAACTTTGGGTTGATTAATGGGCTTAACATCATAATTTGATGAAAGTTTGAGGATTAGAATGAAGGTTTTAGAGTATTAATTTCGTGGGTTTAATTGGAATTGGGAAATCGGCCAGAATATCTGGTATGGCCGGTCGATCGCGGTCTGGGGACCGGTCGAACGCGCCTTAAGGAAAAAGCCTACTGCATTTCTTCGTAGGCAAAATTTGGACCCGCGGTCGACCGGGGGTCTGGGACCGGTCGACCGGTCCCCTGTTTTTAGCCCAAAATTTGGAGTTGTCCTTTCCCTTTCTTTTGGAGTTTATCCTTGGGGGCTTCCTTAATAGGTTGTTTTATGAGGTTTTCTAGGATGATTTCTACCCTTTTTGGTTGGGTTTATAAACTGAGGTTTTCTCTTATAAAGTAAGAGATACTTTGGAGACATATAGGGGGTCTTTAACTTAGTATATGATAGTGGGGACTTCTTGGAATAATTGGATAAGAAATACCCATGTATGTTATGAAATTTTCTAGGTCAACCTTTATGTCAAATCCTTATAAGGATAGGATATTGTTAAGAAACAATTTGGGGTTAAAAGGAAGAGAGTGGTCGCATACTCTTAAACAATGAGGGGTTTCATATCCTTAGAAATGTTTAGACTAAGGAACAATAGATAACTCAATAAGAGTAAGGGCGCCTGAGATTATTTAAACCATAGGTGAAATTGGGAACGTTTGGGATCGTGCTATCGACTAGAATACGTTGTAGTATAAATTCTAGTTAGGATAGTTTACACGTAATTATGGGGATATGACCATTGAGATTCTAATACTTGAAACGAGGTTGGAATAAATTGAGGTTTTAGACTATTAAGTCATATATGTGCCTATGGTTAAATAGTACTAAAGGCGATTATGTACGTTTGAATATGGATGAAATGTGTAGTGATGGTTTCCTACACAAAATTTTGGGTGATAACCCTAAGGTTGGATATATATATGTATATACAAATACATATGATTTTGGGAGACTATTCATCATAGGAAAAATGATTGAATATGTTTCAAGTGAGGGATTGTATTCACATATCAAGGTAAATGATATGAGTTTGTGGTGACGGCTTGTATATTGAGGATTTATGTATACTTATAGCCGGGTTTGTATATCCTATACATATGAACGATATCTATTATATATATATAGATATATGGATATATGAAATGTGTATATATATATATAGATATGAATATATGGATATATTAATGTTATGGACATACATGGTACGGGTATTTAAACCTTATATGATGGTTTACTATTTGGTCATATGATTGGATCATATGGATGTATATATATTGTGCATGTGAATGATATATATACTTATTTGGTTAAGCATACCCGCTCATGCTATCATTGGGAAGTTGCGCACGTAGAGGGTGAGCATCCTGGCTAGAAAAGCAGGGTGTGGATATTCCCCAGGTCATAGTCGTCCCGTGTGTTATTATGTGATTTACATTTTTATATTTTGGGATGAGACGTGGTGGGTATGTTTCGTCTCGTTGCCAGTTTGGAGCTATGACCGCTTCCCGGGACGTCGTGTGCGTGAGTTTACCACGAGATGGGTGTCGTTTAGTCCCACCATGGTGGCCCCAGTATTGCTACGTGAGCCGGGAACTGGGAAGATGATAGCATTGATGCATTTTATCGGCGCTATATATAGCCGGGTATTTATTTGTGCATGGCCTTTGTACATCATATATGGTATGTATACATGGTCATGGGATTGGATGATGGTATATATATATATATGGTTAGAAATGAATACCTATATATATATTTATATATATATCCTATAGATGAAAGGATATGGACTTTGTGGAGTACATCTTGGATGATTATGGTGTACTAGATTGATGGCGGTTGATGTATCGCATTTAAGGAATATTTCGGTTACATCATCCCAAGGATATGATTGTAGATGTTAGTTGTGGTAGTGTTATTATATTGTATATATGGCATTATGGATCTCTAGGATCGACATTGTCAAGGAGTAGTGTAACGGGGTGGTTCCTTGTTTGGATTTCGCTTTGCGAGACACCTCACGCATGAAATGTAGTGCAGTGTTGAAATTGGATAAAAGTTCCGCCAGTTATGGTATGCACGGCATTATGGACCTCTATGATCGACAATGTCAAAGAGTAGTCTAACGGGGGGGTTCTTTGTTTGGATTTCGCTTTGCGAGACTCCCCACGCACGAAATGTAGTACATTGTTGAGAGTAGAGAGAAGTTCTGTCGATATTTATGTGTGGCATGATGGATCTCCAGGATCGACGTTGACATGGAGTAGTGTAACGGGGTGGTTCCTTGTTTGGATTTCGCTTTGCGAGACACCCCAAGCACGAAATGCAGCGCAGCGTTGAAATTGGAGGGAAGTTGTGTCAATAATGATTTTCCATGCTTATTAATTAGAAATTTAATTTAGATGTTTCAACCCAGCTGCATATTGGGTAACTTATTAAATTATAAATGGTTAAAGTATAAACCCAAATCCACTAAGCCTAATAAGGCACATATGATTGAAAATAAATTCTTAATTGTGTTTAAAAGGGGGTTGGATTCTTGGGGGTATGATAAGAAGGTAGATCTCGTGGGTATAGGCTAGGCCTATCATAAGTTAGGTTGTCCTTATAACAATGGGGGCAATTTAACTAAAACTTGAGGACACGAATAGGTGCGCGCATTTAGATGAGAGGTGAGTTGGGGTTCCACGAGAGTGCGATTCCAATTTAATTATGAGATATGTGCACCAGTATTTATTATGCACGGTTAACACACTTGCTAAATATTTTTCACAATCGGGGCTCTGACCCGTTTACTTTTCTCTCTTGCCTGTATATATATATATTATTACAGGTATCCTACCGCATGGATGCCGGATGACCTTCTATCCAGAGTCTTGGGAGCCGTGACAGGTGCGGACTGCTGCGGGATGTATCTGGTAGTCGCTTCCTACTTTTAAAAATCTAGGTAGGATTCATTGTATATCGGGTTTGTACCCCAGGGATATTTATAAATGTTTATATTTATTCACTCTGACCATAGGTCATGAGTTCGATCCCTCCCCACGGATACCTACCCCTGTTGGAGGGCTTCCTCAGGGCTGTGTGGTTAGGCGCACGGTCGTGGGTTCGATCCCCTGCAGGGTTTACCAGTATTTAAGCGGGGCTCGTGTGTGAGGTGGACATGCGCAGTGCCCCCCCTGTTTAGCTTGCACGAGGGAGTCCAAAGGGGTCGTTCATGTGGAGGTTTAGGGTTATCAAAAAAAATATATATATATTTATTCCGTTTAAGTTATTGTATTGGCTGTGACCCGACAGCTTATTCGGGTCTACTTTTGTACATTCAGTTGTAGTTATTTATTTCGTTTTATTCTAGCGATTATTTTCTCATAGTTCTTTCCTTTATTCATAGTGTTGGGTTGGGTTATGTTGCATGTTTTAATTTATTTTAACATCTCGCTTATTTGATATCGGGTAGTTAGTCCTATATTATATAGTACCGGCAGTTGATATTGAGACTGGACCATCTGAAATTCATGATTTAATATAGTATAGGGCTGGCCACCCGTTATTATTTTAAGCGGGGTGTTACAGATGGTATCAGAGCATCAGGTTCTAGAGTCCTTAGGATCTGTGCGAGTCTTCTGTATTCTTCCGTTAACGTTCTTGACATAAAGCCCTACAGTTAGGACTGTTGTGTTCACTGCGTTGTTTTGAAATCACCTATTTTTTTGCATTTTAAAATTAGTATCACAACTTTTAGCTTAGTTTTTAGCATTCTCAAATTGGTATCAGAGCGAGTTGCACTATGTTATTGTGTTTGAACCTATTTGTGACACCCCGCCTAATTAATTACCGGGTGATCGGTCCTTAATTAATTAATTTTAGAATGTAAAGTTGGTTCACATAATGCATCACTGTCGAAAACTCAAATTTTAATTTTAAAAAAAAACTAACCACCTAATATTTAAAAAGGGTGATGTCCAAATTTTTATCTTGACAATAACTAATATAAAAAAGTATACCAACTAATACCATGCATCGGAGTAAAATAAATAAAGTCTAACTTAAGTAAAATAAATGACTGCAGTAAAACACATCCACATACAATCCCATACAATAAATCCAATAAAAGGAAATCAAATCTAAGAGATAATTTAAAACAACTAAATCTCTGAATGTTAACAGAAGAAAGAACGATATGTCCAACAAAATAAATAACTGAAAAATGGAGAATAGAATGAGTCGTCTACTAGCAATTATTCTACAGCTTCCACAACAGCTACACCACGGCAACTGAATAGAATCTCCTAAGGCTGGTGTCCCTATGGCTGGGCACCTAAAAATAATGGAACAATAGAAAGATATACAGAAAAACGGGTCAGAGCCAGAGTTGAAAATAGTTTAAAATAGCAAATGCTTAAATTGATTCAAGTAGCACAATTATTATTCAAGTTAACTTAGCGTACTCACTTGAGATACTTACTCATCAATATAGTGTGCACGCCTAACGAGCCTAACTACCCATACTAGTCATAACACCCTGACTGGCTACTAAGTGCATACTATTATGCTTAAAAGACTCCCTAAATAACTCAAAGCCGACGTACTTAAGATTTTGATATAGGTTTAGAATTACATTAGTTTATTTTCATATTCTTCTAAATGCCTAGCTAATAATACCATAAGTACACATTTAAAAATAGAGTCATCAACATAAGACACCAAACAGGATTTCGGTATACACACATTATTCTCTTTATGTATACATATCAATTTATATATAAATATAACAATATTGCACCCCTGGTTGAGAAACCCTTAGTGCTATGCATACTCGGCTATCTAGTCCCATTGCAACGCTCGCACACAGAGGACAACAAGTTCAATATCTCGAGAACCAAATAAAACACAAACACCTATTGGAGGCGAACATAGTCGCAAGCCAATGGGCTATGCACATACCTACGCACCCATATGACCGTCATCACTATCATTCTTACGGATAGCCCGTTCCTAGGTTCCATGCTCTAGTGGTACGACTCTAAATCCACCGAAGGCAAACAAGATCCGGTCATCCACAATGCGTTAACCAATGTTCGATAGCCAGTAGCTAGGTATGTCATACACATAATATTTTGAGCAATAATCATACACACAACTTATATAAATTCATTGGCTTTACCGCAGCCTAGTATTAGTAGTACGTATAATATATCCCCTATTATACCCCGTACCTTATTCGTATGTATTCTCCCTTGAATTTTCGCATCTCTCTAATTCTATGAATTTTCATACCTTCCGAGGGTCGACATATTATCCGCTCACAAATAATTATAAACTTTAAGTCACTCATTATTCATACAGGTCTAACACTCATTTAAATAGACCTAAGAGAAGTTTGAAACAAAAATCGGGCCTTAAGAGTCATTCTTGAATCTCGTTAGAAGACCCAAAAACTCTCGTTCGAACGAGGTCGTTCGAATGAGGGTCGTTCGAACAAAGGCCCCATACTTTGAACGAACTACCAAACTCGTTATAAGGGTCACTAGAATCTCGTTAGAAGTCTCGTTAGAACGAGGTCGTTCGAACGACCTGGGCTGGACTTCTAACGAAATTTCTGAAGTTGCCCAATTCATCTTCGAGGTTCATTTTTCCAGATTTTCTCCTCTTAAATATCAACCTAAACCCATTCCAACCAAAGTACAAGGTTTCCAAACTACTCTAAGTCACCCTAGAACACTTCTTAGCATAGTTTAGGGGTCAAATCCTTATAATCATCAAGTGAATTCAACAAATTCCTAAATTTTCGAATGAGTCATATTAATATAAACCCCGAATTATTAATCTATTAAAACCCCATGTTTATTTCATGGTTTTAACATCTAATTCACCAAATTTCATGTTCCTAATAAGGGGAAAAATCCTCTACATGCAAACCCCCATCAAATTTCTAAGATTCCTACACAATCTCATCATAGGTAAATAAAATTTGGTATTAATAGTTCTAAAACCTCAACATATGTTAACAAGAATAATAAATGCTAAGAGACAGAGCAAGATAATCACTTGCCTTAAAATAAACTTCTGATTCGCGGGTTGAAATTGGTATATGAACGATCCACTTGACACGATCTACGCGCTGGTGTACTTTTTTGTGTGAAAGCTTGAGTTCTTGGCTTAGGGCTCTAATGGAGTCTTCTTCTTCTTCCTTGGTTCTCTCTCTCTTTTCCTCTCTTTCTGACGTAAGTTGAAACTGACAGGCCACTAACCCTAAATTCTTTTAATTAAACCCAATTTTTGTCCATTTAATTACCCAAAAATCCCTAAAGACCAAAATACCCCTTTGGGGTGTTGTTTTGAGTTAAAGATGCCTCGGACTCCAAATAAAATACCCGAGTAGTATTTTCTGACTATTTCGACCCTTACGGACACTCTAGCACACTCAAAATAGTCATCCGAGTTATAAAAAAATAATTTACCTTTTCAACCCCCAAATACATACTAGTGACACGACTCATACGCGTTCCAAATATTTATAACATAATTGTCGTGTATCTCATCCCCGAAGATAATATTATTTCAATAACTACTAACTCGTATCACGCTAGTAATTATTATCATAAAATTGGATTAATTATAATTTAAATTTTCTCCCTTTAATTTAATTAATCCCCATTTTCCATAATTTCATAAAAATAAATATGCATAAAAATACGAGGTATTACATACTTCCCCCCTAATAACAGAATTTCGTCCTAAAATTCAGAAAATAATATATATACCTGGCAAGAATAACTATGGATAACGTTCACGCATGTCATCCTCGCATTCCCAGGTTAATTCCTCAACATTATGGTGTCGCCACTGAACACGTACTAGAGGTACTATTTTCGATCTCAACTTCCTCTCACTACGGTCTAGAATAGCAACCGACCCCTCCTCATAGGAACTATCAGGATGTAAGTCTATCTCCTTCAATGCAATGTGGGTGTGGGCCAAATCATCTTGAAGAAATGTCCTCAGCGAAGAGATATGGAACACGTCATGGACTCTTTGTAAGTGCTTCGGTAACCTAAGTCTATAAGCAACTGGCCCAATCCTCTCGATAATGGGGAATGGCCCTACATACCTAGGCACCAACTTTCACTTCTTCCCAAAATGCATAACTCCCTTCATAGGAGACACCCGAAGTAACAACTGATCTCCAATTTTGAACTCACGAAAATACCGTTTGGCGTCAGAGTAGCTCTTCTGTCGATCTTGAGCAACCCGAATATGGCTCCGTATCAACTCTATCCTCGTCGAAGTATCCTGAATCACTTTTGGACCAAGTAACATGTTGCCCCCACCTCTAGCCAACATGCTGGGGAACGAAAAGGTCTGCCGTATAGTTCCTTGAATGGAGCCATACCGATAGTAAACTGGTAGGAGTTGTTATAGGCAAACTCCATCAATGGAAGGTACTACTCCCTGCCTCCGCTAAAATAAATTATGCACAAATGTAATATGTCCTCCAACATTTGATTCGTCTGCTCGATCTGACCATCCGTCTGCGCGTGATAGGCTGTGCTCAGTCGCAACTCCGTACCCAAAGCCTCCTGAAAACTCTTCTAAAATTGAGACACAAACACTTTATCTCTGTCAGACACGATACTGAGAGGCACTCCGTGGAGTCTCACTATTTTTGCTATGAATATCTGGGCGTACTATCATGTGGTGTAGTATGCCCTGACTGGAAGAAAGTGGGCTACCTTGGTCAACCGATCCACTATCACCCTTACCGAATCGTGACCCATCTATGATGTGGGTAATCCCATGATGAAGTCCATGGAAATGCTCTCCCATTTCCACATAGGAATATCAAATGGTTGCAGAAATCCTGTCGATCTCTGATGATCCACATTTACTAGCTAACAGGAGGCACATTTCGAAACGAACTCAGCAATATCCTTCTTTCTCCCACTCCACCAATACTGTCTACGCATATCCTGGGACATATTATCTCCATCGGGATGTACCACAAATCGAGAACCATGTGACTCTGTCATTACCTTGTGTCACAAATCTTCACCCTCGAGAACAACCAACCTCCCATTAAACCGTAGACCCCTTTCGAAATGCATGGTATAAGACTCAGTCCCCTCGACTAGAAGCTTCACTATATGACTTTGGCATAACGGATCATCTGCCTGCGCCTGTACTACTCCTATAATAATCTAGGGCGTAACCGTCATCATAGACATAAACGATCAAGCCACCGCATCCTGGTTCCCTAACTCCTTCCATTTTTCTTTCCACACCTCGGCCACCTCACCGACTGGCCTACGACTCAACACGTCTGCTACAACGTTAGCCTTCCCCGGGTGGTATTCGAAATAAAATTGATAATCCTTCATAAACTCAAGCCACCGATGTTGATGCATATTTAACTCCTTCTGCATGAAGAGGTACTATAATGACTTGTGGTCCGTGAATAAACAAAATTTCTCCCCTAGGAGGTAATGTCTCCAAATTCGAAGTGTAAACACCACCGCCACCAACTATAAATCGTGGGTGGGGTAATTCCTTTCGTGAGGCTTAAGCTTACGGGAAGTATAAGCTATTTCCTGATCCTCCTGTTGTAGTACACCTCCAAGTCTTAACAATGACGCATTAGTGTAGACTAGATACTCGACTCCCGGCTTGGGTAATGCTAACACTGGTGCTGAGGTTAATTTATCTTTTAACTCATCAAAGGCTAACTGACAGGCATCACTCCAGATAAACGACACCCCTTTGCGAGTCAAATGTATCAACGGACCCGCTATCTTTGAAAACCCTCGAATGACCTCCTATAGTATCTAGCTAAGCCCAAGAAACTGCGTATTTCGGTTGGTGTTGTAGGCTATCCCCACTGCCTCACTGCTAACACCATCCCCAAATCCACGGATATCCCTCTATCGGAGATGATATGACCCAAAAATTGTACCTCCTTCAGCCAAAACCCACATTTCTCGTATTTTGTGTACAACTCATGCTGGCGCAGTGTCTGCAAAACTTGCCTCAAGTGCTCGATATGATCCTAATCGATCTGTGAGTAAACCATAATTTCATCTATGAATACGATGATGAACTGGTCTAGGAACTCTTTGAACACCCTGTTCATCAAGTCCATGAACACGACTGGGGCATTGGTTAGCCCGAAAGACATAACTCTGAATTCATAGGAACCATATCTCATCAGGAAAGCAGTCTTCGACACGTCATATTCCCTGATACGTAACTGATGGTATCCCGATCTCAAATCAATCTTCGAGAAGAAAGTCGTTCCTCTCAACTGGTCGAATAATTCATCGATTCGAGGTAACAAATATTTGTTCCGTATCGTGACTTTATTATAATTAACACATAACCTTAATGATCTATACCTATTTTTAACGAACAATATGGGAGCACCCCATGGCAAAGTACTCCTACGGATAAACCCCTGCCCCAACAACTGCTCAATCTGGTCACGTAACTCCCTCATCTCTGCTGGAGCCATACGATAAGGTGTGCGAGCAATCGATCGAGTATCTGGCGCTAAATCAATGATGAAGTCTATCTCTCTACTCGGTGGTAACCCCAGAATCTCCTGAAACACATCGGCAAACTCTCGAACTACAGGAATCGAATCAAGCGGTACCACAACCTCCGTAGAGGTCTCCTCCTCTATATAGTATAAATGAGTGGACGATCCTCCCTCAGAGTGAGGCATCGCCACAAGGAAAATCTCCTGCCCGGGTATGGAAAAATTTATACTCTTGCTAAAATAATCAATCATGGCCCTATACCTAATAAGCCAATCCATACCCACAATCACGTCATACTTGGACATGTCTAATACGAGCATGTCAGAGGGTAAGATAAACCTCCTAATCTTTATACCCACTCCCCGATAAATAAAAGAAATAACAGAAACCCTACTCAACAGAGAATACACAGAAGTGACCATACCCTCTGCTGTATCAAATAACCCCATAGTACGTGCAAACCCCATGGCAATAAAATAGTGTGTGGCTCCCATGTCAAATAAAATGTGCCCCAAAGTACCCTGGATAGAAAACATACCCGAAATCGCTGGCGGGTCCTATGGGACTACGGCCTGGTGAAGATTATAGACTTGTCCATACTAAATCTGCCCTTGCTGAACTGGGGCGACTGGAATGGGTGGCAGTGCTACCATCTGTGGAGGTGCTGGAAGAGCTGCAGGAAATAATGGTCTTTGGGGTTCCGAACGAATACCCTGCTGCTGCTGTTGGCCTCTACCCTTCTGAGGGAAGTCTTGGCGTTTGTGGCTAATGTTTCCACACGCGAAACATCTCCCTGGGAAGGGTCCTCCACTCTATCCTTACTGTCCCTGGCCCTGATGGCTGTTACCACCCCTCCCTTGGCCATTATGGCCCTACTGAACCTTCTACTGGCCCTGATGGCCGTGTTAGCTCTGATGGCCATGTCGAAAGCCTCCCTGCCCATGGCTAAAACCTCCTGACCTGAACCTCTTAGGATCCCCTTGCTGGGAACCCTGATCATTATGCCTATGCTGACCCTGAACTGTCTGTACCCCACCGACACCATTCCCTCCTGCCCTGCCCTGCTGGCTGGACTCTCCCACTTTCTTAACCTCGGACAAGTGGAAGCGGTGGTCCTAGTAGTGGAGTAGTGCTGTGTTGACCACATCTGAATAGATAGCCAAGGAGAGATTGCCTATTAAATGCTGGCGGATCATCCATGTCAACCCATCAATGAAGCACTAAATATTTTTCTCTTCTATCGGGATCTCACTCGATACAATGTTGAGAAGATTAGTAAACACTGCCTCGTACTCTGCCACGGTCCTTCCCTCCTATTTTAGATTTGCTAACTTTTGACTCATCTCTGTCTGTACAGCCGAAGGGAAGTACTTATGGTCGAAACGCACCCAAAAGTCTCAAATACTGAGTGTGTCTCTCTCCTCAGCTGTGGTAATGGGCTCCCACCACTACAGTGCTGCCCCCACCAGTTTGAACATGGCCAAAATCTGACTCTGTACCTCCGTGCACTCGTGCATCCTCAAATTCCTTTGTATGTCCTTTTTCCATTGGCTCGCTACGACTACATCGGATCTCTCGGAAAACTCCGTAGGATGCACCTTCTGGAAGGCATCCGTAACACGCTCCTAAGCAGATGGGAAAGCCTGGGCCTGAACTGGAGCCACCATCGATGCCTGAGGTGGTGCATGTTGTACTACTGCCAAAGCAGCATTTACCGCCTAAGCTATAATGGCTGCCACTTCAGCGGCATTCATCATACCCTAAGCAGGTGCAGGATGAGGCTCTGGCTGGGCATCCCTGGGAACTCTTTGTGCACGTTTAGGAGTCATCTAAAAAGAGAGAAAAGTTTCATAAGTCTACATTTATATTCTCAAAATAGCATAAGAACGTAAAATGTATGAAGAGTACAACAATCCTAAAATATAGGGCTCTATATCAAAGGACGCTATTCGGAAACATAATAGGCCGAACAGATCCTAAGGACACTAGAAACTGATGCTCTGATACCACCTGTGACACCCTGCCTAATTAATTATCGAGTGATCAGTCCTTAATTAATTAATTTCAGAATATCAAGTTGGTTTAGATAATGCATCACTGTCGAAAACTCAAATTTTAATTTAAAAGAAAAACTAACCACCTAATATTTAAAAAGGGGGATGTCCAAATTTTTATCTTGACACTAACTAATATAAAAAAAAATACCAACTAATACCATGCATCACAGTAAAATAAATAAAGTCTAACTAAAGTAAAATAAATGACTAGAGTAAAACACATACAATTACAATCCCATAAAATAAATCCAATCAAAGGAAATCAAATCAAAGAGAGAATTTAAAACAACTAAATCTCTTAATGTTAACAGAAGAAAGGACGACATGTCCAACAGAATAGATAACTGAAAAATGGAGAATAGGTTGAGTTTTCTATTAGCAATTATCCTGCAGCTTTCATAGCAGCAACAACACAGAAACTGAGTAGAGTCTCCATCGACTGGTGTCCCTGTGGCTGGGCACCTAAAAATAATGGAACAATAGAAAGATATACAGAAAAACGGGTCAGAGCCCGAGCTGAAAACAGTTTAAAATAGTAAGTGCTTAAATTGATTCAATTAGCACAATTATTATTCAAGTTAACTTAGCGTACTCACTTGAGATACTTACCCCTCGATCTAGTGTGCATGCCTAACGAGCCTAACTACCCATACTAGTCATGATACCCTGACTGGCTACTAAGTACATACTATTATGCTGGAAAGACTCCCTAAATAACCCAAAGTCGACGTACTTAAGATTTCGATATAGCTTTAGAATTACATTAGTTTATTTTCATATTCTTCTAAATGCCCAGCTGATAATACTATAAGTACACATTTAAAAATAAAGTAATCAACATAAGACACCAAATAGGATTTCGGTATACACACATTATTCTCTTTATGTATACATATCAATTTATATATAAATATAGCAATATTGCACCCCTGGTTGAGAAACCCTTAGTGCTACACATACTTGTCTATCTAGTCGCATTGCAACGCTCGCGCATAGAGGACAACTGGTTCAATCTCTCGAGAACCAAATAAAACATAAACACCTATTGGAGTCGAGCATAGTCCCAAGCTGATGGGTTGCGCACATACCTATTCACCCATACGACTGTCATCACTATCATTCTCATGGAGAGCCCATACCTAGGTTCCATGCTCTAGTGGTACGACTCTAAATCCCCCGAAGGCACACAAGATCCGGTTGTCCACAATGCGTTAACCTCCGTTCGATATCCAGTAGCTAGATATGTCAAACACTTAATATTTTGAGCAATAACCATACATACAACTTATATAAATTCATTGGCTTTCTCGCGGCCTAGTATTAGCAGTACGCATAATATATCCCCTATTATACCCCGTACCATATTCGTATGTATTCTCCCTAGTATTTTCGTATCTCTCTAATTCTATGAATTTTCATACCTTTTGAGGGTCAATATATTCTCCAATCACTAATAATTATAAACTTTAAGTCACTCGACATTCATATAGGTCTAACACTCATTTAAATAGGCCTACGGGAAGTTTGAAACAAAAATTGGGCCTTAAGAGTCATTCTGGAATCTCGTTAGAAGACCCAAAAAAAATCTCGTTTGAACGAGGTCGTTCGAATGAATGTCGTTAGAACGAAGGCCCCCTACTTCGAAAGAACTACCAAACTCATTTGAAGGGTCACTGAAATCTCGTTAGAAGTCCCGTTCAAACGAGGTCGTTCGAACGACCTGGGCTGGACTTCTAACGAAATTTCTAAAGTTGCCCAGTTCATCTTCAAGGTTCATTTTTTCAGATTTTCTCCTCTTCAATCTCCACCTAAACCCATTCTAACCCAAGTATATAATTTCCAAACTACTCTAAGTCGCCCTAGAACACTTCTTAGCATAGTTTAGGTGTCAAATCCTTCTAATCATCAAGTAAATTCAACAAATTCCTAAATTTTCGTATGAGTCATATTAACATAAACCCATAATTATTAATCTATTAAAACCCCATTTTTATTTTGTGATTTTAAAATCTAATTCACCAAATTTCACATTCCTAATAAGGGGAAAATCCTCTACATGCAAACCCCCATCAAATTTCTAAGATTCCTACACAATCTCATCATAGGTAAACCAAATTTGGTATTAATAGTTCTAAAACCTCAACATATGTTAACAAGAATAATAAATGCTAAGCGACAAAGAAAGATAATAACTTGCCTTAAAATAAACTTCTGATTCTACGAAATTGGTATGGGAACGATCCTCTTAACACAATCTACGCGTTGGTGTACTTTTTGGTGTGAAAGCTTGAGTTCTTGGCTTAGGGCTCTAATGGAGTCTTCTTCTTCTTCCTTGGTTCTCTCTCTCTCTCTCTTCCTCTCTTTCTCACGTAGGTTGAAACTGACAGGCCATTAACCCTCAATGCTTTTAATTAAACCCAATTCTCGTCCATTTAATTACCCAAAAATCCCTTAGGACCAAAATACCCCTCCGGGGTGTCGTTTTGGGTTAAAAATTCCCCGGACTCCAAATAAAATACCCGAGTAGTGTTTTCTGAATATTTCGACCCTTACGGACACTCTGGCATACTTACAATGGTCATCCGAGTTATACAAAAATAATTTATCTTTTGAATCCCCAAATACATACTAGTGACGCGACTCATATGAGTCTCAAATATTTATAACATAACTGTCGTGTATCTCATCCCCGGCCATAATATTATTTCAATAACTACTAACTCTCATCACGCTAGTAATTATTATCATAAAATAGGATTAATTACAATTCAAATTTCCTCCCTTTAATTAATTAATCCCCATTTTCCATAATTTCATAAAAATAAATATGCGTAAAAATACGGGGTATTACACTATTCACCTATTTTTTGGGTGGTTGTTTATTCATCTCTCTTGTTTTTTTCTCTCGATGGATTCTTCGAGTTTTGACGACTAAAATCTTTTGAATTTGAAGTTTTCTAAAAAGAGTTGAGATTCTTTAAAAAGAAAGTTTTCATTTTAAATCCTCCATGGATCTTTTGCAAAATGTTCAAAATCAAAGAAATTTCTTTCATGAGAAACTTATGGACATGAACCGTGATTTTGAAAAATTAGAATTATCCAAAAATGGGAGTGATGATAGAGTACTTATTTTGGAAAAAGAATTAGAGGACTTTAAAATTTCTAGGGTTTGTGTTTGTGTCGTTGAGGAAAAAGTTTCAATTAAAGATTTTAAGGCACGTGTAACCCCTAGTGTTTTTATTAATTAATTGGAATATTTGAGAAAAAATAAAATATTTGAGTAAATGGTTTTTAATAATTAAGCATGTTAGCGTTTATATTTGAGAAGTACATTTTCAACCCGAAATTTAAATCGGAGTTATAATAGAAGGTTATAACGATTTCTTAAATGTTTTATCAAGCAGACGCATTTTTGTTGAGTTAAAGAATATTTTCTAGTGTAAAGGCGGATTATTTTTTAAAGTTTTTAATAGAGTGTTTGGGTCGTTCAAACAACAGCGTATGCCGTTCGAATGACGTAGCATGTCGTTTAAACGACAAGTGTCAGTCGTTCGAGCGATAAGAGGCGATGGGTTAATTAGAGTCCTAATTGTATTCTAACTCTTAAACCATTTAAATACCAAAACTGATATGGGGATAGGACTTTTAAAACACTTTTCTCTCAAACATTTCTCCCGTAAGGCTCTCCAAACATATTTCCTCTCATCTCCACCCCCTAGCCCCAACTTTTAATAAGTTTTAACTCTATAGTAGAAGATTTAATTGGTGTTTTTCAAGAGGAATTCAATCGCCTGCTCAGATTTTTATCCAATTAATTTCAGGTATGAATACTCTATTCCTTTCCTTTTGTATTATGCATTTTAAGTGTTACCTAAACCTTTAATCATGTTTTTCTTAAAAGAGATTAGTGACTTAATTAGAAATAGTGATAACTAATTCCCGAGACTATTTTTATAAAATCTTTTAATATGAATAATATTCATAACCCTTGGGTACGTAGGAGCAATGAGTGGATTTTGGGTTTTTCTGGTGTAGGTTGCATGTAGAAAAATCTTAGTTTTGAATTAAATGATTTCGAGGGTATGTAACTCATAGAAATTGTGTAGAGATTATGGAAATTGAAATTTGGTTATATAAATAATGAATTCACATGTTAATTAAATTAAAATAATAAATGGGATTCTACGTGACTATGACGATTGGATAATCAAATTAAGTTTTAATTAAATTAAACTCATGCGCAAATTTACATGTTGATTATTTTATTCGTGATTGTGCAACTTGTTGGTATTATTTTTAATTGCCCTTATGACGAATTGTTGTTGGGTATTCTATGCTCTCCCTATATTTTAGGATGCCCTCTAGGTATGGGACTAGTGGGTAGACCTTTAGATGATTTATGCCTTCTAGGTATGGGACTAGTGAGGGTATATTATTGTAATTTTATCATATTGGGGGTGGGCTAATTTTTAGTATTTTATCATCATTCCGCTAGCCTAAACATGATACTAGGACGAGTGAATATTGAAAATTCATCTTATGTGTAGGATAGGACGTATATGTACTCTGGGGACCTTAGGTATGGGACTAAGGGGTATTTTGAGGATATCACATTGATTAAAAGGGTGGGGTAATTTGATATTTGTGAAATTGAGAAAACTAGAATTAAGGCCTAAGATAAAAACGGGCATTAAAATTTGTGGCGACATAATGTGTCAGTGACCGACATCTTAAACGGGTCAGCTTGGGCGATTTATGTTGCGTCGTGTGTGGAACCTTGTCATATTGTGGGGTATCAATAGTTTAAAATGGATTCAAATGTCTATTGACAAGGGAAAGTGTGACACTTTGGTGGATTACCACCCGAGACGGGAGGATCGCCATGATAAAAAGTGAGAACAATAATAATTTTGGGTTAATTTAATTAAATTAACGCTTTGGGGTTGTGGGATAATTAAAATGATATGGTGTGTTTTTATCAAAATCTTTGGGGTGGTTAGTAATTTATCTTTCTCGCGCTTAATTATAATCGTAATTAAAATACTCTATTGTGATATTTATTGCGTATAATGCTATTGTCTAGATTCAGGAATCCTATTTGAGGGGAGTAGTGTGTATTCATGCTCGGGGCTCTGACCTCATGCGTTGGCTAACCTTTTCAGGTATTGGTGTTGGAGTAGCTGCATAGAATTTATTGAATATCATTTGTAGGTGCGACTAGAGTTTATTCATTTGATTTCTTTATTTAGTTGGAATTTATTTTCAGTCGTATTTCATTATGAGACTTCATTTGGATTTATTTGGCCATTCGGTTCCAAAGTTGTTAGAGGATTTCGTTGAATTATTCATAGTTGATTATTACTCAGTTTTTAATTAAATCATTGTTGGAGATTGGATTCATTCGAAGTTTTAGCATGTGATGGGCCCTTTATTGCTCAGTTGTTATTATCATTTGGGATTGATTCAATTAGTTATCTTGTGGATGGATTTATTTATGTCTCATGTCTGTCTCTTGCTATGAATGATATTTTATTTAGTTCACCCAGCATAGTTTTGGTGGCGGCCGACGCGGGGTGTGATAGCACGTAAGAAGACTCTTAGGGATAAGTTTTCTCACATTAAGGGGGAACGAGATAAACTTCTATGAATGATTGAAAATATGAAGAAGGAGTCCCTAAAATTGGAATAGTCTAATTATTTTCTTGAGTCTAAAATTTTGAAGTTAAAAGATGATTTAAATGACTCGAGTACTGTTGGTAGTAATGATGATGGGTCACATATTTATAATGTTTTGAATGTTAAAGCCAAGACCATAGTTTGTTTTAGAAGGTCAACAAAAACTAAGAACGTTAAAAAAGGTCAACACATAGGTAACATTCCTGCATTTACACATGTTCACACTGTGGTAGGAGGAGTTTTTTGTTTTGATCCTGGAAGAGGTCTAGGAAGTTTAAGTGTAGTGTCCCGTCGGTTTTCATAACCCCTCGAGTTAAGTATAAACCTTCTTGGGTTAGGAAATCTATTTTGGAGACGTTACATGTTAGATTAGTTGATTCTCATATGCTTGCACATGATGCTTCACATGTTATTTCTTATGGATGATTGCTTGCAAGATTATGTTTGTCATACTCTAGTTGCGCTTCAAAATATATTCTTGCTAGTGTTATTTCATGTGTACCTTTTGTATTATAGTTTTTTTTATTGAGTCATATTTGAAAAGTACAAAAAGATTTTATTTTGATAATAATTTAGAAAAATAAAAAAAGGTTTTTGATTTTTGTGTATTTTAGTTTTGCACATTTCGTATGGCATATTGGTGTGTTTAATTCACTCTGCGATTCCATGTGGCTAGGACATTTGGTTATGACTTTAGATGCTTAGATTGATCTTAACTATGTGTATGGAGTTATTTTGAACTTAATTTGCACTATGGATTCGACTTTGTTTATGCCTCCATACACACATGCACTAGCTTATTGGATTTTGACTTCATGATGTATATTTGATCTTGATGAGATGTTCTCTTATCAATTTTGTTATCTATATATTTATTTGACTATAGATATTTGTGCATTTAAGAACCATTACCCGTGAGAGTTTGTTTATTATTGAAAAAATATTAGTGAACAGGGGAAATGGCTGCGAGAGGCAACTGAACTTCTAATGAAAGCCACCGTTTGAAAAAAGCTCCAGAAAAAATTAAGGCCATAGAAAGAAAATATGAAAAAATAAGAAATCACTTCAAAAGAAATTGAAAAGAAAATAAAAGAATGAAATATGATCATGTTTATCTTTTCAAGGTGTTTAATTCAAGATCAACGGGTTTGCACAATGATACCTAGTTATGCTTATTTTATCATGATGCTATTGATGTGTAGAATCATCAATATTCTAGGCTTGTATGAATTGCGCTTGTTTTATTAAATAAGTCCATCTTAATTTGTCACTTGAGGCTAAAGCTTAGTTTAACAAAGTTTTACAGTTAATTAGAATGACTCGCCACCATAAGTTTCGTATAAATACTATTTCGTATTTAGAACGTTTATGACTTTTGCCAGATTTATTTCTGCATAACTTTTGCGAAAGTTCTTCGTGTTTTAGTTTTTCAAAATAGTTTTTAATTCACAACAAACATCCTTGAATATTGTTTTTGTGTATTTGTTTAAACCTTAGAAAGATTTGTATACTTTCATACACCTTGTGGGATAAGTACTCCATGGTTGACTTGTGATACCTTAAGGGACTCACTACTGAAGATGAATGTTGAGGCTAATAGAAGGCTGTGGTCTTGTGATTCTTACGAGGATCATAGTTATTCACTAGATATTTATGAAGATTAGCGCATTATGCTTGTGGTGGTTATCAAGTAGTCTGTAAGTCGATTGTCTTATAGATTTTTCAAGTGAATAAAAGGTTTTACCCAAAAGGTTTTTTTATTTAAACTTTGCCTACATTGATCGCTTTTTTTATGTTATTTGTTTTACTACAATATATGCATGCTTAGGATAAAAAGATAAAATCTGTTTTAAATTTCTGCATTTATAACTTGGTGTTGCGATTTTTATTTGAAATCACCCTTTTTTTTTTTTTGCATTTTCAAATTCGTATAAGTGCTTTTAGCTCAATTTTTACCCTTCTCATAGGTATAATGTGTTAGAGTCTTCTTTCTGCCATTCGATTATATACTACATTTGTATATTTCTCATTGAGCATTTGGCTCACTCCCTCGTTTTGTTATGGCAGGGTGGGGACGGTTTCCTATTTTGATAGCATTTTATAGGTTTGTACCTTCTTTTATATTACGTCAGTAGCTCTGTATGCATGGACTTATGGGTGCCCACCATGGGTCCCTCACGTAGTTTAATTTGAAATTAAAAACGCATGCTAAACAAGTGAAACGTTAATAAAAAGAACTGGACTAACAACATTATATAGGTTGTTTCATCGTACTTCACACCTAACGCTTGGATCGGACCGTGGACAGTCGCGATGGCGCCACATGGTGCCCAGCATGCACTAGCCCAGACGCGCCTCACGCGCAGGAGAGATACCTTTAGCATCCAAGATTAAAAAATTCCTACATTACACCCCACACTTCTTATTTCTTTTATATTTTCATCATTATTTCACCTTTTTCCCATTTCTTTTTCATTTCTTTTATAAAAACAAGCCAAAATAATTATTTTATACCATACCTCTATTATCATCAACCTATCCTTCATATATAATTCTTTTTTTCCCATAACACATTTTATTATTTTATTAAATATAATATATTTTTGTAAAATTCCTAAAAGACCCCTAACCCCCAATTTCTAACTATATAAGGGGCATTTGGTCTTCAATTTTAGAATCCTCATTTTAGATTTTAAACATGGGATAAGTTATGATCCAACACTCTATAAAGAGTGTTTGTATTTGTAACAAATATCTAACATGGGATAAGTTATGTTTCAACACTCTATATAGAATGTTTGTATTTTTAGCAAACATTTCAATATAGAGTGACGTGCTAGAAGTTATCTCTTGTAAATATTGTAAATCATTTTCTTCTTTATTCTTTTATTCATTTTTAAGACTAATTTAGGACTAAACTAAGACTAATTTAGGAGCTAATATTTATAGTAAGAAGACACCATTTTCTTTGTAGGTTTAGTGTAGTTTTATTTTCATTTTTGTAATTTTTAGAGAATTCTGTGAAATAAATTGTATATCAGAAACAAATTGTGAGTTTGTGAGATATGTTCTGAGAGGCAATCGTTATCATAAATTTAAGATTTTAGGGTGTTATTGATTTTCTAAGCTTGGAGGTTAAATGACAATATAAGGAGACTTGGTTTATATATTGTTCTATTTATCTTTAATTCTTTTTTTTGCCTCTCGTAAATTATTTTTACATTTCATATGTAAAAATAATTCACATGTTAGACTAAATATCCCCTTTCAAGGGGATAGATTAACCTTATATGTTATTCTTTTATTTAATTTAGTTTAGTAACTTCTAATTTTGTTATGTTCCTTTGAAAATAGATAATGGAATTTTACATATCATAATGGATTTCGAGAGAAAATATTTAGTTTTAGTCATGCTTCAAGAGAAGGTTATTTATTTTTAATGAATCAAAAAATTCCCCTGCCATGAGAGATTGAGTGATCTTGTCATTAAGAAAGGACTCAAAAAAATTATTACATCATTCTCTTAAAAATCAAACTAGAGGTAGGTTTTTCTTAAGTTAGATGATGTTTTAAGAATTTCTAACTCTAAAACTAAATTTCAAGACTTAAAATATTTTTAATAAAAGATCCCTGGCGGGTAGTTTATTAGAAGAGTTTTAGTTTTATTCTTGAAGAGTTTTGTGAAAGCCTAAAATTAATTTTCTAAAGAATAATTTAGTTTCATTACATTTACGACGAGAGTTGATTCGTAATTTAATTAAAATCTTGGAATATTCTAAAATTAAAAGTTACATAATTAAAATAAATAATTAAAAAGTAGAAGTGGATTCTTCTTTAGAGTGCGCCAGCAATCAATGTCCAACTTATTTAATTAAATTCCAATTTTAGCCCAATTCAGTCTAAACTCTTGCAAATAATTGTGGCAGATAAATGAAATAAATCAAACATGCAAGACAGTCACAATTTGAGGAAAAATCCCCCAAAGGGGCAAAACCTTTTTATTTCACTATAATTTGTAAATCTCAACTTACATGGATTACAATGAAATAAAGTGACACACGAGATATCCGCATGTGTCGGTTCGGTGTCATCAGCAAGAGATCTCGCAAGAACTCCAGGATCAGTAGCAGAAAATCAGCCTTCTTCTTCTCCACAAGAACTCCAGATTAGTAGAACAATTTTCTTGGGTTTAGAAGATTCACATAAATGATTGAGAATTGTTTGTGAATCAAAACAATGTATAAAACATGAAAAAAGAAGTACGTTTTAATGCAGAAGAACTGCAGAAACATCATGTCCAAGACTTGGAAAAACGTGTAGAATGAGCACTGATTAAATACAGAAATCGAGGTGGTAGATCATTCGAACGAGATGAGTTGTCGCTCGAATGGCGCTAGGTGTCGTTAGAATTACTTCGCGCGACATGAGTTGTTGTTTGAACGAAAAGATTTGTCATTCGAATGATCTAAATGACTTGTACTTGTTCGCCTCTACACATAGAAAAAATTCTTATTTCGAGATAAAATATTTCAGCCTTCAAAATTTTTTTAAAAAAATATTCCCAAATATTTATGCAAATATTAAAAACTCCAATTAAATTATTTTACCCTAATTGCGAGCGGAGTAGTGGGAACAGATGAATGTTAAAGATGCATGATGCATGATAGAACAATGTTTATGCACTACGCACGTATGAAGGTGGGTGAGTGATAACTTTGGATCCAAGTCGAGGCCGTCATGGATGAATGTGGAGACGTGCTGAATGTAGCAGTATCAGGCATAGTTCCAGTGATCTAGGATATACAAAAAAAATCCTAGATACTAAACGGACATTTATAAAATCTTGTCTTTACAAATCTCCCCCTATGTCTATGCCGGTACATACATAAAAAAACTATCCGAATTATGCTACCCAACCCAAAAGTTACATACAATTTAATATTACCAATAAACCCAAAACGTGGAAATACTAAATGACATGTCTTCAACTTCTTCAACATCTTCAAAATTTCATTGTCGTCATCAGGGCGTTCAAGCATAATCCTCAATTAAGTACCTACACACAAGGGAGAAGAGACAATACCCGTGACGTGCAACAATTTGAAATATAATGATAAGCAAAAGTAAGTACCAATTTATGCTCAAGCAAATCACTATAAAATCAAACAAAAATTCTCCCCCATAATTTGTTCTCCCCTTTTTTATGATGTCTCCAAATAGAAAAATATGAAGAATATCACAAGGTAACCAAACTTTCTCTTTTTGAAATTTTCAATTTTTTTCTTGAAAAAAATAAAACAATAAATCACACCATGAAAGAACACCAAAACAACTACGTCGGTGATAGCAAAAATGTAGGGGTGTGAACAAATTCGACAGGAAAATCAATACATACAACCATAACATATGTGCATGATGAATGTTGGATATTCCTAATGAATGAACTCAACATCTTCCTTGGGTGTAACAATTGTGGAATTAAAAGAAATTGACTCAATCAAATCTGCAAATCAAAGCTCAAAGTGATTTTCACACTAATAACATCCAAGGCATTGAAACGTTTTTTCATGACTTTCAAGGACGTGCAACCTGTTTTTCATTTCTTTCCATCCAAACTCCCTCATAAATAATTAGACATTATATTTTTCTTTTGAGGTGATGAAACTAAAACCTATTGGCCCATTTGATTTGGCATATTTTTCTTTTTATTGCTATTTAATTTTTTTGAACTCTTTTTCAAATGGTGGTTTCCTCGACGAATTAATTTTGAACTTTCATAGCCTTTTCCCCTGATTCATTCATCATATTTTATTGAAATTAAATACTCGTGGTAAACTATTTTTACATGCACTAATATTTTGTCAAGTTTTATCGCATTTTGGTCCTTGTATAGATAGAATTGAGATGGAAACACTCAATCCAATATGTGATAGATAAGTACAATACTCAAATAATATCGTATAAGTGTGCAATAAAGGAGATAAGAAGCCAAACATGTAGAAGATATCACTAATCACATCTTAAAGGCTCCAAATAATGTAAAACACATCGATGAAAAGATGTAGCATCTTAAATCACTATCAAACAGTCACGTGGAATATGGAATGGAGTTGTGACTGTGGCTATCTTAAATGTTCATCCATAAATGGTGTAAACAAAATACAAAACTCTTTTGTGTTTTTCAAAAAAAAAATTATAAAAAGAAAATATTTTTGGTTTTTTCTAAAAAAATTCAAAAAACAAAATCTTTTTGGATTTTTCAATTTTTTCCAAAATAAAAAAATAAAAAACAAAAAAATAATGATACAAATGATAAAATCTAGAGATAGGAATCATATAATATGAACATGAAAAAATGAATCATACTCTAGACATGGTGACCACCCCTCAATCAACTGTGCAAATCCCTAAAGACTTCCTAAGACTCTCGAATCTAAGGGCATCTAAAGGCTTCATAAAGATATTGGCTAACTGGAGGTCGGTAGATATAAAACTCAAGGATACGTTTTTTTCCTCTACAAGCTCACGGATAAAGTGCTCGTGTATCCTAATATGTTTTGTGCATGAATGCTGGACTGGATTACGGGATATGTGTATCGCACTCGTGTTATCACAGAAAATGGTTATGGTGTCCTATGATATCGCATAATCCTCCAACATCTACTTCATCCACGGAAGTTACATGCAACAACTCTCGGCGACTATGTACTCAGCCTTCACAATGGACAAAGATATGGAGTTTTGCTTCTTGTTCAACCAAGAGACAAGAGTAGAACCAAAGAAGAAACACCCACCAGAAGTGCACCTACATCTATCTGCATCCCCGGCCCAATCGGCATCCGTATAGGCGGATAAAAGGTCACTGGTAATAAAGGTATACCAAATGCCAAGTGAGAGAGTCCCACTCACGTATTTGATAATACGTTTAAGAGTGAGTAAGTGTTAATCTTTTGAGGATGCCTGATATTGCTCACATACTCCAACACTAAAGGCTACGTTAGGATGACTGGTAATCAAGTAGAGAAGACTACCTATCATACTCCAATACTAGGTTTGCTCTAGGTCCTTGCCTGAAATATCCTTGCAAACCTTAGTCGAGGTACCCATCGGTGTACGTGCATGCTTAGTAGAGTCTAGACCAAATTTCTTCACTAGGTCTCTAGCATACTTGGATTAGGAGATGAATATCCCATCCTCTAGCTGACGAACCTAGAGACTAAGGAAGAAAGTAAGCTCACCAACTATGCTCATCTCAAACTCACTCTTCATGTCCTCCTCAAAATGGTGAGCATATTAGGAACATGTGGATCCAAAGACTATGTCATCCGCATAGACATGGCCAACCAAAATAGCATTATCATCCCTCCTAACGAACAACGTCATATCAACTCCCCTTCTCTTGAAGCCACATGCTAAGAGATAGGAAGTAAGCCTCTCGTACCAAGCACGGGATACTTATTTCAAACCATACAAGGCTTTCCTCAGAAAATAGACGTGATCAGGGTGCTTAGGGTCTTCAAACCCTTTTGATTATTTCACGTAAACCTCCCCCTATAGAATGCCATTCCGAAAGGAACTCTTGACATCCATCTGATATTACTTGAAGAGCAGATGACATGTAGTAGTAAGCGGACGGACTCAAGCCTCGTAACAAGAGAAAATTCCTCGTCAAAGTCTGCACCTTCTATCTATGTGTAGCCTTGAGCAACCAACCCAGCCTTATTTCGGATAATAGTACCAAACTCATTCACCTTATTCTTAAAGATCCACTTAGTACCTATCACATTTGTCTAACTAGGTCGGGGGGCCAGTTCCCAGACATCATTCCTTCTAAACTGAAGAACTCATCCTGCATAGCACATATTCAGTGTTCATCTTTGAATGCTTCTTTATAGTTCTTGGGCTCGCCTTTGGACGTGTAGCAAACATGGCTAACAACGTTCTCTAGCTGAGCACGAGTCTTGACCCCTAGGGTGGGATCTCCTAGAATAGTATAAGGATCATAACTCTTGCAAACCCAAGAAGGAGTGTCCCCTAAGTCAGGAATGGGGTCCACTCTGGGTGTGGGAGGCACAATGGAATCATCAGTAGAAAGTGCGTTATCCTCACCCAAAAGGTTAGAATCAACAAACGTCGATGGTTCGTCATCTTACATAGTGATGTTTATTGACTCCATAACCTTAGAAATACTCAAATTAAAAACCCGATATGCTCTGCTAGTCGATGAATATCCTAACAATATTTCCTTGTCGCTCCGGGAGTCAAACTTTCCTAATAGCTCTCTATCCCGTAGGATGTAGCATTTACTCCCAAAGATACAAAAATATGAAAGGACTGGCTTCTTTCCAGTCCACATTTCATAGGACGTCTTAACTGTGTGTGTACGAAAGTAAACCCTATTCACCATGTGGCATGCAATAAACACCGCCTCTGCCCAAAATCTCCTAAAAACTCTACGACCTTGAAGCATAGATCTAGCCATCTCCTGAATCGTCCGATTCTTCCTCTCAACAATCCCATTTTGCTGAGGAGTCCTCACGGTAAAAAAATCATGTTTGACCCGAGGCTATCACAATAAAGATCTACTTTATCTTCCTTAAAATCAGTGTCGTTATCACTACGTATTCTATTGATAGTGACTTCGTGTTAATTTTGCAGGACATGGCACTTGGTCGTAAGAAATTGAACAATATCGAATTTCTCTCTCAGAAAACCTATAATCGCATATCGAGAGAAATCATCTACCATCACGAGGATATACCTCTTACTACCTAAACTCTCAGTACGAGTAGGACCTGTAAGATCCATGTGTATCAACTCAAGCACTCGTGAAGTGGTAATGGAATTCAACTTCCTGTGGGGACTACAGACTTACTTTCTCAACTGACAGGGTCCATAAATCACGAAAGTCGGCTTTCCAAGTGATGGAAATCCACGTACTAGGTCCTTTTTATCTAATTTCTCTAAATATCTAAAGTTCACATGACCTAGACGTTGATGCCATAGATCCATATGAGTGATCGTGGCGCTGTTGCAGACAAATAAGGACTTAGGCACTATCCCATAATAATTATCTTCAGTCCTCACCCCTTGCAATAAGAGTTTACCGGCTTGATCATAAATATTACATTCGTTCTGATCAAACTTTACTACAAAGTCAGCATCGTACAACTGGCTAATGCTGATAAGGTTTGCTTTCAAACCTTTAACGTACAAAACATCCTCTAGCTTTGAAAATCCTGGTATATCTATTGTACCTCGTTCTACTATGCTATATTTTCTCCAGTCTATAAAGGTGACTTTACCTTCCCTGCGATCCTCTAGGTAGGTAAAAAATGAGACATGACCTATCATGTGTCTGGAGCACCCACTGTCAAAGTACCATTGAGACGTGTTATGTGCTTTAAAAGCCACATGAACAATAAGGGCTTTTGCATCGAGTTTAGGCACCCAAGATGTGGTAACCTTTTTTTACCCTTGTTATTATTGGATCTAGACGGGATACTAGAAGTGTTCGCTGACGGCACAGAAATCCGCTGGAACTCTTCCATTAGACTTTGAGAAGTGGTGACTAGAAACTCAACCTGCTCTCTAAGACTCGAGAAATCGCTAGTGGCACGGGGTGGAAAAAATGTACATCGTGTCCGAACCAAACTAGAGAAAAACTCCCTAAGGTGGCCCTTTCTTTTATAGTAGGTACAAAAGTACATAGACTGTGGCTGACATTGGTTTACTTTTCTTGGCTGAACTCTTCTTTGGGAATTTTGGCGATGGCCATATGGTTTCATAGTAAACTCAGGAACCAGTTCCGGTGTCACTTGGAATGTGCAGGCACCATCAAAACTAATTCCCTGCCTTTCACCAAAACCTAAAGCAGGGGCGAAGAGCATCTTTCCAGATCTATCCTCAATATTTACCTTGACCTCCCTGACTATCTCAGGGTCATGAGTAAGCTGGGCTACAAGGGCTTCATGTTTCGTTTGAGTGTCCATGGAGGTCTAGAGTTCACTAGTAAGACTATCCACTTACTTCACCAAGTCCCCTTTCTCTTTCTCTAAACATCTCTCTCTCTCTCTCTCTCTCTGTCTCTCTCACCAAACTCACTCTCCCTCCTTACAAAAATTCTCTCTCTCTCAACATAAATAATATTTCTCTCTCTCAAGGCGATGGAAATAGAGTACTCTCTCTCTCTCTCGTCTCTCCTAAATCTTTCTCTAAGGCAACTAACTTAAGAGCTAATGCTTTGTTACGCTTTTTAGTTTTAGAAGAGTCAACATATAAATTGGCTTATGCGCATCGTAAATCATTTTTGCTCTCACTTGCAGCATCCCCCCACTCACATCGCTTCCACTGTCAAAGTGTCCATGTGAAGTAGCATCCTCATCGTCGTGAAGTGCACTGTCAGTACTCACATGACTAGCCACGAATGTGGTGAAGTTACATTCATGCAGTGACTCTTCTCCAGAATCCACCGACTCGACCTCACTACCGTCACTAAGGGAGGCATTAAGAGTAACTTTGCCCGTGCCTTGACGTCACAACCTTGTAGGACACTCAAATGCCTTATGACCTCTACTATCACACTCATAACATATCTCCTCGTCTTTCTTAGATGTGTCCTTTTTATCCTTTTCATTTTTCTTTTCAAATCCATTTTTCTCAAAATTCTTTTTATCTTTGAAATTGCCATTTTTCTTTAAATTGAGAAATTTCATGAAATTTTTAGCAAATAAGGCCAAATCTTCCAAGTCAAAATCAAACTCATAATCACACAACTCTTCCTCACGACTCACCTCTCTTTCTTACTTACCCCTCACTCTTCCTAGCATGGGCTTTAAGTGCTATCCCTTTGTCTTTTGATTTTAGTGTATTAGGAAGCATGTCAATTTCATAAGTCTGGAGATCTCCTACCAATTCTTCTAGTTTCAGAGTACTCAAATTTCCTATAGAATTTAGCACAACGACTTTAGGGATAAAACTCTCAGGCAATGATCTCAAAATTTTCATAGCCACTCTAGCATCAGGAATATGTTCACCTAACTTGAAACTAGTGTTTACAAAATCAGATAAGTGTGAATGAAATTCATCAAAACACTCAGATTCAAGCATGGTGATTGTTTCAAATTGTGTAGTTAAATTTTGCAATTTTGATTCTTTAACTGAATTAGTGCCTTTATGGGAAAGTTGAAGAACATACCATGGTTCTTTAGACGTGGTACACATCATGATGCGTTGGAACTCGTCAGGTGTGATGGCTCCAGAAATGGCACTAAGCCCACGTGAGTTATAAATGTTCCATTTAAATTCATCCTCAGTCCATACAGTCGCAGATTTTAAAGTAGTTACATTATCTACACTGACAGTGGGAGGCGTCCACCCTCTTTCACATACAACCCAAACACGCTTGTCTATGGTCTTTAAGTGAGATTTTATACGGGCTTTCCAATATGCATAATCTAACCTGTCAAAAATTGGGACTCTATTATACAAGTTTTCCATTGAATTTGCGCTTTTTTAAAAATTAATTTTTAGAACAAAATTGATATCCAGAAAAATTTTGCAAAAAAATTACACGGTAAAATTATGTAAATGGCTCTAATACCAATTTAAGACTGCACCGGCAATCAATGTCCAACTTATTTAATTAAATTCTAATTTTATCCCAATACAGTCTAAACTCTTGCAAATAATTATGATAGATAAATGAAATAAATCAAACATGCAAGACAGTCACAATTTGAGGAAAAATCCCCCACAAGGACCAAACCTTTTTATTTCACTACAATTTGTAAATATCAACTTACATGGACTACAATGAAATACAGCGACACATAAAATACCCGCAGGTGTCGGTTCGGTGTCGTCAGCAAGAGGTCCCGTAAGAACTTCAAGATCAGTAGTGGAAAATCAACCTTCTTCTTCTCCATAAGAACTCCAAACGAGTAGAACAATTTTCTTAAGTTTAGAAGATTCACATAAACTCCAAACGAGTGAATTAAAACAGTATATAAAACATGAAAAACAAAGTCTGTTTTTAATGCAAAAGAACTGCAGAAATGTCAGGTCCAAGACTTGGAAAACGTGTAGAATGAACACTGCTTAAATACAGAAATGGAGGCAATGGCTCGTTCAAATGAGATGGGGTGTCCCACGAACAGCACCAGGTGTTGTTAGAATGACTTCGCATGACAAGGCCTGTCGTTTGAACGATAAGCTCTGTCGTTCGAATGATCTGAATGACTTCTACTTCATCACCTCTACACTTAGAAAAAATTCTTATTTCGAGATAAAATATTTCAGCCTTCAAAAATATTTTTTAAAAATATTCGCAAATATTTATGCAAATATTAAAAACTCCAATTAAATTATTTTACCATAATTACGAGTGGAGTAGTAGGAACAAATGAATGTTGAAGATGCACGATGCCTGATAGAATAATGTTGATGCACTACGCACGTATGAAGGTAGTGGGTGCGTGATAATTTCGGATCCTAGTCGAGGCCATCATGGATGAATGTGGAGACATGTCGAATGTAGCGGTATCAGACATACTTGCATTGATCTAGTATATATAGAAAAAATTCCTAGATACTGAACGGACATTTATAAAATCTTATCCTTACGCCTCTCCCTTGTTAGTTCTCATATTTATTTACTTCACTCATTTCTCATTTTAGTTTTTATTAATTAGTTAGTTTAAACACTAGTTCTTCATTAGTTATATAAACACCCCTTTAATAATTGTTTTAAGAAAAAAACATACATAATCTTCAAATTTCTCTTGTCCACATTAAAAAGCATGGATTGACTCCTTACTTGCTCGTATACATGTTTTAGTTTATTTGTAGGTACAAAGGGTATTTTTTATTAACGGTCTTTATTATACAATGACATACACGCAAAAGATATAATATCATGCACCGTCCTCACACTCGTGGCCAAGGTCAACAGACGTCAACGGCTCGTCGTCTCTAATGATGACGTTTATTGACTCCATAACCTTAAACCTTGCAAGGTTAAACAAATTATAAGCCCTACTCGACAATGAATAACCTAAAAATATCCCCTCATCGTACCGGGAGTCAAACTTCCCTAATTTCTCTCTATCTCTCAAGATGTAGCAAGAAATTGTAAAGACACAAAAATACGATAGGTTGGGCTTCGTCCCTGTCCACAAGCCAATATGCATGTGGAATGTATATGGACGAAGATATACCCTATTCATCCTATGGCTTGCTGTACTCACCGCCTCTGCCTAAAAGCGTCTAGGCACTTTTCTCCCAAGAGGCATGGATCTAGCCATCTCTTGTATCGTCTGGTATTCCTCTCAACTATCCCATGTTGTTGAGGAGTGCGAACGGATGAAAACTCATGTTTGATGCCCACTCTATCACAATACTTATCCACTCCAAATTCTTTAAATACACTGCCATTATTGATACCCATTTGGTTTTATAGGACACAAAAATTGGCTTTTACGAACTCAATCTCATCAAAATTTTCTTTAAGAAATAGGGTATCTCAAAAGTCACTGACCATTACGAGAATGTATCTCTTACCTCCCAAACTCTCTGTACAAGTAGGGCCCATAAGATCCATATGTATGACATCCAACATACTAGAAATTGTAATGGTATTCAACTTCTGATAGGGACTTTGAATTTGTTTTCGTTGTTTGCAAGGACCACAAACTAAGGAAGTTAGTTTCCCAAGTGATGGTAAGCCATGTACTAGGTCTTTCTTCACTAATCTCTCAATATCTCTCAAGTTCACATGACCTAGTCATTTATATAAAAGGTCCATAGAGCAGACCGTGACATTATTTCACACAAAAGAGGATTTGGGAATGATCCCATAGCAATTATCATTAGTCCTCACTCCTTGAAATAATAGTGCACCGGATTGATCAATTACGTTACATTCGAATCGTTCGAACTTTCTCAAAAAGTTTGCATCGCAAAGTTATCTTATTCTAATCAAGTTCGCTTCAACCCTTCGACATACAACACATTGTCTAGTTTAGGAAATTCGAGTATATCAACACAACAACGTCCTAAAATACTAGACCTACTCACATAACCAAAGGTGACTCAACCTTCCTTTTGATCCACACAGTCGGTAAAAGATGAGTTGTCATGAGTCATGTGACTAAAGAACCCACTATAAAAAGACGATTGGAAAGTATTTTGAACCTTGAGAGTGACGTGAATAACAAGGGCTTTGTCTCTTTCTTAGGTACCCAAGTAAAGGTAACCTTTTGTTAGCCATTATCGTTGTTGGATCTAGTTCTAGCATTAGAAACGTTATCAAAAGGCATAGACATCATTTGAAATTATTCCATTAGGCTTTATGAAGTCGTGACTAGGAACTC
The DNA here is from genome assembly GCA_949130495.1 of Sambucus nigra. Taxonomy (NCBI): domain Eukaryota; kingdom Viridiplantae; phylum Streptophyta; class Magnoliopsida; order Dipsacales; family Adoxaceae; genus Sambucus; species Sambucus nigra. The sequence continues at coordinate 388,724,429 of OX422212.1, forward strand.
AACTTGCTCTCTAAGACTAGCAAAGTCGTTATAGCAGTGTAAGGAGTGCGTGTTTGTTGAGTTCTTCCTAACTTGTAGAAAAAATTTCCTAAAGCGACCTCTCCTTTTGCAATGGGTGCAAACATAGACTTGTTTAGGTCTACTTTGGTTCTCTTTCTTCGGTTGAACTCTATTTTTTTGTTTAGGTCAAAGCCCATAAGGATTTACCATAACTTAAGTAACCGATTTCGATGCAACATGGGAAGTGGATGCACTGATGTAACTTACCGAGGAACATTTTTTTAAACTTCTTTAATGTATCCTCTATAGTAACCTTAACCTCCCAAAAATATTCAAGATCTTTATCGAGTTAGGATACAAGGGCTTTAATTTTCTCACGAGCCTCCACGAATGCTTGAAGACCTCTCGTAAGACTAGCTACTTTGTTGGTCTAGGTGCCATTTTCCCTCTATACTAAAATGACTCTCTCCGCAAAAAAAATTCTCACCGAGGTATTTCTATCTATCGACTCTCGTAACTCCTTCTCTAAAAATAAAATTCTAAGTTCCAAACTTTTGTTTTTCCTTTTGGTCTCAAATGACTCAGTGTAAGCATGTTGAAGGTCACTCTCTCCCTCACTCAAAGTGTCATATCCCTCACTCATTATGAAATGACTAGCCTCACTGTCGAGGTCATCATTTTTAGCGACTTCCTCATGGGTGTGAAGTGTATAGATGTACTAACATGACTCGCCATGAACGTGATGAAGTTACGTCCATACGGTGATTCGTCCTCGGAATACACCAACTCGACATAGATATCACTAAGTGTGGCATTGAAGGCAGATTTTCCTTTTCCTTGTCTCTTTAATCTCGCAGAACACTAGTGAGCTTTGTGACCCTTACCCTCGCACTCATAATACCTCTCTTTATCTTTGTTAGGGTAATCTTTTCTTTCATTTTCAAATTTTTTTCTTATCCGATTTATAGTTTATTAGCTTTCTCAAAACTCTTAAGGCATGTTGGGTTCTGTATTCAGAAAACTAGATTTGAACACTGATTTTAAATATAATATTAAAACTCTATTTTTTATGTTTATAAATATTGGTGCGCGTTTGGTAAACATATTTTTAAATACATCTTTTTAAAAATTTGACAAAATTCGCAAACATATATATCAATATAATAAAGTAGGAAACTTATGTATGTCATAAGCTTAGTTGATGATGTGATCTAAATAAGCTTTTCTTGCACTACCAATTTTACCCTTCAAATATTTGATTTCCCCCCTCTTTTTCACTTACCAAATTTGGACTTCAATTCAAAATTGGGGTTAATGTGGTCAAGTTGAGGTCATCAATTTGTTCCCACTCTCTCTCATTTGTCATACAAGCCTTTCATTCTCCCGTATCTCATAAGCAAGCCCCAAAAAAACCCTACCTCAAACCCTTCTCCCCACCGTCTCCCCATTGCTTCAGCCGTCGTTGCACCTGGCTCCTTGCCCCCGCTCCTCTCTACACCGTCGCTCAACTCAGATAAGTTTAATATGTTTTCGATTTTAGTTTTCAAATAGAAGATAAATTCATGGCGTTTGCATTGTAATGTTTAGTTTCTTGGTTTGTTTTAAATTTAATGTTACTTCTATGGAGATTTAGGTATTAGTTTTGATATTAGTTTTATTTTTATTTCTTGGATGAGCTATATTTATAGTTTCAGACCTTATTTATCTGGGTTTGAAGCTCCCACATGATGCTTCATCCTTTTTTAGTTGTTTTTTAGGTCTGAATCATTTTATATGAATCTTGGTGCTTATTTGAGGATCTTTTAATATTTCTCTTAGGTTGCAGGTTCTCATGTATTTCAATTTTTTAAGATCTGAGTCATTTTAATTTCTTTTATGTTACAGGTACTCATGTATGATGTAGGTACTCACTCCTCATATCTCTCACTCTTAGGTACACCACATTACTTTGATTTTTTTTGTTCTCACCCTGCCTGCAAGTTTCAAGTTATTTTCATTTGTTTTTGAGTTGATTTTTTGGTTTCAAGGATGTTGTCAGAATGCAATCTGTTTCAAACCTATTTTGTGGTTTCAAGCCTAGATATATAAATATTGCAAATGGCACGACACTAATTGTCCCTATATATGCATTATCGATTTATGTAGCACAAGGCACGACGCTAATTTTCAAGTTTGTTCGTTTATTATATATTTCGAGTTTGTGCGTTTTGTTTTAGATTTGTTTACATGTATGGTAATGTTTTGGGATCTAATAATTTTTTGTGATTTGTTATTTATTTTTTATTTTGCAGGTGATCTGATTATACCTAAACATCCCAAAAACGGGTTTACTCCTTTTCTTTTTTATTTAGTTTTTTAGGGTTTGTAGTTCACAATTGCATTTTGTAATGTATTTTGGAAAGTTGTTATATGTATAAATTTTTCATGCTTAGTATTTTCTTTTGGGTAAATGAGGCTATTCAAATATAGTTCTACTATGATTTTGTTTTCCATTTTATCTGTGAACTCAGTATCTTCTGCCTAGTTGATCATTGAAGTATTAATCCTTATGCCTATGACTCTCAGGTGTTTGACACAACTCCTAAGTCAGTGTTTTTTGCCTAATTTTTTTTATTGGTTTATAGGGGTCGGATTGTGATTAGCAGTATACTAAAATTATTAATGGATGAGGAGCGACCTACAAATATTGGACCAATATTTATTTAGTCTTATCAGTTGTTGTCTAAAGTTAGTTTTTCACATTTAAATATGTTATGTGGTTTATTTTCAAGTGTTTGTCCTTAATTTTTTTATGTACTTGGCTACCACTGTAAGATCATTATTTGACGGTTCATTATTTTTTGGGATATATTATTTTTTTGTTCTCCGGTTCATAAGTATGTTGACGACATTTCAAGTGGGGGATTTATTTTGGGTGAATTTATGGTGGGTATATCTACTATGATGGGTTGTGTAATTAGAGTGTGGATGCTATGATATACTTTTTGGAGTTGTAAGAACTAGAGGTTGTATGCCATAAGTGTGATTACATTAGTAACAAGTATAACAGCGTGCCATTGGCACGGCCATACCCTAGGGTTGTTTTTGTATCTAACTTTCTATAAATAATTTCTACAACTAGGGGTTGGGAAGTCGTTTAGGTGGTCGTCGTGGCGGCGGTAGTGGTATAGGGAAAGTGACAGGGATCCTAACCCGATTCTCATCTTACCCCTTCAAATTCATGCTCAACTAATAATATAAAGAATTAATTAACTCTCATTCTCATTTCCCTAAATCATGTGGTAATTGAACGATTTCTCCAATAGGCGTGTACATCAATATGTTGGGGAGGGGAAGAGGAGGTGATCTAGAGATAACTACCTTAGCCATATTGAGAATATTTTAGCATCCGAGTGCCCAGGTGGTTTGGCCAATAGTGGGCCATAAAGTTGAAAATATCATAAAAAATCTAAAAAAAAAAGAGTAATCCCTTAAGAAATAGAAATCGGGAATTGAATTCATTAGATTTCTTTATCAAAGCCAAGAGAGGTTTCTGAATGATACCTAGAAAAATATCTATGTATATTTTTTCAATGAATTTTTTTAGAAAATAATGTAATTTAGGCCCTACTCACTACAAACGAATACACCACAAGATCGAACTGCACTCATGCCTCCCCCGCATCAAGTTACCGCGAAATTTATTTGTTTCTGTATTTCTGGAGTGATGTCATAAGTCATATCACTAAAGGATCATCCCCTATGAGATTACATAGTTTAGAGCATTCTTATTACAAAGTGCACTATTATATCTAGACAATCCCCTTGCTATCTATTATAATTCCACTAACTAATTATGGGAATAGATATTTTAATGGTATCAATAAAATAATAACAATATATCTCGGTCTAAGTTCCAATCCCCCGGTGTATACCTTAATTTTACTGTCATATTGTTGAAGACTTCGATGTATTTCCTTATGATTTGAGAATAAATCATATAAGCTTTGTTAAGAAAGACAAAATCATATAATGTATTTATATTTTTAACGCGAGTGCATTGTGTTGCCAAGTATCATTTATGACTCAAATGTGTTGTGTTGCCAAGAACCATTTATGACCCAAATGCGTTGTGTTTCTATGCTTAGCTATCATTTATTTATGTTCCTTCTACTATTTTGAATCCAACAGAGCTAACTATTGTATTACTGGCCCCTAATGCACGGAATTTGTGTTTATTTATTTATGAACTGTTGTATTACTGGCCCCTAATACACGGGATTCACATTTTACTTTATTTATGAACTACATTCAATGTAAGGAGGAGCTCATATCAACTACTTTAGCTCCTCTCCCTGTGCCGTGGTAATGGGCACCGCGCCAGGATGATTTATGACAAATTGTTTATCATCTCGAAGATCAAGTTTTTTTCCGACATGAACTATTGGAATGCTAGGGTCATAATACTTCAATTCGGGAATCGCTTATTGGAAACATTTTCACACATAGCCTTGCTACAGAAAGAGAATGCCAAATTGAATAATCTTCACGACGATAACTCAAAGGTCTTAATCTATTGTAATCCTCCATCCCAATAGTGTTCACATTCTATTGTAATCGCTTATTTAAGTACCTTTATCTCTCATTGCCTATTGTTGTTCACATTTAAAAGTTTCTTTATTTGACAAGTACATGTACTAGGTACAACTCTGTTTTCCCTTTTTTTTCTTATGTGTAGATTGTTGTTACCACTTGAAGATGCACAAACGGATAACCAAAACCTCTACAATGGTTACTCAGTTACATGACAGAAAATCAGAGGCTAAAGGCTGAGAAAGAGAAGGTAGAATTATGGGACAAGACAGGCTTATAAAACTAGTATATTGAATCCACCATTACTGCTGCAAACTCCCCTTTAGTAAACTATCCCAATCCTAACAAAGCTGTAGCAACCCCCGACACAAAGCATACAACTTTGGATTCAATGCGTTTAAATTGGAAGTCTCCAAAATCAACCCAAAATGCATCGGGATGCCAGGCGAGGTATGCGGTATGAATATATGTTCTATCTTCTTCTGAACAAAAACAACATCACCATGAACTGTTATGACTAAATCAGTCCTATCCTCTAGGTCTTTAGCTATAAGCAATGAAAGATTTATTATATAAGCTAGCTTCTGGACCAGGAAAAAGAGGTGTGAGGCATACGTAGATAAAATATGTCTTTTTATCAGTTTCAGTCAGCATTTTTTTTCCTTAATATCATACATGTAGCAGCTGCAAGGTGACATCTCCAATTATATTTCATCGACCATTGAGTCTCCACAATTGTGAGATCACATTAACAATCCGAGCACCTGACATTGAGTTTCTCTAATTCTTATGCTTGATTGTGGTAGTTTTCATTAATAAGCTATATTACGATAAAGTTATGCATTTGACCTCAAGTACTTTGTTCTCTTCTGTCGGTCTTTACTACTCTTCCGTTCTCTCATTCTAGGCTATTTCTCTCTTTCCCATTGCTGATGATGGGATAATGAAGTGTTTATGGTTATGAAGAAAAAATTGGCTTGAAATAAATCTAAATTGGATGAGTCTGTATACTTGGATTTGATATCTACAGGTGACATCCGGATTTGAGTCTACTGATTTGCTGTATTCTTGAGTCTGACCTATTTACGGCCATATCTGGAAGTTTTAGGTTCATATTTTTGACATCTAGTTGCTACATGATTTTTTCCCCTATAAATTGATTTTATGTTTTCATTATTTGGTGATTGAGATTTTTTATATGTCCTTGGTTACCCTATTTTTGTTTAATTCTAATTTTACAACCTTAACTTCTTTGTGCATTTGTTAGTGATCAAGAAACTATTACATATGAACTTACTTTGTCATGATATGAACTTACTTTGAGATTTTCTAGATGTCCATGGTTACCCTCTTTGACCTTTACCTTTTTCCTTCATAATAGAATTGTTCTTTAATTGGTGCAATACTCTTCCATCATTGTTCATTAAGCATTGTTCATTAAGCAGTTATATATTTGGACATAAGTTTCAGAATAAAAATGAAGTAGGGGAAGATGGAAGGGTCTATAATGAATACTCATGCCCCAGCACGGCCCATTGTCAACTCCCTAGGAGGGATCATAACCAGCACTGGGTTGTCATTAAATCCAGGGCGAGGAATCATGCGACGGAGCTCACGACCTTCCTGACAAAGGGGACATGTTTGGTAGAATATATGGGTGGAAAAATCACAAGCTTACTCGCACTACTCACGCTGCACCTCATCCTTCGTTATGCTTCCACAACATCCAAATTATCTTGTAAGTGCCTTGTAGCTCCTGTCTAGGTTGAACTTTCGGTGATGGTTGTACGGCTAGGATATGAAAACCAAGGTGCCAAGTAGATAGATGAACAGTTCCTTTATTTAATTTAGGGGGCTTGCAAGATAAAATATTTCACTTCAGTCGCATAGAGGAAGCAAACAATTCAGTCTTGAGTGCAATTAGGATAGAGAAATATATATGAAAGATAAAGAGAGAGATAGAACCACCAAGAGAATTTGGAAAGAGAGAAAATCAAGAAAAACAATACCACTCTAAAAATAAAGAATTGGTGTTTAATTAGAAGTTCATAGAAGGGACATTGAAAGACCAAGTAATCATCTCAGTGCATTTACAACAAATACAATATTTAGACATGACATATCTGGGATGTCATACACAAACTTAACTTATTAAATGAAAATATAAATGTATTGAGGTAATAATAGGATTACACTGTGAAAATAAATTGTCATCATAAAATAAAATTATACATTATTCAGTCCTAGCAGTTGCAATAGCCACTGAGATCTCAACAACAGATAAAGGGTCCAAAGAATGGTTGCTTTGTGCCCTTATCACGATCTGGATCACTACACAAACATGGCATCAATCAACCAGTTGAGATTTGACATATTGTATGACATATAACACAAAGATTAGATCTAAAGTTCTTCACTCATATAGAATATAACCAAGAATTTGAAAACTTTGAGAAAAAAGCAGAAAGGTGATATAGTCATTGGTTCATAGTTTCGATTTTGGAGTCTCGAGTGGTATTGAATGGAATAGAAAACCTGTGGGTTTAGTTCTCAGTTTGGTGCATCTCTGTTGATGAAAACCTCTGCAAGAATCATTTCCTGAACTTGGTTTGTTCATTAATCGTTGTTCAGTTAATATTTCAGTTAATCCCCAAAATCTTAATTGTAATGTTAAATAGTTGCTTTTATTGAGGTCGATATGTTGTATTGTGTAGGTCATCGAAGCTGAAGGCATCCCACTCATCGATCTCTCAGCTTCAAACTCCAAGTGAAAATGTTTTATTTCCAAGTGATCAACCACGGGGTACCATTAGCGGCGAGGTTCTTCTCTGGGCAACTAAAAGAAGTGTATGACCTCTGTTTTCTCCTAATCTATTTTTCATCATCACATTATGTAATTTTATATTCTTTTTTATTTTTATATTTTATTTACCGTAAATCAAGGAGAAAAAAAATGAGTCAAATGGAGATTTAAACTGTACAGATACAGGCATTATAATGCCTTTTATATGTGAGAAATATTTATGTTTATCTCCTGTTATAACTGTGCTGCCAAACCTCCTGTTGTAACTGTACAGATACGAGTATTATAGTGTCAGTTAGCATGTACGACGTTCTCCGACTCAACTAAAATGCATCCCAAGTGGAAATCAAAACAACCTGTCGAAGCTTAGCCAAGGTTTACCATCCGAATTTGTGTGAAATGGGATTGGATGGAGGGGATTTCATGAAGATTCATAATGTTTATTCTACCCTCTTGGACCCCGAGGCCAGGGAAGCACAATGTACTGAATCTCTATTCAAATATTTTACATTTTTTCATATTGTTCTGAAGTTCTCAACCCATATTTTTGTATTTCAATGTTTATCCATCTCTTAGATAAAGTTTTCCAAAGCCATGTGGGGTGATTCGTTGTTGACGATCGTGTTCCTTTTTATTTTTTTAGTTCTTTTTTGTTTAGCTCATCTCTCTTTCTCTTTAGATTTGGGAGAAAACGAGTTTGAAGGTTTACCCTTTGGGTGGGATGTTTTATTTTATTTTTTTGCCTACGAATTTTGCTCAGATGGTTTGGGGCACGTGTAGGCTGATCTTTGTTATGGGTTTCCACATGTCTTTTTCTATTGTTCAGGCGTTTTCTTTTTGTTCAGGTGTTGCCTTTTTCTATTGTAATTTCGTTATGTTTTGATAATATTTTCATACATTGGGGACTCTAACTTTTTATATAGTCCGCGAAGAGTTAGAGACTATAGATGGAAGCCTAAATGGAAACTTGTTTACCTGTGAGATTTGGTTGGGTTGGTCTTTGATATTTGTGTAGGTTGGTCTTATGAATTTGAATTTACTCATGAACTATTGCTTCTCAGTTTGTTGTTATTTATTATTTAATATACATGTTTAATTTTTTTTCTCTTCTTAGGCAAGACTAACGTTGACAATAAATGTAATGCAAGGCAATGCTTAACACTGATTTTTTCCATGCGATAGCAGTCCCTGATGATAAGGTAACGTTGAGTAGCTACAATGTTGAGTAATTAGGAATTCAATATGAGACACTTGCTGATCAAACGGGATTATTAATCTTTGTTTAATACATCCTCTATTTTAAACTTTCTCCTAGCTCTGTTTTCTTCTTGGTTATTGAGTGTACTATATAGAGTACGAGTCATCAAGTTTTCTTAATTGACATGTAGTTTATAATCAATTAATTCAATGCAGAGGCATAATAATATAGTATTCTGGTATGTAACAAAAAAAGGGATATATTTTTCAGTTTGGAAACATAATCTTTTATTTGTTATATTGATATGCCACTACTAAGGTTTTGTACATATAAAAAGTGCGTTGCTGTCACAATAATTGGGATTGATATATTGGTTCAACTTTGATTATGGAGTTCTTATTATTTATGTCGGGTATGTTGTGGAGTGGTTTTTGTGGATTGATTTTTTTAACTATGAATTTTGATTGCTTATATTTTATGATTCATAGTCACATTCATGATACCATTATTATTGATGTCTAATATCCCAATGTGACTATAAGAAAAATAATATGCTGTTAGGGGGCTTATTCATTTATTTTTTGTGTTGCAATGCAGGTTCAACCCTAAAGAATTGAGAATTTGAGCAGAATTTGATATCGAATGATATTGAGATGGTTACAAATCGTAGAACTTTATATTGTTGCGTGTAAATTTGTAGTTGGAAGTTGAAATTATGTCTTTGTATGTAACAAGTCATGGTATATTTACCAATTAAGCATTTGAAATTAAGTATTTTCATCTGAAGCGCAAGTCGTGGTTTATTTATCAGTTTATCGTGTTTGATATAAATTCTAAAAGATCTTAATGATATATAATATTTTATTTATTTGAGGCTTTTGTTTAGTTGGTATGATATTTTTCACTGGATGGTAGATTCTTTTATCATCCCACCTCACCCCACCCCCGCCCCACTTCAAACTCCATTTAGATTTTTAATTTCAAATTTGAACATCTTTGAGAAGATATTTTTTTCCTCATTCAATTATGTAAATTTAAGTTATTTTTGTAAATTAGATTAATATGTGTTTTAACTATAAATTTTTTGTCTATTACAGTTAGACATTATGGTTATGTGATATGTACAGTGTTGATAAATAATATTTCCATTTGTAAGTTCTAATTGTTAACAACAATTCTTTATTCCCATTATGATGTATAGATGAGTAATATTTAATTTTCTATTTTATATCTTTGTTGGTTGCCTTAGAAGGTCATCCATATCATTTTCTTCATACTTTTTATCTTTTAAAGGACATTGTGTGCATATGTGGTGGTTTGATTTAGAGTGATAAGGGTGCTTGAATAATTGTTACTGATATTGCATTTAATAACAAATAGTTATTTTTAATTAAATTATATTTTAATTATATTTTGAGTTATTCCCCATTGGAATCTATTTGTACTAAATTATGTCAAGAGTGATGTATTTTTGAATATTTTTTTGTGTAATTCTATTTTTTATTTTTTTTTAAATAAAAATGATGAGAATGTATATAAAAAAATTATTATTTACATTATACACGAAGTTGTATTGATTACTACTCACTGAATAGTTGATTACATTCTTTTGAAAATTTATAAAGCAATTGATTTGGCAATTGATTGTTAATCCTTAAATACATATGGGAAACTTTGGTTAAATTTTATTTATTTATTGATACATTGGTTTGACAACCCGCTTAAAATAATAATGGGTGGTCAGCCATATACTACATTAAATCAGGTATCTCAGATGGCTCAGTCTCAACATCAACTGACACTACTAAATAATATAGGGCTAACTACCCGAAACTATTGAAAGCGGATGCCAAAAAATTTTAAAACTTTTATTTAACACCAATAAAAACGAACAATGTAACCATAACCAACAATACTACATCTAAATATGATGAGTGATAAATACAAACTCCAATAATATAAAAGAGTACAACAAAATGTACACAATAAAATACCCGAATACGCTGTCTAGTCACAGCCAATACAAAAATCTGAGAGAGAGGATATAAAAATGCTACTCTACAACACTTAGGTCTAAACCCGAATATACAAACTGAATCCTATTCTAGATATAAAATAGATAGGGATCGACTAAAATAATATGCCGCAACAATCCGCTACTGTCACAACTCCATGAATACACTGGATGGATGAACACTAATGGCGTCCTTGCGGAGGAACACCTAAAAGAATACAATATATATTAACATAGCAGGAGAAAATATAAACGGGTCAGAGCCCGAGGTGAAAACATTTTATAGCAAGTTAATTAAAATGCATAATAATTATAAATGCATTATAACATTATTTAATGGAGTCTCACTCTCCATAATAATCCAACTCACCTCTCAACAAAAGCGCACAACTAAACGTATGCACGTGATCTCCAAATAAATACCCAAATCTAATTAGGCAGATAAACCTAGCTAAACCCCAATATAAATATTCAATTAAAACCATATAACTTATCTCTCAATCTACACTTATCTAAATTCCATATAAATCATATACTTCAATTTCAAATGTTATTGCTCTATTTTATTTATTCATTTACTTAACATATAAAGGTTACATAACCATTCTCTTACTAACACAACATACAATCCACATAAACCTTCTCTTTCCTAGAATTTCTTGTATTCTAGTTTTACCATCAATATACATATAATTATACATGAGTTATTGGCATCTAAGTGCTAAGGACTAAACTTCTCCCAAGTCTCAATACTGCACTGCATTTCGTGCGTGGGACGTCTCGCAAAGCGAAATCCAAACAAGGAACACCCCCGTTACACTACTCCTGACAGTATTGATTTTCGAGATTCATTATGCCTTCAATGCATAATGCATGTAACCCAAATTCTTATTACTATATTAATTAATTTATTATTCCCAATTCTCAACAGTGCACTACGATTTGTCCGTGGGACGTCTCGCAAAGCGAAATCCAAACAAGGAACCCCCCGATACACTACTTCTGGCACTGTCGATCGTCGAGAAGTATATACTTTATATATATATGAGCATTAAGGACTAACTTCCCCTCACTCCCAACATTACACTGTGTTTCGTGCGTGGGACATCTCGCAAAGTGAAATCCAAACAAGGAACCCCCCCTGTTGCACTACTCCTTGGCAATGTTTGTCGTTGAGGTCCATTATGCCCTCGATACCCAAGGAACAAGCACAACGATAGTATAATAACCATCCAAACGAACTATAACTCAAGGACGCAGGCTCACAATGCTATCATCTTCTAGTTTCCCAAACCACGTAGCGAACTGGGGACCACCTGGTAGGGCTAAACGACACCTACCTCGTGATCACTCACACACACACAACGTTCGAGAAGCGGTCATAGTTCCTAACTAGCAAGTGAGAACGACACATACCCACTACTTCTCACCCCCAAAATACAATGCAAATCACATATCAACACAATGGACGACTATGTTCTGGGGAATATCTACACACTGATCATCGAGCCAGGGTGCTCACCCTCATCGCACGCAACTTCCCACTGATAGCAAGGAGGGGGTATTCTTCACTATATATATATACCATCACATAAGGTATACATACATCGTCACATCAAATAAATATATACCATCATATAAGGTATACATATCACATCGTTTATATATTTAAAGTACGCACTTAGGCGTAGTTGAATTAATATCATTATTTAGTATATTTCTCTCTCTTGGTATACTAATCGTCAATTCTCACACATCTTCCCCACTTAGAATACACTATACTATTTCTCACTTGAATTTTTCGCATCACTTCTAATTATGAATTGTTTCTCAATTCTATTTATGTTAAGGATATTCTCTATCCTAATTCACCTCTATTAGCATTTCTCATTATCTGAGACATCTCCCAAATTAATCATCGTTAAGGATATTTTTATATCCTTATGCACATTTATTAGAATTTATATTCTCAATCCGAAATATGGTTCAATTAATCATGTGAAACTTTAAGGTTATCCCATTTAGGATTTGATTCTAAAATCCAATATCACTAAGCGCGTTCTCATTCTTTCATATAAATTTAATAATTATCTCCAAATAGAATCTTCAATAATAGTGGGATTCCCCACTTAGAATATACCATAATCACTAATCGGTATTCCTCAATTTAAGTCAATATGACTCCAATAATTTCTTATAAGGGAAACTCTCTAAAAGTCTCCAAAACATACTTCAAATAATTCCTATTGAGGTTCCCGATCGATAACCTTGAACGAAACGGAATGAAATTCTCCCTAGAAAACATTCCCCCAAAATGCCCTGTTTTCGAATCGATTCGGGCCAAATCCGAATCGATTCGGCCTTCAAGGCGAACCAATTCGGGTCCTAAGACCTGGGACTCTGTCTTAGGACAAATCGATTCGGATGGGGTCTGAATTGATACGTTCACTCAGACCTTGGCACCTGCAACTTTCCGAATCGATTCGGCTAAGGGGCCGAATCGATTCGGCTAAGGGGCCGAATCGATTCGACCTATCAGAAGGCTCGAAAATGGCTACTTTTTAGTAATCCAAAAACCCCAAAATTCATTTTAATCATATTCTCTTCTTTTCTCTTCAACCCAATCACATATATAACATTAATATTCATCCAAGAACACATTTCAACTAATTTCCAACTTCAAATCCATTATTTACATAACAAACCTATAATTAACCCAAAAGTTAGGTTTTATCAAACTAATCCTAAAACCCAAATATTTAATCCACAAATCATGAAATAAATGGTACACAACAATTATTTAGCAAGTTTAATCACTTGCCTCAAGTTCGTAGGGTCTGATTCGTCCTCGAGATCGCGTATTGGTTGGAAATCCCACTTTCTCTCTCTCTTTATCTTCTTCTTTCTTCTTCTCTCTTTCTTTCTTTCTATTTCTCTTTCTATCTAAGGATAATTGTTTCTCCTGTAGGCTTAATAAGACTTAACTCCCAAGATACACAACTTTAAATGATAATACACACTTTAAATGACTCAGTAACTTTAATTCAATCCAAGCGAGCTTAAATTATTTCAGAACCTAAATAGACCCCAAGTACAGTCATTTTGACTTTCTCGACCCTTCCGGAAAAAAACTACACCCTCAGAATTGCCATTCGAAACACTTTCTAACAACTTCAAATTTTGACCTCAATTGCCAATTCAATAATTCTCCAAATAAAATGATATTTATTTCTCCCAAAATAAATAAATTATCGTCTCTAACGTCTCGGGTTGTTACAAACTTCCCCAATTACAAAAATTTCGTCCTCAAAATTTAGCTAACCCTAATACTCCAAAGCTCAACTAGTTCCTATTACACTCATCCTCACAAATCCTATACTCAAACCTCTAACTTCCCACGACGAATTAATTTTAATTCATTTTAAGTTAGATAAAATCAATTTATTAGCCACTAGGGTGCCCATACGCCCTTTTCGAGCTTTACTCGTACCAATCATATTGAGGCTTTATTTGCCTCCAAAGTTTCATAATTTCAAAGATATATAGATTATACTAACAATATTAATAGTATAAAAATTTGAATGGTCCAAGGAAATAACTCCTCTCAATTCATGACATTCGTCATTTTCATGCGGGGGATGTCTCGCAAGCGAAATCCAAACAAGGAACCCTCCCAATACACGAATATGTAGCGACGTCGGGGATTGAGAGTTTGTTAAATCCGGAATGGAGTTTGAAAATATTTTTGGTGTAAATCATTTTGAAATGGCCCAAAGGCCTATAAAAAGTTTGATTTTGAAAACAGTTTATATAAAGAAAAAGTTTAGGTCTTACGATACATATATAAAATGCCTTATGTCCATAACACAAGGTCTTAACAATCATCATACATACAACAACATGGGGCTCATAAAAATTAGCATAATTATGAGCTAAACTTTCCTGCGTCCCAATAACCCACAAATGCTAAACTCTTTTCAGTAATGATATCTTATATCATATTAACATATTGCCATTTATTAGGCTCACCTATAGCTGGAATACAACAATTATATAAGTCTTACATGACTATATAAAATAAGTAGCTTTATCATTACTACTAGATACACAATACAATTCTTACATCCATAATAAAGTCATAGCTCTCTTCGAGCACATTACAAAATAATCTATTCTCTCAAAAGATAATTTATATAAGAGACTAACTTGCTCAAAATTCCCTTTCGGGTCATTACATACATAATAGGGTTATAGCACTACCCTCTCAAAACTATCTCCCATACGATATCCAAAAACTTCATATATTAATATTCCTATTCATAAAGGAAAATAACTTACATCATCCATCTCTAATCCGATTGCCCTTCATCATCATTGGGCTCCCACACAAAGTCCCCTGGTCTACAATGACCTCAAATCTGTTGTAGAGGTTGCACTTCCAAAACTTCATCAAAACATGGTCCTTTACGTCTCTTAGGACAATATCTCTTTCTATGACCTATTTCTTTACAAAATAAACATCTACCCGCGAATCCTCTCGGCCTACCTGGAGGAACAAAACGCCATTGTGACTCTCTATGATTCGACTTATACCTGCTGGTATTACTGGCATTCCCTTCACCAAACCTACTTGATGAACTCTAATCTTCAAAGTTCTTACCCTCTTGCGAACGAAGATGATATTCATGACACTTCAACAGTGCCGCATTCACTACCTCAACGAAAGTCACTAACATTGGGCCCTCTAACAAATGTCATCGAATTCTCCAATCTAGACCTTGAATAAACTTTGATATACGCTCATCTTCCGTATTTACCTCATCAGGTACTAATTTCGACCATCGAGTAAAATCTTCTTCATATTCTGCCACCGTCCTATTTCCTTGAAACACATCTATCAAGTTCTTCCTTATTTCCTTCTGAATTGGGGAAGGAAAATACCTTCGATAAAAAAGTTCCCAAAAATCTGTTATAGGTAAAGTATCTCTCTGTTCTGACGTGGTGAGAGACTCCTACCATTGGAGAGCTGGACCCTTTAACTTAAAGGTGGCTAAAAATTTCTTTTGCACCTCATTACACTCAACTATACGGAGGTGCCTCTGTATACTGTTTTTCCATCGACTTGCAGCCATTGCGTCAACTCCCCCTAAAAACTCCAGAGGATGCCCCTTACTAAAATCTTCCTTCACTCTTTCCCACAAAGACAATCCTGAATGGGTTTGGGCTTCTTGAACGGCAGATTATTGCGACATCGTAGAAATGGTAGCAGTTACTACTTATGCCATAAGATTGGCAAATTCATCTGTAGTTATAGTCATGGGAGGAAATTAGGGTTCCACATTCTCAGCCCCTTTGTTTTCCCTAACTAAACGACTTCCCTTCGATAGCATCTGAAACAAGAACAAGTGTATCAGAACGCCTTTCAAATGTTTTCAAATCATAGAAGAAATATGGACGTGTGAATACAACAGTCCTAATATTAAGGCTCAATATCAAGAACGCTTACAAAAGATCGTAGTAACCCACACAGATCCTAAAGACACTATAACCTGATGCTCTGATGCCATTTGTGACAACCCGCTCAAAATAATAATGGGTGGCCAGCCCTATACTACACTAAATCAGGTAACTCAGATGGCTCAGTCTCAATATCAACTGACACTACTAAATAATATAGGGCTAACTCCCTGAAACTATTGAAAGCGGATGCCAAAAAAATTTAAAACTTTTATTTAACACCAATTAAAACCAACAATGTAACCATAACCAACAATACTGCATCTAATAATGATGAGCGATAAATACAAACTCTAATAGTATAAAAGAGTACAACAAAATGTACACAGTAAAATACCCGAATACGTTGTCGGGTCACAGACAATACAAAAGTCTGAGAGAGAGGATATAAAAATACTACTCTACAACACTTGGGTCTAAACCCGAATATACAAACTGAATCCTATTCTAGACATACAATAGATAGGAATCGACTAAAATAATATGCCGCAACAGTCCACTACTGCCACAGCTCCATGAATACACTGGATGGATGAACATCCATGGCGTCCCTGCGGAGGAACACCTAAAAGAATACAATATATATATACATAGCAGGAGAAAATATAAACGGCTCAGAGCCCGAGGTGAAAACACTTTATAGCAAGTGCATTAAAATGCATAATAATTATAAATGCATTATGACATGATTTAATGGAGTCGCCCTCTCCATAATAATCCAACTCACCTCTCAACAAAAGCGCGCAACTAAACATATGCACGTGATCTTCAAATAAATGCCCAAATCTAATTAGGCAGATAAACCTAGCTAAACCCCAATATAAATATTCAATTAAAACCATCTAACTTATATCTCAATCTACACTTATCTAAATTCCATATAAATCATATACTTCAATTTCAAATATTATTTCTATATTTTATTTATTCATTTACTTAACATATAAAGGTTACATAACCATTCTCTTACTAACACAACATACAATCCACATAAACCTTCTCTTTCCTAGAATTTCTTGTATTCTAGTTTTACCATCAATATACATATAATTATACATGAGTTATTAGCATCTAAGTGCTAAGGACTAAACTTCTCCCAAGTCTCAATACTGCACTACATTTCGTGCGTGGGACGTCTCGCAAAGCGAAATCCAAACAAGGAACCCCCCCGTTACACTACTCCTGACAGTATTGATTTTCGAGATTCATTATGCCCTCAATGCATAATGCATGTAACCCAAATTCTTATTACTCCATTAATTAATTTATAACTCCCAATTCTCAACAGTGCACTGCGATTCGTGCGTGGGACGTCTTGCAAAGCGATATCCAAACAAGGAACCCCCCCCCCCCCCCCGATACACTACTTTTGGCACCGTCGATCGTCGAGAAGTATATACTTCATATATATATGAGCATTAAGGACTAACTTCTCCTCACTCCCAACATTACACTGTGTTTCTTGTGTGGGACATCTCGCAAAGTGAAATCCAAACAAGGAACCCCCCCTGTTGCACTACTCCTTGGCAATGTTGGTCGTTGAGGTCCATTATGCCCTCGATACCCAAGGAACAAGCACAACAATAGTATAATAACCATCCAAACGAGCTATAACTCAAGGACGCAGGCTCACAATGCTATTATCTTCCAGTTTCCCAAACCACGTAGCGAACTGGGGACCACTTGGTAGGGCTAAACGACACCTACCTTGTGATCACTCACACACACACAACGTACGAGAAGCGGTCATAGTTCCTAACCGGAAAGTGAGAACGACACATACCCACGACTTCTCACCCCCAAAATACAATGCAAATCACATATCAACACAATGGACGACTATGTTCTGGGGAATTTCTACACACTGCTCATTGAGCCAGAGTGCTCACCCTTATCGCACGCAACTTCCCACTGATAGCAAGGAGGGGGTATGGTTCACTATATATATATACCATCACATAAGGTATACATACATCATCACATCAAATAAATATATACCATCATATAAGGTATACCTATCACATCGTTTATATATTTAAAGTACACACTTAGGCGTAGTTAAATTAATATCATTATTTAGTATATTTCTCTCTCTTGGTATACTAATCGTCAATTATCACACATCTTCCCCACTTAGTATACACTATACTATTTCTCACTTGAATTTTTTGCATCACTTCTAATTATGAATTGTTTCTCAATTCTATTTATGTTAAGGATATTCTCTATCCTAATGCACCTCTATTAGCATTTCTCATTGTGTGAGACATCTCCCAAATTAATCATCGTTAAGGATATTTCTATATCCTTATGCACATTTATTAGCATTAATATTCTCAATCCGAAATATGGTTCAATTAATTATGTGAGCCTTTAAAGTTATCCCATTTAGGATTTGATTCTAAAATCCAATATCACTAAGCGCGTTCTCATTCTTTCATATAAATTTAATAATTATCTCCAAATAGAATCTTCAATAATAGTGGGCTTCCCCACTTAGAATATACCATAATCACTAATCGGTATTCCTCAATTTAAGTCAATATGACTCCAATAATTTCTTATAAGGGAAACTCTCTAAAAGTCTCCAAAACATACTTCAAATAATTCCTATTGAGGTTCCCGGTCGATAACCTCGAACGAAACGGAATGAAATTCTCCCTAGAAAACATTCCTCCAAAATGCCCTGTTTTCGACTCGATTCGGGCCAAATCTGAATCGATTCGGCCTTCTAGGCGAATCAATTCTGGTCCTAAGACCTGGGACTCTGTCTTAGGACGAATCGATTCGGCTGGGGTCTGAATTGATTCGTTCACTCAGACCTTGGCACCTGTAACTTTCTGAATCGATTCGGCTAAGGGGCCGAATCGATTCGGCCTATCAGAAGGCTAATGGCTACTTTTTAGTAAGACAAAAACCCCAAAATTCATTTTAATCATCTTCTCTTCTTTTCTCTTCAACCCAATCACATATATAACATTAATATTCATCCAAGAGCACATTTCAACTAATTTCTAACTTCAAATCCATTATTTACATAACAAACCTATAATTAACCCAAAAGTTAGGTTTTATCAAACTAAACCTAAAACCCAAAGATTTAATCCACAAATCATGAAATAAATGGTACACAACAATTATTTAGCAAGTTTAATCACTTGCCTCAAGTTCTTAGGGTCTTATTTGTCCTCGAGATCGCGTATTGGCCGGAAATCCCACTTTCTCTCTTTATTTCTCTTCTTATTTCTTCTTCTCTCTTTCTTTCTTTCTATTTCTCTTTCTCTCTAAGGAGAATTGTTTCTCCTGTAGGCTTAATAAGCCTTAACTCCCAAGATACACAACTTTAAATGATAATACACACTTTAAATGACTCGGTAACTTTAATTCGAGCCAAGCGAGCTTAAATTATTTCGGAACCTAAATAGACACCAAGTACAGTCATTTTGACTTTCTCGACCCCTTCCGAAAACAACTACACCCTCAGAATTGGCATTCGAAACACTTTCTAACAACTTCAAATTTTGATCTCAATTGCCAATCCAATAATTCTCGAAATAAAATGAAATTTATTTCTCCCAAAATAAATAAATTATCGTCTCTAACGTCTCGGGTTGTTACAATTGGTTGATGTTTATATGAGGTCCAACATATAAAAACATTTATACATTTATGTTGTAAAAAAATGTTTTACTTAAATTTACCTGATTCTATACTTTGAAAATTTACACTTCTAACATATAAAACATTTATTATTTATATTATACACGACTTTATGCTTTTCAAAATTATCAGCGTGCCTTTAGACACGGGCATACCCTATTGTGTGTGTGTGTGTGTGTGTGTGTGTATATATATATATATACATAATACAAATGTATACGTACATACAGACGTACATACCTTAATGTATAAACATAGTGATCAAAATCGTCTGATTCGCGAGTCAAATCGTTCGATTCGATTCAGGGGCAAAACGACTCGAATCATGAAGAGAATCGTAATTGTCTAAAGAATCGCTCGATGCATGGGAGAATCATCCTATTTTAACTCGAATCAGGAATCGAGTGAAAAAAGATACCTTACCCGTTACTTATTTTTAACCCAAAACAAAAAAAAACTGTAACCTGTTACCCATACAAACCGAAGCCTTTTCAACCCGTTTTTACAAATCGAAGAAAATTGAAGGCCAACCAAACCCTAATCGAAGCAAAGCGAAGGTCGTTCTACAAATTAAAGGTTGTTTTGCTGCAAACCGAAGGCCGAATGTTCTTATTTTTTTAGCTCCCGTATGCTCTTTGTTATATTTTATTGTTTTCTTTTGCTATTTTTTTTTTGTTATAAAACCATACGTTTTTTAAGTTCTTTTGTTGTTATTTTTTTTTTGTTATAAAACCATACGTTAATTATTTTTCTTGTTTTTTTTAGTTCATTTGCTTCTTCTTTTTTTGTTATAAATCCATACATTGTTTTTTTGAAGTTCTTTTTTTATAAAACCATACGTTAATTATTTTTTCTATTTTTTTGAAGTTCATTTGCTATTTTTTTTTGCTATAAAACCATGCGGTTTTTTTTAACTTCTTTTGCTATTTTTTTGTTGTTATAAAACCATACGTTAATTATTTTTGTTGTTTTTTTCAAGTTCATTCGCTGTTTATTTTTTTGTTATAAAACCATGCATTTTTTTAAGTCCTTTTATTGTTTTTTGGGTTGTATTCGCTTAAATGCTTTTGAAGTAGTGTAAAAAACTTTGAAGTTTTTGCTGTTTTAATCTTATTGTTTCAGTTGTTTATTAAATAAATCGATATTGATTTGTAGGTTGTTTGATCTTTGAAAATCAAGATGGTAAAGTCAAAGGGCAAGAAAGAAATCGATCCAACTTGGGCTCACTGTACCAAGATGAATGAGAATAATAGAATGCAATTGAGATGTAATTATTATGGAGCAATAAAATGGGGAGGAGTTTTTCGAGTGAAATAACATTTTTTCGGGACTCATAGTGATACTAGTATCCGTGAACAATGTCCCGAGGTCGTTAGAATATTTTTTCAAGAGTATTTGTGTCAAAATGCTACTTCCACGCTCGGTAGCAATCAAAGTCAAGAAAATGTTGAAGATGAATACTTTCAAAAGGGAACGATGATGAGGGGGGTTCGACGGGAAAGGAGCGAAAGGGGGAATGGATAGGTTTGTTATTAGGGGGTGGGGGAAATGGTAAACAACAAACCATGAATCAAATACTTAAGGATAGGGAGCTGGTGTGTAAGGATATATTGAGGTTTTTCTATAATGATGATCTGGGTCTTGATGATGATGATGATGATGAATGAAGAAGAATTATCATTGATGATGGCTTTTTATGATTTCTTTTTATTTTTTACATTTTAAGCTTAAAACGAATGAAAACATGTGCTACGGTTAGTTTTTGTGATATATTTTGGTATATTATCACGTGCTACGATTAGTTTTCTATCATAATATGCTTAATTACCAATTTTATAGTGTTAAATCCCATTTACATATGTTTTACTTCATTTTTATCATTTAATTTCGATTGATCGGTTCGATTCACGATTCTATTCGTGATTTGGGGGGTAAACGATTCACGATACGATTCGCGATTTGACAACTATATATATATATATATATATATGTGTGTGTGTGTGTGTGTGTGTGTGTGTGTGTGTGTGTGTGTCTATATAATGATATTGGATGTATAATTCACAATAAAATTATATACATGCATGAATTGGTAATATTATATTTTATATTATTTCATACATTAATAATACATGTATAAAACTATACATAATTATCATGTGTCTATTGATAATATTATTTAACATATGTATCTTAGTATATTATATAATTTAATAAAATGTAATATATGTAAGTTTGTCTACATGTACATAAATATTTTTTATTTATAAGAATTACACACATATTAATGTATTATATATTTATATTACATATTAAGGTATAAATGTATTAAAATATTAAGAATGAATAATTCTGAGTTGAAAACTAAAAAACAGAAGTTATAAAACATCCTTTTGCTGTTTTCTAAAAATCTTGATTATAACACGAAAATATTATAATTCGGTGTTAAAACACATGTGTGACAAATACAATTTTTTACCAGAATTGTATTTAAACACTGAAAACAGAATTATAGTTGTAAACAAAACAGGCCCTTATTTTCTTTGCAAATATTTTCTTTTCTAAGTTTGAGAATTGTTTGCCAAAAAGGGCAAGATTATTGAGATCAAAATCATACTTGGAGTCAGAAAAAAACTCCTTTTTGTTTTTAGATTGAACTTTTAAAGAAATTCTCATTTCCTTAGGCTTAATAGTTTTGGAAAACATGTAGATCTCACAAGTTTAAATGTCTCCTACGAGTTCTTCTAACCTATGCTTATCTAAAAGTTCTAGTGAATTAAGGACAGTAACCTTAGGAGTAAAACGGAATGGAAGTGATCTCAAAATATTTTTTATGACTCTCGTCTCTGGAATTTTATCACCCAAATTAAAACAAGAGTTGGCGATATTAGACAATCGTGCATAAAATTCATCAAGTGACTCAAAATCTAGCATAGTAATGCTATCAAATTGTGAGGTGATATTTTAAAGCTTAGAAGCTTTCATAGTGTTGGTCCCCACGTGAGTGAACTGGAGGGTATCACATGCTTCCTTAGACATGGTGCACGCCATGACACGACATAACTCGACAGGGGTCACATCTCTAGAAATGGAACTTAAACCGCGATAGTTAAAATTACTCCATTTTAGTTCATCATCCATCCAAGAGGTGACGGGTTTAGGACATATGACATATCCATTGGTCACAGTAGGTGGCATCCACCCTCTTTCACAAACAAGCCAGACATGCTCATTAATCGCTTTCAAAATCGATCTCGTTTGAGCTTTCTAATAAGCATAATTAGACCCATCGAAAACATGTAGCCTATTATATAAATTATTCATAAAACCTAAAGTTTTAAAGGATCACATAAAAACTTAAAGTAACTAGCTCTGATACCAATTTGAGAAAGCGGGGTTCATATGGATAGTTCGTATATTAGGTTATGAACACACAAATTCAAAACTTTCTCATATTTTTTCTTGATTAGCAATTAGGTGTGCATCCAATATAATGTTTTAATTAAATTCACCAATCACATAAGAAAACCAAGCATGTGAAGAAGATAAGGAAAAATTCCTTTCGAGCTAAACTTATTATTCAGCATTGTAAAGAGTTTGACAGACTCTATTCGGATTACAGAGTACTTAGCTCCATTAAGTATAATGCGTAGGGGATTCAAATATTCTATAGAATGTGATGCAATCCAACACCACCCATAGGAAGCGGTCTTCCCTCGGTATCCACCAATCAGCCTCAGGCACTACACCAAAAACAGGAATCTGGCACGATTTAAAACTGTGCCAGATCAAATCTGGCACGGTTTTTAACTGTGCCAGAATCAGGTGTTCCAAAATGGCCTTTTTTTCTGGCAGGCTCAAAACTGTGCCAGATTTGACCAAACAGGAACATTTCTGGCACAGTTTTGAACTGTGCCAGATTTAGCACAGTTTGAAAAACTTTTGGCACTGTTCAAAACCGTGCCAAAATTTGATTCACTTTTGGCACGGTTTTGAACTATGCCAATTTTTTTATAAAAAGAAAAAAAAATTATTTGAAAACAAGAAAAATCACAAATTGCAAATCTTGCACGTTGTTGATAAACTAATGTTCATACAAACTTCGAAATATTACAAGTCTTTAGTAGTTCACAGACCAAAAAAAATTGGGCAGAGTTTCCTCTATTTTCTGGACATTCTAAAGCCTGCTAATATAAAACTTGGATAACATAAATCCTGCACGGCCACAAAATATAAAAAATAAACTTACAAAAGCCCGCACGGCTATAAAAGTTTACAATAAAACTACAAAAGCCCGCTTGGCCATAACATAAAAAAATAGAATCATGAATAAACCCCTTGTTGTAAACCATTGAGTTCTCCGTGAATAAATGCTAACGATAAAATGTTATCCTGCAAAAAAAATAGAATACAAAAAAGATACGATATTAGTAACCAAGTAATTTAAAAAAAAAGCATACTCAAACTAAAAAATTACATATAGGAGTGAAAATTATCATCATATTCTCAAACCGGGAGACCCGGGACTACGCGATTAGTTCGTATAAGTTATATTGGTACCGTGCAAGGTGTTCGTGCCTCTCACGGGGTCGTTTAGGGGCAGGTTTGGGGTTTCACCCTTTAACGGCTTGTTTTTAAGTCTAAGTGTTGATTTTTGCAAATTATCATCCTATTCTCAAATCGAGAGACCCGGGACTACGCGGTCAATTCCTACAAGGTACATTGGTCCCATACGAGGTGTCCGTGCCTCCTACGGGGACGTTTGGGGGGTGGTTTAGGTTTTCACCCTTTAACGACTTGTTTTTAAGTCTAAGTGTTATTTTTGCAAATTATCATCATATTTTCAAACCGGGAGACCCGTGACTACGCGGTCAGTTCCTACAACTTACATTGGTCCCATGTGAGGTGATCGTAACTTACGGGTCCGTTTGGGAGCTGGTTTGGGTTTTTACCCTTCAACGGCTTATTTTCAAGCCAAATCGATATATTTTGAAATTATTGTCATATTCTCAAATCGGGAGACCCGTGACTATGCGGTCACTTCCTACAAGTTACATTGCTCTCGTTCGAGGTGTTCGTGCCTCTTACGGGTCCATTTGGGGGCTGGTTTAGGTTTTCACCCTTTAACGACCTGTTTTCAAGTTTGAGCGTTGATTTTTGCAAATTATCGTCATATTCTAAAACTGGGAAACCCGTGACTACGCAGTCAGTTCCTAGAAGTTACATTGATCCCGTACGAGGTGTTTGTGTCTCTTACGAGGACGTTTAGGGGTTGGTTTAGGTTTTCACCCTTTAACGGCCTGTATTTAAGTTTTAAGTGTTGATTTTTGTAAATTATCGTCATATTCTCAAACCGGGAGACCCATGACTACGCATTCAGTTCCTACAAGTTACTTTGGTCCCGTACGAGGTTTTTGTGTCTCTTACGGGGACGTTTGGGGGCTGGTTTAGGTTTTCACCCTTTAACGACCTGTTTTTAAGTTTTAAGTGTTGATTTTTCCAAATTATCGTTATATTCTTAAACCGGGAGACCCTTGACTATGTGGTCAGTTCGTACAGGTTACATTAGTCCCGTGCGAGTTGTTCGTACCTCTTACGTGCCCATTTTAGGCTGATTTGGGTTTTGACCCTTCAACGACTTATTTTTAAGTCTAAGTGTTGATTTTTGTAAATTATCGTCTGAATGTCAAATCGGGAGATCCGTGACTATGCGGTCAGTTCCTACAAGTTACATTGGTCCCGTGCGAGGTGTTGGTGCCTTCTACGGGGTCGTTTGGGGGCTTGTTTTGGTTTTCACCCTTTAACGGCTTATTTTTAAGTCTAAGTGTGATTTTTACAAACTATTGTCATACTCTCAAACCGGGAGACCCGGGACTACGCGATCAGTTCCTACTAGTTACATTGGTCCCGTGCGAGGTGTCCATGCCTCCTATAGGGTCCTTTCGGGGCTGGTTTGGGTTTTCACCCTTTAACGGCTTGTTTTTAAGTCTAATTGTGATTTTTGCAAATTATCGTCATACTCTCAAATTGGGAGACCCGAGACTACACGATCAGTTCCTACAAGTTGCATTGGTCCCGTGTGAGGTGTTCGTGCCTCCTATAGGCTCGTTTAGGGGCTGGTTTGGGTTTTCACCCTTTAACGTCTTGTTTTTAAGTGTAATTGTGATTTTTGCAAATTGTCGCCATACTCTCAAACCGGAAGACCCGAGACTACGCGATCAGTCTCTACAAGTTACATTGGTCCCGCGCGAGGTGTTTGTGTCTCTTACGGGGACGTTTGGGGGCTGGTTTAGGTTTTCACCCTTTAACGACCTATTTTTAAGTTTTAAGTGTTGATTTTTGTAAATTATCATCATATTCTGAAACCGGGAGACTCGAAACTAGGCGGTCAGTTCATATAAGATACATTGGTCCCGTGCGAGGTGTTCGTGCCTCTTACGGGGTCGTTTAGGGGTTTGTTTGGGTTTTCACCCTTTAACGGCTTATTTTTAAGTCTAAGTGTTGATTTTTGCAAATTATCGTCATATTCTCAAATCGAGATACCCGAGACTACGCGGTCAGTTCCTATAAGTTACATTGGTCACGTGCGAGGTGTTGGTGCCTCCTACGGAGACATTTGGGGGCTGGTTTAGGTTTTCACCCTTTAACGGCCTGTTTTTAAGTCTAAGTGTTATTTTTGCAAATTATCGTCATATTCTCAAATCGAGAGACCCGTGACTACGCGGTCAGTTCCTACAAGTTACATTGGTCCCGTATAAGGTGTCCGTGCCTCTTACGGGTCCGTTTGGGGGTTGGTTTGGATTTTCACCCTTCAACGACTTGTTTTCAAGGCAAATGGACATATTTTGAAATTATCATCATATTCTCAAATCGGGAGACCCGTGACTACGCGGTCAGTTCCTACAAGTTATATTGGTCTCGTGCGAGGTGTTTGTGTCTCTTACGAAGACGTTTGGGGGCTAGTTTAGGTTTTCATCATTTAAAGGCCTGTTTTTAAGTTTTAAGTGTTGATTTTTGCAAATTATCATTATATTCTCAAACCGGGAGACTCGTGACTATGCGGTCAGTTCGTACAAGTTATATTGGTCCCGTGCGAGGTGTCCGTGCCTCTTACGGGGCCATTTTGGGGCTGGTTTGGGTTTTCACCCTTCAACGGCTTATTTTTAAGTCTAAGTGTTAATTTTTGCAAATTATCGTCATATTCTGAAACCGGGAGACCCGTGACTACGCGGTCAGTTCCTACAAGTTACATGTGTCCCGTGCGAGGTGTTCGTGCCTCTTACGGGTCCATTTGGGTACTGGTTTAGGTTTTCATCCATTAACGGCCTGTTTTCAAGTTTAAGTGTGGATTTTTGAAAATTATGATAATATTCTCACACTGGGAGACACGTGACTACGCGATTAGTTCCTACAAGTTACATTGGTCTCGTGCGAGGTGTTTGTGTCTCTTACGGGGACGTTTGGGGGTTGGTTTAGGTTTTCACCCTTTAACGACCTGTTTTTAAGTTTTAAGTGTTGATTTTTGCAAATTATCGTTATATTCTCAAACCGGGAGACCCGTGACTACGCGGTCAGTTCCTACAAGTTACATTGGTTCCGTGCGAGGTGTTCGTGCCTCTTATGGGTCTGGTTTGGGCTTTCACCCTTCAACGACTTATTTTTAAGTCTAAGTGTTGATTTTTGCAAATTATCATCATATTCTGAAACCGAGAGACCCGTGACTACGCGGTTAGTTCCTACAAGTTACATTGGTCCCGTGCGAGGTGTTTGTGTCTATTACGGGGACGTTTGGGGGCTGGTTTAGGTTTTCACCCTTTAACGGCCTGTTTTAAGTTTTATATGTTGATTTTTGCAAATTATCGTCATATTCTCAAATTGGGAGACCCGGGAATATGCGGTCAGTTCGTACAAGTTACATTGGTCTTGGCGAGGTGTTCGTGCCTCTTATGGGGTCGTTTGGGGGCTGGTTTGTGTTTTCACCCTTTAACGGCTTGTTTTTAAGTCTAAGTGTTGATTTTTGAAAAATTATCATCATATTCTCAAACCGAGAGATCTGAGACTACGCGTTCAGTTCCTACAAGTTACGTTGGTCCCTGTAAACGCAAGTAGACAAATTATATTAGAAAGTAAATCCTTGAAAAATTAGGATCACATGATAAATTAGCGTAACCCGCTTTGATACCAATTTGTAAAAAGGAGACTGTGTGATAATTGATTAAATTCACAACTTTCTAATTTGGCACACTTATTTAATTAGAGTCTATTTTTTAAACCAAAATAAATCATCCCCTAAACATGCATCTATGTATGATAAATCTTTCAAACCATGCATGAAAAATAAAGACAACCGATATAGGAAAAAAAACCTTTCGGGTAAAAACCTTTTATAACACTTTGAAGAATTCACAAGACTTTTGACTTACATACAACCTGATAATCGACCACAAGTGTGTAATGCACAGTGCCTTCAGCAAACCTTCAAAGATACGAGAGACAGCAAAATACCCTCCAGGGGTCAATTCGTCGTCTTTGGCTCATCCACACGTAGAATGACTACGCTCGGTATCCACCGATAAAAGATGGAGATACCTTCTCCATAGAGGTTGAACAAAAGCAAAGTTGTTCTTAAACACCAAACAATTCACTGAAGCATATGGGAGTTTTGTGAATTGAAAACCAAAAAGGGATTAAAACACTAAAGGAAAAGCCTAAAGAATACTTCTTTCGCATTGTTTCTGTTCTGGAAAACGTATGGACTTCTTAATGAAAACATTACCATTTAATGAGTATTTATACAAAAATGCACCGCCTCGAAAAACGTGCTCGTTCGAACGAGAAGCATATGTCGCTCGAACAAAGGACGCATATCGTTCAAATGACATCATGTGACTTCCATTCTCGTTCGAACGAGATGCCGATCTCACGCGAACGACCTGGGCATCAAAGTCGAGGTCCGCTTCAAAATTTAGAAAAAATACTCATTCTCAATATTTGACGAAAAAGTCCGCTCCAACACTCAGAAAATATTTTGTAAAAATATCCCAAAAGCTCTTAAGTGAAATGTAAAGGTATTTAAAACATAACCTTACCAAAGTAAATTTTGCGGAGTCTTGAATGATGAAGAACATGAGTAATTCGGATCCATCTTTGATGTAGATGTCTCTTGAATGCTCTTCGACGGTGTAGCGGTATATGACATAATAAATTGATAACGGACCTATGAAACTATGTCCTTACAAATCTCCCCCTATGTCTATGCCGGTACATACATAAAAAATCCGAATTATCAAAAACCAAAATGCCTATACAAATCTACCCTCCCACGAATAAATTTACAAGACCTCAAAACTGTTCTTCAATCATCTTCGTCAAATCTCAAAGTTTTTCTCATCAGGGTGTGCAAAATCATGATCTTAAATCTTTGTACCTACACACATGAGATAAAGAAAAATACCTTCGTGTCGCATCGAGTTTGAAATGATATAAGAATAAAGCATTAATAATCAAATCTCCCCCATAATGCAAAAACTCCCCCATAACATGATAATTCTTTCTCCTCCTTTTTTGTGATGTCCCCAAATAAACATATAAGAAGAAACAATCAAAACATGGAGTGTCACGATGCATAGCAAACCAGAATCAAACTACGTGCATGCAAAGGAGTATCTCACAAATTTCACAAACTATTTTTGAATTTTCAATTTTTCATACAAAAATGAGATACAAAAAAAATCACACCAGGGATTTAAACTAAAATAACCGAGTCATGAAAATGTAATGAATGGGTGTGAACACATTCGATAGGAAAATCAACTCAATCAATCATATGTGCATGATGCATATGTACTCCTAACGAATGAACATCAAAAGTATCCTCATGTGTAAAAAAATTATTGAATTTAGATGACATCGTCTTATACAAATCAACAAATCAAAGTCAAATGACTTCCACACCAATAACGTCCAAAACTAATTAGCGCTTTTTTAAGATTTTTAAGTACGTGCAAACCCGTTATAAAATCTCCGGCTAAACTCCCTCATATATATTTTTTTTAGAGGTGAATAAACTAAATTCTCAAACTTTGGAGAATTGGTGCAAAAACCTAAATGGCCCATAATTGGCATGAATTTCTTTTTATTGAGTTTAAATTTTTTCGGGCTCTTTTTAAACCTCTTTGGACCCCGGATAATAAAATTCCTCCATTTTTAGGTCCAATTTAACGGTGGCTTGGTATTCGCAAAGGCAAAATGAATCTTTCGCAGGCCTTCCCCGTTTTCAAACAAAACACACAAACTCACAAAACGGTTTTTATATGCACAATTTCCTTATCAAAATTTATCGCCCTTGGTTCGTTTTAAGGACAGGATTGAAGTGAAAACATCCAACCAACATGTGATAAGACAAGCACAATAATTAAACAAATTTGTGCATGTGTGCAATAAAGGAAACATGAGTGAAACATGTAGGAAGTAACACTTAATTACATCTTAATGACTCCAAACATTATAAAGCACAAGGATGAATTGACCTATTGTCTCAAAACACTATCAAACAGTCACATGAAAAAAATGGAATGATGTTGTGACTCGGTCATCCTAAGTGTCCATCCATAAACGGTGCAAACAAAATACAAAAATCTTTTTGTATTTTTCAAAAATTTTATCAAAATAAAATCTTCTTGTATTTTTCAAAATTTTCCAAAGCAAAAAGTTTATACAAAAATGATACATACTAGCAATAGGCAAATAATGTCATCATGAAAATCATCCTATGTTAGTAAACAAGTCAAACCTCAATCATTAGGTGCGGAGGGGTTTTCCAAAGGTGGTGACAACTTATGAAAAAACTCCATCAATTCTTTTGAAGTTTTGACTAAAAACTTACCTTGCTCAACTAAATGTGAAAACTCTCCCATGTAGTCTCTCGGAACATGTAAAGAATCATGTGTGGGTGCATGTGTATCAGAAGCACGTGTAGAAGAAAAACGTGACACATACCCCAACCTAAAGCAAAATTCCCTAAGGTGTCCTCTCCTTTTGCAATGTGAGCAAACATAAATAGGCCTCTGAACACCTCTCTCAAAAACTCTAGGACGCACTTTGCTAATAGGAATGGGACGCCTAGGTGGGTGAGGGTGAGACTCATGTGAATCTGTCACTAAAGTGGGACCCGGCTCGGGTGCTAATTGGAAAGTAGAAGCACCGTCATGACTTATTCCTAACTTCTCACCTTTACCCTTAAGAACCACCTTTTCAACCTTCTTAGGTGCGTTCTGAAAATTGACTTTGACTTCCCTAGCATGTTCGAGATCACTCTCGAGTTGGAATACACGTGTCGTCAGACAAGACAACGTGTCGGTCAAATCACACTACTCCTTTCTCAAAACCTCCTTCTCTCTCTCCAAATCTAAAATTCGACGTCCTATATCTCTATTATACTTCTTTGTTTTCAAGGTCTCGGTGTACAAATCTCTAAAATCTTTTTGGATCTCACTTTCATCTCCACTCTCCTCCTCGCTTTCTCCCTCACTCGAAGAACATAAATCACTATCATCGCTCTCGTGTGTACTCTCTTGAGAAAAAGTGGGTGTGCTCACACGACTAGAAAAAGCAACAACCATCCCATGTGCTAAACCTTTATCGGACTCATCTTTCTCATCACCCTCACTATCACTAAGAGTGGCGGGCATAGCTGTTTCTTTACCCTATCTCCTTATCCTAGTAGGACACTCTTTAGCTATGTGCCCTTTGCCTTCACACTCAAAGCACCTGATCTTATCCTCCTTGTCACTATCTTTGGCCTCCACTTTCTTTTTATTTGACTCAAAAGACCTCTTTTTGTTGTAAGAATTTTCTTTATTCATTTTGAGAAAATTTTTAAAAAAAATCGCAAACAAGGCTATATCAAAATCTTCCTCAGAATCAGACTCATAAACATTTTCTTTCTTTTTCTTAAAATGAGTCTTTAAAGCAACACCATTATCCTTAGACTTAATGGTTTTGGGAAACATGTCAATCTCATAAGTTTGAAGATCTCCTATAAGTTCTTCCAGCTTAAGTGATTTCAAATTTCCCAAAGAGTTCAAAACAATGACTTTAGGAATAAAACGTTTTGAAAGATACCTCAAAATCTTTTTAACGACACGCGTGTTATCAATCACCTCACCCAAATTAAAACTGGTGTTAAAAATGTCCGACAAACGTGCATAAAAATCATCAAAGCATTCAAACTCAGACATGGTGATAGTCTCAAATTGGGTGGCCAAATTTTGTAACTTAGATTCTTTAACCGCGTTCGTACCCTCATGTGTCAATTTCAAAACATCCCATGCATCTTTAAACGTGGTGCACGTCATAATTCGGCGGAACTCGTTGGGAGTGACGGCTCCAGAAAATAGCACTCAAACCACGGGAATTAAAATTAGACATTTTATAATCATCTTCAGTCCAGGCTGACTCGAGTTTTAAAGAGGTGATATTAGCAACGGTGACTGTGGGGGGGTCCATCCATTTTCACAAAGCAACCAAACACACTCGTGAATAGATTTTAAAATAGATATCATACGAGCTTTCCAGTAGGCATAATTAGATCTGTCAAACATAGGCATCTGATTATATAAATGCTCCATGAGAAAAATTGCGAATTTTCATAAACTTGATTTTAAAAAAAAACAATATCACACAATTTTGCGGAAAATAGGAATACGCGATAAATTAGCGTAACCCGCTCTGATACCAATTTGTAAACGCGAGTAGCCAAATTGTATCAGAAAGTACATCCTCAAAAAATCAGGATCATGCGATAAATTAGCGTAGCCCGCTCTGATACCAATTTGTAAAAGCGCGACTATGTGATAATTGATTAAATTCACAACTTTCTAATTTAGCACACTAATTTAATTAGAGTCTATTTTTTAAACCAAAATAAATCAGCCCTTAAACACGCATCTACATATGATAAATCTTTCAAACCATGTATGAAAAATAAAGACGACCGATATAGGAAAAAAAACCTTTCGGGTAAAAACCGTTTATAACACTTTGAAGAATTCACAAGACTTTTGACTTACATACAACCTGATAATCGCCCACAAGTGTGTAATGCACAGTGCCTTCAGCAAACCTTCAAAGATACGAGAGACAGCGAAATACCCTCCAGGCATCAGTTCGTCGTCTTCGGCTCGTCCACAAGTAGAATGACTACGCTTGGTATCCACCGATAAAAGATGGAGATGCCTTCTCCACAGAGGTTGAACAAAAGTAAAGTTGTTCTTAAACACCAAACAATTCACTAAAGCATATGGGAGTTTCGTGAATTGAAAACCAAAAAGGGATTGAAACCCTAAAGGAAGAAGCCTAAATAATACTACTTTCGCAGTGTTTCTATTCTGGAAAACATATTGACTTCTTAATGAAAATGTTATCATTTAATGAGTATTTATACAAAAATGCATTGCCTCGAAAAATGTGCTCGTTCGAACGAGAAGCATATGTCGCTCAAACGAAGGACGTATGTCATTCAAACGACATCACGCGAATTCCATTCTCGTTCGAACGAGATGCCGATCTCGTGTGAACAACCTAAGCGTCAAAATTGAGGTCCGCTTCAAAACTTAGAAAAAATACTCATTCTTAATTTTTGACGAAAAAGCCCACTCCAACACTTAGAAAATATTTTGTAAAAATATCCCAAAATCTCTTAAGTGAAAAATAAAGGTATTTAAAACATAATCTTACCAAAGTAAACTTCTCGGAGTCTTGAATGATGAAAAACATGAGTAATTAGTATCCGTCTTTGATGTAGATGTCTCTTTAATGCTCTTCGATGGTATAGCGGTATATGACATAATAAATTGATAACGGACTTATGAAAATATGTCCTTATAGTCCCGTGCGAGGTGTTCATGCCTCCTACGGGAACGTTTGGGGGCTGGTTTAGGTTTTCACCCTTTAACGGCCTGTTTTTAAGTCTAAGTGTTATTTTTGCCAATTATCATCATATTCTGAAATCGAAAGACCCATGACTACGTGGTCAGTTCCTATAAGTTACATTGGTCCCGTGCGAGGTGTTCGTGCCTCTTACGAGTCCGTTTGGGGGCTGGTTTGGGTTTTTCAGCCTTCAATGGCTTGTTTTCAAGCCAAATTGATATATTTTAAAATTATCACCATATTCTCAAACTGGGATACTCGTGACTGCGCGGTCAGTTCCTACAACTTACATTGGTCCCGTGCGAGGTGTTCCTGCCTCTTACGGGTTCGTTTGGGGGCTGGTTTAGATTTTCACCCTTTAATGGCCTGTTTTTAAGTTTAAATGTTGATTTTTGCAAATTATGGTCGTATTCTCAATCCGGGAGACCCGTGGCTACGTGGTCAGTTCCTACAAATTACATTAGTCCCATGCGAGGTGTTTGTGTCTCTTATGGGGACATTTGGGGGCTAGTTTAGGTTTTCACCCTTTAACGGCTTGTTTTTAAGTTTTAAGTGTTGATTTTTGCAAATTATCGTTATATTCTCAAATCGGGAGACCCGTGATTATGCGGTCAGTTCGTACAATTTACATTGGTCCCGTGTGAGGTGTCCGTGCCTCTGACTGGGCCGTTTTGGGGCTGGTTTGGGTTTTCACCCTTCAACGGCTTGTTTTTAAGTCTAAGTGTTGTCATATTCTGAAACGGGGAGACCTGTGACTACGCGGTTAGTTCATATAAGTTACATTGGTTCCGTGCGAGGTGTTTGTGTCTCTTACGGGGACGTTTGGGGGTTGGTTTAGCTTTTCACCCTTTAACGGCTTATTTTTAAGTTTTCTAAATATCGTCATATTCTCAAATCGGGTGACCCGCGACTTCGCGGTCAGTTCGTATAAGTTACATTGGTCTCGTGAGAGGTGTTCGTGTCTCTTATGGGACCGTTTGGGGGCTGGTTTGGGTTTTCACCCTTCAACAACTTGTTTTCAAGAGAAATCAACATATTTTGAAATTATCGTCATATTCTCAAACCGGGAGACCTGCGACTAGGTACATTTTTATAAACGCCCTCCGAAGACATGTTGAGATTCAAATAAATCAAAGAATCTACAAGAAAAAAGAAATTTTGTTTGTTATTCACTCTCAACTTTCATCATTTAATATGTTAATAGATCTTTATTAAAGATATTGAATATGAATATATATACATGAAATTAAATGAAGATACTCTTATGGTGTTTGTGATTCTTGTTTGACTGTTATATATACGTTAATTGTACCTGTGACTTCTTGGTTTGATGGAGAAACTGTTGTGATACCATTATTGATCCACGTTGATAAAGGTTGTTTGATATTCATTTTTTTTTGTTTTTCTTTATTTAGTCTCATTCTCAAAGTTTTACACCATACCCAAGATTATATTTTTGGGCCTTCAAATATTTACAGAAGAAACCTCTTCTTTTGTCAGGCAAGTTAGTATTCTACCCAATATTTTATATAAATGTATTATGTTACAAAATCTATAAAATCACATTGAGACTTAGGTTGAATGGAAACAAGGAAGTTAGAAAACCTAGTTTCAGATGAGCATGATCACTGTGAGAGCACTTGAGCTTTACTTCTCTTTTCGCTCCACTTCGTTTGGCTCTCACTCAAGTCACTAGTTGATCACATATATGTGTATGTATATATGTATGACGTACTGTGTTTTTTTTCATACGAGATCAAGAGCTTTACTTTTGACTAATGAGGCAGCGGAATGCAATGCGTTCAACTGATCGAAACGGCAAAGTCCCTTCACACCTTACATGAACAGCATCAAAGTTCACAATCACGTCCCCCTGAAAAAGTATGAAATTTACAAGTATGATTTGACCTTGCAGAATATGCATATCTATATATATAACTGAATTCATATCCTATTGTGCGATGACATTAGGACCTCTGGAGTACTTAACTACCTTTGGAGGAAGGCGATTTATCCGATCATATAGAATTTCAATTAAAATAACAAGTGACATAAGAATCTTATCTTCACGAAAAAGTATTTTTAAAATTGGTAAGGAGTGGATAAAAACATTTACTCTATAGAATAAGTAATATAAGAAGTTTATGGGTAAGTAGCATACCTGAGAAGAAATTCAAGGATCCATAAGGGACAATGGTGATGAGAAAAAGGGAAAGAGGAACCAATGGTTATTGATCCTAGTTCTAAAACCTCTTTTCGCAACACATCAAAACAGACATGAGCTCCGCCACATGGTTTCGGTCCTTATGAATTGGGTTCCTACACCATAATCAGGTTGTACTTGTGTCATAAATATGAAATTATAAAAAAAACATACCACAACTAAATCGTTCCCAATAATTCTTCTCAACTCATATATATTTAGGCTTAGATGGTCAAGAGTTAGGTAGACTAGTCATCATTTCAGGAAGCATAACTAATCCCTCTTAATACTCATTTTAATAGGAAAAATAACTTGTTATAAACACACAAAAAAGCGGGGCAGGAATTCACTTACTTATTCTATTATTAATTATTAGTGAGGTGGCCTATTTAGGTTGTCTATAAGTAATGATGAAGATCATAGCACTGTGACATTCATTTACAAAAAAGTAAGTACATATTGTGCAGCAAGTCAGTTTGTTCTCAATTGGTACTCCTAAAATATCACCCTTAGCTATATCATATTACTCCTCCCCTACCTCATAAGTTACGGAAGCTAAACTATACTCATGTTACTTTCTCCGATATTTACGTACACAATAAATGAGAGAATAATGATTTGATGAGTATGATAATGATTAGATTACTTCCTCTGTTGTTTAGACATAGTTCCCTAGAGCTATTTAACTCGTGTTTGTTCTATTCAACCTATCAACACTAAATTCTGAAACTATATTTCAAATGAATGCTCTATGAAACTTACTTGTTCTTTGTATTAATAAACATCTGAATAGTATGGCCATAAAAATAAAAACATCTCTGGATGGATATCGTTTATTTAAATATTTTAGATTGCTAAAGATGAATTCATGCCACATATTTAAACATTCTGTGATCTTTACCTACACAACAAATGTGTGTTTTGGTTCTCTAGATGTAAAAGAAAGTGTACGTAGTAGTCAATAGCCACCAAAGGAGTAGGAAGAAAAATTCTTGGAAATTTTGAAATATATGTTATACAATCTAATCCTTCAATTCAATGGCCTCTTTGTAACATTTTACTTAAGAACTCAACTCAAAATAACCTTAATAATACTGAGGGTTATAGTGCATGAATATATTTACTTCAATTGCCACCAAATCAAATAAATCATGCTAGGTCTGGGCACTTTTGAGTAATTATAATTGATGCTCAAATTTTCTTTTAAATCCTTATAATACATCAAGTGTCAAACAAAACAAAACCAAATTATATTAGGAGAGCCAAACGTATAACATAGAGTCTAGCCTAAATGAAAAAGAGAAGTGAAAAATAAACACAAACGAACTCATATATAAAGATGTAGTAAATGCAAATAATAAAGAGTCCCTAATGTATTTACTGAATTCAAGCTTTATATACATTAAGATGTACTAAATGCAAATAATAACATAAAGCTTTAAGTTTTGAAATTCTAGATAAAATCCATCCAAGACTTCAAATAAAAAGAAATCAAACTAATAAATATAAACTTCAGTTTGAAATTAAAAAAAAAAATATTACCGGTGTCTTCAACTTTGATGTCGTAGATTAGCAATCCCCCTGGTCATTTATAAATTCTTCTATGAGGATATGGACCGACATTCAAAGTGCATCAATTGTGCAACCATACAGGCCGACAAACACGTCTGATGGTAGGCACCTAACTTCGGTTCTTTCTATTCTCATAACCAACAAAAGAAAGATTATGTCCATTAGAAAAAAAAACAATTTATTCCAAGCTAATAGTTATAATGTCAAAAAAATAATAAATATTTTGGGGTTGGGTTAAACAACCATTGAAGTTTTGAAAATGATCTCAACAAATAAAACTCAAGTATAAAAAACATAATAGCAAATATAAAATGGTTATATTACAAATGTATAAGCACAGTCCAAATCTATATCCAACTTTGTTAGCAATTTCACTCTTAAAAAAACAGCATGGATAAATTATATTATAAACTTAATACCAAACCAAATTGCATTGTTAGAAAGAGCACTGATGAATTCATCATAAACTAAAGTTTTCTAACTAGTGAATTCATTACAAACCAAAAATAACTAATTGTTAACTGTTGAATTCATTACTAGAAAAAAATATAAACACAAAATCACAAACAAACTTAGCTCACCCGTGAACCCAGAGCCATATCGGACAATAACCCATGAGCTTCAATCCGGCCACCCATCTACCTTACGTAGGCAACCATGATGAAAACCAGACCCATTACACCTCCACCCACTTACCTACAACTGCCGCCGGAGATCTATTCAGACTCCATATCCGGCCAAAAAATTTCCCCTGCCTTCTAACCCCATAACAAACAACCAATCGTGACCTGACGCCTGCCCATTTAAACCCTTAAATCCCGACCTCCAGCCAAATCCACAGGACTTCCCTACCCGGTTCCCATTTATTCACCCAAAACCATATGCCTCTACCGTCGAATTTCCCTACCCAATTTCATATACGAATTTCTGTAACTGAGTGTCTGCGTGAGAGAGGGAGAGATGAAGGTTACCTGAGTGCTTGCGTGGGAGAGAGGGAGAGATAAGGTTTGGGTTTGAGCGGGAGGATCAAAAGTGAGGGAGTCTAATTTTTTTTAGTGTATTTTATATTTTAGTAAGTGTACTCAATTTTGGCGCACTTAAAAACAGTGCCAAATTTTGGCACTATTTTAAAGTGTACCAAATTGTCATTAAACCGTGCCAGAATTTGGCACTGTTTTAAACTGTGACAAAATTTTAACATCAAGGTGTGCCAAATTGTTGTTTTTGGTGTAGTGAGGATGCACGATCCTATCTTCTTTAGTCGTAGAGCCTTGGGTCTGCAAATATGAAAACTTGGGTTTGAACAAACTCAATAAATCATATATGGGATGAATGATTTGGAAAAGAAAAGTGTTTTTCTAAAATACAAATATGAGAACTTTTCTTTCAAATGTTGGAAATTTGTTTTCGCAAAAAGTCTTTAGAAAATCTGAACAAAAATAGTTTTTTATAGCAAAACACGAATTTTAAGGCGTCGTCCCGTTTGAACGAAAATGGGACCTCGCTCGAATGAAAACACTAGTTTTGTTCTAACGAGATCAATTCTTGTTCGAACGACAATCTATTCTCGTATAATCAACCTTCTAATGACCTTCCAACGACTTGGGTCTGTTAAAAAAGAGGATTATCGTTCGATGCTCGTTCAGACGAAAAGAGGCTTCCATTCTAACGAGATTTAAATCTCGTTCTAATGAGGTGAAAAATAAAATAAAAAATTCAAAATCCATTTTAACAAAAAGCCTCAATTTAAAAAATAAACATCCCAAAATATAATTCGTATGAGAAAAATAAAAACCACAAGTAATATACCTCCATAAAGTGTTGGTCATAAATTCAACGACTAGAAATCTAGAAACAATGCTAAGTTACTAACATATCTTCGAATGATCATGGAGGTAACACAAATGTAGTGTTCATTTTGAAACTCCAGTTTGTAACGAAATACGCCAAAGTATCAAAATGCCTAAGCTATGAGCAATTATAAAATATTTCTCTTACAATATGTTCGAGAAAATAAAAAACAACAACCCAAAAGAATAGAATGGAAATGAATACCTGACATAGTTTGTCCAGTAAAGTTATAGGGTTTATGGGATGAATCAAATGATCAACACACTCTGAGTAATAATATATACTACCTTTTTCACAAGTATATATTTTTTTCATCATTTTAAATATAAACTATTAGTTGCCCACTTTATGTCTCCTAATACTTCTCCAAAGTATTCGAATTTTGTTTATAATATAAAGTACTAATTTCTGGTTTGATACATCCCATTACAAATATTTTTTTATTATTTTTTTCACTTATGTGTATCTGATAGTATATATATATTTTTCACTTCTTTTCCACTATAAAATGATTTATTGCAACAAACTTGATGCTGACTTCCTCATGTTTGAACAAGATAATAATGAAGAGAATGGGTCCAAAATGAGTAAAACCAAAGCATACTTGAACATACTTCTGATTAGTTCTAGACTTTCTCGAATCCTTCCCACTAGTCATTTTAAAAACCCAAGACACCTATGAAGGCACTATCACTTCCCTCGGGTTACTTTGATACCTTTGGGGCTATCTGTGCCTCTTTCCGAGCCACTTCACTATTGTTTTCACTTTTCATCCCCAAAGCCGAATTATATCATCAAAACAATCATTTACTAGTCGATTTCAAAAATCGAGAGTCTGATGAGAACACAAATACTTCCCCCAAGTTACTTTTGTACTTCTTGGGGTGTTCGTGTCTTTGAGGGCCACTTTATTGATGTTTTGATTTTCTTCTCCCTAAAGTCCATTTTATGCCACAAAAGGAATGTACACTAGTTAAGTCTGGAAAATGGAGTTAGATAAGGAAATGAACACTTCCCATATACTTTTTTTGTGCATCTTGGGGCATTTATTCCTCTTTTAAGGACACTCAGTCGATGTTTTAAGTTTTCGCCTCCAAAAGCCCATTTTTAAACCCGTAAAAGAACATTTACTATTCAATTTGTGAAACTACGTTTGCAATTTGGAAACCATCTCTTCCCACACGATACTTTAATACCTCTTAGGGTGTCCATGCCTCTTATTCAGCCACTAAGTTATTATTTTTAATTTTGACTCCTAAATATCATTTTCATCTATATAACAAGCGTATTCTAATTAACTTTAGCAACCAGGAGCTCGGTGACGACATGATCCTTCCCTCAGTTACTTTGATAGCTTTGGAGTTATTTGTAACTCTTTTTATACCACTTCATTTATGTTTTTTGCTACCCAAAACTCACTTTTAATTTACTAGTTCATTTCAGAACTTGAATTCTATGAGAAAACAAATATTTCCTACGAGATACTTTGTTACCTCTTAGGGTGTCCACGCCTCTTTTTAGGCCACTCGGTTACTATTATGGGTTTTCGACTTCTAAATCCTATTTTTAATTCTAAAACAATCATATTGCAATCAAATGTTGACTGGGAGTCTGGTTTTGAGACGATCACTTCCCTTAGGCTAGTTTTATGCATCTTAAGGTGTCTGTGCACTCAGGGCATGAAATATCAATTTTACTTTTCTAAATTCTTTAACGACCGTGACATTACATTTTTTGTTTACTATATTTTTGTTTAAATTAGAATTTTAACTAATGCTTGTCTTTTTATTTATTTCTCTCAAGCACCGCATCATATGTTGGAGTTTGTGACCTAACACTTAGAGATTTGAATGTTAAGATTTTGTCATTTGATATGGTGTTGGATAACATTAGCGATTTTTTCAATAGTCAAGCATACTTGAATTAATTGGGTACATCACATATATCACAAAATAAAATCATAATCAAATAATTAATCAAATTAATGGTATAAACTACACGCAAAGGACATGAATTAATTAACACAAGCCGATATCTCAATAATTCTAACTAAAGTTCACACAAACAAGTATACAAATATTCTCATAAAGTAATATTAAAACTATACTACAACAACCAATTAACAATTCAGATTTTCAATTGAGTCACCCTCAACCTCCTATCACTTCTACAAATCAATCCAGTACAAAAACTAATTATATTAATCAATAACCAAGAATTAAAATTACCTTTTATCCGCATCACTTCGATTATACTATAACTTCAATGCCCGAGATTATATTAACTATTTAAACGTTAGTGAACCCTATCAAACAACTATCAATGAAAAACATATGATTGCCACTGAAAACCATAATTATGATATAAGGGAGAAAAATAATATAATTATTTGATTATAAGTAATTTCTATTATAACAAAAACTCCAGCTATCCCAAAAACCAATCAATTACCACCACTCGACATCACATTACTTTTCCATTCCATTTCTATCATTTTAACAGCAACCAAACAATAAAATTTATAATCAATAGATAATAAAAACTAATTTGATGACTTCAACTATAAAAATACAATTTGATAATTTCCAATAATACTTAACCCCAATTTTTTAAACTCCACATAGGTATCCACCTACACCACCATAATGCCACCACGACAAAAAAAGAAATAATTTATGACTTATCTGATCTTGTCAACTTAACCACCGGGGGCAACGAGGGCTAGGGCTAGGGTGACCTAGGGCGAGGCCAGGGCTAGTGAGGGCCAACAGCTAGAGCGGGAGAGACTGAATTGTTTTTTTTAGGTTAAAGAAATTATTAGGGTGTTTTGGTTTCTCTTTTCGTTCTTTTTATTATCTTAGGCTACTAGAAAAGCTAAGTAGTGGGAGTTAAAATTGTTAATGTGGAAACACAAACATTAAGTTGTCTCATAAGGGGTCTTAGTTGGGATGGCTAATAATATGCAGTCCCATTAGTATTACCTTTTGGGATACGTAATAAACGGACCTTTAAATAATATCTGTTTTTAAGACCACTAATTATACCGTCCTAAAAGGTGTGTTTTAAGGACTCAAATTTCAGCCGTCACAAAAATTTGAGTCCCCAAAACTATATTTTTTTGTAGTGACCTACTAACACAACGATTTCCCAACTACGGATATATATTAACCCGATATGATATTGAATCATACCCATAGCAATTAAATCAATAATTATTCAAGTATTTCAATCCTCATAATTCTTGAGGTTAAGAATCTATGCACTCTTCGCAAATGATGTGAAATTACTTTAGTCTAATCAAGAAAATCCTTAGACTTAAAATCCCGTGACTGGTTATGTTCAATACATTCATGGATGTAGCAGTAACAATCCTCTTTTGAACTATCGCTCAAGTTCTCAAATGATTAGATAGGTTTTGTAGTTTTGAGATAAACCACTTTGTACCGAAACAATTTGGATAGGATTTCAATTCACTATCTAGGTTGCTGTAATACCTCGTATTTTTATAGCTTTTAAATTATGGGATTTATTAAATTTAATTGAGATAAATTAATTTAATTTTAATCCGGAATGTTGTTTTAAATATTTACTAGCGTGACGAGAGTTAGTAATTATTGGAAATTTGTTATTTGTTGAATGTTAGTGGATGAGTATAGTAATACATGAGATTTACTTTTATAAAATTTTCAAGTGTGAATAAAATGACAATTATAGAAATTTAAGTCGGAACGCGCCTATGTCGCGTCAGGAATAAATGTTGATTAATAAAAGTGAAATATTTTTAGTTATTCGTATGGCCATTTTGAGTGCGCCAACGTGTCCGGAAGGGTCGAGATAGTCAGAAAAGTGTACCCGGGGGTTTAGTTTGAGTCTCGGGGCTATTTTAGGCTTAATTGGTACCCCGGGTGGGCATTTTGGTCATTTTATATTTTTGGGTAATTAAACCCACGAAAATTAAAGGGGTTATATCAGATGTTTAGGTTATCTCCTAGGGTTAGATAACTCAAAACACTAGAACGGCCATTATAGAGGAGAGGAGAGAGCTCTCAAGGCATTCCAAGGCTCAAAACTCATCCGTTTACACCGCCGCCACCGCCAACGCGTAGATCGCGAAACGGGGAACGCAACCACACCAAATTCAACACCAAACCAGATTTCTGAAAATCCCAGGCAAGTGTTTATCTTGCTTATTTCGTTGATGCATCTTTCATATTGGTTTAGGAATGATTAGGATGAATTGTATGGAAGAAAAACCCAATTTGAGATAGGAAATTGCATGTAGTGATGACTTAAATGATATTCTGGAAACCTTTTGTGATGTAGAGTATTAAACCACGAAATTTTGATGTTGTATAAGAAGGAAACCTTAGGGACAATCTGAATAAAGGAGGCAAATTCGCGCATCAGGCCCCTCGAACCGGTTCGCATGTACCCCAAACCGGTTCGCCCCCCAA
Organism: Sambucus nigra; assembly: GCA_949130495.1. Taxonomy (NCBI): domain Eukaryota; kingdom Viridiplantae; phylum Streptophyta; class Magnoliopsida; order Dipsacales; family Adoxaceae; genus Sambucus; species Sambucus nigra. The sequence continues at coordinate 388,768,199 of OX422212.1, forward strand.
ACCGGTTCGCCCCTGGGTTCGCGAATGTTTACTGGTCTGGGGTGCTTTTTCTTCCATTCAACACTTAAATTTTTTTTTGTTTTCTTTCCTTTCTTCCTTGGATTTTTCTTCAACTTCAACGGGTCATAACTCATCAACCGTAGCTCGGATTTGGGTGCCGTTTCTTCCTGTGTTCGCGTTGTTCCGATTTCTTTAACTTTCCAGTTGACTCCTCCTTCGGGATCAAGCTACAGAATTACCAAAATGCCCTTGAACTTGCCTTCTTAGCTTTTCTTTCATTGTCTCGCTTTCACTTTTGCGCTGCTTGCATAATTAACCTGTAAAACCGATAAGAGAAGCACGAAACACGAAACACAAAATACTTGCCAACGAAGATTAGTAGCATAAACATGCGTCAAATCCATATAGGTTACATCAATCGGGTTCAAAAATGCACTGAAATTAGGGGAATAAATATATAATATTTATGTCCAATCACGTAGTAAGTTGGAAAAACCCTTCGAATTAAAGTTAGAAACGAACCATTATACTTGATATATAATAATGGGAAAATAAGGATAAATGTTGTGAATGTGGGTTATGGGATGAACCTAAATTGATATAATAAAAGTGGTATACTTATATGATTGTGTATGCATATATTATATACTTGTGAAAATCATGCCCGCGCTACTTGTTATCCCTGAGGTTACCGCGCTGGAATGATCTTATCCTGTGTTGCCTTATGGGGGATATTGACTCGTACCCTAGAAGATAGAAATCCTAGGTACGGGCTATCGGATCGATAGTCGGACGGTCCTAAGAGACGTGAGGGTATGTACTGACCTCTTGGACTTGGAATCTATGCTTCGCCTCAATATTGTTTGTGTATGTATTTATACAGTTCGAGAGTGATTTCGAACTTTTATTCCCTTAGTGTGATTGATATGGGGATTGGATAGTAGAGTATGCCCTCACCATAATTTTTATGTGGGGTGCTGTTAGAATATATATATTATACGAGTATTTAATATATATATGAACTTCTGAAATTTGGGAAACTGTCTACTGTGTTATGGTAAGTAAGACATGTGTAATGACTCAAATCGAAAATACTTGTTTTGAAAAGTATAATATGATGTTGGAAAAACTTTATGAATCAATAAAGTTAAAATGAATGTTTTGTACTAAATGAAATTATCCTTTTAAACCACGAGGTTGTTAAATCTTAAATCTTGAGAGTCACCTTAGATATGTTACATCCGTGGGGAAAGATAGTGTGATATATGATGAGATAAACCATTGGGAAGGTTAGTGCGATAGGAGTGCACATTAGAAGAGAGGTGAGAATTTCTCAAGAGAGTGTCGCATTGATTTGTTGTTGCATTGGCCTGTAATCAATTTAAATACTTGCTAAACGAATTTTTAAATCATATACACTATCGGGCTCTGACCCGTTTCCATTTCTCTTTCTCTCTTGTATATATATGTATGTATTACAGGTGCCCAACCACAGGGGCGTCTTGCATAGGATCCTTTGGATGGAACGCGCTGTAGCTTTTGTGGGAGTTGCAGGCCATTGTTTAGACGACCTCATTGTTGACTCTACTTCTAGTTCAGCTTTATCCAGTGGGGGCATGTGTCGCTCTTTTTTCATTATTTAGTTGATATTGTCAAAGATTGTAATTCTTTTAATTTCAGTATCTTTATTTCGGGATTATTAATGTCAGGATGTTTTCCTTAGTATTTTAATGTTGGGATTTATTATTGTTGGGTAAACTCTTGAATGTTCATTTTATTCTTCTACTGATTGTGTGACTCTTTAGACGTTAATGGTTTAAGGTTTTATAACCGGATTTAATAAATGAGAATAAAGGTATAAATGGTTTTGACACTTAGCTTAATTAATTAGAGTGTTTAAATTGAAAAAGTTTTATTTTTCGATCGTGATGCTGAGAATGAACCAACTTTTCACCTTGAATTAATTTAATAAAGGAGTGATCGCCCGGTATTTAATTAGGCGGGGTGTCACAGGTGGTCTCAGGGCATCAGGTTCTAGTGTCCTTAGGATCTGTACGGTTTATTATGCTTTCAGCATTGCTTTGTTTGATATAGAGCCCTATGTTTAGGATTGTCGATTCCTTTGACGAGATTTCGTTTTCCTGTTATAATGTGTATACATTAGTGAATTCTAATTTCATTTGGATATGTGCATGTGCCGAGCGATGACGGATGTCAGAAGAGGACCGTTAAGCGTACATCAGGAGGCAGGGCTCAGTTGAGATTATAAAATATATCCGAGGATGAGGACCGTAGTTGAGGTCACCTTCATTGTGGCACGAGAAGCCAAGACTAGAAAGGAGACTAAGTCACAGCAATGATTTCCAAATGATGTTATAACCAAATGAGGTGCGAGGGTAAACTTACCCAACGTATTACAAAAACGTGTAGAGACTGTCAGTGGGAAATTTTAGAAATGCGGAAATTGTTGTGTTTACCAAAGGAGGTAAAGTATCCTAAGGTTTAGATATAGGACGGAGTGTGGCAAACTGAAAGTGAAAATTTAGAGAAAATTTTCTTGGCTTTCGGGACGAAGTTATAATGGTTGGAGTCAACCACCAATTTTTGAAGTGGAATGCTATGCCTAGAGGAGAACCTTAGGTACAGTGTTGACCGTATGTTCCTTCCTCAACTGTTCAGGGTGAGAAGCAAACGTGGTTCTGAACTCATCGCAGGAGGGCATGACGGAAGTCCAATTGTGGATATGAATCCTAATCATTAGTAAATTTTGTATCGAAAGATGTAGATACGAGTGGAGGAAACGACTCCAAGTGGGAGACCAACTCGTAATAATAATTGATAATACTCGAGGAGGAAATTCTGATGGACGGCTGATTCAGAGGTTGACAATGTTGTATTTTGTCAATAAAGATGATAATGCTCCTTGTGTGGGAAGCTTAAAGGAATCAAAGAAGTTAGTCGAGAATAAGACTGAATACGAGGGTGGTAGTGTAGCACCACAAAGGGATGTGGATACACATCGGGGCACCCATTTAAAGGCTTCAGATAATTAAATTCTTACCAAGTGATGGTAAATTCAGTAAATACTATTACAAATAGTAACTTGATCTTTATGGCGGGAACAACCGGGATGGCTAACAGGAATCGGGTTTACTAAAGTCCGAGAGAAGGAAAATCCTAACCTGGTTAGTAGGACAGGTGATAAGTGGATTATGTGTTGAGGTATATTGTGCGGAGTGATATCACTCGCGATAATATGTCCCAAAGTGAGAAAAAGGACAAGAATACGATGCCTAGTAAAAGGCAGCGATTAAAGTAATTTTGTTTGGTTTGAGTAGACGTGTTACGTCCGGAAATCATTTGCGCAGTCAAGACGATTGACAAGGTAGAAGTGTAAGTTGTATCCTCAGAGGATCCGGCGTGTTTATGTGACACGAGCGAGTCACCATATTTTGTTCATTGCTAGATTAGCATGTGAAACGAGTTTAATGCATATAGTTATAAATGTTACCATTATGTGAGTATTTTTCCCTAGCGTAGCGGGATTTTTCTTTGGTGCTATCCGTGGAGGATGAATGTGTATACTAACAGTGTTACGTATTTTATTGAGGTTACTCGTCGTAGTGATCCAATATGCGAGTATGATATTATCTTTGTTAAAGCATTATAGAAATAGTTAGTACGATAATGAGCATTTATGGCAAGGCTATCGGAGTGGTTGCATTAGCGCATCATGTTTTATGTTTGTTTTGGATAGGCTTTACCTGTAAGAAGGTTGGACTCGCACTTATATTATCTATCCTAAAGACTTCGGAGGAGATAGTGGGCTCGAGATGTTCGATACCGGCGCGAGGGGACTTGGTTGTTATGATTCAGTATGTACCGGGATTTACCGTTGAGCGAAAAGACTTGACTCGGTATTATGTTTAGCACTCCGAACTTAGTGATAGGAAGAGTGCATTGTTATATTTATCCTTTAGAGATGTGGGAGTTAATATTTATACCCCTTGATATACCCGTTTATACCCTCGGTCTGGACAAGGATCACCTCCCATACGGACGACCCTACGAGGGGCCGACCCTTGACCAGGCTCCAGCTGGCTCCCACCAGACCCAGACGACTCTACGAGGGGCCGACCCTCCACCAGGCCTAGATGACCCTACGAGGGGCCGACCCTCCTCCAGGCCTAGATGACCCTACGAGGGGCCGACCCTCCTCCAGGCTCCGGACGACCCTACGAGGGGCCGACCCTTCCTCAGGCTCCGGACGACACTACGAGGGTACGACAGTACGAGACCAGGATCAAGCCAGGCTCCCTACCGGAAGAAACTTTGCCCTCGGCCTCGGCTCATAGGCCGAGGGTGGTATCATGACGGCGCGTGGTTTGGGAGACGCGTGGAACAGTGCGCATCAGGCTCATATAACACGTGGCAGACCGTTATAACAGAATCACACCCTCACGTGAGAGAATATTATGTCATCATTTGGCATCTACAGGTGTCAACAGGGGATTGGTTAGATCACCATTCACATGCACCATGTTTACCTGGGGGGTACACTACACCCCCCAAGACCTATATATACTTGTCACCTACAACCCTACAGTAGCCCTAGCTAAAACTCTGCTTGTACACACACAGTAGAGAGAGAGTGAGAGGGTTATGTGCATTGTATCCAAGGCCATTAGTGCCCATACTTAGTGGATCACACACTCACAGTGGATGTAGGCCAAATTGGCTGAACCACTATACATCATTGTCTTATTTCCTCTTATACTCATCCCCTTCTATACACTTATACATCTCTATGGCTGCCATGGCTGCTACTGCTTGAGTTCACTATCACTTACCCGGTGGTGCTAAATCTTAGCATCATCAGTTTGGCGCCGTCTGTGGGAACGCGAAGACATCTCTTCCTTTGTACAGCTTGACCTCACTGGGCACTCTGGTGGTGAACCAACACTCCCCCTGAGAGGAGGTGTTTCACCATTGAAAGAGACCCACTAAGGTTCCCAAGCTCACCAGTATTTCTTCAGTTCAACTTTTCATAGCTCAAGCACATGGCACCTGAGATGCCACCACCACCTCTTCCCCCGCCGGATGAGGGGGGAAGACCCAGTTCCGGTCAGCCGCCGCCTCAGTCTGAGATGGCTGATGTGGCAACAGCCCTAAAGTCTCTGGCAGCCAGCCAGCGGATGATGCAGGAGCAGTTCACAGCTCTAAGTCAGAACATACTGAGACCACCGGGAGTCTCACCTGAGATGATTACTCCGGCAGCAGCTCCAGGGCAGCATGAGGCCAGGGGACCACCCCAGGCACCATGTAAAGACCTGCCACCCCCTCAGCGGCGTAGGGATGTTGCTGACCCCCGGCGTTTACGCCTGGGGAGGCAAGGAAACCCTTGCCCTGAGGACAGGTATGACGATCTGGAGGTGGAAGAGGCTCCAGTAGAATGCTGGGAGCCGTATGAGGTCTCCAACAATACTGTATGACCTCTCCAGGACAGTAGAGGAAAGTGAGGGAGACCAAACCCTGATGATCGCCCAAGAGGCTCTGCTTTTGACCTCCTGAGCAGGGGGTCGGCCTTCGAGAGGCTGGGCCCAGTGAATGACCTGCGGGACAAGTTGTCCAAGTCAAGAAGCGCAACAAGATCTAGGAAAGAGGCAGCAGAAGGCCGACCCCAAAGACGGGATGACGGCCAAAGGGAAGTAAACAGCCGACACAGGCCTGCCGTAGCGGAGCCCTCCATCCACCTCCGAGAGGCAGCGGGGGATAACATCGGCCAAGCCGACCCTGTGAGGCCCTGGAATGACTCAATCCAGCGGTTAGAGGATAAGATTGGCGACATACTGAAGAGCCGGGACCCTCTTCAGAGGGGATACACCATAGGCTCACCCTTTGTGGCAAAGATAGTCAACTTCCCCACGCCATCAAAGTTCAGGCCTCCTGTGGTCACCCCAAGATACGATGGGAGCACCAACCCTGTCCACCACGTGGAGATGTATCAATCCGCGGCAGACATATACTCTATCTCAGATGAGATGAGATGTCGTGCCTTCTCTGGTACCTTGACAGGGGCTGCGCATGTCTGGTACACATCTCTTCCAAAAAATTCTATTGGAAACTTTAAGCAGTTGGCAGACCTGTTCATCCATAATTTCTGCTTTGGGGTGAGACCACGGAAGAAGACCACACACCTGCTCTATGTTAAGCAGGGAAAGAATGAGAGTCTGAGGGACTACATATCCAGATTTAATAAAGAGAAGCTGGAGGTGGAAGACTACGAGGAAAACATAGCTATGACAGCCCTGATTGGAGGACTCCAAAAGGGGAAGCTATTATGGAAGCTTGCCGAAGACCCTCTAAGGACGATGGCTGAGCTACTGTCAACAGCAGGAAAAGTGATGAACGCCGAAGAGGCGATGGCCGCGAAATATGAAGACGAAAGAGGGGGTGCTAGTGGGAGTAAATACCCTAAAAAGAACAAAGAGGGGAAAAAGAGGTCCTCGGATGACAAGTTCGCTGGGTACACCCCTCTGACGGTCAGCTGTGAACAGATCCTGAATGAGATTAAGAGTGACCGGTCCCTGAAGTGGCCTGAGAAGTTGAGGGTAGCCCCCGGCAAGAGGAATAAGAACCTGTGGTGTGAATTTCACCAAGACCACGGCCATGTAACAGACAAATGCTTTGCTCTGAAAGATGAGATTGAGAAGATGCTGAAGGAAGGGAAGCTCAGAAAGTACGTCGATAAAGCCGACTTCAAGAGGGGCCGAGGCGACGACCCCAGAAAGAAGCGAGTCGATGCCTGCAGAGAAGGTCCTCAAAAAAGAGGGGACGACCCCTCTGATGATGAGGACGGCCCTGACCTCCCGCCGAGAGACGACCAAGGCCCTGTCAAGAGGCTTAATATGATCTCGCTCGGGGTGGGAATGATCTCCGGGGGACTTGCAGGAGGAGGGTCTGAGGTCGCCGACAGGAAGGCCCATGTCGCTGAGGCTAAGGCAGTGACGAAGATGGTGCACTCAACCTTCCTAGAGGTCAAGTCAGAAAAAAGGAAGAAGGTTGACATGGACACTTTGATAGTGGGATTTTCAAGGATGGACTTCAAAGGCCTCTTGGCCCCGCATGATGACCCTCTTGTCATCACTACCAGGGTGCACGGGTGCGAAGTGCCGAGGATCCTGGTAGATGGGGGCTCATCCGCAGATGTGATGTTTTGGCCATGCTTCAAGGCCTTGGGCCTCAGTCGTGCCAGACTTGTCCCATACCATCATCCATTGATTGGGTTCAGTGGGGAGAAGGTTCACCCCCTAGGAATATATGAGGCTGATGTCAGGATGGGGGACGAGTGGCCGAGATGGCTCACCAAGAGGGTCAGTTTCTTTGTACTGGATGAGCATGTGTTTTCGGCATACAACATCATACTGGGGCGTGTGGCCCTCAAGGGGTTTGAAGCTGTGCCGTCCACAGTCCACCAGATGGTTAAGTTCCCTACCCCTTATGGGGTGGGGGAAGTCCAGGGAGACCAGACGACAGCGAGAGAATGCTACTACAACTCCGCTGAAGAAAAGGAGGCACACAAGAGGGCTACAGCCACTTACAACATTGATACCCTAGACCCCAGGTACGAGACGAAGCTCAAAAAAGGGGAGGCCGCTGAGGAGGTAGAACCCATCATCCTCGATGAGGATGACCCGGGAAAAACCGTCCAAGTTGGCAAGTCTCTGAAGCCCAGTATCAAGGAAGACCTCATCAAACTGTTGAGGAGAAGGCGAAGCGTCTTCGCGTGGAGTCATGTAGATATGCCAGGGATCGACCCTGAAATCATGTGCCACAAACTCAATGTGGTAGAGGGAGTGAAGTCGGTAAAGCAGAAGAGGAGGATTTACTCTAGAGAAAAGTATGAGGTCATCAGGGATGAGGTTAAAAAATTAGAAGACGCTGAATTTATCAGAGAGGTCATCTACCCTGAGTGGCTGTCCAATGCAGTCATCGTCCCAAAGGCCAACGGCAAGTGGAGAATGTGCATGGACTTCACAGACCTCAACAAGCATTGTCCCAAAGACAGCTTCCCTCTCCCCCGCATCGACCAGATGGTAGACGCTACCGCAGGCCATGAGCTCATGAGTTTCATGGATGCCTACTCAGAGTATAACCAGATTTTCATGAACCCTGAGGACTCGGAGAGGACCGCCTTCATTACTGACAAGGGGATATACTGTTACAGGGTCATGCCCTTTGGCCTAAAAAATGCGAGGGCAACGTACCAGCGCCTCGTAAACAAAATGTTCGAAGACCAAATTGGGAAGTCTATGGAGGTTTACGTAGATGACATGCTGACTAAGAGTCTGAAGGCAGAGGATCATGTGGCAGACCTGGAAAGGACCTTTAATACAATGGACAAATACAAAATGAAGCTCAATCCGGCCAAGTGTGTCTTCGGGGTCGGAGCGAGGAAGTTCTTGGGGTTCATTGTCAATCATAGAGGCATCGAGGCCAATCCTGAAAAGATAAAGGCCCTTATTGAGATGAAGACCCCCAAGTCCATTAAAGACGTTCAGAGGCTCACAGGGAGAGTGGCTGCCTTGAACAGATTTGTGTCAAGGGCTACAGACAGGTGTCTACCATTCTTCAAGATCCTCAGGAAGGCCTTCGAGTGGAGTAAAAAGTGCGATGAGGCTTTCAGGTAGATAAAATCATACTTAGGGTCTCCCTTGCTGCTGTCACGACCCGTGCAGGGTGAAAGACTTTACGTGTACCTTGCTGTCTCCGAGTCCGCTATCAGTGCAGCAATCGTAAGAGACGAAGACGGGATACAAAAGCCCGTATATTTCAACAGCAAGGCACTCCAGGGGGCAGAGTAGAGATACACGAGGATGGAGAAGTTGGCCTATGCCTTGATCCATGCCTCAAGGAAGATGAAACCGTACTTCCAGTCCCATACTATGGTCATCCTTACTGACTCTCCTCTTAGGCAGGTCCTACACAAGCCTGAAAAATCAGGAAGGCTAATGACCTGGGCTATAGAGCTGGGGGAGTTCGACATTGTGTATCATCCTAAGACAGCCATTAAGGGACAGGCACTGGCAGACTTCGTGGCTGAGTTCACCTGGGAAGATGATGAGGCCGAGGGTGAGACCCTCGGGAAGACGGATACAGAAGACACACCCGCAGATACGGCTGAGACGAGCACCGCTAGAAGAAAAGTGACTGAAAACGAAGAGGGAAGATACATCTTTAGATAGGGGTCCCTCTCTGAGGGAAATTTCTCTGAAGGAAAAACTCCGTGGAGCCTCTTCGTTGACGGGTCCTCCTGTGATAGCGGAAGTGGTGCTGGACTGATACTATCAGCACCCGATGGCACAGACGTCGAATACGCCCTGAGGTTCAACTTCAAAGCCTACAACAATGAGGCTGAATATGAGGCCTTAGTAGCAGGCCTCTCCTTGGCCAAGTCTCTTAGTGCCGGCCAGATTTTGGTCCATAGTGATTCAAGGCTAGTCGTAAATCAGATACTAGGAGCCTACGAGGCTAAGGACGAAAGGATGGCTAGGTACCTCGAGAAGGTGAGATCATTACTGAAGGGCTTCAGAGAAGTAAAATTAAGGAGGGTACCTAGGCTTGATAATGGCCGCGCTGATGCCCTTGTTAGGCTGGCCTCGGCAACAAGAACAGACATCAGGAGGACGGTCCCAGTGGAAATTTTGTTTCAGCCAGCTATCGAAGACGTCGGGGGAACACTTTGTGTTTGCATGAATGTTTCTCAAGAACCTTCATGGATGGACCCTCTGATCAAATACATTAAAGAGGGAGAGATACCAGAAGCAAGCCAAGAGAGGAAGAAGCTGAGATACAGGGCTGCAAAGTTCGCTGTCATCGGGGACACGCTGTACAAAAAGGGGTTTCTACTCCCCTTACTCAGGTGTGTGCATCCCTCAGAAGTCCCTTCCATTTTGCAAGACGTGCATGAAGGGTCGTGCTCAAGCCACATTGGGGGTAGATCCTTGGCAAAGAGGGTAATCACCCAAGGCTACTGGTGGCCGACCTTAGGAAAAGATGCTGCCGCATATGTTAAAAAGTGTGAAAAATGCCAAAGATTTGCTACCATCCCTCACCAACCTCATCAGCCCCTCACCTCTGTTACATCCCCATGGTCGTTCGCAGTATGGGGGATTGATCTGGTAGGACCCTTACCGAGAGCAGTCAATAACTATCGGTTCCTCATCGTAGCAATTGACTACTTTTCAAAGTGGGTAGAGGCCGAACCGATGGTCACGATCACGGAGCAGAAGACCTTCCAGTTCATCTGGAAGAATGTGATATGCAGATATGGTCTACCCAACACCCTCATCTCATATAACGGGACTCAATTCAAGAATGCCTCTCTGCAGAAGTACTGTGAGAGGGTAAGCATCAAACAATTTTTCTCCACCCCAGGCCGACCTCAGGCCAATGGGCAAACCGAAGTTACGAACAGGACAATCCTAGATGGGATTAAGAAGAGGCTTGAGGAGGCAAAAGGAAGATGGGTTGAGGAGTTATATGCAGTGTTGTGGGCATACAGGTGGACAGTAAGAACCTCTACCGGGGAGACCCCATTCATGTTAGCTTATGGATCAGAAGCAGTCATCCCCACCGAAGTGGAGTTTCCTACTCATAGGGTCCAAATGTATGTCCCCCAGGGGAATACGGAATAGAGAAGACTTGACCTAGACCTGATTGAGGAAAGAAGGGAGGATGCTGAGATAAGGCAAGCTTCCTACCAGCAGAGGACCGCAAGGTTTTACAACCAAAGGGTAAAACAGAGGCCTATCGCAGTGGGAGACTTGGTTCTTAAAAAGACTTGGCAGAAACCCAACAAGCTCCATCCTAATTGGCATGGCCCATATAGGGTCATCGATGAAGTTGTCCCAGGGACCTACAGGCTAGAAAACTTAGAGGGGGAACCTTTTTCAAACCCCTGGAATGCAGATCATTTGAAGAAATACTATCAGTAGTGTTGTAAGGTCTTGAAAGGCCATAATTGTAATTAGGGTTGCTCCAACAGAACACTTGGAAAATTAATGAGAAATATCAGTGTTTCCTTCATCCTATTGTCAGTCCTAGCATGCATGGGAAGTTGATCCCTCGGCTATAATGGGGACCAGTGGAGGGGACGACCCTTCCACTCTCCTCAAAAAAGACGAGGGAAGACTAAATTAAAATCCATTAATTTGGTTAGTTGATCCCTCGGCTATAATGGGGACCAGTGGAGGGGACGACCCCTCCACTCTCCTCAAAAAAGACGAGGGAAGACTAAATTAAAATCCATTAATTTGGTTAGTTGATCCCTCGGCTATAATGGGGACCAGTGGAGGGGACGACCCCTCCACTCTCCTCAAAAAAGAAGAGGGAAGACTAAATTAAAATCCATTAATTTGGTTAGTTGATCCCTCGACTATAATGGGGACCAGTGGAGGGGACAACCCCTCCACTCTCCTCAAAAAAGACGAGGGAAGACTAAATTAAAATCCATTAATTTGGTTAGTTGAACCCTCGGCTATAATGGGGACCAGTGGAGGGGACGACCCCTCCACTCTCCTCAAAAAAGACGAGGGAAGACTAAATTAAAATCCATTAATTTGGTTAGTTGATCCCTCGGCTATAATGGGGACCAGTGGAGGGGACAACCTCTCCACTCTCCTCAAAAAAGACGAGGGAAGACTAAATTAAAATCCATTAATTTGGTTAGTTGAACCCTCGGCTATAATGGGGACCAGTGGAGGGGACGACCCCTCCACTCTCCTCAAAAAAGACGAGGGAAGACTAAATTAAAATCCATTAATTTGGTTAGTTGATCCCTCGGCTGTAATGGGGACCAGTGGAGGGGACGACCCCTCCACTCTCCTCAAAAAAGACGAGGGAAGACTAAATTAAAATCCATTAATTTGGTTAGTTGAACCCTCAGCTATAATGGGGACCAGTGGAGGGGACGACCCCTCCACTCTCCTCAAAAAAGACGAGGGAAGACTAAATTAAAATCCATTAATTTGGTTAGTTGATCCCTCGGCTATAATGGGGACCAGTGGAGGGGACGACCCCTCCACTCTCCTCAAAAAAAGACGAGGGAAGACTAAATTAAAATCCATTAATTTGGTTAGTTGAACCCTCGGCTATAATGAGGGCCAGTGGAGGGGACGACCCCTCCACTCTCCTCAAAAAAGACGAGGGAAGACTAAATTAAAATCCATTAATTTGGTTAGTTGAACCCTCGGCTATAATGAGGGCCAGTGGAGGGGACGATCCCTCCACTCTCCTCAAAAAAGACGAGGGAAGACTAAATTAAAATCCATTAATTTGGTTAGTTGATCCCTCGGCTATAATGGGAACCAGTGGAGGGGACGACCCCTCCACTCTCCTCAAAAAAGACGAGGGAAGACTAAATTAAAATCCATTAATTTGGTTAGTTGAACCCTCGGCTATAATGAGGGCCAGTGGAGGGGACGACCCCTCCACTGTCCTCAAAAAAGACGAGAGAAGACATTACTTAAAAGTCATTTGGTTACTTGAACCCTCGGCTATAATGAGGCCACATTAGGGGACGACCCCACAGTGGTCCTCAAAAAAGACGAGGGAAGGGTTAGTAGCATCAACAATGAGCAAGCCATAATAAAATGAAATAAGGAAGACAGCAAATATGGAAAAGACTGGTATTAATAAAATATAAGTGTCAAGTGTTTTTACAAGGCCTTTGAACAAAAAGTACAAAAATAAGGGTATGGGCTACAGGCAGCCACCCTAGGGGACGACATCAGAGGGCTGGGCCTCAACAATGGGAATGGTCTCCTCAACAATGAGAATGGTCTCCTCAACAATGGGATGATCTTCAGATGTACCGACCCCTTCAATCTGGACTTGCGACTCCACTTGGTTGAGGGCCTCTGCAATTAGAGGGTCGTCCAATTGAACACCCTCCAGTGATGGGCGAACAGAGGAGACGACATCGCCAAATTTGAGGACGACCCATCGGCAGGCCGTCCTGATCCCCCTCTCAAGATATTCAAGGCCGAAGCCCTGAAATTCATCTGAAGTCTTGTACGCCTCCACAGCATCAGCCTCAGCTTTCTTAATGGCTGCTTCCAGATCAGTCTTATGCTGGGCCTCCAGGTTGAGCAGAGCCTCATCCTTGCCCTTGATCAACAAGTCCTTGTCCTTGATCAACAAGTCCTTAGCCTGAAGATCGGCATCATGTTGCTTCGTCAGCTCATCAAGGACTCTAGCGTGCTCAGTCCTTGCGCTCTCCAGCTCGTCCCTAGCAGTGTCCAACTCTGTCCGTAGGTCAGCCTCTTGTTGAATGGCCCTCTCAGCTTCATGGAATTTCTGTTGGTTCTCAGCCATCCACTTGGTGGCTGAGGTGAGGGCACAGACAGACTGCAAGAAAAAATGAAGAAATATCAAAGGGGGCCGAGGGAACAGTTTGTGAAAATGAAATTAAAGAAAGTCAAGACCAATACCTGAGCAAGGGAGTGCAGACCGTAGTCATACACTTTGGCAGGGGGCATCTTTGCCAAGAACTCGTAGTCAGAGGCCGACGGTGCAGAGAACATCGAAGCCTTGGCCGCCCTCAAATTGGCAATAAGAGATGAGGGGTCGGCCCTCAGATGGGTCAGACTCTGAGACCAGAAGGCCCCCATGCTTGATGAAGAGGTTGCCCCCTCAGAGGCCTCGGCCCTGGCCCTCGTCTTAGGGTCAGGACGAGGCTCGACTGGAGCCTCAGGCTCCTTCCTTTTGTGGCTAACAGCTGTCGGCTCAACAACTGTCGGCCCTGAGGCCCTTGTCTTCTTAGGAGCTTGCTGAGGCTCCTTCCCCTTCTTCTTTGACAGACCAGCAAGAAGGCTTGGAGCAGTCATATCCCAGAGATAATCTGACACGCCTGCAGGACGACCTGAAAAGGATACGATGAATCAGAAAAGTTCAGAGATAAAGAGAGAACACTTCAAAAATAAGTAAAGAAGGGAAAATGTTCAGTGTAACTCACATAGTTCTGTCAGAGGGCCGACCCTCAGACCAGCTTCTTTAAGGAAGCGAGGGGTCATCAAATCTTCGAACTTTGGGATCTCACCCTCTCTCCCTCATCCCCTCAGATACTCAACAATATCCCTCTCCTCCAAGCTAAGTCCGGGGTCTGACCTAGCTTTCATGGAGGGGTTAGACCATCTGTTAGGAACCCTCGGAGCATCGGTAGAAGGGGACGCCTCGGTGGAGCTCTCCCATGCCCCAGATATGAAGAAGAACCTTTTTTTCCAATCATGATTGGAAGTTTGAGACACGTGGAGCAGCTTCTTCTCAGACCTTCTCTCTCCCAGATGATAGTATCCGGGCTGTTTAGATGAAGAGGTGATATTATAGCAGACCAAGAACACGTCGGACGAGGGCTCATCAGTGAAAGAGTTTTTCCACAAAGAGATATAACCCAGAATCGTCCTCCATGAGTTGGGTGGAAGTTGAGAGGGGGAGACGCCCAGAGCCGACAGAATATCTACAATAGCAGGATGGAAGGGAAGCCTAACACCTACCTTGAACATTTTCTCGTAGACTGCAATCTCTCCCTCTTCTCCCTCAAAAACCCTCTCAGTGTCAGAGGGAGCCCTCATAGTCACCCCAGATGGCATTCCGTAAATATGCCTCCATATCAGAAGGTCCCTATCCCTAACAGAGGAGATAAAAGACGAGGCATGGGAGGTATCAACCTCATCATCTGTATCGTCGTCCTCGTCCTCCTCATCACCTGCAGGAGGACCCTGAGGAAAAGCCACTTGGAAGGCGTTGGGAGACAGGGTTGTCACAGGGACAGCCTCAGAGGGGATTGTACCCTCAGTCTCTCGTCCTGGGCTAAGGTCAGGTGAGTCCCTTCTACCAGAAGTTTCAGCACCAGTTGGAGAGGAGTTTCTCTCGTCCATTTCACTTGGTTTGGGAGTATCGGTCGGACGAGACGACGACCCACAAGACTCAGAGGGCTCAGATGGTCTTATGGTGGCAAGAGGAATGGGAAAGATGGGTCGTACCCAATTAGGGTCGGCCCCTCGTCTCCTCTCTTCCTCTTCCTCTATCCGTCTGATCTCGGTAAATAGCTTCTCTCTCAAGGACGGGAATTCAGACACCAGGTTGTAAAGCCTCCCAAGCATTAAGGGGAAGACCCTACACTTAAAGAAATTATACTAGACTTGGCTAATTTAACCACAAACACTTGGGAGATTGACCAGGGTTGACCTTTGGATTAAATAAAGAACTCAAGGGTTTTTCGTCAAGAACGTTCGAAGAACCAATGACCGGAGAAGACACCGGAAAAAGCTATGGGGGAACTCTAAGAACCAGACGACCTACGACCCTAAAAAATAGACAGAAATGAAGACAAAAGAAGGCAAGAGGAGAAAAAGGTTACCTGATGAGGAGAAGGGCAAGAACGCTGCTAGGACCTGAAGGTTTGAAGGCTGAAAATGGCGGTAGAAACTGGTTCTAGAGAGAGAATAATCTTGGGCGCGAAGAAGAAGAAGATGAAGAGAGAGAGTTTGAAAATCTCTTAAGTACTTTGGTAATGAGTGGACCCATTTACCAAAGAAAGGTATAATTAGGGCACAAGGCCCTAAGTGCACTAGGCAGCCGCCCTGCCTTGGAAACTGGAACAGCAATGAGTACCTGCCCAGGTGTCACTCACCTAACTGATCGTACACGCATCTGAATTTCAGCATTATCCCTCAGCCATCTCAATGACACCTATGACTAAGGGCTGGGGGGTGATTGATATACCCGTTTATACCCTCGGTCTGGACAAGGATCACCTCCCATACGGACGACCCTACGAGGGGCCGACCCTTGACCAGGCTCCAGCTGGCTCCCACCAGACCCAGACGACTCTACGAGGGGCCGACCCTCCACCAGGCCTAGATGACCCTACGAGGGGCCGACCCTCCTCCAGGCCTAGATGACCCTACGAGGGGCCGACCCTCCTCCAGGCTCCGGACGACCCTACGAGGGGCCGACCCTTCCTCAGGCTCCGGACGACACTACGAGGGTACGACAGTACGAGCAGGATCAGGCCAGGCTCCCTACCGGAAGAAACTTTGCCCTCGGCCTCGGCTTATAGGCCGAGGGTGGTATCATGACGGCGCGTGGTTTGGGAGACGCGTGGAACAGTGCGCGTCAGGCTCATATGACACGTGGCAGACCGTTATAACAGAATCACACCCTCACGTGAGAGAATATTATGTCATCATTTGGCATCTACAGGTGTCAACAGGGGATTGGTTAGATCACCATTCACATGCACCATGTTTACCTGGGGGGTACACTACACCCCCCAAGACCTATATATACTTGTCACCTACAACCCTACAGGGGATCGATCCATGAACAGTAGCCCTAGCTAAAACTCTGCTTGTACACACACAGTAGAGAGAGAGTGAGAGGGTTATGTGCATTGTATCCAAGGCCATTAGTGCCCATACTTAGTGGATCACACACTCACAGTGGATGTAGGCCAAATTGGCTGAACCACTATACATCATTGTCTTATTTCCTCTTATACTCATCCCCTTCTATACACTTATACATCTCTATGGCTGCCATGGCTGCTACTGCTTGA
Source organism: Sambucus nigra (assembly GCA_949130495.1). Lineage (NCBI taxonomy): Eukaryota > Viridiplantae > Streptophyta > Magnoliopsida > Dipsacales > Adoxaceae > Sambucus > Sambucus nigra. The sequence continues at coordinate 388,784,820 of OX422212.1, forward strand.
GTTCACTATCACTTACCCAGTGGTGCTAAATCTTAGCATCATCACCCCTATTATTAGGGAAAGGAATTTCGAGAATTCCGATTGTATGTATTCGAGGTTTATGGAATGCTATTACCACAAACCTATACTGAACAATAGTGCAATTAGTGAAACATTCTTTGTTAAGCATAATTACGGGAGAAATTGTAACTTTTCTGTCAAGGGACGGAATAAAGGGGTATATGCTATGGACGGAGGACCTAACGGATCTCGATAACCGACAATACTAGGCAGTAGTGTATCGGGAGGGTTCCTTGTTTAGATTTCGCTTTGCGAGACATCCCACGCATGAAACTTAGTGTAAGGTTGGAAATAGGGAGACGTCTGGTCACTATTCCATGAGTTCGGTACCCTGGTCGAAATGGGATCAAATAATTATGTATGTAAGTTGGGAGTTGAATTTTGTTTTAAGGTCATTGGAGCCGGATTTTTGTGGTAGGAAAGCATTGAAAGTTATCCCCACGAGTTGAGGGGTGGAACGATGATAAGGAAGATTTAAAATTTTGATTTTTAGGGTGATTAAAGTGTTGTAATCACGCTGCAAGCACCAGGGAAAACAAATAATTTGTTTATTAGTATGGAGCGTATGTGATGCTTACGCTAGTATGCCCGGTTTATAGGGTGTGTAGACATCCTGGTTAACTGATGTTAAAACTCGTCCGAGATGAAGGGGCGTGGCAATGGACGTGTGGAAAATGTGTTTGTGGGGCTAACAGAACGAAGTGGAAGTGATATAGTGGATTAAACATCACATGAGGGGAGATAATCCATACATAGGTGTGCAATTAGAATAGCACACCCAAATTTGAATTGGAAGACTGTGGGAAGTCATTTAAGAAGAGTATTCCTTGAATGAAGCAGAATTAAATGATTATGAAGAACACCCGGAGCAGAAATTGTTAGTAATCAAATGTGAGAGCGACTCACACATATAAAGGGTGATGATGTTAGTACGGTATAAGAGGTCCAGAAGTACGCTTCGTGAAGAGAAGAGCACGGGTAGACCTCCGGCATACACCAAGAAATTTTGTGTTTATCTACAATTGCTGAAATTGGAAGAGGTCGGTAAAGTCAGTACAGTCCTTGGATGGGTTGCCATCCTCAAAACAAGATCAAGGATTCATCCCGAACATGTGAATTAGGCCGCCGAGAAGGAAGTGATTGATATTCCTTTGGGATGGTTTACAATAATAACTAGTATGACCCAGACTTCCTTTGAAAGGAAGGTCGCGCCAGTGCATGATCCGACGCAGTATAAATTTCTATATCAGGATGAGATTGGTGAATCCCACCTTTGATATTAAACTAGCGGAGATAAGGTTTCGTTTCGAGTAGGACGTATCACCCGTAGCCAGGGAATGGGCGCACGGTGATTAAAGATTTGTGGAGCCACGTGAAGGAGAATTTGGAATATTGGTACGATGATTTCAGGAATGCTCGGTAGAAATACTCGTACCCGTTTGTCGCGTACAAGGTGCTTATTAAGGTTTTGTTATGGAAGAACCTCGACTATTCTGCTTCCGTATGTTTAGAGGTGAGTAGATAATCAGAGTTTTTGGATCGGTCGAGAGAACATCCGATAACTGTGGTAGAATTCCACGACTGTTTTAGGCGAGCAAGAGTGATCAAATGTTCGTAATATTTTCTCAGAATGGGAGTTTTGTATATGAATAAATTCGAGTATTTGTCATGTAGTGAGGTGCGGCCTCCTAATGATAGTGAGATAATGAAATTTATAACGTATAGTCGTGACCTATGCGAATGTTGTCGGTTGGGAGCACAATGTGAAGTGTCTCCAATGAGAATGTAAAACAATGTTGCTGTGAAGAAAGGGCTATAGTGATTGAGCGCCGTAATGTGTAGTTAGTGTGTACGGAAAAGGATATCCAAAATTGTGTTACCTGATAGGCCTTATTTTCCGAATTTCGGGACGAAATTCCATTATTAGGAGGGGAACTATGTAATACCCCGTATTTTTATAGCTTTTAAATTATGGGATTTATTAAATTTAATTGAGATAAATTAATTTAATTTTAATCCGGAATGTTGTTTTAAATATTTACTAGCGTGACGAGAGTTAGTAATTATTGAAAATTTGTTATTTGTTGAATGTTACTGGATGAGTATAGTAATACATGAGATTTACTTGTATAATATTGTCAAGTGTGAATAAAATGACAATTATGGAAATTTAAGTCGGGAGGCGCCAGTGTCGCGTCGGGAATAAATATTGATTAATAAAAGTGAAATATTTTTAGTTATCCGTATGGTCATTTTGAGTGCGCCAATGTGTATGGAAGGGTCGAGATAGTCAGAAAAGTGTACCCGGGGGTTTTGTTTAAATTTCGGGGCTATTTTAGGCTTAATTGGTACCCCGGGAGGGCATTTTGGTCATTTTATATTTTTGGGTAATTAAACCCACGACAATTAAAGGGTTTATATCAGATGTTTAGGTTATCTCCTAGGGTTAGATAACTCAAAATACTAGAACGGCCAATGGAGAGGAGAGGAGAGAGCTCTCAAGGCATTCCAAGGCTCAAAACTCATCCGTTTACACCGCCGCCACCGCCAACGCGTAGATCGCGAGACGGGGAACGCAACCACACCAAATTCAACACCAAACCAGATTTCTGAAAATCCAAGGAAAGTGTTTATCTTACTTATTTCGTTGATGCATCTTTCATATTGGTTTAGGAATGATTAGGATGAATTGTATGGAAGAAAAACTCAATTTGAGATAGGAAATTGCATGTAGTGATGACTTAAACGATATTCTGGAAACTTTTTGTGATGTAGAGGATTAAACCACGAAATTTTGATGTTGTATAAGAAGGAAATCTTAGAGCCAATCTGAATAAAGAAGGCAAATTCGCACATCAGGCTTCTCGAACCGGTTCGCATGTACCCCGAACCGGTTCACCCCCCAAACCGGTTCGCCCCTGGGTTCGCGAATGTTTGCTGGTCTGGGGTGCTTTTTCTTCCATTCAACACTTAGAATTTTTTTTGTTTTCTTTCCTTTCTTCCTTGGATTTTTCTTCAACTTCAACGGGTCATAACTCATCAACCGTAGCTCGGATTTGGGTGTCATTTCTTCCAGTGTTCTCATTGTTCTGAGTTCTTCAACTTTCCAGTTGAGTCCTCCTTCGGGATCTAGCTGCAGAATTACCAAAATGCCCTTGAACTTGCCTTCTTAGCTTTTCTTTCATTGTCTCGCTTTCTCTTTTGCGCTGCTTGCATAATTAACCTGTAAAACCGATAAGAGAAGAACGAAACACAAAATACTTGCCAACGAAGATTAGTAGCATAAATGTGCGTCAAATCCATATAGGTTACATCACTCGAGTTCAAAAATGCACTGAAATTAGGGGAATAAATATACAATATTTATGTCCAACACGTAGTAAGTTGGAAAAACCCTTCGAATTAAAGTTAGAAACGAACCATTATACTTGATATATAATAATGGGAAAATAAGGATAAATGTTGTGAATGTGGGTTATGGGATGAACCTAAATTGATATAAAAAAAGTGGTATACTTATATGATTGTGTATGCATATATTATATACTTGTGAAAATCATGCCCGCGCTACTTGCTATCCCTGAGGTTACCGCGCTGGGGCAATCTTATCCTGTGTTGCCTTATGGGGGATATTGACTCGTACCCTAGAAGATAGAAATCCTAGGTACGGGCTATCGGATCGATAGTCGGACGGTCCTAAGAGACGTGAGGGTATGTACTGACCTCTTGGACTTGTAATCTATGCTTCGCCTCAATATTGTTTGTGTATGTATTTATACAGTTCGAGAGTGATTCCGAACTTGTATTTTCTTAGTGTGATTGATACGGGGATTGGATAGCAGAGTATGCCCGCACCATAATTTTTATGTGGGGTGCTGTTAGAATATATATTATACGAGTATTTAATATATATATATATATATATATATATATATATATATATATATATATATATATATATATATATATATATATATATGAACTTCTGAAATTTGGGAAACTACCTACTGTGTTATGGTAAGTAAGACATGTGTACTGACTCAAATCGGAAATACTTGTTTTGAAAAGTATAATATGATATTGGAAAAACTTTATGAATCAATAAAGTTAAAATGAACGTTTTGTACTAAATGAAATTATCCTTTTAAACCATGAGGTTGTTAAATCTTAAATCTTGAGAGTCACCTAAGATATGTTAAATCCGTGGGGAAAGATAGTGTGATATATGATGAGATAAACCATTGGGAAGGTTAGTGCGATAGGAGTGCACATTAGAAGAGAGGTTAGAATATCTCAAGAGAGTGTCGCATTGATATGTTGTTGCATTGGCCTGTAATCAATTTAAATACTTGCTAAACGAATTTTTAAATCATATACACTATCGGGCTCTGACCCATTTCCATTTCTCTTTCTCTCTTGAATATATATGTATGTATTACAGGTGCCCAGCCACAGGGGCATCTTGCATTGGATCCTTTGGATGGAACGCGTTGTAGCTTTTGTGGGAGTTGCAGGCCATTGTTTAGACGACCTCATTGTTGACTCTACTTCTGGTTCAGTTTTATCCAGTGGGGGCATGTGTCGCCCTTTTTCCATTATTTAGTTGATATTGTCAAAGATTGTTATTCTTTTAATTTCAGTATCTTTATTTCGGGATTATTAATGTCAGGATGTTTTCCTTAGTATTTTAATGTTGGGATTTATTATTGTTGGGTAAACTCTTGAATGTTCATTTTATTCTTCTACTGATTGTGTGACTCTTTAGACGTTAATGGTTTAAGGTTTTATAACCGGATTTAATAAAATGAGAATAAAGGTTTAAATGGTTTTGACACTTAGCTTAATTAATTAGGGTGTTTAAATTGGAAAAGTTTTATTTTTCGACAGTGATGCTGAGAATGAACCAACTGTTCACCTTGAATTAATTTAATAAAGGAGTGATCGCCTGGTATTTAATTAGGCGGGGTGTCACAGTTGCGAACTATTCAATTGTATAAGAACTAAAATTTTGATCTTACATGATCAAATCAAACCCAACTCACTCCTATTAGGTATAATTGATCGACATGTCTATAATATATTAAATCATAAATATAAGACATTCTCATAACCATGATTCTTATTTCAAAATGAATTGACATGCATTTACTTAAAGGATACCGAATATTAAGCGAGGCATGTATTAGGGTAACTCTGGCACAGCGTCCTCATGTTTAGATCGTATGAGGGATTTCAAATAGCTCGTTCGAGTGGAGGTTTAGGGTCATCAAATAAAATGTTACCCCCCAAAATTCATATTATTCATTAGTTTAATAATTCTCATCTTTTTTTTAAATCGTCGTCCCCTTTCCATCATTGCATCTTCCAAACATACTAAGACAAGTGAATATGTAATTCACTACATTTTAGGCTTTTAAAAAATAAAACGAAATCAATGGATCAATCAAATGTAATTTAAATTCTGTAAGATTTGATACATTATTGTTTTTAAAGAATTATAGAATAATTGTGTTTCACCACTTTTTTTCTAAACTAAACTGTCTATTTTTTTTCCCTAATCCAGAAAGTCAACAGATTCTCAGATCGATCAAAATATTAAGGCTCTTTACAAATTGTCCTCGCTAGAGTCACTTGAACCTGAATGTGAAAGTTATTCCAAATGACTTTTACATTATTGAGCGATTATGTACATTCTTTTAGAGGTTGACTTTTTTGGTAAAATCATATTTTGCACTGATTGTTTTTACATTAGTATTTTTTTTTGTATATAAAACTCCCCTCTATGTAATATGAAGGGATCTAAGATAAACTTTTTACCATCACGAGGTTATAGCAATAAAATACCCAAAAAAATCTACGCACTCTCCCAAAAAATAAGTCATTCTAGAGAGACATTATTCGGACACATTTTGGTACATGACGTGTCTATATAACCTAATGTCTTGAATGATAATTAGTGGATTCGAAACACTAACCAATATGGACATGCACACCGATTGCTCACTCAAAATGCAAAATATATCGGAATCATTTGTCGCTCAATAATTAGTCAAAAAAAAAATACGTATGGTTATTGAAGTTGACTTCAATAGTTTCCAAATAAGCATATATAGAAAAATTTTAAATCAATTTTTGTATCCAACAGATCTCATACAAAGAAGATTTTTGTTTCGATATATCTTATTTATAAACATGTAGTGAATACTACATATATAAATAAAACTTGAAATAAAATATTTTGATAAAACTTATTAAAAAATATTTTATATAAATATTATTTCTTTATCAAGTTCCGTAAATATATTTAGCTTTTAATTACGTTTGGGATACGGATAATGAATGGCAACGTGCCATTTGCTTGCATGACATTTTGGAAATTAAAGAATATATCTATAAGCCGCGAATTGCCTTAAAAAGCAGGCAAAAAGAGATTCGCTAATGCCTAGTCGACACGTGTATACTTCGATGTCGGGATGTCTCATCTATCTTTGATGTTTTGTGCAGACATCCGATAGATATTGGGAAGTAACACAATAAACCACTATGTATACATAGTCATATGATATTATGTGAGCGCGAGTTAAAGTGAATTTACTTTATTTTAAATGTTTTAAGGTCCGTATGAGTTTGATTGGATGAAGTGGAAAACCTGGGAATTAAAGTGAAGTGAGTAAAAAACCAGGTAGATGGAGGTAACCAAAGATAGACCACCCCAGGGTTTCCATTTTCTCTTTCTTTCTTTATTTTAACTGCCATCTCTTTTGGATCGGTAGGTACCCTTATAACGCATACACTACTAAAAGTGGTTCATCTCTTAACCAAGAGTAGAATACAATAGAGAGAGAAAGCATAACAAATAGATGGGTAGAGGGAAAGTAGAGCTGAAGAGGATAGAGAACAAAATCAACAGGCAGGTCACATTTGCTAAGAGAAGAAATGGGCTTCTCAAGAAGGCCTATGAGCTGTCTGTCCTATGTGATGCTGAGGTTGCTCTCATCATCTTCTCTAACCGTGGCAAACTTTATGAGTTCTGTAGCAGCCCTAGGTATCTCTCTCTCTCCACCTCATACGTATCTACATATAAATAAACATAAAACACCCATATGCTTTTTCCTTATCTTAAACTTTTTTACCTGATTTCCTTAACCTACTTTGGTTTGTACCAAGTGTACAAGTTCGCTTGTTTTTACAAGATCTGTGTATTTTCTCCCATTCCCTATTTTATTACATAATTTGTTTTGTATAGTTGGTATTTTAATCTGCTTTTCAACATAGGGTTCTGAAATTCTTACATTTATGTAATTATGGAGCATCCTTTCTTTGTTTATACGAAGATCTACTTTTCTTTCTTCTTCTTTGGTTTCAGGTTTAGATACTTTAGGTTTTATTTTTATTTTCATTTTCTATTTCTATTTATATGTACATGGACTTTGTTAAGATTTTCTTATACGATTAGATCAGTTATCTGTTATTATGAACTTTAAGAGTGTCAATATGAATATCTTAATTGCTTATTTTTGCACCAACAACTGGTTTTAGACTGTTTTTGACTTAGCCCTTGATAGATAGATGATTATATGAGAAGTGGGTGCAACTTGGTCGTAATTGCCATTCAAATGGATTATGAAAGACCTTTAAACTGATTCACTGTTGAGATTTTATTTCCAGAGATGTGATGTGTTGCAGTGCAAGTATCTGCGGCACTTTGTGCTACAATAAAATAATTGTTGGGGAAGAGATAGAGATGAAAGGCTGCCTGTGTGTGGTTCTAAAGCTGCAAACGTCTACAAGCCCTTAAAAATCATAATCAATTTACACTCATATTTTTTAATTTTATTAGTAAATATATTAAAATATATTTACTATGATTATTTCTTTTAATACTAGTAAAGCAAGTACCAAATTTTCATCCTCTGTCAAGTGCAGCTGTAGCACGTACAAGTATTATTTTAATACAATAGGTACATATACCAGAAAAATATATTCCGCTATACAAATCACATACCCCATATGTTAGTGTAGATTTCTTATATATATATATATATATATGTATGTATATAGTATTACTCTTGTACATACTGGCATGTATTTTAATAGTGCGAATTTAGCAGATAATTTCTAACCTCACCACTAAGTAACACATGTTTAGTTCGCACCGTTAAAATGCGGAACAATCAGTACAAAAATGATATTGTGTATATATATATATATACATGTACTTTTGTCTTGTGTATATTGGTATCATTCTTATCAATATACTTCTTATGTATTTATTGTCCTTTCACATTCATATAAATTATGTATTTACAATTTCTTAATTATCATTTTATTGAAAACGTAATGGTTTTGGTAAGATATATAAATGATCATTACCAAAACTACTCTTGATTACTAGATAGGTATATAAGTATTATAGCAAGAGTTTGCCTAGTTCTAGGGTTAATGCACCCTTGATATTGACTTATTTACAGATAACCAGTTGAATGTATCATGGATAACGAGTTGAAGCTGTATCTATTGCTATTTCTCCTAGCTAGGTTACCTATTGGATAAAGCAAACCAAATAGAGTATGATCATATTTTTTTTTATGAAGAACAAGCACTTAAAACCTTTTCAGCATTTCCTTCAATTTTGATTATCAGTTTACCGCTTGTTTACTTATAGTGATTTTTAAAGATATTAGGGCTTTGATTTTCCGGAAGCTTTTTAATCACTTTATCCTTTTAATGAATAAATAAAGGAATTACTAATATACTGTGGTAAAAGGATAATAAATAAAGGAATTACAAATATACTGAGTATATGAGAGACTACAGTTATTAGGGTTTCTTTTTCATCACTTTGCTTCAATCCGTCCATTCCTAACCTTGCTCTCAAAGCATGTCAGTGGTTCTTCTTATAAGCCATATATTGGGAGGTAACTCATTCTAATGTAATTTAACAAACGCATAATTTATTTATATCTTTTGATATAGGGTTAATATACTTCTAAAGGTGCACAAATGTTCTGGTGGGGTTTTAAAGAGTTTTCCTCGCATCCAGTCACACGAGACTTGTATTAGGTATGGTTTTGAAATTAATATGGTATTGGCAGTTGTGATTACTAGACAAATTAGAATAAGATTAAGATCGTAACAATCCAAGTTGTAGGGATATTTTTTTTTGATAATTAAATGCAATTATAAACTCACAAAGAGTGCGAACCCGTATACAGAGAGTAAACCAATCAACTAAACAGACTGGAGAAGAAGAAAAATCAAAATGAAGAACATAAATAAACCCCAACACAGAACTCACATGCTACTGAATAGATTGTAGCTCGTCTACAAACTCAAGAACCTCCATAGTCGAGGGTGCCAAGTGCTCCTTATACCAACACATAAGCGTACTCAGAAATAGATAACGAAGTCTCGGTGGCGCATTCTCGTTGCCATCAAAACATCTCGAATTTCTCTCCTTCCAAATCATCCAAAAAATACAATGAGGAACTAACTGCCACACACGCGTGATACCTGGCCTCCCCGCCGGAGGTCTCCATGCTACTGAATAGATTGTAGGGATATTAAGGTTGTTTATCAGGTTAAAAAAAATAAATTCACTAAATAAATTGTAATTAAAATTAAATAAGTAAACATAACTACCGTACGTAAAAAGAAAACATAGAACATACAGTTTTTAATTGAAATAATCACTTAAAGAAAAATTTGACCAAGTCGAAAGTTGAACTATCTTTCCTTAAGACAGAATATGCCATCGCTACGGTACTGACGGTAAATTCAACGGGTGTCTACATCCCAGGATGCAGCAGTCACTGTCGCAAGAAGGTAGTACAGCACGACAGTCCTACAAACCAACAATGGTGAATTTCTCCCAAATCGGACGAAGGGAGTAAAATACAAGAGTAGGGAATTCGACAGATTTTCTGGTGTCTACGATGAAGGGTCAATTATATAGTTGGTGAAGGGGTGCAAGTATGTGTCTTTTTCCACTTAAAGATGTGATTGTTCGAATAGGTACATCTCTTTGTTTAATGAACAATGTTTTTTAATTAAAAAATTAAATCAACAACATTTTTTTAATTAACGCGTAATTAATTATTCAAGAATTAATTAATCTGTTTTGGGAAAACAAATTTTGACGCAAAATAAATTTTCAAAGCCCAAAGAAAAATTATACCTTTGTTCAAAAAATTAATACTTGCCTAAGAGAGGTCTTGGTTGGGTCGGATAGACGACGAGGGCGACGCGCGCGCGTACCCCCAACACATGCAGAGTGTGGTCATCTCTCTTTCAAAGAGTTATGCCCCAAAGGCAGCTATGTCTTAGTCCCATAAGTTGGGTATATTAACCCCAAGTTGTCCCACCACTAGGATATTTGCGGTCCAGTCCGATCCGATTTTTAGGATTTTTATGGACCGGACCGATTAAACTAGTGCTAAAAAAAGGGATCAAGACCGAACCGATTGTACCGGTCTTCCGGGCCTAGTCGGGTCTATTTTTTGTAGGCTCGATCCGATTTAACTTGTCGGTCCTAATCTTATTAAAATAATCATTTTAGAAATTACAGATATATTGGAGAAGAAGTTGCTGCTAAGAAACAAACACTGAAGAATGTTACAGATAACATTACAGATATAATCTGCAAACGTGCAGAACTTGGTTATAATTATGGTGTTATACTTATACCTGAAGGCCTAATTGATTTCATTCCAGAGGTACAACAACTTATTCCAGACTTTAATGAAATCTTAACACATGATGTTGTTGATGAAAATGGACAGTGGAAAAGGAAACTTGAAAGCCAAGCTCATCAGCTATAAAATGCAATTCCACTTTGTCGGTTATGAAGGAATACCCAAGTCCCAAATGTTGGTAATTATGAGTGATGGCAAAAACTTAGAAAAAAAAACTATCAGAGAAAAATGAAACACAAATAATCAAAGAAGGAGAGTAAGGGTTTGTCGGTATCGTATGACATTCTGAGTGATGGCAGCGATGTGATGGAAGTTATGACAGGTTGAGTGAGAGAGGCTGAGAATATGAGCTTGAGCAGCGATGAGGGACTAAGAAGATGAGCTTGAGCAGCGATGAGAGAGGCTACGAAGCGATGAGAAGAGAGGCTGTGACTGTGAGCGATGAGAAGATGAGGAGATGAGAGAATGAGTGAGGGGCCGAGTGAGGGACTAGCGTGCGTGTGTGACTATTATTTAGCCTAGGGTATTCTTTTGTTTTCACTTTTTTCATATTTTGATGAGCGTACCCTCCTTTTCAAAAGTTCTTTCTTTGAGTATATATATATATATATATATATATATATATATATATATATATAACCGATCCGGGTCGGTCCAAGCCGGCTAGTTAATAAGGCGGACCGAGGACCAGACCGGTCAGACTGGTTTGCCCAAAAAAAATCTAGACCGCCCCGATTAAAAAAAAGAAAAAAATAGGACGGTCCAGTTTTCTCCAGTTCGGTCCACCGGTCCAACCGGTTTTCTGAACACCCCTACCCACCACTTTTCCAATGTGTGACTGAATTACTTTACCTAGCTTAAACTCAAGTGGATCACATTAAGTCCAAATTTTCCATTAACTACTTCAGTATTTTGAACAACTGAGTATACCAAATTAATCTTCTTTCGACGAGGAACACATTAGTACTAAGACATGTCACTTTTGACATATATTCCCGATATAAAATTGACTCCAAAGTATGAGCAAATGAGCTAAACATTATATCAGAATATCAAACAATCCCCTACATGAATGAAATTTGAAATAATCAAACGAATATAAATACAAACATAGAGATTTTCTGGGAAAAACACTTCATTGAAAAAGATAGCTTGTGGTTTTGTTTCTTTCCTATTGAGATACTATCGAGCTTACTAGTTAATCAATGAATTTGATGTCTTGAATTGATCAACCGTTTGTGTAAACTGAGACAATAGTATTCACACAATGTCTTTCCAACCTGATTGGTTCTTATTGTTGTATCCATTTTGGCCTTGAACACCTCCTGATTTCATGAGTGTGCTAGAGAAATAACCTTTGTTATTCTCATAGAAGCGCCCCCTTCTCACTCACATAGGTAATTTTTATAAGGAGTATCCTACTAATACCCCACGATATAGATATCATTAAAAACATAGTTTATTTTCATACATGGGGCAGTTTGTGCACTGACTCGTCTTCAGAATGGAAGAAAGAAATCAAAATATTACTTCTCATTGCTGAGCCATCATAATTTGTTTATCCCTTTAAACATATTTCTAGGGATCTCCAATCATTTAGGTTGGGCTTCCATTATAACGGCTCTTCAGAACTTAACAGGCTTTAGGCCCATTTCATGTGATTAACTTGCAACTTGTTTTCCAGGTATTCCTTTAGTTAGTGGATATGCAATATTTTCCTTTAACTTCACATAGTCAACAGAGATAATTCTATTTAAGAGAAATTATCTAACGGTTTGGTGTCAACGACGTATATGTCGTGAATTACCGTTATAGATATTATTTTCGTCCCTAGAAGTTGTCAATTGACTGTCTAAATGTATTATAATAGGTGGCACATATTTTAGTCAAATTGGAATATTCTCTAAGAAGTTTCTAATCCATTCGGCTTCTTTCCCATCTTTGTCTAAAGCAATAAATTCAAATTCCATAATGGATCTTGCAATGCACGTTTTCTTCAAAGATTTTCAAGATACGATTGCACCTCCAAGAGTAAATACATATCCCCTTTTGGATTTTGAATCATTTGAAGCGGATATTCAATTTTCATCGCTATAAACTTCAAGTACAACTGGATATCGTTCTTAGTGCAGCTCATTGTTCAAAGAGTATCGAAGGTATTGAAGAACTCTTATTAAAGATTTCTAATGATCTTTTTCGGGATTACTCATATAGTGACTAAGCTTACTAATCGAGTATGATATATCCAATCGAGAGGAGTTTGATAAATACATCAAACTTCCAATAATACGAGAATACACTAATTGAGATATACTTTCACCTTTTCGTTTCATGTCATTCAAGCCGCAACCTATCGTCAAAACAGGCCTCGTACTTCTTCGTGAATCCTCCCTCCTTCTTACATATTGGCCCCATGACGTTCAAGCCGTAACCTATCTCATCAATAGCCTACCCACATCCATTCTCAACAACATATAACAATTCTAAGCTATTTCAACGAAACACCGAATTATTCCAAATTACGCATTTTTTGTTATCTTTGCTTCCATAGTAATGACCCTACACGCACCACAAACTTAAATCTCGATCTCGCCCGTGCATATTTCTCAGATATTTTCTATCTCAAAGTGCATATAAGTTCTTCGATCCATCTACCAATCGTCTATTTGTGTCTCGTCACGCCATGACTAGTCATCTTTCCCATATGCTTCCACTACATCACCCCCTAATCTCAACCCCTTTTTCTGTTCCCATCTCACATTCCTCACCTACTCCTCCCGAGGACATACCTACTCCCCCAGTGGTCATCCGCATGACTAACTCAATTTTCACCTCAATATTCACCCTCAACTCCACTTTCTGATGAATCTCCTTTGGGTCTGCGAATAAGTCATTCTCCTCATTTGCAGTTCCATCCCCAACCCCATCTACTACTTCTACAGCAACAATGGCCCCCACTGCTCCTCCAATAATTCCCAGTCGCATGGTCATCGCTCTCAACAAGGCATATTTATACCCAAGAAATAACTTTATGCCACTACCAAGCATGTCCTCGTTGACTTTGTAAATCCTACTTGTGTCACTCAAGCTTTTTGGGACCCTCTGTGCCGCAATGCAATGTTCGCATAGTTCGATGCCCTAATCTGTAATGGCATATGGCACCTCATCCATCTCGTCGCCTCGCAAAATCTTGTTGGTTGTAGGTGGGTTTTTTGCATTAAACAAAATTTGGATGGGACATATGATAAATACAAGGAACGGTTGGTTGCTAAAGGTTTTCACTAATGTTCAGACATCAATTATACCGAAGCATTTAGCCCGGTTGTTAATCCCATAATGATCCACATCGTTCTCACCCTTGTTGTCACTAACGACGGGCCTCTTCGCTGACTTGATGTTAACAATCCATACTCCATGGATTCTTATCTGAAGAGGTATATATGGCACAATTTCTTAGTTTCCTTGACTAGACCCATCCCACACATGTTTGTAAGCTATACAAAGCCTTATACGGGCTTCAATGAGCCCCTCGGGCGTGGTACACCGAACTCAGCTCTTTTTTGCTCTCATATGTGTTTCTAAATGCAAAATCTTATACATCTTTATTTATTTATCAACGCAAGGGGAAACTCATCTTTTTTCTAGTGTATGTGGATGATTTCATTATTACAGGGAACGACATTACTTCAGTAACTCAGTTCATTGATGCCATATTAGTTAACTTTTCAATTAAAGATCTCGATCCTCTCTACTACTTCCTTCGTGTTGAAGTCATTTCCAACCCTACAAGCCCCTTTCTCTCCCAGCATTAGTATATTCAAGATCTTCTTCTTCGCACTCACATAGATGGTGCAAAGGAGGTTGTCACTCCCCTTCCCAATACCGATAATATGGTTTTAGCTAACGGGTCTGCTCTCACGAATGACACTATATACACAAGTATCGTTAGTGCCTTCCAATATCTCAATCTCACCAGGCCAGATATTTCTTTGTTGTTAACAAGTTATCTCAATTTATGCATCGCCCTACGAAGCTTCATTGGGTTGTAGTCAAACGTTTTCTTCGTTATCTCAAACCCACCATATTTCACAGTCTTTTTTCTTTATCGTCAATCATCATGTCCTTATATTCTTTTTCTGATGCAGATTTGGCCGAAAACCATGATGATCAAACCTCAACTACTGCCTATATAGTCCTTCTTAGAGGCAACCTGATTTCATGGAGTTATCGTAAGCAACGCCCGGTAGCTCATTCGTACACGGAAGCTAAACACCAAGCCACTGCTGCAACTACTGCATATCTGACCTAGGTTCAATCTCTTCTCATTGAACTTGGAACTACAATATTTTAATCTTCAATTATTTATTGGGATAATGATGTGGATTTGGGTATGAAAGGGTAAAGAGAAGAAGTTATCTACACAACAATTAACTACACAACAACAACCAAACTAAAGAAATGAAATGGATTTCTTTCTCTCTCTTCTCTATTCCCAATAATCAAAGTTGATTACAAATCAGGGTCAAGTAGTCTATTTATAGGAAGAGCTAGCTTGCTAATCAAGCTAATACCCAAAAAGACTAAAAAGGACAACTAATACTTAAAAATGATATCTTAGTCCCAAACATACTTGGAAACTAATTAGACACTAAAAATAAAGGAAAATTATAAGAAAATGCAAGAAAATATTAAAATAAATAATAATTCTCATCATTCTCCCCTACTTGAGAGAGTTCATCTCAAGCGAAAAAAATGTGTGCTAGGGCATCATCCGCGGGCTCCCCTACTTGAAAGGAAAGTTGTCATTTAAAGCGTCTCTCACAACAACTCGTAAAATATCCTAAAAAAGGAACCACAAATTTATGCCATTATCGATGAATAAGAGTGTGGCCTCTAATCCGTCCAATAAAAAAACAAACACAAGATTGATGCGAAGAGGGTCACTGATGCCAAATTTCATCCAAATTGCTAGTGATGAGCCTCCGTAACATCAAATCGTGCAAATACATCATGGAGCGCTCCTCATAAGTAACCCAAAAGGGGTCCACAAATCTCGCATCAATCGTTATCACCCTACGTAACATATAATCCTCAGAGGAAACAATGACTGAGCCACCATCACAAAACTCACCATCGTGGCCAAAAAGGGGAAAGAAATCCGTCAAAGAAAATATTTCCACCTCGCGACAGTGAGTGCGAGTCTCCTAAACGTATTCAATAAATAAATCAAAAAAATTACATAAATAGTACCCATCATCTTATACCCCAAAGATAGGATTGAAGTCCACAATCTCAAATGTCTCCAAATCCCTATATCGAATACGAGTGAGTCATTCATCCTCCTCGAATATGGGAAAAAAAGTCACAAGGACGGAACTCGGAGTCATTAACAAGCATCGTCTGGGTCTCAACAACCTCGGAGACATCCTCGTGAAGCATATCCGAAGAGATATAATCATCGGTGTGCGCGGGAATGACATTGGATGTAGGAGGAGGTACACTGGTGGACAAGTACTCGAGACGTGGGACCAAATACCTCGGTCGTGCACGTACCCATTGTTCACATGCCATCTCCATCTCAAAATACTCAGTTCGACATCTATTTTGGTGTTGACGGCACATCTCATTCTCCCCGATAGAGTAAGCACTATACGCGAATGTATGAAGCTTTTGAGATAGATATGAATCCGACGCGGCCCAAGAATCTTGAAGACTTTGGAGTTTCTTGATGATGGCACAACTAACCTTGTCAAAATTGGCACATGCATTCATATCGAGCTCGTATTTGGTACTATCCCACAATAATTTGGAAGAGAGGTATTCTTCGGGTGGGGGAGGGATGAAATCGTAGGGTCTTGGTAGATTTGGGGAAGAACTGTAATTATTAGAAAATGTAGGGGCTGGATTATAATTTTTAGAAATTGGTTGGGGATTAGTGTGTTGGAGTGGTCCGGGTGGTAGGAAAATTTGGTTAGGGTTTATGATAGGATGGTTTTTAGATGGTGTGGGTTTTAGGGTTTCTTGAGGATATTGGTATGAAATCGGGTCTGATTCGGGTAGGGTTGAGGGATGATCGGTCTTACTAATTTGTACAGAGGCCTATTTGGATTTGACCAGAGGGTTCAGGGACCTACACGGGTTTGACCAGCTCTGCAGTGACGTTCTGGGTTGACTTGGCTTTGGTCGGCAACTATTGTGTGGGTTGTCCGACCCATGGTATGGTGATTTGGGGCGGAGACTTGGGTCAGATGGTGCAGTATGGGGATTTGGATGGGACAATTGGGTTTCGAATCGGATTAGGATTGTTTTGAAAGGGGTATTATTGATTTTTGAAATGGAAAGGCTAGGGTTTCTCGTGTTCCTGATTTTTAGGGTTAGGGTTTCATGAACATGGTTAGAAAAGTTCGTGATTCATCCGGTTGTCCCCAATGGGAATCCCAATCTTCTCTAATCATGATTGATCCAAGAACAACCCATGATCTGATAACATTTTAATGTGGATTTGGGTGTGGAAGCGTAAAAAGAAGAAGTTATCTACACAACATCTACACTACACAACAATAACTAAACTACAAAAATGAAATAGGTTTTTTTATCTCTCTCTCTTCTTTATTCTCAATATTCAAAGTTGATTACAAATGAGGGCCAAGTGACCTATTTATAGAAAGAGTTAGCTTGTTAATCAAGCTAATACCCAAACGACTAAAAATGATAACTAATACCTAAAAATGATATATTAGTCCCAAACATACTTCAAAACTAATTAGACACTAAAAATAAAGAAAAATTACAAGAAAATGCAAGAAAATATTAAAATAAATCCTAATTCTCATTAGATAATGTTGGTGCAAATTATGTGTATCACAACCCTGTCTTCCACTCATGAATGAAACATATTGCCATCGACTTTCATTTTATCCGTGATAAAGTTGCTCAAGAAGCTCTTCGTGTCTCTCATGTGGCTACAACATACCGACTTGTTGATGCTCTCACTAAGCCTCTGCCTCGTCAATGACTGTCACTGCTTCATACCAAGAGTGACCTCTCCAATGAGATCCATCTTACATGGGTGTGCAAAGAATAATGATATGACCAAGTTAAAATGAAGCATATCTCCGAGCTGTTGGTCCTCCACTTTTTGTGCTTTCTGTTGTAACCAAATCTATTAAGAGTAACGTATTCAAATAGGTTTAGTCAATTCAATTATATTCAAAATGACAGAGTTTATATATTCGAAATGATAGAGTATATAAAGACATTTATATAAGTCAATAAAATATTCATTCAAAAGTTGATACTGCTTTCTCTTTTATCACATTAGTAAGGCCATAAGCGAGGTATATATATATATATATATATATATAGGGGGGGGGGGGGAGGAACTAAAACACATAACTCTATGTTGGAATAAGTGTAATCCCTTTCGGTGCCGAGGCTAAGTGAAAACCATGTAAGTTTCGCAAAATTTATAGACCCTAATCCAATTTCTTTTCAGAGTTTCTTTTGGCTAGCTATCTCATATTCTATTGAATTAAAAATTTCGCTTCGTGGACTTTATTTACTTTTTTCAAAATTCACTTATGACTCTCATCTTACTTTTATGCCTCGATTCACCTACAAAAATGTTCTCACATATCGTGCCTTTTTTTCCCTTTCTATTTTAGCATGCTAAAAACACTGGAAAGGTACCAAAAGTGCAGCTATGGTTCTCTTGAAGCGACCCAACCTATCAATGAGTCACAGGTATCTCATAATATTTTCTTGTTTCTTTTTGCATGATGACATTGCTATTACTTGATGCAATTATCGTTTGCTATTTTTTTAAAGTACAGTGTCATAAAATGGAATCATAGTTTTTGTTGTTAACGCTTTACATACTTTAGGCCATTTATTCATCTTCAACGAAATTCACATTTATCATATACTAGATCCGGGTGGATTAATTTCAAATTACCTTAACCTCTCTTTAATCATGTCTTATTGCAATGAAGATCTCTACCGAAAATCAATAGTACTATGAAAAATCTAGCATATCTATTCCCTTTATGCAAAGGTTTGATTTTCGAAAATATTCAAGAAAATACAAAAAATGTTTCATCAACACGGGCTTCTATCGATGTGTGTATATATTCATTCGTTTCAAATTAAGAGTCCCTATTTATTTTTGTATAGACTAAGAATAGATTAAATCAATGGTCCTAAGAATTTAACAAAAAAAGGTCATAATCAAGTGATCAACACTTCTTCACTGTTTTGGTATTTGGTTTGATGATTATATCTAAATAAAAAAAAGGTAGACTTAATTTAGGACAACCTAAAAAAGAACAGTGAACTCTTATGTGAGAATGAGGAAAGTATATTCTACAACATATTATAACATATTTTTCACTTAAAAATAAGAGAGTAATGAGTAGATGGGTGTTTGAGGGATCTAAGTGTTTAGAAAAATAGTTGTTCACACTTTACTATACTGAATTTAGTCATTTTTGCACTTCAAACCCTTGTATCAAAACTGACACTTAAGACTCCAAAGTTTCCAAATTGGTGTAATTTAAACCCTGTTGTTAAATTGACTATCAAAAATAGTCAAAAATTAGTATGTCAAAATATTCTTTTCCTCCAAATTTTGGGATTTTAAGTGTCAATCTTGATACAAAGCTTGTAAACGGTTCGGATTCGGACCGGATCGGGCAAATTTAAATTCATATCCGTTTATGTTAAACGGATTCGGATCCGATCTGATTATCCATCAGATTATCTGTTAGGGTTCCAAATCCATACATTTTTATGTTAAACGGATTTGAATCCGATCCGATTATCCCACAGATTATTTTTTTAATTATTTTTATAATAATTTCATTAAAAAAATAAATAATGATATGTCAAAACATATACTTTTGATCACTTGATATGTCAAAACATAATGATATGTCAAAACATAAATAATGATATTTTCATTTTTAACTCTTTCTGTTAGTCAATTTGACAATAGGGTTTAAATTACAACAATGTGAAAATTTAAGGTTTTCTATTCCAGTTTTGATAAATTGAAGTTTAAAGTGTTAAAACGATTAGGGATCTTAGCTATTTAGTCATATTTATAATGATTTACTTGTCGCCACTCCCATGTTCCTATATGGGACAAGTGTCATTCTCTACAAAAAGAAGAATAGGTGGTACATGGAAGTTATAGATAGTTTTGAGTGTTAATGGGACTTTTTACCATTCTAAAAATATATGACAGTGAAACTTAAATACATCTTTATAGATGAAACTAAAACCAAAAAACCATTAACTTCAAAATAGTAAGTATCAATAATCTTAAAAAAAAAATTATCCTTGTTATAGTCTATAACTTATAGAATTCAAAAACTTTTTGCTATGGACTAAATGATCAATCTTCTGACATCATTGAATGATTATGTCATGAAGCAAAACAGCCACCATGAGTATCTGACGCTGAAGGCAAGAGTCGAAGTTCTACAACGATCTCAGAGGTAACAAACAAGCATTTGCGTGCAGATTAAATTATTCTTTTGTGGAATTAAGAATTAAAAGAAAAAAGTGTTATAAGGTAAATTAGGTTATAGCATATTATCAAGACTTTTGGTCTCATGATATGAAAGCATTCTGTGTGTGTGAGGGTGGAGACACTTTGCACCTCCACCTTGAGAGGAAAAAAAAATCTATAGCACATCTATAAGGAGTTGAAGTGTGTTAATAGTATATATATACACTTATATAGTTAAAAAGATCAATGGCGCGGAATAATGATTCTCCTTAATCCTGTAGAAACCTTCTCGGGGAAGACTTGAGCCCGTTAAACACCAAGGAGCTTGAGCAGCTTGAGCACCAATTAGAGATATCCTTGAAGCAAATCAGATCCACAAAGGTAAATCAAGTTTTATTTGGCTAATTACACAAAGATCATACTTAATGCCAAATTGTCGCTCATTCTCACAAGTTATTTTTTTCAAAAAGAATGGTTTAGTTGAATAAGTAAAACTTTAATAGGGTTTCTCTTCGGTACAAGTTTTAAGAGCGGTGGTCTTGATGGATGTGTTGAACCATGCAATAATGCCTAATGATCTCTTAGATGAAAACTTAAGAACAAATACAAGCTCCTCCACATGCACATTAGATTAAAAAGATTTCAGTAGTGATAGAATGAAAAATAGATTTTAGTAGTGGTAGAATGAAAAATAGTTTTTTTTTAATAATCTTAAATCTTCACACGAACGAGTCCGTTGGTCGTTCCCATTAGAGCTAAACAGGGGGACGTTGTGCAGAGCTCTATCACTACACACGTCACACCGGGGGATTCGAACCTAGCACAGTGCGCCTTACCCACACAGTCCAGATATATCCCTTACCACTCGAACAAGCCGGGATGGGTAAAAAAGAAATAGTTATAAATTATTTGTGAATTGAAATAAAGATAGATTGCTCCTGGTTAATTAAAAAAAATTTGACCTTTGTGAACACTTCTCCTCAATATGTTTTTTTTTATGAAATGTGATATTAATTAAAATAGGGAAAGCCCAAATGATATAAGCAAACCAACACAAGGCCAAACGGCATGACACTACAACAAAACAAACCATCTAAAAGCCCGAACCAAAAGGTAACACGCTACCAACAAAGGCTCACAGGCCCCAAACAAAACCAAACAGACCACAATCCACTAGACCAAAAAACCTTCGACCCAAAACAAGGAGACTCTCAAACACAATAGAATGTTATAGAACAGCCTGGAATAATACACGTGTAAGCACCGATGGAATAGCCAATCACCAAACCCACTATCAGTAACAAATTGAAACCATCTCCAAAGAAACCCATTTGCAACAAACCACTCTCCGATGAACTAAACTCTAAAGATGATATTTTGAACCATCTACATAGAAAAAACTCCAGCCTACATCTTCAACAAACACCAAGTACTAAACTTCAGATCAACCAATCCACATCAACCAATCCTTACAACCACATCCAAAAGGAAAGAAGCATGGAAGGATCTGAGAAAGAGACAATGAGTCAATGCTGAATTCAAATCCACATAAACCAATCCTTCAATCAACGTGCAATACCTCCACAGTAGCCCTAGAAACACATCCGACCAGAACTGAATACACAGACATATACCTCTCATAAGATGACCCCAGATTAATAGATCTCCAAGCAGCTTATGAATCAAAGTACTACAGATGACATGTAAGACCAAGATAACCAAGACGTGATCAGAGATACTTCCAATAAGCTAAGTACCTTTAATAAAAAAAAAACTCTCAAGTTATTCCCCAATTTCTACAAATTTTAGAATTTTCATCACTTCCCTTCATCTTACTCCATTTATACGTACTATCATACACTAATTTCCTAATTTTCCTCAATATGGTTGATCCCTTTTCAAGGTTTCCTCTTTGTAAAAGATTATGGGTCGCTCCTATCCTCTAGGGCGATACACTACGCCATGCACTCCCTTATCGTAGAGATCTTTTTGTAAATAGGCACTGTAGCAAGTTGATATATTTTTAAATTTATGTATTTTTTGGTTTAATTACACTTGAACCCCCTGAACTATACCCCTACTAACACTTCCTCATAAGTTCTTTCAATTTTTCTAATTCACCCCCTTACTTCGAAAAAGATTACAAGTAACCCCCTATCGTCAAATGCCGTTAACTTTTGGCAAAAACCATTGGTCATCTGCGTGGCACATGACCTTAAGGAAGAGCATTTTTGTCCAAACCTAATTGTTTTTGACAAAAATCTTTAAATAATAGCACAAACATTTTAAAATTAAGAAAAGACCCAAAAAAAACAAAAAGCCATGGAAAAAATTTACACTTTTTTTTAAACATTTGAAAAATACGAATGTTTATTAAATATACTGAAAAAAAACAAAAAAAAATATTTAAAATGTGCAATATCCTAAAAAATTATTACTGAAAAATTATTTCCCATAATAAAAAATTATTTAAAATACTAATATTTATTGAAAATACACTAAATACCAAAATAAAAAATGATTTCCATAAATTAAAAAATGGTTTTCCCGCCGTAAAAAATTATTTCGAGCAAAAAAAAATCCAGTAATAAATTTGTTTTTCTAGCAATAAAAAATGATTTCCAACAATAAGATAAAATTTTTAGTAATAAAAAAATGATTTCCAGTATTTAAATTTTTTTTGTAACAAACAAAAAATGGTTTCAATAAATAAAAAATGTTTTTCCCATGATAAAATTATTTCCAAGAAATAAAAATTTATATTCAGCAAAAAAATCAAGAAATAATTTACCGTAATAATTTTAGGAGCCCCTAACAGCAAAAAAATCAAGAAATAAAAAAAATGGAAAGCCTAACAGGAACAACAACCCTTCCCCCCAGCCCCGCCCAGCCACGATTCAACATCATTGCAGACCCCTAGACCCCCCAATCACCACCACCCCCAACGATTAACCCCCCCAGTCCCACCCCCTCCCACCAGTAATTAAGCCTCTCCACCCCCACCCCCGGCCCGAGATCTGCTAGTGTGGGTGTTCCTCGCCCCAGAATTACTCATGTGTGTGTGTGTGTGTGTGTGTGAGTGTAGGGTTTTTAAAAAAGAGGTAAAATACCCTCACTTATTAAATTAACAAAATACCTCCCTTAAACCCCACGTGAGATATATGTGACCATTCTCCCATCAAAAAACAAACTTTCGTTACGTTTGTTGGGTTAGTTATCCCACATAATTATATTTTTTCATCTCTTCAGTCCCTTAAACAGTCGTTCATTCATTTATCATTAATATTATATTTATTCATGTATTCACTCCCATTTTCAACACCCCCCTTCCATATTCCCCGTCCCAACACTCTCGAGAAAAATAGTTCTACCCAACCAACATCTCACCATCTCCCTCTAAAATGCCTAATTTTTAATCAGCGAATCACCTTTTTCCATCAAAGCTTTATATGTATACTATTTATCTCTTTGTGTATTTTTTTCATTTAATTTAGTTTTATAGTTTTAAAATAGGTTTTCTTAGGTTTCACTTAGTTTGGATTTTCTTTTGGTTTCTTTGAAATATTGTTTTGGGTTCACTCTAGGGTTGAGAATCAGGGTTTTGGGGTTTAATTTTTTTTCTTTTTAAGTCTCATTTTTAATCTTTCAAGCTAGAGTTTTTTCGTTCAAAATTTTTTGGGTTAAAATGATTTTCAGGTTTTAAATTTAAATTTATTTTCCTGCTTCATATTAGATTAGGTCTACAGTTTTTGAATAAAGGTTTATGTCATGGGTAATATTGATTTATTGTTTAAATAAGTACACTTAGTCCCTCATATGCAATTTTATTACTCTAAATCAAATCTATCATAGACAAATAAGTAATAACAAATTGTGAGTAAAGGAATTATCATAATAAGAAATTTAGAAACAATATTGTGACGAGAAAATAAATGATCACACACAACAACACAAAGGATATGTGGTTCGACAACTTACCTACGTCCAAGGAGAGGTTACTGTATTCTTATTAGTGTCTCTCAAATACTCATTGTTACATCCCTTTGTCCCGAATCAGGGTTTGCATTTTGTAGTTGTAAAAATAAGTGATTGAATTATACAAATAACTCAATCAACTTTTATATAACTCGTAGGTATCCATGAATATCTCCTCTGAGATTGTTGGTAATCGATTTGAATCTATCTCCATGCATTCAAGCACATGTCAAATACACAGATATAAAATGACTGTTATCAATTGGGTCGGGCAGTCCTTTTTGAGCACTGGGTTGGTCGGCTGAACTATTGGCTTTGAATAAATAAGCCCGCACAATTTCCCCTAAAATCTTTGGGCTAAGAAGTTGGGCCCATAGATTTTAAGTGAGTTTAAGGCCCCAGCCTGGAATTGTTTCAAAAATCGGTATGGCACTCTTGAATTATTTGAGAACTGCCGAGTGTACGGTCATCCGGGAAAAGTTGGAAATGACAGGGGTGGCAAACTTGTGATAAGCTTGAGACTACATGGGGTATGACCAGATATTTGAAGCGCCAAAATCCCCTTGGGAAACTGTTCCTAATCATTTTTTCACAAAGTTCAAATGAAGTTTAGCAACCGTCATTTCTCAAACGTTTCTTCTCCACAAAGTCATCATGTTTCCTCTCCTGTCCTTCATATTTCTAACGCTTTCTTCGATCATTCTCGCTTGTAAGTTCTCTCATATGCTTCTTTAATTCATTTTAATTAGCACTTTTTGCTGCTTGAAGTCTCTTTTCTTCATGGTTCTTCTTGATGGAAAAAACGTGGAAGAGTTTAGGAAAACTTATAGTATCCCTGAGTGGGTGGAGATCAACTGTGACCTTATGCCCAGAGATGTTAGGGACACAAAAGATGGGCACTAGATCCACACTCTGCTCGTAGTGTAAAGGGGTTTAACCCTCCCCCCAAACCCTCTATTTTTTAATTCTGTTAGCTATTTTGAGGTTGTCCCTGCCCAATGTACCCCAAACACTTGGAAGATAGTGAATGGGGCACATAGAATTAATGGATTGCATGGGACCAACTTGGGGATCCCTGAAATTTGCTATCGCTACATTTGGTCTCGTGCTAATGGATTGCATGGGACCAACTTGGCGTCTTCTACCTGAAGGCCAGTAAGGCTGAGAGGGTTCTAGTTGTGAACCTACCTGGCTCTTATAATGGAAACTAAGAGTAGGGTTTTATTGGTAAGAGTTGGCAACATCCTCCCTTGCCTGAGGGCATAAGGTACTGAGGTCCCTAGTGCCTTGACTGGGGGAGGATTACATAGGTTGCTACCTTTTTTTTATTCTTACTGAATTCTCCATCTATTATTTTTTTTTCTTGTGTTCTGATTTGTGTTTCCTCCTCTTTTTACATCTCGCGATAAGAATCAAGAACCTGCTCTACGAGAGCTTAAAGTTGTTAATCTCCTCAAGGCTTGGAAGGTTAAGGATATATTGCATAACGGAGAGCACCCCCTCATAGCATCCTATCTATTTGAATATAAAATCACAACTTCCAGCTTCGTTGCTCGGTCGATCGATAAAATCCCTAAGTTAGGCTTCCAGAAGAGGATTCATTTGGTCCATCTGGGCCAATTGAGGAAGAAGAAGAAGAAGAAGAAGAAGAAGAAGAAGAAGAAAATGTCACCCTTAAAGAGGAGATTACTGATTGCATATGATGAGGACCAGGCCTTATTATTCGACTGGATGAAGCTCCTGAAGAAGGCAGAGGGGGACTCCCCTAGGGTTAGTGGTTCCAGCTCGGGAACTAAGGGAAAAGAGAGGGAAGCAGAAAAGAAGAAGAATGAAGAGGATAAGATAAAAGAGGGAGAGAGAAAGAAAGAAGTAGGAAGAGAGAAATAGAGAAAGAAGAAACTACCTCTAAAGCCCCAACTGGATCCTTCCTCTTTGTTGCCATTGCTTATGAGGGGGCCAATGTAGCCAACACACCGTCCATTAACCCTAATTTATTGAAGGGGACCGTGCTTGGGACCGACCATGAGTGCTCATCGCGGTTAAGGGCAGACCAGTTGGCCCTCAAATCTGCACGACACTTGCCCAGGTAAACATACTTTTTTTTCTATTATTCCCTTTCTGTTCGATTTATTTACACTGACTCTTCTTCTTTTTGCCTTGCAGTTTTTGTTAAACTTTACCACACTCTTGGATGGTCGCGTCAACCAATCCAAAAAGAACTAGGAGCTGAGCGAAGCCTTGTAGAAGTCCTAGAAGAACTTGGCTGATGCTCGGGCTAGTTTTGATCTAGAGAAGAAGAAGGAAGAGAAGGCCTTCGCTGAGCTGAAGGTGTCTAATGAGCTTATTGCAGAGAAGGGGAGGATGGCTGGGAAGATTCTGTACCTGGTTAGGAAGGTCCAGTAATTAGAGGGTGAGATCTCAGGTATGAAGGAGAACAACTATTCGAACGGCTTGAATGTGGCCTATGATAACATTAAGATCCAGATCGCCTATGACAAGAACTTGTATTTCAAGAATAGATGGGATCAGAGTCTGATTTGTACTAGCCTTATCCCCCAAGCCCTTCTCCCATTACTGCTGAGGAGCACCTGTTGATTAGCCTGTCGACTAGGCTAAAAAAGATCCAAATGAGGTCGGAACGGCTGTCGACCAGACATATAATGTTCTTGGGAAGGGGAAGGAACTGGAAATTGCTGAGAAGGTGAAGAAATGAATCCATGTAGCTCTAGGACTCTTTCTTTATCCCGATCATGCACTATAATGTCTTTTCCTTTTTAGTTGTAATGGCTTTTACCTCCCCTTTGAAATATTAATGAAAAAGATTATACTTTTTACCAATATTCCTCTTTTCATTATGCTGATGTCCTGTGTGCTTGAAATTTGGTCTGCTGTTTGTAGCTTATTATTGTGGAAGAATACATCTCTCCTTCCTCAAATTTAGGAAAGGCTTTGGGCCCAGGTATGAGTGGGCAGACTCACCGAGCCTTCTTGAAGATCTGTAAACAATTGAAAACAAGGACTGTAACATATAAGGAGCAGTCCGAGCTAGTGGAAAAGTTGAAGGACGGCCTTTAAGTTATGGAGGAGATCGGCTCCTCTGTACAAGAGGAAATAAACGACATGAGGGCCTAGCTTGCAATAAACAAGGATGTGGACTAGGTGGGTGAGATTATTCAAGACGAGAATGATGCCCTGAAAAAGGAGGTTACCGAGATGAAAGAAGACGCCCAGTGAAAGTATAACATCATAACTGGCCTTCATAGGGATGTTAAGAGGTTGAGGCATCTCTTCAAGATGGGACCTCGCGAAGCTTAGGCAACAGGTTATGACGAGGACTAGACTGATGTGCCTGTGAAGTTGAAGGAAGGTGAAGATGTGGTGTAGATATATGGGTGGTTGAATGCCCTTAGAGAGCCTAAGACACCCAATGATTCAGAATTTTGGTTCAAATATCAAGTAGATTACCCAGCCTATCGCCAGCCCCCCTTCTCGAAGGATGAGAAGTGGATTCCCATTAATATCATCCATGCCCAGTTAATGAACCACTATCTTGAAGACCATGAAGAGGTGCTCGCCCCCAACTCGGATGATGGTCAGAGAGCACGCATAGCTGAATATATATCTCGTTATCCTTAGTTGGTCTGGGTCCTTTTATGATTTTTTAATATCTTGTTTATTTGTACTCTTTAGTCTTATATCAGAATGAGTAAAGCATGTTTATTAACTGTATCATATTTTTTGCATGTGTCGACTAAATTTAGTTAATAATTACTAATGTATTTTGCCTGTCGACCAGGAAGAGTTGATACCTACCAATCAATTAGGACTTTTGCTGACAAATAATACTATTAATCATTTTGATCTTTTTGGCGATTAAATGAACTAGTAAGTAATGTTAATCATTTCGGGCCTTTTTCGACTAACCTAATGTCAATCATTTTAGGCTTTTGTCGACTAAATGAGTTGATAACTCACGCTAAACATTCTTCCAGTTTGATGTGCCTTAACAATATCATTCCATTCACCTTACTTTTTACGTTGTGTCGCCACACTCCTTTTGGCCTAGATGAGATGATGGCAAGAATGCACTTGGTTAATGGGTCATCCACCTGATTAGGTTTTCAATAACCAATACGGTTGGCGACCAACTTAGGTTGGACTTTTGCCTAAGGATCCCCTGTAGGGATTTTATTATCGCCGAGGAAACTCATGAGGTCTTTTGTGCTTATCATAATAAAGACCTGGGGATTTCAGTAATTGAAATAAATTTAATAATTTGTTATAATTAGCATGAGCCCCGCTCGGCATAAGGATATTCTTTGATTGAGATGAGTTAAAATCGGCCAAGACTTTTCCCTTAATTGTTGTTCTTGGTTGAAAGTGAATGTCAAACTTTCTGAGGTCTATCAACCATTTTAAAAGTTATCCAGAGAGGTCGTCTTTTCGAAGAATAACTTTGAGGGGGAATGAATTGATAACCACTATTGAGTGAGATTCAAAGTAGTGTTTCAGCTTCCTAGAGATAACCACCAGTACATAGGCTAGCTTTTCTAAGGGAAGGTAACATTGCTCTGCATCCAGGAGGGTCTTACTGTCACAGTCTGCCCTTCTTTTTACATACCAAACTCAAGCTAGCAACATTTTTTTATACTACGAGGTAGAGATACAAGGGATCTCCATCGTCAGGGATCACCACCAGGGGTGGTCTACTAAGGTAAGACTTGATCTTTTCCAAACATCTTGAGCAATCATCATTCTATATAAGGCCCTTATCCTTCTATAGTAGCTAAAAGAATGGTCGGTAGCATTTCGAGGACTTGCAGATGAAGTGATTGAGTGTTGTGAGCATTCTAGTAAGCTTTTGAATATCCCACAATGTCCTTGGGGGCCGGACCTTATTGATCGCATCAATCTGATCTAGATTTACCTCAATCCCTATTTTTCTAATTAGATAACTAAAAAATATCTGATTGGACACCAAATGAGCACTTGCTTGCGTTGAGTTTCATTCGTTACTTTCTAAAGATTTTAAAGGTTCTGGCTAAGTTTGTGAGGTGGTCGTCTTTGTTCTTGCTCTTAACTAACATGTCATTTATGCAGACTTCCATGGTGTCTCCCATTTCCTGCTTAAATATATTCGTGATCAACCTCTAGTAAGTTGCCCCTATGTTCTTTAGGTCGAACAACATGACCTCGTAACAATATAGACCCACTCGGTTTATAAACAATGTTTTGTCTCGTCGGGACTGAATAACGAAATTTGGTGGTATCCTGAATAGGCATCTAGAAAACTCATTCTCTAGTGGGCTATCATGGCATTAACTAACTGATTGATCTTTGGCAGTGAGAAACTTTCCTTGGGGAAGGCTCTATTAAGGTATGTGAAATTAATGCAGACTCTCTAGCTTCCATTATTTTTTTGTACTACCATTGGGTTGGACAACCAGTTGGGGAACTAAACTTCCCTGATGAATCTTGTATCTGGAAGCTTTCCAAATTCATTCTCCACCGCTTTAGCCTTTTCAGGGGTTATTCAGCGTGCCTTCTGAGTAATCTGCTTGAAGGTTGGGTCAACATGTAGACGGTGGCAAGCCACGTCGGGATTAATTCCAGGCAGATCATATGGCTCCCACGCAAAAACATTCAAATTGTTTCTCAAGAAGACAATCAACTATTTCTTGTCATGATCGACAAGTGCAGTTCTGATAAAAAAAACTATCTATCTAACAAGTTGGCATCAGCAGCAATATCCTCGAGGCTTTCAACGACCTTATTAGCGGGATGGATCATGGTCTCTTCCATCCATGGTCGGTCATACCTTAATTGCTATTTACAAGGCGTAGCCCCCTCTTAGGCTTCTTCTGTGGCGTCTTTTTCTCTTTTTTCTTCTCCTTTTGAGGGTGGATAGTTGCGATGAATCACTTCCTTGTAGTGGCCTGGTCGCCACGGATCTTGACCATGCCCCAATCGGTGATACACTTGAGCTTATGGTGGTATAAAGATGGTACAACTTTTATGGCGTCCATCTACCCTCTGCCTAGAATGACGTGATATGGAGACTCTATATCCACCACTAATAATTCAATCAACTTTGAGATATTACCTATTATAACTGGTAATACTATCTTTCCCAATGGAATCATAATTTTTCCTACGAAGTTGATCAATGGAATTGTGGCCTCCTTAAGGTCAGTTAGGTTAAGCTTAAACTTATGGAACAACTCTAAGTACATCACCTCTGATGATCTTCCCAAGTCTTCCACCAACTTATTGATGTTCCAGTTCACTATTCTGAGAGTCCCGCATCATAGTGGGGAGTCCTCACCCCAATCATATCTTCCTTTATGAAGATGATGTGTTTGGTGTAATCAATATCCTCTAGTCGTCAGTACTTGCCAACTTGGCTTTTTATATGGTCAATCTGGAATGCCTCCATAACAGTATTGACCTTCTTCAATTCTATCCGAACAGCATTCTCTTGGATCTGCTTCACGTTGGGCATTCCACGAATCACCGGGAACTCCTGTCCCATGTCATCATTAGGGACATTGTCCCATTTTTTATCGTCATTGGTTGCAACCTTGTCGGCATTCATCTCTATATATTCGTTCAAATGTCCATCTTGGGCTAGATCTTTTAAATGCGACTTCAGCGCTTTGTAATTCTCTGTCCTATGGTCGCCCTTCTTGTGGAATGCGCATCTCAGCGCATTATTCCTCTTCGTCGGATCACTACCAATCTTCTTGAGACACTTGACAAATGGTTGATCCCTGATCTTACTCAAGATCTTGTAGATTAGTTCTTTGAAGACTGTTTAATAGCTTGGAACGCCTTTGAAGGCTCAACCTTTCTCCCATTTTTGGAGCCATTCTTGCCCCAGTTCTTATTCCTTTTCTTTGGATTATCCTTTTTGTCTCTTTCTTTACTTGCTTTTGCTCGACCATTGTCCCCCGGGGTAGAGTGAACCACGTCCTCAAACTTGGCATATTTTTTAATACACACCATAAGGTCGTCAATGGTGTTAACCTCTTTCTTCGTTAGGGACTGGTGCAATAGGGATATGGTCGGTAGGCCAATTTGAAGGACGCAACAACAAATTGCTTCGTGCAGTCCTCCACTTTATTGAAGATCTACCAGTACCTCTTGGCATAATCACGAAGGCTCTCTTGCATCTTTTTCTTCATCTTGAGTAATGAATCCATCCTCTTGGGGTGGGAACTGCTTGTTTTGAAGTGATCAGTGAAAGCCTGTGCTAGGGCCTTGAAGCTATTAACCGACCTGTGGGGCAGCCTCTCGAACTACTTCTGAGATACATCATATAGGCTAAAAGGAAAGATTCAACACATCAGGGCATCGTTGTGGTTCCACAAGGTCATTGCCTACCTATACTACTGAATATAGTCTATGGAATCCGTCTTTTCATCACAGATTTTGAATTTGGGATCGACAAACTTCTTTGGGAGTTCTTCTTCTTCTATTACCCTTGAGATAAGGGATTTCATATAGGTGTTGATAGCTCTAATGGATAGATCCCTAGTATACATGGCCCCTCTATGGGCTGGATGCTGGTCCATTTCTATGGACCAAAATTTTGATTTCCTCGTCCTAATAATCATTACTTTTATGGCGCCTCTCTGATCGTCCACGTTACTGCGCTTATATCGATTCAAGTCACGCCTGGAACTCCTCCCTCAGTTGCGAGTCTTGCTCATTGAGGACAAGGAGATTGATCATGATTTTTTTTGTATTCCTATAGAGATCCCTCTCCATTCTTTCAAGTCGCCTTTACAAGTGAGGATTATCTTCCATCTGGAGGCGTGTCATCGCCTCCTCCTACTCTTAAAGTCTGTATTCATAATCATCGATATGCCTAAAGATCTGAGTAGACCTAGGTGGTCCCTGACTTTCCTTAGAGGGCTACTTCTCTTGGAAAAACTTAGGATTTAGTGGTTGCCGAATCTCTGACATGACCCTAAGTGGGACAGGATCATCTTGCATGTCGTCAACTTGAGGAAGATTGCTGTTGTGTTGAGACATCACAATAACTGTTTTCATAGGAAAAAGAATTGATTCCCACAAACGGCGCTAATTATGAGTGCAATAATTATCATAATAAGAAATCTAAAAAGCAATATCGAGATGAAAAAATAAATGATCACACACATAAGAACAAAGATACGTGGTTCGATAACTTGCCTACGTCCACAAAGAGGTTATCGTATTCTTATTAGTGTCTCTCAAATAATCAATGTTACTTCCCTTTGCCCTGGATCAGGGTTTACACTTTATATTTGTAAAAATAAATGATTGAATTGTACATGTAACTCAACCAGTTTGTTGATAACTTGTAGGTGTCCCTGAATGTCTCCTCCGAGATTGTTGGTAACTGATTTGAGTTTATCTCCATTTATTCAAGAACATGTCAAATACACGAATATAAAATGACTATTTTTAATTGGCTCGGGCAGTCCGTTTTTAGTACTCAACTGGTCGGCCATAGTATTGGGCTTGAATTAATAAGCCCCCACACAAAACCTATAAATTTTTAAGTGAAGTTTTTGGATAACATTTATTTTTCAATATTTGATAGAGCTCTTTGATCTACAAAAATAAATAATTTATACCCCAAAGAAAGTTTATAATAAAAAAACAGTTTTAACAAAAAAATAGTTTTTAACAAAATAAAAGTTGTTTATTTTAAGAAAATAGTTTATAACAAAATAAAAATAGTTTATAGCAAAAAACAGTGTAAAATTTTAACAAAAACAAAGGTTTTTAACAAAAAAAAATAGTTTTTAATGAAAAATGGCATTTTAAGAAAAAATAATTTTTAACAAAATAAAAATAGTTTAAAAAAAAAAGAAATATTTTTTTAAGAAAAACGATTTTAATAAAAAAAATAGAGGAAAAAAACAGTTTTAACAAAAAAAAATCAGTTTTAAAAATAATTACAAATTTCGTGGGCAACATTTGCTTTTCTAAATATCAAAGTAAATTTTGCCCACAAAAGTGAAAGAAGAATGCCAAATTTGCATGTGGATATGGGTACCCATGTCAAAATAATGAAGTATTTCTAATAGGTTCACATTCTTCACAAATAATTTATTATATAGGTATCTATATAGCAGCTCACGTAAATGATTTGGTTAACACCAATCTTGCCTTATCTTTGACCACTTATAACTTCTTGCATCCAATTTTTCTGGTGAAGTTGTTTTAACCACATCAAACTACAATGCTAGAGGGAAAAAAAACTATACCACATGTAATGATTTATTGTTTGATTGAAGAATTTCTTGCAAATAATACATGCCACGATTAATCATTACAAAGCATTCAAGTAAATAGTTACAAGTCATTCTTTGTTACAATTTTTTTTTAATAAATGCATTATTTTTCAAGTGTGATACTAAGGAAACCATAGAATATATGTCTAACATCACATGTATAAGATTTAAATATGATTCACTATATTTCTAATCATTGTTATCATCCTAGCTAGAAATTCTTGGTTGCTTCTAGCAACACCTTTTTCCAAAGGAAAATAACCACCACTTGTGATTCGTAGTTAAATTGGTTTGCTAAGTCATTTATTTTCATGTATTTAAACATTTGATTATTCTAAGGCGAGCTCCTATATATTGGTGAAATGATTTATTTCAATTACATTGCATTTTGAATAGTCAATACAGTGATATTGGAATGGATTTTTCAGTTGGTAATGAATCACTGTACTTAGAATGTATTATTGCATACTTTTGAAGCTTTAATTGAATATTGGATTCTATCGCACATGCAATGCAAATGGGCACACTTTGTACGTATAAAGGGGTGTAGTTATAATTTTTTGACAAGACTTTAAAAATTAAAGGGATGCCTTATAGACAATAAAATAATAGAAAACTCCTCGTGTTGTTCCACTTCTATGATTTTTTAATTCGCCAATGTGTACCACTATCTCTTACTAAAATTTTGAGTGACTTTTTTCTTTCTTTTTTAGGGAAAGTTTTACAGTAAGGCATGGATTGTATTACCTGACTAATGTTCTTTAATTTTTTTTTCAGACTCAATTTATGCTGGATCAACTTGATGACCTTCAAAGGAGGGTATGTATCTGAATACATAAAATTATACTTCAATTTGGAAAAATTTTATATTTAGTTTTGTATTCATTTCAGGAACAAATGTTGATTGAAGCAAACAAAGACTTGAGAAGGAAGGTACTCAATTTGCTATATTATTAGAGTTTTTTTTTTGTTGATTAAATGTATTAAATCAAAACTATCCACTAAGTGGCGAAACTCGTATATAGGGAGTATACACTAAATATAGGGAGTATACCCATAAAGGGCCTTCACCCTAACAGTCTACAAGAGCTACAAGACTCTATGCAACTCCTTTACAAAGTTTATAAAAATAGGCAGAGGCATGGAATGTCTCTCCATATACCTCCTCAATAATGTACTCAGAAATAAGTAATGCAACCTAAACGACTCCAATTCTAAACCTTCAAAACATCTCGCATATCTCTCCTATCAGATCGTCCAAAATATACACAGTGGGACCAGATGCCACACTTTTCACACTCTCTTCCAACCCTTGGGTGTTGCAAAATCTCTAACAACTCCCTCACCGACTCGGGCATTACCCACAACATTTTACTCATGTACATGAAGACATCCAAAATGCCTCTCGACACACAACAAATGCAATAGTAAATAATTGGTCATCTCTTCTGCCTCCTTACACAACCAACATCGACTAGCCATTAATCGTCTTCTCTTCTGCAAGCCCTCCGTCATCAGAATACCTGTTTCGTCGCGGTCCAAATAAAGAATATAACTTTCGGGGGAGCCTAAGATTTTCATATTTGTTACCATTGGTAGTAAGAACTATGGTTCCCTTCTCCGCTCAAAATGGAATAATAACCTCTCACCGAGAAAGCCCCCTTGCCGCCTGTCAGTAAATCAACTCATCTTCCCCACTCGATGGCCGAGGAGCCGATCCAAACCACTAAAAAACCTCACCCTCCTCAGTCTCTCAATCCCAAAATTGTCTTCTAAACTTAGGATTCCCCACTACTCGATCCTCAATGAATACCATGTCATCTGCAACCATCCCGTATTCCCCCCCCCCCCCCCCCCCCCCCAAGCGGAACATTCCAAATAACTAATCCTGAAGAGTGATAACTTGCCTACTCGTCAATTAAAAATTCCTTTGGACTTATAAAATACATTAAAACATGTATACGACCAAGTAAGGGTATCAATCCAACTTCTTAATATGGAAAGGAACAAATGAAGACTGGTATGACTTTCAAAACAATTTTCAAAGGATATTTATTTTAACTAATGATGTGCAAACATTTAAACTACACTAATAAATAAATAAAATGATAAAGTGAGCTAAATATGAGGAGTAAATAATTACGAGATGATTCAAGGGAATGAAATTCACCACTTAGTCAATTTATTTTTATTACTTTGTCTATTTAAAATACCACAAGCAATATTTAAATCCACAAATCAACTCTCATTGCAAATGTGAAGTTAAACATGATCTTTTTAGAAGATTAATGCTAAAATTTAAACTCTATAAAAATCAAATTTAAACAATTTTTTAATAAATCACATGCTAGGAAAAATATACTAAAAGTATTTTAAACCATTATAAATTAGCCATTAGTGTTGAGAAATTCAAACTACAATAAATTTACGATTTTCTCTAAAACATAATTCACCCTCTCTCGAGGCGTAAATATAAATTGTAAAATTTCAATATTAATATTCAAAAGGGCATAATAAATAAATAAACTGAAAATAAAAATAATTATGTTAATGGTTTCATCTCATCTTAAATGGAGTATTTAGCCTATCATTTTAGAATTATAACATATGAAATATAATAATAACACAATAAGAGGCATAATAAATAAAACCGAAGAGAGGACCAAATAAAACTCATCTCTTTAAATTTTCATTTCATTCCCAAGCTTAGACATGAATAACAACCCACAAATATGATTTTATGAAAACTCTCAAACACTCAAAAATTTGTATCTCGTAAAAATATTCCGCCTCGACTCAACTCACTAAAAAAATATAAAAATGAAGTTGAAATTTACACACTGAACTAAACTTAAAAATTACACTAAAATTATCCCTAAAAACTACTCAAAAACTAAAGTAGACCAAAATCGAGCTCCAAAACTAAGTTGTGTGTGTCGATTCCCCCTTCCTAACCATTGCTCCTCTTGTATATGTAAGCTCGGAGAGATTTTGAATTTTGGGTTCGAATGTTTTTAAGAGAGGCAAGGGACAATTGGATTATGTATGCGAGACACAAGAGGGGAATAAAGGGGTTGTGAGAGGGAAATGGTCTGCTGAGTGGGTTTGGCTTTAGTATGGATTTTAATAAATAAGAAATCTACACCGCACACACACACACACACACACACATATATACATATGCATGTGAAGTTGTGTAGAGAAAGAAATGGGTTATAAAGATGGGTTTATTTTTTTTCTTCTCTTCTTTTTGGTGATGTTTGATGAGAAAGATAGCAATTAGGTGGGTAACGATTGTAGTGTGTGTGTGGGGGGGGGGGGGGGGGGGGGGCTATGAGGTAGTTTAGTCCGGGTAAAGAGAGAGAGAGAAGGTTGTCGGGTGGGTTCACTAGTTCGGTGGTGGTTTTGGGTTTGGAGAATAGGCAATCGAGTTTAGTTGGGTACACGGGTAAGAGGGTGGTGAGCCTGGTTCGAGTTATGTATGTTTTAGGAAGAGGGATGTGGGACAAAGGTGTTGTGTGTGTTTAAATATCTAGTGTTATGTGTTAGCATATATACATTGTGTGTGCAGTGTGTGTGTGTGTGTGTGTGTGTGTGTGTGTGTGTATATACTCACACACTACAATTATATTAAACACTAATAAATACACTAATATATACACACACATATATGTACACATACTTACATTAATAAATACACTGATATATACACACACATATATGTATACATACTTATATACATACATATATATACGCACCTCACTATATATATATATATATATATATATATATATATATATAACATAAGAGTAATGTTATGAGTCCCAATTACGAACCCAAAATAATTTTACGTACCCTTAAAATATTGTATTGTATCATTATTATTGTAAAAAGGCACAACATTTTAATGATGTCTTAACTCATTTCGGAGATGACTTGGGGTATTTTATTGAGACTCAAATCACTATTCTTGAACACAAAAAATATAAAAATAAAGTAATGTGCAAATTAACAAAATAAAAATGATAAAAACCTATAATAATAAATATAGACGCGTATATACCGCTATTAATAATAGTAATAATAACAACAAATATAATACTATAATATATATAATACATACACACAACATATGGGAGGTTAGGGACATGGTTTGGGGTGAGGTTTAATTGGTATAGTTTGATGTCTTTGGATGTCTCAAGTCACATAAAACCTGACTTTAGGGCTTTTAATCATATTTTTTTCGCAATTGACTTGAATTATGAATTTTGAAACAACTGCGTATTGACCTATATGATAAACAAATCCACACAAAGGGCCAATATTAACGAGAACTAACAATTAATATGAGTCTATATGGGGGGATAAAAATAACACTGTGTGCTTATTAAAGGAACCATTCTTGCTCCATTTGTCCTTCCAAATTCTAACCCGATTACCTCTCCCCACCTAAAACTTTATGTATTTAGAGAAATACCTTCACTCCTTCGAAATGTACTTCCACAACCCTACTAGCGAAAAAATCTCCACAACCACTGCCCTAACAATGCTTTGTTAAACCACTTTATGTTCTTCACTCTCTCTCCTCTTACCCTAATCATTTTGCACACCTCCTCCCACCCCACCAGACAATACTTAAAATTATCCTCATTACTTCTCCACAAAAAATCTTTCATCATCTTCTTGCACAATGAACATGGCAATAATAAGATGGACAAAAGTATGGCTCAGATTAGACAAAGTACTTTTTATCAAAGTCACCCTCCCACCTTTTAAAAGATAATAATTCGTCCACCCTCTCAATCTCATTTTCATCATCTCCAGCACCGGGTCCCATATAACTTTGGATTTAAACTTAGCCCCTAACAGTAATTTGAGATAAGGTTAGGGGAAGGAGTCAACCCTGAAGCCAAGCATCTCAACCAAACCCTCCACATTCTCCTTTCGCCCCCCCCCCCCCCCCCCATCTGGATCATCTCCCACTTAACCGCATTAATATGGAGACCTGACATGATTGAGAATATAAAATTTTATGTCGGAATATTTTAGCTTATGCCTTATATACAGTATAAGATCCCCGTTGTTTTATTCGCCCATTTTAGATGGCTCACCCCCAAAAAATATTTAGTGTGTGTATCCAAGGGTACATGCCAATTGTTCATACAATAATCCAAGTCATATTATAACTTGTTTTTCTGAACCATGTTACCTTCTCGAGTTATAAATGTTGTGGGCATTTTGTTTTTCTACATAAGATGAATTTTATCTTGAGAATAGTTAACATGCAAATTTAAATAATAATGAGGTTGTAGCATTAGGATTTTGAGAAGGGACTTGTGGTCAATGTGTAATAAGTATCAAGTCTTAACTATTTTGTTAGTGTCGAATGAATCATCATGCTAATTTATAAACATCAAGAATGTGTTCTTTTCTGGGGGTCATTGTGTTCAATAAAACATTATGTTTATTAATTTGTGTGAACAAAATTCCATCCATTTGCTATAAATATTGTCCCCTATTTATAATTTTTTTAATATATATAATTGAATCGTCCATTACATATGGCTCACTGTCGCAAAACCTCATAGTCGGGCCCTTATTACTAACACCTTGCTTGGGAGTTCTATTTTGGAGAGAAAAGAAACGAAAGAAAGAAAATTGTGTTTCCTTCTCTTCGTTTGGGAGTTTACATATGAGAGAAAGTGTTTCATTCTTGTTTGGGATTTAAAATAAGAGAAAAGATCTCTTCCTTTCTCTAAAAAACTTTCTTTCTGAATTAAAAAAAAATGGAGAGAAATGAAAGTTTTTGTTAATGAATGTACCTTCTTCCCCTTAAAAATATATTTTCCTCCCAACTCCCAAACAATAAGAAAGAAAGTTGTTTTCTCTTCTCTCCTGAACTCCTTTCTCTCGTATTCTTGTCTTATCTCTTTTATTATTTTTTCCTTCTTTTCTTTTCTCTCCTAATAAAACTTTATTTTCCTTTCTTTTCTCTCGAAAACTACCTATATATGTTGTAAAGGAATATGGCAATCGATCCCATATCTAACAGCTCTATTTAGCATAGCCCAGTACACTTCACTATTTCAAGTAAACTAATTTTTTGATAAATAAATGATTTTACAGAAAACCAATCGCTAAGAAAGCGAACCCATATACAAGGATGAATTTTATAAATTGTTTGCAAATTTCAAGAAATCTGATCAGTCAATATTGGTTAAGTAGTTGTGAATTTCATAAATTTTAGGATTGCATTAAATTATTTTTCTAAAC
This sequence comes from Sambucus nigra, assembly GCA_949130495.1. Classification (NCBI taxonomy): domain Eukaryota; kingdom Viridiplantae; phylum Streptophyta; class Magnoliopsida; order Dipsacales; family Adoxaceae; genus Sambucus; species Sambucus nigra. The sequence goes on from OX422212.1 coordinate 388,824,620, forward strand.
CATTATTTTAAGTTAATATTATTTTTAAGAAGTCTACTTTCTAATTTTTTAGATCATTTTGCACTCATCTGTACCTTAATTAAAGCCTATTATATATTGTAATTTAATATTTTGAAATTTTTGTTTTTAGTTGGAAGAAACTGCAATGGAATTTCCCCTTGGACTATCATGGGAAGCTGGAGGACATACTATTCCATATAACCGACTCCCCCAACAAACTGAGGGCTTCATCTTCCAGCCTTTGGGATTAAACTCCACTTTGCAAATGGGGTACGTCTTAATTACTAGCTTTTTTATATAAGTAAATATTTCATTAAAATAGCCTTGTCTTAGGGGGCGAAAACCCATATATAGAAAGTATACGCAAAAAACAGAAAAGGTTGGTAAAGATAATACCGATAACCCAATAAATAAAAAGGTACTCAACTATTTATAACTCCTCCATAAAGTCCAAAAAGAAAGAAATGGATGGGCTTGATTCCTTATGCTAACTGAGCAACGAACTCAAAAATAAATAACGCAGTTTAGATGTAGCTAATTCCATCCTTTCGAAACACCTCCTATATCTCTCTAGAAATATCATCCGAAAGATACAATGAATGACCATTTCTTCTCCCCCTTCCAACCCTTAGGAATATGCCATGTCTCTAACCTATCACTCACCGTCTCTAACATGGCCCATGGAACCAAATAAAGAGACAATAGAGCACCTCGTAGCCCTTTTTATTAGTAAAATGGAAAATTATATATGGATTGATTTGATTTGAATTTTTGTATTTACTTAGGATATTTGCCCCCGCCCCTCATTTATATAGGTGTAATTGACCATATTTATACACCTTTTCTCGAAAGAGTGTCTTTTATTTAATATTGCATTTATGATGATCGAGTATTTATAACACTTTGGAAGGCTAAAAATGTAAATGAATATTATAGCGGCAATTAGGCCTAAATGTATGAAGGACAAACACAAAATAATTTTTGTGAATTTTTTGTATAAATCATCACTTATATCAAGCGTTTAATTTTTAGTATATCAACTCCTTTCTTAGTGAATATCGATCTTTATATGTGAAAATTATAATCTCTAATTTGAAAAAAATATATATCAAAATTTGAACCAAATGAAAAGTTAAAACTTCATTGTCTTTGAGTTACCTACTTTTGCATTTTAATTATTTCAGGTACAACCCAGTGGGTTCAGATGAGATGAATGTTGCTGGCCCGACCCATAATCCCAATGGGTTCTTTCCTGGGTGGATGCTTTAAAGAAGGTAGCATCCTCTCGTGAAATTATGTATTGTATTTTCTGATTTTTTTTTTAACTTGGTAGTTATGTATCAACAACTTATTATTATTGTTGATTAAGATAATAAGTAATTATAAGTTGTCATAAAGACGACAATGAATGTTTGATTTGAAGAAACATGGAATCCCTAAAGCAATGGATGAAAATTTCAAGTTTGTAATATTACGAGCTTTGATCATTTGATTAAAGCATCTTGAAGTGTTTTTCTCAAGCTTTGTAAAAAAAATATTTCAGCATGAGTTTGGTTTTCCAAATAAACTGGATTAAAAAAATAGCCTCTGATTTTTTTTCCTTTTATTTTTGAAGGGCATTTGGAGTTTTATATACTATTAAAAGCATTAGTGATAGACCATCTCTCCACATTATACACATTTTTCATTGTCACGTAAGTGTCGCACCCCACGTAATTTTAGCGTCGGCTGCCACTAAAACTATGTCGGGTGTGAACTAAATTAAATATCATTCTTAGCATGTGACAGATATGAGACATAAAATTATTTTCATAAAATAATAATTAAATTGATCCCATAAATAATAATCATTCATGCAATATAAAATCCATCATCATGCTAAAGTCCAAATAAATCCTATCTCAAATTGAATATAAACTCCAATTATTATAAGAAAAATGTGTCATTAAAGGTTTAGGCGACACTTAAAACACATAATACTAAACGAAGACAAGAGTATCAATGCCTGAATAAAAGTTGATTAAGAATTCTGATTTCAAAGATGTATTCTTCTCAAAAAGTTGATATAGATCCATGATGTGTCTTGAGAAAACCCAGTTAATCTTGACAAATTTTGAGTTAAAACCTTGAAGAAAATTGGGACAAAGGTTTATAGATGAAAGGGAAATATTTTGGAGAAGTCTTCTGGAGGAAGAGTTGTGGAAAAAGCGATTTGAAGAACCCATCCACGAATTATTTTTAATTTATAAGGAGTTCAAATAATAATAGGATTCTATTTAAACTAAAAAAAATTGTCCGTTAGTCACGGCCCAGAATCGTGACAACCGTTTTTTCCTCAATTTAAATTCCCATTTAACTCCGATTTTAATTTCGATTAAAATCCTACTTTTTAATATTAAAACTCAACATTTTAAATTACTAAAATTAATAAATTCCAAAATATTATTTTTCCCAAAATTTCGAATTAATTTAAATAATACCTTTTAAATTTATGGGGTGTTACATACTTCCCCACTACCACAGGAATTTCGTCCTCGAAATTCGACAAAGCGTAAATCCGCAAAATAAAAATAAGGCTCACATGTGCCTACCCATAAAATGTCATGATCGGGCGCCTATACACCCAATACTACACGCGTATACTCCATGACAAAATGTAATATATATATATATATATATATACACACCACCTATATATATAAGTATTTAAGAAAAATATTACATACCGTGTTACTGCTCTAGCCACGTTTTGGTGCCTGTGGGGTATTGCTCTGCCTGAGGTTGAAATATATAGCACCTACCCACTCCAAACGGTGTTGGTGCTGTTGGCATTCCCTAAACGCCTGATGCTATCGGTGCTGGAGGCCCCTGGCCTTGCTGGCCCTGAGTCACCTAACCCTGCTGGTCCACCCTATTTGGTCATCGTGAAGCCTTGTGTCCTTTCTCTCCACAAATGAAACATGCGCCCCTAAAAGGTCCAAACTGCCTATTCAGAGCTCGCTCCCCTAACTGTCCTTGCTGCTCCTGGTTTTTTTTTTTTTTGCTTCTTCCATGCTTGGTCATTTCAGCCCTTATTCTACCCTCCTTGTCCATTTGACTCTTGTCTCTTTACAAACTTCTTTTGATAATTAGCTTTGTCTTGACATAGTAACATCACGACATCCAACACCTAAGCATAAGTAGTGTACGCCAGATTCCCCAACACCATCTGCCTAATCAACCAAGACAATCCTTAATGAAGCATTTCATCTTCTTCACCTCAGTGTTAACCTCATCCGGTACGAACATAAACAAATTAGTGAAATCTTGTTCATACTCGACAATCGACTCTGAACCATCCTCCAAGTCCATAAATCCCTCTTCTTTGTGCTCCTAATAGCACATGGAAAGTACTTATTATTAAACTTTAATAAAAAAATCTTCATAATTCAAGCGATCCCTACCCTCGGATGTGATGACACTCTTCCACCGCTGTAGGGCATCTCTAGTCAGCTTGAACGTAGCCAACAACTACTTCTTCACGTCCATGTAGTCCACCATCCTCAAGTGTCTCTCAATATCTCTCCTCCATCGGTGAGCAATCGTTGGGTCGGATCCCCCTGCGAAGGTGGGAGGATTGCCCTTATGGAAGCTGGTACTCACCCTATCCCAAGCTGAAATGGGTGTCATGTGCTGCAGAGCCTCTAAAGTCACCCATCTCTATCTCCCCATCTCCATACCGACCACCATGGCCTCACGTATGATAGTCTCTAACTCCTCGGCATCCAAAATAAACTACTGATGCCTCTCTTGATCCACGAAACCAGAAACAGAATCATCTCTCCTACTTCTAGCTCTCTTAATGTTCGCCATCTGAAAAGGATAGGAACAAAACAAAATTAGACTCGGAAGAGTACAAATCATCAAAACGAATCAAAGATAAGCAACGCGGAAGCTAAAACGGACTCACAACCTACGAGACCTAAGACTATGCTTTGATACCATCGGTCACACCCCACACAATTCTAGTGCCGGTTGCCACCAAAACTATGTCGAGTGCAACCTAAATTAAATATCATTCTTAGCATGTGACAGATATGAGACATAAAATTACTTCCATAAAATAATAATTAAATTGATCCCATAAATAATAACCATTCATGCAATATAAAATCCATCACCATGCTAAACTCCAAATAAATCCAATCTCAAATTGAATATAAACTCCAATAATATAAATCTGAACCCACATTGAAATATCTGAATAAAAACCGTAACAACTGTGGAACCGAGTGGCCCATCAAATCCATTAACTTAGTCTTAATATCAATGTGAATGAATGGAAACTAAACTAAACTACTAAGCATAAAATAAATAACTCCAGTTGCACCTCCAAGATATAAATCCAAACACTCTTATGCAGCTACTCCAGTACTAATACCTGGAAAATGTTAGTCAACGCATAGGGTCAGAGCCCCGAGCGTGAATACACACTACTCCCCTTAATTAGGGTCCGTGAACCCAGACAATAGCATTATATGTGATAAATATCATAATATAATATTTTAAATTAAACGAGATAATAAATAGCGATGCGAGTAACTAATTAACCTATGCTAGAAATACTCATTTATGCCATCTCAACATCTAAGTCCAATTATCTATTCATTTAACTTAATTTAAGTTAATCCAATTATTAATTTTCCTCCTTATTGATATCATATGTCGGACTTCCACCTACATCTTTATCTTATTTTATTTGTTTAGTTGTGGTACTCCCGTTGTTCTACACCACACACTCCCCTCGCCATAGCCAGCCGATCAGTTTAAACTATCAACCCTGCAATTATGTATGAGGTTCCACACACGAGACGTCTTCATAATCAGCCAACCCGTTTAAACTATCAGCCCTACAATTATTTAGACGCCACACACCCACACGTCACATTAGCCAGCCAACTCGTTTAAACTGTCGGTCCTGCAATTATTAACGATGCTAATATATTTTAATACCCATTTTTATTATCTTAGTTATTAATTCTTAATTTCTCATTTTTCTCCCCCTCAAATATTTATTCACCCCACCCTTATTATTGATGTGAGATCCTCAAAAACACCTTTAGTCCCATACCTAAGGGTCCCCCAATAAATAAATATGTCATACCTTAATTGTAGGATGAATTTCTATCAAAAATATCTTCCTAGTCTTATGCTTAGGCTAGAGAATCGACGACACAACGTAAAAATCAGCCCCACCCTAGAATCGCCCATCCGTAAAAATCTACATGAACTAATCTCATTCCTAGAAAGCGTAAATCGCAACTAAGGCCTACCTACTAGTCAAGCATCCTAAAATATAGGTGAGAGCATACTACCAAAATTCCGTCGTACCCGCGATGATAAAAATAAATATTAATCAATCACATAATCCAACAACACATATAAACAATATCACAAATTTATTCATGATGGCACAATTAATTTAATTCAATTAATAATATCGTCATCGTTCTTTATGCAATTACTTCCATTTAATCATTATAGATTAATCAACGTGCAAAGTTATAAAACACACCAAAATTGTCCACTTTTATTAACTATATAATTTTCACGCGTATACACGTCCCGATTTCATTAAAATAAACCTCATAAAATTCTAGATGCTATTCTACATCCATAACAACCAAAAACCACTACTCTCTCCTATGCACCCGAGGGTTTTAAGTCTTATTCCATATTAAAAAATTTCATCAAAACAATACCAAATTTGTTTTCACTTTTTCTAATTAAATTGCTAATTTATTTTTAAGAAAAACATGTCATTAAAGGTTTAGGCGACGCTTAAAACGCATAATACTAAACGAAGAGAATAGAGTACCATGCCTGAATAAAAGTTGATTGAGAATTCTGATTTCAAAGATGTATTCTTCCCAAAAAGTTGATAAAGATCCGTTCTTGATACGTCTTGAGAAAACCTAGTTAATCATGACAAATCTTGAGTTGAAACCTTGAAGAAAATTACGGCAATGGTTTGTAGATGAAAGGGTATTATTTTGGAGAAGTCTTCTGGAGGAAGAGTTGTGGAAAAAGCGATTTGAAGACTCCAACCATGGATTAGTTTTAATTTATAATGATTAGGAGTTCTAATGCTAATAGCATTCTATTTAAACTAAAAAAAATCCGTTAGTCACGGCCAAGAACCGTGACAACCGTTTTTTTCAATTTAAATTCCCATTTTAACTCCGATTTTAATTTTGATTAAAATCCTACTTTTCAATATTAAAACTCAACATTTTAAATTACTTAATTTAATAAATTCCAAAATTTTATTTTACCCAAAATTTCGAATTAATTTAACTAATACCTTTTAAATTTACTCGATGTTCCAGTAAGAGAAAGGTATATGTTAGTATGATATCTACATGCAAAAGAAAAAAATATTCCAAAAGGCCGGGCAATTTCATTGGTAGTATGACAAGTCTTTGTGCAATTGCTAAATACAGTATTCAACATCAAGTTTTTAAAAATTCCTCATATTCCCCAAAATTTAATACGAATTCATTCTTGAAATGACTACCCATACATGATAGATTATATTTAAAAATTTATTAAATTAAATTTTAAGAAGTCAATTTATCGGGACTGATAAATCTGAACTCACTTGATGAGCAACCCCTTCATTAATATAGGTCATGATAACAAGTGCCTTTAAGGCACATGTCATTACCTGAATTTCAAAAGCCTAAAAAGAAATAAAATCAAGGCAATTAAACTCCCACAACCACTATCTCGGTTATATCCGCTTACACGCTCTTAAAAATAAAAGTACAACTAATGTCAACATTTTTTTCTATCCCATTACACTTTAACCTCTTCTTCTTTTCTTTAGATGAATTTTTTCAGCTTTAACATTAACAATTGTTTATAACATTTCTAATATCAAAATAAATATAAAATACAAAGTTGTGAAATATATGAAAGGCGTAAAAAATTGGCAACATTTGTATTACAAAAAATAAGGTGTGAATTAGCATTTTAAAATTAAAAATAACTGTTAGTCTTAATATTAAAATTAATTTAACATTTGTCGAATTTATTACAGTATTTCAAGTTACAAGTCTAAGTTGTTTTTTCATTTCTATTTCAACATTTGTAATAATATGGTAGAAAGAGTTTTGATGTTTGTATTTTAATATTGACACTTGTAACAATTACTATTTTGCAAGGACAATGAGTTCAACTTAATGCCCTATTATTATAAGTGTTGAAATACAAACGTAAAAACAGTTTAGGCTTGTAAATTGAATAGTATGATAAATTTGACAAATGTTAACAATTATTTTTAATTTTAACATTGACAAATATTTTTAATAATGAAATAATATTTCATAACTTATTTTTTTTGTAATAAAAATGTTGTCAGTTTTTTAGGCCCTTTCATATATTTCACAACCTTTTATTTTATATTTATTTTTTTTAGGGGAATTATCCGAATAGTCCAAATAATCCGGGTTGGATGACACTTATCCGGCACAATGAGATAACAGATCACACCTCGAGATAACAATGAAGAAGAGTCCCATCAGCGAAGATCTCCGAGCAGGATCAGGAAGATCAAGTTGCAACTGCATCAGAGAGCCTTCCACAACACCATCTCTTCTTTCCCTATAAATGTAACCCTTATTATTGTTATTAATAGAAAAGTAATAGTAAAATAGAAACACCCCATGAACGTAGGCCATTGCCGAACCTCGTAAATACTTGTGTCGTGTGTGATTGTGTGACTGGTTTTATTCTATTTCGGATCATTCATTGTGGGATAGATGTACCTATAATGAACTGTGGGAAACGAGATTTCTTTTCCTAAATCGGTGAGAACTAACAAACAACCATGTCTCATTCACACATTGCACCTCTGTCGATTAATGGCAACCAGTAGGATGGGCTTCTACTGCCCAGGGTAAGATTGGAAATCCACCCCAACAGGATTCGAGACACTCTTAATGTGCGTTATCTCCCATAAGGGCAACACCTTGAGCAAAGCAATGAAAAACCTATATCCACTCAGATTTCATGGCTAGTCGATGCATACGAATAGTGGATCCAAGATAAGGAAAACATGTGTTTATAGTGAGTTCTGGAAAAGATGGAGCGAGAGCTCCAAGGAGATAAACGGAAGAACCACGGTCGGACCCCTAGCCCTTAGGCGAGTAAAAATCGCAACTGGGAAAGGAGTTTGCATCGTGTTAAGGAGCACTTCTAGCACAAGAGTCACCCGACGAGATGAGATAAAGAGAAAAGATATCCTAAATACGATATTCGTAATCTTATTAGGAAAGAGATAGAACAACACCCCGCTAATCATGGGGCTAGATCCACCAAAGAACTGGTTAGGAAGGCCCTCATAACCTAATGTAGTCCCCATTTTCAAGATCAATTGAAGAACTAGAGCCCCCTAAGAAGTTGGCAACTCCTATGGCCAAAATCTTCATGGAAAGATCGACCCTATTGACCACCTACATCAGTACATGAAGGCCATAATCTTTTGAAATCACAACGACACTCTTATGTGTCGCAATTCCCATTCAGTCTAGGGGATATTACATAAAAATAGTTTGAAAAATTGCAACAAAGTTCGGTCAATAATTTCAAGCAAATCGTTGAAGCCTTCGCTGCTCGGTTCATCACCAGCAGTGCCCATCTGAAGAGAATGGATTATCTCCTCACTATAAGGAAGAAACCCTGGGAAGCCTTGAAAGAATACACTAGGCATTACTGGAAAACTTATAATGAGGTTGAGGACTTCTCTGAATAAGTTATTGTGGCCTCATTCAAGATAAGATTTCCCAATAACTCTATATTACGTCGGTCCCTTATTAAGAAGGAGGGGACACCATTGATGGCCTCTTGTTTCTTATAAAAAAATACACAAAGGTGGAAGATAAGGTCATCGTCGCCTAGAATTACAATAGGCGCTCGAAGATGACCAAAAGTGGTGATAAAGGGAACGGCCCCAAGAGAGGGGACAAAAAGAAGAACGGAGGATCAAAGAATGGCAAGAAATAAACACTATGTTCAAGCAGCGAATTTATAAGATCTTGAGAAAAATCAAGAATCAATAATTACTGAAGTGTTCAAAGAAGATGGGGGGATACCAATAAAGAGAAATAACGCATTTAGGTGCACATACCAAAAAGAGAATGGTCACAAAACGAACAACTTTAAGGCCCTCGAGTCCTATCTAAAAGAATTGGGTCAAACTGACCATTTGAATGACTAAGTGAATAAGAAGGGGTTCAAAGTCCTCATTGACGCCGACTAGAGGCCAAATAATGTCCTCGAGGATGAATCAGGTCATGAGTTTGCTATTATTCATGGTGCCTTAGGTCACAAGAAGATCCAAGGCAACACTATCAGGGTGGAACTGAAGAAAGTCACCACGATAATGGAAGCCTTCCAAATCGACCCTACTAAGAGTCTAACAAGCAAGCGTCGATGCTAGGAAGACATAAATTACATCAAGCACATAGTCTTCATGGAGGATGACCTGATCGAATTTTGGACTCCACATCATGATGCGCTAGTAATCACCCTCAGGATTGTAAACTGGGATTTGGATAAATTACTAGTTGGCCGAGGAAGCTCCCCAGAGGTTATATACTTATAACTGTTCAACAAACTTAATCGCAAGATGGAGGATTTGAAAGAAGAGACCATCCCTTTCGTCGACTTTACTAGAAGGATAGTTATGCCACTAGGAAACGTAGTCATGCTCATTTAAATTGGGAATATCTCAAAGATGATCGAATTCCTAATTGTGAACTTGATTATCCTTACAATGCTATCCTCGAAACATAATGGATATATGTTATGAAAGTTGTCCCCTCTACTTACCACCAAAAGCTGAAATGCATCATCAATCATAGGATAATGGGAATTGGGGGAAACCAAGACGTTGTTCAAAAATGCTTTGTCGCTGCCATCGGGCCTAAATAGGGGAAGAAAAAGGAGAAAGAGGTCGCCTCTGAGTCAACCAAGGATAGATGTACATCATCCAAATAACAACTAAAGTATGTCAAACTTGGAGTAAAATAAATAAGGTAGCCCCCGCGGATAGGGTCGCGAAACCATTGCAAGAGGTAGTTTTCAATAATTTACACCTAGAGAAGAAATTCATGATCAATAATTCACTCACCGACCAAGAAGAAAAGAACTAATTTCTCAACTAAAGGAAAATGAAGATGTGTTTGCTTGGTAACCTTATGATATGCCTGGGATTAATCCCAAAATTATATGTCATCAAATTCCCATGGACCCAACGTACCCGCTGATCACATAAAAGGCTCATTGAATAGCCCCATAAAAATAAAAGTTCGTGGAGGAGGAGATAAGAAAACTTATGGAGGCAAGTTCCATTTAATAAGTTTAATTCTCAAAATGGCTATCGAACCCAGTAGTAGTAAACAAAAGTAATGGAAAATGGAGAGTGTTCATAGACTTCACCGACCTCAACAGCTATTCACAAATGGATTAGTTTGCTGGATGAGTACTCAGGGTACCATCAAATCCCTTTGTTCAACCCCAATCAAGAAAAAACCTATTTTATTACCGTTCTAGATATATACTTCTACAAAGTCATGCCATTTAGTATCAATCATGCAGGAGCTATATATCAACGTTTGGTCACAAATATATTTAAGGAACACCTAGAAGACACCATGGAGGTTTACATAGATGACATGATTATCAAAATAAAGCGTAAAGTGGCTACCTACAGGATTTGGCAAAGACTTTTAAAATCCTCATATACTACAAGAAGAAGCTTAATGCAGCTAAGTGCTCCTCCGGAGTTCAATCTAGGAAGTTCCTTTATTCAGCCAAAGGGGGATTATGGCCAACCCCAAGTAAATCGTGGAAATTAACAATATTCATCCACTAAAAATATTTCACGATATTCAAAAATTAATAGGAATAATAGCATCTCTCAACCGCTTTATCTCCAAATCATGTGAGAAGTGCCAACCATTCTTTTAACTATTGAAAAGGGATAAAAGCCTAACTTGGAATGAGGAATGCTCGAAGGCACTCGATGAAATCAAAACCTACCTAATTCAACCTCCTATTCTCTCAATCCCAGATTGGGGGGATCCAGCTTACCTATATTCATGTTATCTGATTGTGCAGTCAGCTCGGCCTTAATGTACAAGAAAGAGGGGCACTAGACTCCTATTTATTATATTAGCAAGACTCTCCTCGAAACTGAGAAATGTTACCTTCCACTTGAGAATTTTTCATACTACCTGGTTATTGTTTCATGAAAATTAAATCATTACTTTGAATCTCACTCAGTCATAGTCATTGCCTCTTTCCCACTTAAAGCAGTCCTCAAAAAAGTTAACCTATCTAGATAAATGTCCATATAGTCGGTGGAACTCGAAAGGTTCGATATTTACTATCAACTAAGGACTGAGATAAGGGTCTAAGTACTAGAAGACTTCATCGCTAAGTTCACAGTGGAAGAAGGGCCCAACAACGAGGACTGCACCGACCAGTCAATCATCCAAGAGTTTGACCAATTCAAAAGGTGAACTCTCTATGTAGACGGAGCCTCTAATTCAAGAAGGGCAGGAGTGGGAGTCGCATTTAATTTTTCTGAAAAGACTATGATCAAGCAACAGATTGGACTTAGCTTCAAAGCATTCAACAATAAAGCCAAATATGAAGCCCTTGTCGCCAGGTTGCGTAAAGCCTTCTTTTTGGGCATAAGCCACATTGATATCTATTTTGACTCAATGTTGGTATTCAACCATGTATCAGGAGAGTACAATGTTAAAAATGAGTGAATATTAGTTTTTTTACAGGTCACACAAGACTTAGTTACTAAGCTCGATAGGGTTCACATTCAAGAATTCCCTTGGAGGAACAACAGTCATATCGATGCCTTAGCAGCTTTGGGGTCAACAGTTGAATTTGATCTTAAAAGAATCATCGAGATATAGTTCCTTGCTCAACCTAGAATTTAAAACCAAAGGTCACCCAATAAGTTTGCGCCATTTAAAAATCTCCTAGATTAATGGTCGCAATCACAGGTTATTTATAAGAGGACGTCCTACCGATTGATAAGAAATAAGCCCATCAGGTCAAAATAAAATATGCCCATTTCTATCATTCACCTGAAGGCAAACTCTATAGAAGGTCTTTCATAGGTCCTTACCTTAAATGCTTGCACCCAACTAACGTCGATAAAGTCTTATATAAACTTTATGATGGCATTTATGGAAGCCATGTAGGGGGCAGATCTTTGGCTTTTAGAGTAATCAAAGAAAGGTAGTAGTGATTATACATACAAAAAGATGCAGTCTCTTACATAAGAACATGCGAGAAGTGTCAAAAGTTCTCCCCTCTTATCCACCATCTAGTCAACAACTTAAAGTCATTAACTAGCCCATAGTCATTCGCTTAGTGGGGTTTGGACATCGTGGGCCTACTACCTAGGAAATCACAAGTATCTACCGGTTAGCACAAACTATTTCAAAAAGTGGATGAAAATGGAGCCATTACCAAACATCAAAAATACTGATATAATCAAATCCATCTAGAGAAACATTACAACTCGCTTTAACTGCCATGAATCATCGTCATGTATAATGGAACACAACCACAACATCAAGCACCACTTCAGCTCGATAGCTTACCCACAGAGCAATGGCTAGGTTGAGGCTCCCAACTAAACAGTGCTCAATGTCATGATGAAGAGGTTGGAGAACACAAAAGACATTTGGGGGGATGAGCTTACCCGCATCCTTTAAACATACCGTGCTATGCCCAGAAGCTTAATTAGGGATATGCCCTTCATTTTAGCCTATGGGATGGAGGTCATTATCCCTTTAAAAGTTATCTTGCCAACCAGGAAGACTATATTTGCCGACCAATACTTAAACGAAGAAATCATAAGGATCGAGCTTGACCTAGCTAATGAATGAAGGGAATAAGAATTAATCAAGTTATCTTTCTACCAACAATAGTTGGCCAAGCAATACAACAAAGGCGTCAACCTAAAAAGTTTCCAAATCAAAGACTACGTCCTCAAAAAAGCGCTCGACAGCAAAAAGAAGCCTTTAGATGGAAAGTTAGTTCCTAACTAGGAAGGACCATTCAAAATCATTAGAGACAATCTCCAAGGAGCCTGCCAATTGGAAAGAATGAGGGGCAGAAATATCTTGAGGGATTGTAACTTGACCAATCATAAAAATTTGTATTTTTAGCAAGTTTATTTCTCGCAAATTTCATAGCTTTGTTTCAAGTTTTGACGTTATGTTTCCTAGAATACTTTAAGATTGAATTAATGCAATTAACTTTATTTTTGTTCCAAAATGAAAGACCAATACTTTTATTTATGATTATTATTATGTATGATCAAATTTTGATCGCCGGCATAAATGCCTTGTATGATTACACTTAATCAAAGCTTTAAGGTTACACGTTTTCGTCCTAGAAAACACGAAAGCATCCAGAATTATCCAAGCCAGCAAAAGACCTAAGGGATATCCCTAGGCACTAAGAGTCCCGAATTTGGTCATCTAAAAATCCTAAATGTGTGGGCAACTCTATAACTAGGTGAATGTTTTCCAGAGTTTAACTAGGCCTAAGGTTTAATGATGACACAATATAAGTGGTAAGACAAATAAAAATCATGCTCGGCATAAAAGATGTGAAAATGCAAAACGTGGAATTAACTAAAATCTCATAGATTATTCATTTTACAAAAACTTATACCAGCAGAATTACAAAATTAACATTTACAGTCCTGGCACAAGGCATTCATCTTTGATGAGTTATCATCTCGACAACTGAAACTCTTTGTCTATCATCAGGATTTGGACCTAAGGGAGATGCCTAGGCCCTAAGCGTCCTGAATTTATTTGGCTAACAATCCTGAACAGGTGGACAACCGTACAACTTGGTGAATTTTTGCCAGAGTTTACCTATGCCTAAGGTTATGTGATGACACAATCTAAAAGGTAAGACAAATAAAAATCATGCTCGGCATAAACGATGTGAAAATGCAAAATGTGGAATTAACTGAAAATCTCATATATTATTCATTTTACAAAAACTTATACTAGTAGAATTACAAAATGAACATATACAGTCCTGGCACAAAGCATTCATCTCTGATGAGTTATCATCTCGACAACTGCAAATCTTCATCTATCGTTAGTATTTGGCCTAAACTCATCGCCACTATCATGTGCCAATAAGTAATCTTTTGCCAACTAAAAGGGATATCGTTAAGAGGGATCAAGCTTTCATTACATTCATATAGGATGAATACAAGTAGGGCACTCCACTTGGTATTAGGACCAAATCTCAAAGTATTTAGGGATCTTCATAACAGCTAGGGCATTCAGCTAACCATGCTTATTGTAACACCCCGCCCGCCCGGGGAGAGCGAACGGAGCGCTACTATCGATAAAACTAAACTAATCCACAATATAACAAGGTATAGAGCATCTAAATCCCACAATAAAACAAGAAACCACTATTCTCAATTTCTTCAAATTAATACAACAAATCTCTCGAAATAATTACAACAATCTAACTATCTCGAAAATAAAATAAATCTCCAAATGCTCTATACATCAAAATAAATACAAGTCTTCTCATCTCTTGTATTAAAAATTCTTCCCAAATAATCCTCGCTAAAATCATCCCAATTGGTCCATAGCACTCAAATCCGTGCTCACCTGCCAACTAAGAAAAAGATGGGGAAGTACACAATACGACAGGAATATGCTCAACAAAGATGTTAGCGATGAACAAAGAGCAACAATACGACTACGAATACTCAAATCAAATAATGAAAATCTCAATAGCAGTTTATCAATAAATTTCTCAACAACACATTAACCGGAGTCACCAGGCCTCACTATACCGCGCCATACTTTATCAAGTAGCCGGAAAAGGAGTCTTGGCGGGTGCCCAACATCAGTGCCATATTAAAATCTCATGACAGCGTGCTCAAAACAACATGATTAATACCTCATGAATGAAAATAATTCCAACAATTATTTTTCCAAATTTCCAAGAATTTAACAATTCAAAATATGAGTTCAATTAACAAGAATTCAACGGAATAAACACTCGCGAGATTTAGGAGCATATTGTGTAAAACCCCATACCTCAAACCACCAAAAGAACCAACATGAATCATCACATAATTCAGCCTCAAAATCTAATCACACCATCGCGTTCCTCTCGCGAAAATAATCCAATCAAGTTCTAGCCCAAACTCGAGAAAACACCAAATAAGCCTTCTAATCTAAGGTTGAAATCATGAATAAGTTTGGGGCTGTGGTTTGTATATAAAAGGGAGTAATTTTGGAGAGGTCTTCTGGTTGAAGAGTTTGAGAAAAAGTGATTTGAAAAGTCAAGCCACGAATTATTTGATATATAAAGGGTTAAGAGTTTGATTAAGAAAAGAGTTTTAATTAGATACAAACACTAGAAAATTTATTCCGGACGATCGGACCATTATAATCGCTTGAAATTTTTGCATGTTGTAGCGAACGGCGAGACAGGACTTCTGACAAAAATTCAGCTTGATCGGACGGTCGGATTTGTAAAAATATTATTTTTACTAGAGAGTTTTATGTTCCGAGGACTCTTAGAGAGTTTTATGTTTTGAGGACTCTTCTATATAATAAAATTTCAATTATAAAATCCGATTTAACTCCGATTTCTAAACCGTTTGAAATTCTCGCCTTTAAAAATAATAACCAACAAGTTTGAGCAGTAAAAAATAATTTTATCTCAAAATTTATTTTTCCTCTTTATTTTGAAAATACCCCAAAAATTACGCGGATTGTTACACTTATATGACACTTACTTAGCTTTATCTATCTTAAGGGGGCATCCACCCATTTTTCATTATAACTAGTGACCCAAACTGCACGAGGGCCCCTTTTAAAGAGATACTTTGACTTCATTATGTTGCTACCAAGGTCTAGTTTGATCTCACCATCTCTCTTTGAGTTCTCTTAAGATTTTTCTAGCTTCTCCCTTAAATAACTATCTTCATTCTACGATAGTGCCGCGAGATCTCTCGCATCCCTAACTTTACTCTTCACACTAACGGATAAACAATTTTTCTCATCAAAAGCACTTGTCATTCTATAAAAAGTATGCCAAAATAGAGATAAAAGCACTAAGAGACTTGCTACCATCATTCAGACCAAGCACTAGATCCAGGTCATCAGTCTCTAGAAAAGGTGGGACCCCTACAGTCCTATTTTCAAGCTACAAGAATAAAAAAAGGCATTTATGCATAAAAATAACAATTTCAAACATTGAGGACTTTTTATTAGACCAAAGAGTGGGGCAAGCCCTTACAAACACTCGAAAAAATTAGAATACAGGGGTGTTTGGAAGTTAATTTAATCCTAACAAGCTTTGGCCTTCTTTTTCCTTTACCTACTCTTGGGGGTTTGGGACTTTTCCTTAATCAGCATCCATTATCTCTTGATCACCCATGGCCTCTGTTTGACCGCTGACTGAGGCCTTGTCTCCTTATTAATACCTTGGTGGAGAACTTGGATCATGCTCCCTAAAAACTCGAATTCAGAAGTGACATCGGTCTTAACAAGGGTTGCATCCCAAATTTCTTAAAATTCAACTTTCGAATGAAAGTTAGTTATTTCTTGGCCTGGGAAAAGGCCTCCATGTACCCCTTATCAAGGGCATTTTTTTTGCCACTGCCAAGACACGAGGATAATCTTTAATATCCTTCTTCAATGTGTCACATTTCGTCTTCAACTTGTCAAGCTCGGCCTTCAACACGGATACCTCCAAGTCAATGAACTTCTTCTCATCATTGTATGCTTTTTTGGAAGCGACCAGAGACTCCTGATATTTATCTAAGGCCTTCATCAAGTCGTTGTTACTCTTAAGAAATTTGACACCCATGTCAATTATGGAAACAAAGTTTTTCACAAACTACAAAGATAAAACAACCATAAGTCAATGCAGAGATCAAAATAAAAAGGCAATTGAACCAAAAGTTATTCAACTAACCAGAGATGACGCATGTGTTATGTGTGAAGAAAGCTGATTGGAGGTCAGCCTATGAACCTACTCTCGATCCAGTGCCAGGACGAACCCCGTAGCAGACCAGGGGCTAAGGACGATTTTTTAGCCACTGATATGGTTTGGTGACCCTTCCCATATTAGAGGCATCCACCTTCTTAGTGGGAATAGCAAGAAGGAGTGGCTTTATCCTTTTCCTCTTTCTCCTCTATGGGAGAATCTATAAGAGTAATTATCTCCAAGGGACCTCCAACCTCCTTCATTTTGACGACCTTTGCTTTTCGAGAGGTGGGGAGGTCAGAATCATCCATAAAAGTAAGGTTTCTCTTTTTTGGAGACATACCCTCCTCCTCTGTGTCAGGGATGGTATTTACGTCCACGTATTCAAAAGAGGATGAGGTAGAAGCTCTAGAATACCCCTAACTAATTGAAGGAACTGGTATCTCAAGAATGGAATCCACGTGCCTAGTTGTGAAGCTGGATGTGGAGTTCATATATAGTCAACCAAAAAGGATGTCGACCTGGGGTGCTCTACACTTGGAACGAAAGGTCTCCTTAGCTTTCAAGCCTTAATAAGAACCCAAAAGTATCATTTTTATCCCCCCAATAGACTCACTTTAATTTTTAGTTCTCACTAATATTAGCCCTTTGTGTGTATTGTTTAACTTGTAAGTTAATACACAATTGTGGTTTCAAAATGCATAATTCAAGTCAATTGCGGAAAAAATGTGGTCAAAAGCGCTAAAGTCAAATTTTATTTAACCCGAGATAGTCAACTACCCATTAAATCCCCTCTCAAACGATGTCCCTAGCCTTCATTAACCTCCCATGTGTTGTGTGTCTGTATTTTATTATATGTGTGTATAGATATATTTTACTATTTATGTGTTATTATTATTAGTAGTAATATATACGCGTCTATGTTTATTATTATAGGTGTGTATCATTTTTATTTTGTTAGTTTGTATATTACTCTACTTTTATTTTTTTGTGTTCAAGAATAATAATTTGAGTCTCAATAAAATATACCAAGTCATCTCCCAAATGAGTTAAGATAGCATTAGAATGTTGTACCTTTTATATTAATAATGACACAATATAATATTTTAAGGGTATGTTAATTCATTTGGGAGTGATTTGGGGGTTGTAATTGGAACTCATAACATTAATCTTTAGTGATATATATATATATATAGGGAAAGGTTCACAAGTGAACCTAAAAGATGAAATTTTTAATGAACCTTAACAAAATAACACCTAACAACTCAATTAATTTTAATTCTTATGTTGTAATTGGTCCGCGCCAGCGGCAACAGACACGTGTGTCGATCGATCCACAACCACCCCGCTCGCCCTCAACCCCCAACCCCCATGGCAGCCCTGCTGCCATAAGGGCTGCTATAAGGGCTGCCATGGTGATGGTGGTGGTTGGGGTTGGGGATCAATCGACACGTGTGTTTTTGACCGCTGGCGCGGACCAATTACAACACCGAAATTAAAATTAATGAGTTGTTAGGTGCTATTTTGTTGAGGTTCATTAAAAAGTTCATCTTTTAGGTTCACTTGTGAACCTCTCCCTATATATATATATATATATATATATATATATATATATACACACACACTCACACATTGTATATATACTATATATACACACGCGCACACACAGCTACTATATAATACATATATATATAACACACTATATATATAGATATACACACACACACACACACACACACACATGCACTAGTAGAATGCCCATGCTTGAAGGCACATAATTTTTTTTAAGGTATTTAATGTGTAAATAGTTTAAGTCATAAAATTTTTTAACAACACAAATGTGTAAACAATTTAAAAAATTCGGGCAGAGTTCCCTTCGTTTATTGGACTATCCATCATATTTAAGAAATAAAAACTACACCACCAACAACAATACTAATAGTTCGTCTTGGACCTCTTATAAACAACATCGTAGACATCAAATACTGATTTACATTATAAAGTTTTTTTACAACATATGTGTAAGCAATTTAATAAAATTGGGCAGAGTTTTATTTATTTATAGGACTATCCCCCCTATTGAAGAAATAAAAAATACTCCAACAACAACAATACTAATAGTCCTGTAAATAAATTGGTTATACATGTATACAAATTTGTTATAACAAAAGAATATTGATAACACCAAGAGAGGTGATGATCCTCATGATTTAGGGTTCTAATTTAGGTTAGTGGCTCTTCATGTTTCCTAGTCCGACACGATATTTTCTAAAACACCTGCGAGGCAAACAAATGGAAAATTAAAATTAACCAAATGAAATATTTGTTAGTCAATCCAATAATATATCCACTACTAAAAGATAAAATTTATTATATTAAATATAAACACAACACACATATCACTATAAAAGTACAGAGCTTCCCCTAAACAAAAACAATATATAAACAAGCAACTTAAAACATATGAATAAATTAGTTCTTAAATAACAAAAAATTGTTCAAATTGTATAATTATGAATCCAAATAAAAGAGAAGATATAAAGTGTAGTCGAGATAATGAAATATCTTAACAATTAACAACTTATTTTTCCACACATTGCCAATGTTTATATGTCCATCGAAACGAAGGTCTGACTTGCTTACAACATACTATCACAACACCACTATGAAACTACAGAGAGGATTTTGATATAAATTTCATCTAAGATAAGTCAATATAAATTTTAGATTGATAAGAGAGGTTCATGTAATTATTTTAATAAGACTTAGAAGATAAAACAAGCCTTATATTGGAATACAGTTTTTCCCTTTTCCTCATCAACCATACACAACATTAGTTACATGAAATTACTAATGATAATTTGGAGAAATATTTCCAATTAACATGATAATTAAGAAGATTTCTTTTAACTAGTCAAAATACAACGTCAAATAGAAGTGTGATTAGAACGAGAAATAAGAGAAACTTACTTTGAAGATATCGATCTAGATTGCCATCTTGGTTGAATACAAAACTTTCATTGCCAATTGGATGACATTATGAAGCACAACACCTCTCAATCTCTACAACTGAGAAGCTAAGTGTAGTAGGAGCCCACTTCCAACCAATTCACCATAAAAAATCACTTCCTCTTGCTTGATTACATATTAACTCTTTAAAAAATTATGGATTGCTTCAATGTCGTAGTATGTATTAAACTCCGAAGACTATCACAATCAACGAAATAATCACTCGTTATGGATATAAATAAAGAATTTCAACTGGAGAGGGAGTGAATTGCAAAAAAACCTTGAAGCTGTGCATTGTCTTTATAAGACACTCTCCTAGGAGGACCTAAACTATGCATTTTGTTGCAAAGAACCTTGTGTCATAAAAACATCATTTTTGTAAATGTAATGTCCCTATAAAGGAACCATTAAACAAAATAAAAGTCTAAAGTGCGTACGTTTGCTTTAAAAAATGCATAGGGGTGAGGAAGTTTGCACTTTCCCCTTGGAAAACTAATTATTCATACAAACTCAAAATCCTATTTAGTATTGGAATCTCATGTGTGTTATAAGTTTACTTTCAAGGTAAATAGAAACTATTATACAAAAATTTATGATGGAAACTTACTTACCTTATCGATCGATGCTCCATATCCCGAATAATCATAGTTGCAATATGGAATAAAGTATCATATTAATTGGTAAAAAAATATGGTCACTTGTTTTCTATATTAAGAGCCACAGATATGCAGTTGAATTTCCTTTATTTCATTAATAATTATATCACTACTAAGCAGATTTCATATGGGGTTAGCTTTCCCCATTTCAATTCAACCCTACTGTCATCTCTGTGAAAAGTGAGCAGACCAAAAAAAATTCATCAAACAAAGAATACAATACATGTTCAATAGAAAAGAATTAATTAAATATAAGCAATAATGGGAAAACAGACAGGAGAAGCATCGAGAAGTAAAGCACATCCATGTAGCAGTAGGAAATTCATTATTTTTTTGTGTATGTTATTTTAATAAATCTATACAATCATCCAGTTTTTCCTAATACTTAAATTATATTCCAATGAAAGGGGCAAAGAGAAATAAGTTTTACTAACTATGATATTTGGTAACACTAAGACAACGGTGTGTAACAGAGGTATCACGTATAAGAGACTAATATCAACAAAACATGTATAGTTGAGTGCCAATCTAGAACTATTTCTTAAAAACACAACCAATACAAAATTAGTAAGGCCAAAGCCCATGGCCAATAGTATGCCTCCCAAACCACCATTAAAAACACATAAAACACTAAATTAGTAAGGGAAAAACCTAAATACACATAATATATAACTACTAAAGAACATATTACGTAAAAGGTTTTTAGTTTTTAGAATAAAAACAGTCATCCATTTGTTATAACATTTACTAAATACTAAAAACATATTTTTCCCTTAAAAATATGGCAAAAAATCTCATTTTACAAAAGAATGTTAGAAGGCATTTTATACACACCAAGATTACTATTGGTGAAGGAGATGCCCATAAATTGGTGAAAAAGTATGATATGTAAAACAAAATAATCGGTGAGGAGAAGCTCTACAAAAAATCATAAAATCAAGACATAAAACATCATAACGGAGTTATAGCCAACATCATTACAAACCGTATCTACTAAATCTCATAAAATCAAGACATAAAACATCATAAAAATTAGAGATGGTTATCGAATTTTTAAATGAGTGATCAATGCACCTAATACTCAAATATACTCACAGGTATCAACACTTTTTAGCATTTGAGTAATGTTCTAACGGTCACACATTTCAAATATTTTTAAGGTTTCCTATCCTTTGTAACCCCCGTACAAACACATAAAATCTAACCTAAACCTTTATTTCTATTATGTTAATAAAAAAATATTATCATGGTTTTCAAACAATTTCACTAAAAAACTCAAATTATAAGTGATACCTCAAGTTCAAGCACAAAACAAATATAATAGTACCTAGTTTCTAGGAAAGAGAAACATTAACATTATAAACAATAAATGGTCCCAAAACTAATATATATAAAACGGGCATTAATAACTACAAATTGTATATAAAGACATTCAAATAAATAAGTAAAATATACTATTTGTAAGGAGTAGATTGTTCTGTGTAACTAGGTTTTAAAGTAACCAAACTAAACTATTAAAATAAATCTCAACATGGATACACTTGAGATTAGAAAAAAAACTCCAACAAAAAAGTTTTTCCTTGAAAATAAAGATACAATTGAAAAATACCACATTCATGCACACAAACAAAATAAAGATATAATTTAAGGATACAACAATCACCAAACCCGGGAAAATATGTACTAACTATTATTCGAGGGGGGAATGAACATAATATTAGGGGAATTCGATGTGGAACTGAAAAACAACAATTACAACAAAATGTCTCAATAAAACTCACCAAAAAAATAAATGTATTTAAACACTGCCTTTAGCTCCGCATCCCATAACATGTGCTAATGTGTACCATCATTTTGGTATTTGATAACTTAATAGAAAATGCAACTGAAATTTTATTTTGAAAAGGAAAACGTGTAAATGCTGCATAAAAATACTACCATTTGTACGTATGAGGAGATTCTCAAAATATTATTACTAATTTCTCTACCTGAGTTCCAATACACATCCAACATCATTAACGAACATAACTCAATAAAAAAATTGAAAGCCTTATAAAGTGTGAAGTATTGAGGCTCAAAGCAGCCAACGGAATGCAATTCATAGAAAGTATAATTTTCCAGTCCTAATAAGCACAAAAACACATTTTTAAAATTCAATACCAGTAGTAAGGTGTCTATTCCAAGACCATATGCATACGAAAGCCCATCCTCTCACTCCCATCCATAAGCAAATTAATAAATCCAAATGACACACAACTAACTCAAAAAAATTATTATTTAACATAATCCGTTGCACTCTAACATCCATATATTTAGTTACTTTAGTTGTCATGAAAAAATGAATTAGACATATCATATAGTAGTAAAATAAACATATATTAGCATACATAATTCATATATTTAAAGATACAAGACCAATGTAATAGAATAAACAAAACTAAAAACCACAATAGTACTAAATCTAATGTTGGTTTCAGTAGTAAGAGCAAATAGAGAGAACCCTCAAAGATTAGGGTTTAAAAGTTGATTTGAACCCCAAAAAACACAAAATTCCAATCAGAGATAGAATGTATACCTGATTAGGTTTCAACCTGAAAAAAATAAACACCAAAACAAAAAATTAAATTAGCAAAAAGTTAAATTTGAACCAAAAATACAAAAATCTAAGACAGATTTAAGAGAGGGAGAGAGAGAGAGAGAGAGAGAGAGAGAGAGAGAGAGAGAGAGAGAACCTAAAATCAGCAATACCCACTCCATGCTTATCAAGTTCAAATCAATAGAAGAAATTAAGAGATAACAAACTATTAATGAGCAAAGACAAATCTATAACAACACACACCTATTGTTCTCAAAAAGTCATTCCCCCAAATTTCATACCCCCAAAACCTAAAATTGGTGAGCAGTGAGAAATTTAAGCATACATTAGGGTTTCAAAACACTAATTGTGGTATTGTTTAGTAGTTGTCGCTCACACTCTAAACAAATCGTCAAATTAAAATAACAAAAAAAAAAGTATGAAGATTGTGTGAGGAAGGGTTATGCACAAAGCATGGATATTTACCTTAAGGTTGTAAGGACGTGAGAGAAGAAGTTGTAGAGTGTAGCTGTGACTTGTGAGAGGAAGGGTTATGCATATAGGTAGATGGGGAAAAGTGGAGAGGTAGAAAGCATGTGATGGTAACATGGACAAAAGTGTTAGAACTAAAGTGAAGATGTCAAACAACCCCCAATTTGCACTCTTGGTTTGAATACACACACACCATGGATTCATCTCAGCCCTCCATTTCTTGGATTGTTGACTTCATCCCCAGCCCTAACTATCTTATCCCACTTTTGGAAAAGTAACACACTTCTACTCCTTATTATATATATATATATATCCCAGCTCTCTCTCCTTGCCTTCCAAACCCAACTAGGCAAGCGTTAACCAACACACCCAGCTCCAATCTGAGTCAGCCCCATGCCTAAAACCCATTGCAAGCCACTCCCTCTCCCTTGTTGTCTTTTATACGCGACATCCTTACAAACCCAACTGTGAATTCTCTCTCTAACCCGACCTCCTAACCACCAACCCGAGACCCACCACATGTTCTTCCCCGCACACTACACAACTTCGTATACACGATTGCAAATGTGGACTATATTGAGATATCCCCCACTCCCTCTCTTACCCAACACACCCAACAAACCCATACCAAGTTATCCCCTCACATTCTATTATCTTCCCAACTACACCCAGCAAATCCGAAAAAGAAGAGTACCATTCGGCACACATTTTCTGGTGAAAGACACCTCATGACTTTCTTTCTCTCTTTCTCTCCTCCTCTTTAACCCATATACACACAATATATATTCGGATGGCAGAGTGGAGAAAGAGGGGTCGAACAAAACCAAAAAAAAAGGAGATTTTTTAGCTTCGTTTGGTAGTGTCATATTTTTTTTATAATTAAATGATATATAAAAACCAAACAACTTAAGGGAGCGAAACTCGTATACAGGGAGTATACAACACAATCAAAAGCAAGGCAAGAGACCAACAACCTGGTCCCCCCCAAAACTGTAATGTCTCAAAGAAACCACCAACTCAAGCACCAATGGAACTTCCACCCCAACAACACACGAAGAGGACACAGTACAAACCGAACTTTTACCACACAAACAAACCAAAAAAAATGAACAACCACGGACTCCACCCAAACAAAACCACCAACCAAAGCAAACATAGCACCCAGGGTGGAGAGGGTGGACAACAAGAACCTACGCCCTCCTATAACCTCTTATTTTCTCGAAGAGTAATCGTGCCTTATCCTCATTCCCCTCGAAGGTTACCTCGACCATCTTACTCCAACCACCTATAAAATTCTCTACCCACCCCACCGATTCTCTTCCCATCACTCCCCATCTCCCTCTCCAAAGGCGGCTTCCTGTCTAGGTATATTGATATCCACCTCAAATTTTAGGATCGGTCACATTAGTATAAACAAAGACTTTGCCTCCTCCTCCCACCTCCCATGACTCGTCCGAATCATTCTCAGACAAGTCCTTACCCTCCACGCTACCAAGCTCTGAATTTTCATAAAATTGATCCGTAAACACATTACCAGAAATCCCCACACCACTAGTGTCTCCATAATCATGACAGGATTGAGCCCCTACTCTCAAACCATGCACCACAGACCCCCTTTCATGAGAACCCCCAAAATTTAAATGATTATGAATAGAAATGTTATTTGGGACAAGTTCCAAAATAGGTTTAGCATATGTGACCCCCGTCTCTACTGCACGCTTAAGAACTTTCACACTACCCACTTTTCCCTTCTTCTTATTTTTTTTGCTCTTCGCCTTTAAATTTCTACTCAAAAACATCTTTGTAACACCTTACCCGAATTCAGACAAGGTCCCCCTATATTAAAAGGGAAATTACTTGCCACGCCTTTAAATTTCTCTGTTATGAATATCATCAAGACTGATCTTCAGAACCGCATGGGGGATGCTTGGTTGAGTGATACTTGCATAACATACATTGAAAATGATGTGTTTGATGTAATTTCTAATGATGTAATCGTGAATCGTTTTCAAAAAATGAAAAATCGTAGAGGAATTTTATAAAATGTAATAACAACGATCTATTTTGTATAAACTTACATTAATATCATTTTGTAATGATGTTTTATTTTTCAAATCATTGTAATTCATTTATTTATATAATAATTATATGCAGTTAAAAGATTATTATAAGTACTCCTAAAAAAAATCGGGGGCGGGCTCGAAATTTCCCTTACGTGTCCAAGCCACTAATTATTCCTGGCTCCACCACTGGATGTATATATACTTGGGGATTTAGGACATATTGTGATATTTATTCTAGAAATAGGACAACAAACATTTTATTTCCATTTTTAGTCCCTTTTTTTTAATAAAGCCGCTGGCACGGACCCATATCCATAAAACGTTAACCAATCACAGCATGCCACGTCAGCGGATAATTTAAAAATAGGGACTAAAAATGGAAACAAAATGTTTGTTATCCTAAATTCATAACCAATATGATTTTTAAGTCCTAAAAGTGCATAATCTCTCTCTCTCTCTCTCTCTCTCTCTCTCTCTCTATATATATATATATATATATATATATATATATATATATATATATATATATATATAAAATAATGCTCTTGTGCTGATCCGTCTGCATTTTAAAAGTGCGAACCGGACATGTGTCACCTCGCGGTGAGCCTAGAAACTATCGGTTAAATTATAGGCGCACTCTCTCTCCTTTCTTGGCTCACTGTCAGGTGATACATGTCCAGTCCGCACTCTTAAAATGCGGATCAGTATGTACAACGGCTGTATTATGTGTGTATATATATATACACATACGCTCTTACTCTTACCCAACCCGACTCTATCTCCTCACCTTCCAAACCCAGCCATGTAACCCTTAGCCAACACACCCAGCTCCAACTCAAGTCATCCCCATGCCCGAAACCCATTACAAGTCACTCCCTCTAGCTTGTTGTCTCTATTACCCGACAACCCAACAGACCCAGCTTTCGGTTTTCTCTCTAACCCGACCTCCTAACCACCAACTGAAGACCCACCTCATGTGTTTACCCCACACGCTGCACATCTTCTTATACAAGCATTCAAATGTAGCCCATACTGAGATATGTCCCATACTCCCTCTCTCACCAAACACACCCAACAAACTCATACCAAGCTGTCCCCTCACACTCTTTTATCTTCCCAAAGACACCCAACAACTAGGAAAAGAAGAGTACCACCCAACTCACCTTCTTTTCAGGGATGTAGCCAGGAATTCTTGTTAGTGGGGGCTAATTTAGTGGTCATTTTTGGGGGTTCGGGGGCGGGAGCCCCCGAGCCGAATTTTTTGAGGTTATTTTTTAGTATTTGACAAAAATAATGTAATTTATTTAATCTAATGGAAAGAGAAATAAATATTTAAACGAACATTTCGGCCCCAAATTTAAACCAACAGTATCCTTAATTCTCCTCTAAAATTAGTCCTAAAGTAAAAACCAACAACAACATTAAAGCAAGGTCTAACAAACATTAACATTATAACCCTAAAACAAACAAGTAAATCCTAAAATAGTTTGTAATATCAAAGTTTCATAATATCATTCAACCCCAAATAGTTTGATTTGTTAGGTTTAAGTGGTAAAAGGTTTTCTTTATTTCAAGATATACCCCAATTTCGTATAATTTACACCTAAATTTTGTATAAGCATATATATATAATTATTTTTTTTCTAAATCTCTGTGGGGGCTACAGCCCCCACTGGGCCTTAAGTGGCTCCGTCCCTGCTTCTTTTGGTGTAGGACACCTCACGGATTTCTCTTTCTCTTTCTTTCCTGCTCTTTAACCCATATACACACACAATAAAGAGCGATTCTAGATGGCCCGTTTGGCAACCGCCTGGCGACCGCATTTCACCCTTTTTTTTATTTCTTATTCTTTTGTTATAAACAAATGCTATAGAAACAGTTTTTTATATTAAAAAAATAATTTTTTTAACACTTTTTAATTTATAAATAATTTTTTATATTAAACAGTTTTTTTTTCAAACAATATAAAAAAAACAATTTGTTGAATGTGGATCGGCATCAGCGGCACTAATTATTTGCGATATTTTTTTAAGAAAATATCGCGATTAATTATTGCCGCTGGCGCGGACCCACATTCAATAAATGATGTGGCTCCAGGAATGTGAGCCCGCACCAGCGGCACTAATTAATCACGATATTTTTTTCAATAAAATATCGTGATTAATTAGTGTCACTGGTGCGAACTCATATTCAACAAATGATGTGGTCCGGGAATGTGGGTCCGCGCCAACGGCACTAATTAATCTCGTTATTTTATTCTAAAAATATCGCGATTAATTGTTGTCGCTGGGGATGACCCACATTCAACAAATGTTGTTGTCCAGGAATGTGGGTCCGCGCCAGCGGCACTAATTAATCGCAATATTTTATTGAAAAAATATCGCAAATAATTAGTGCCGTTGATGCCGACCCACATTCAACAAATGATGTGGGCGCGGGAATCTGAGTCTGCGCCAACGACACTAATTAATCGCGATATTTTATTAAAAAATATTACGATTAATTAGTACCACTAGCGCGGACCCACATTAAACAAATGATGTCGGTCCGGGAATGTGCGTCCTCGCCAGCGACATTAATCAATCACAATATCATGTTAATAAAAAATTAATTTATTTATGAAAAAAATATATTTTTTAATTTTAATAAAAAATTGTTTACTTAAAAAAAACTATTTTTTTATATTAATAGGAAAACCGTTTTTTTTATATAAAAAATAATTTTTATATTAATTGTTATAAACAAAACACTAAGAAAGTTAAAAAAAAAAAAGGAAACAAAAAAAGAAAAAAAGGATGTGGTCCCAAGGCGGTACCTTTTGGCGGTTCACCTATAATTTCCCCACAGTAAATATCTGGATGTCAGAGACGAGAAAGGGAGGCCGGACGGAACAAAAAAGGACCTCCAAGTTTTGATTTAGTTTGATAGTGTCATTTTAGGAGTAGCGTAGTGTGATTAGTTCTTTTATAATTTTTGACAGTTGATAATCAGGAAAAATATTTTGTTAGAGATGAATTGTGAGTTGCGTGATAAATTTTCATAATATTATTAGTGTAACTCATATTTTTTAAGTTTATTTTTATGAAGATCTGAAAGTTGCAAGGAGACTTGATATATTTTCTTTATTTTGCATTTCGACAAGACTTTGTATAAAATTATTTTAACACTTTATGTGTAATTTTACCCATACGGAAGGATAATCTCCTATTCAATGGGAGAGATGAAGCCTCCATTGTCTTATTTTATTTATTTATTTTGTAATTTTTGACTTTATTATACTTTTTTGAAAATAAATATATATTAAAATGCATTTCGAGAGAAAGCATTGGCTCATGACATGCTTCGAGAGAAGGTGATTTATTTTTGATGAATCAAAAAATTCCCCTCCAATGAAAAATAGAATGATCTTGTCATTGAGAAAGAACCCAAAATTTTTACTACATTGTTTTCTTAAGAATCAAACTAAAGATAGGATTTTCAGAAGTTAAATATTATTTTAGAAATTTCTAACCCTAAAACTAATTTTTAAAGACTAAAAATAATTTTCAAAATGATTTGTACCGAGTAGTTTATTAGAAAAGTTTTAGTCTTATTTTTTAGAGTTGTGTGAAAGTTTGAAATTAATTTTCTAAAAAAATTATATTTATAACATTTGCGATGAGTGTCAATTTGTGATTTAAATAAATCTTGGAGCATTCTAAAATTAGAAGTTGCTTAATTAAAAAAAATAATTAAGCCATGAAAGTGGGTTCTCAAAACTTATTTTTCTCATATTTCACTCACTTAATACATTTATTTTGTTAGTTTAGTTTAGATTTCTCCCCATTTAGTTAATTAGATTAATTATCCCTAAAAATAACATTTTTAAAATCATACATGTCTTCATTTTGCTCTTGGCCTCATTAAGAAGTTGTATTGATACCCCTTACTTACCATATACATATTTTAGTGTATTTTGTAGATCAGGAGGGTTTTTTAGTTGTCGAGTCTTTACAACAACATAACGATAAACACAAAAGACTAATTATCAATAAGATCTTCATGATTAAAATGAGAATGCTCAATTTTCTTTGACTCGGCTAAAAAAAATAGATAAGAAATTAACTATTAGTATTTATTTCATCCAATCATTAATTAAAAATGATATAATTTGAGGAAAAAGTATTGTCAACCTATTTTCCTCCCCTCGGTAGGGCATAAAACCCCCATGTATGATCATCACCTTCAGGAATGTGTGGATATTACTAATTTCTTGGAATGAATCCTTGACACCAATATCCCTTATTAGAATCAAGAAAATTAACAACTAAGATCCTATCTGCTTTTCTTTCCTTACAATTAAAGACGTTGTCATTCGTCTTTTACCACAAATAGCAATATCTGGTTTTTTAAATCCCTATTTGAATTTCGTAGAGTTCATTTATTATCTGAACAACATTAACAATCCTCCATGAGTTTGGAGAACACTGGGTAGTGACCAATTTGCAAAACTCTAAAGAATATTTGATTGGGGAAAAACATTATACCCCCCCAACTACCAAGATAGTATAGATCTAGTGACCACCTTCAATGCTATAGCAATCGACTAATATATCAGCACAATCTACAATTACTTGGTAAGGAATGGAGCCCCTAAATTCAACTAAAAGTATATCACTCAGGAAATAAACCATTTTTCTTAAGTACAGAAGGAACAGGCGACCAAATGAAGAAAGTTAGAGTATTATTGCAAGAAAATCAAAAACACGAGAGAAAAGGTAACTTACAAGTGGATAAGTTTGCTAAAACCTCCGGTTATTTGAATAGTTGAAGTGATGGACCAAAATAACAGTTGGAAGCTTTTGATAGCTTAGTTCAAATTTTGAGGTATTTCAACATTTGAAACAGAACCCAAAGATCATAATTGATAGAGGAGTTTTAGTTTTTGAGTGGGCTTTTTACCTATGCACCCCACTAATATGGGAAATTTCAAGCCTTCCCTTCAAGGGACCAACGGCCAGAATAGAGCAAAACCATCATCTAAGAATTTTTTTTATAGATTAAAAAAATCCACCATCTCAAACTACAATTAACCACCTCGGTTGACCAATTTATTTCTTAACCTCTCTGCCCCATTCATGTTACGGAGCCTTAGGGGCAATTGTGGGATAATTATCCAAATAGCTAGAATAATTCATGTTGAATGACACTTGTCCAGCATAATGAGATATAAATTAGTAACTCAAA
This sequence comes from Sambucus nigra, assembly GCA_949130495.1. Classification (NCBI taxonomy): domain Eukaryota; kingdom Viridiplantae; phylum Streptophyta; class Magnoliopsida; order Dipsacales; family Adoxaceae; genus Sambucus; species Sambucus nigra. Next base: position 388,855,705 of record OX422212.1, read on the forward strand.
ATAATAATGAAGAAGAGTCCCATCAACGAGGATCTCAGAGAAAGATCGGGATGATTAAGTCGTAACTCCATCAGAGTTCCTTGGATGGCACCATCTCTTCTTCCCCTATAAATGTTACCCTTACCTCAGGGAAAAGAGGCATGTAATTATTGTTATTAAAAGAAAAATAATAAGAAATGAGAAACACCTTGTGGACGTAGGTCAATGTTGAACGACATAAATACTTGTGTCGTGTGTGATTATATAACTAGTTTTATTTTGTTTGGTATTAAGTATTTAGGATCATTCATTCTACGATAATTTCACCAATATTTTGATATTAGAAATGTTATAAACAATTGTTAATGTCAAAGATGAAAAACATTTATAAAAAAAAAGACGTTAAAGTGTAATGGGAGAGAAATTGTTGACATTAAGTTTCTTCTATGTTCAAGGGTGGATAAGTGGGTAGAACCGAGATAGTGGTGGTGGGAATTTAATAGATTTAGTTTTTGCAAATATTTTATTTCTCTTTATATTTTTCAATTTTAGGTAATAAAATGTGCCCTAAGGGAACATGTTATCATGACCCTATTAATATTAATGAAAAGTTTTTTTAGAAGATGTCTTAAAATTGATTATTACTATTTTAGATAACCTAAGTTACTTTTATTTGAAGACTCTTAATAACTTGTTTTAACGAAATAGTTTGGCTATTAGAGACTTAGACATGTAATCGATATAGAGTTTAGCAAGAGAAATAATAAACCGCGGTAATCACATATGTACTCGGAAAAAAAATTAGTGGAGGAAACAACCGAGTGTGGTCTCTACACCATAAAATAAAATAAAAAAGATCGACAAAATAAGAACAAAATCATAAAGACCTATATGAGAGTTGTAATCTGGTATGGACGTCTTTGTGCACCCCTTAATTGTAGATGTTGTGTTTCCTTCTTCAACGTCTTCGGAATCTCTCCAACAATCCAAGTGGACTTTAGTGTGTATGTTCGTGTTTGAAAACGGGTTTGTGTTAAGAAATAAGATTTAATCACTCAGGAACAATGTATAACCAATCCTAAATGATTTACAATGTTTCTAAGAAATAACACAATAATCTAGCGAGAGGCTAGATTTAACAAAATATTTACCCTTACATTTTATATTAATATAAATTATTGAGAAACTTCTATTCAAATTGATAATATTGCAAAATATAACAGGAATCTAAGAATTGTTTTCAACATTTATTTACAGAATATATTTGAACAAATTCATGACTAGCATAAGTAGATCTAAAACCTTGTTCAATATTCTCAAAAATACTTTTAGATTTACTGAGAATTAAAGTCAATAATCATTTTGGCATAAACATTAGAGAAAATATAACTAGATTTAACAAATAATAAACCCTAAACCTAGATCCAATCTATATTCACTTAAATCTAAACATGTTGAATCATAAAAAATAGTTTTGGAGCAAAAGCATGTATGAATCTAAGTGCGAGTGAGAAAGTGGGTTCTATAAGTGAAAGAATGTATGATCTCGATTTGAGATTTAAAAATGGAGGTTTGTAAATATCTAAAATAAGATCAATAATTAATCTATTGGAGAGATTTTTAAACTCCTTTGAACCGATTAACCAAACAGTGAAACCGTCTAACTTCTTCTCCTCTCTTTTTCCTCACAATATTTTTCACTCATTTTCTCTCTTGTTTTCTTTGGGTCGAAAAGCCTTACTAGCACTATTTTTCTTACTTTTTCTATTCTCTCTCTCTCTCTCTCTCTCTATATATATATATATATATATATATATATATATATATATATATATATATATATATATATATATATATAATATCTCTTTTTCTTCTCCTTTCTCTCTCTCTCTCTCTCTCTCTCTCTATTTATATATCTATCTATCTACCTATCTACCTATCTCTATCTATCTGTCTATCTATCTATCTATCTATCTATCTATCTATCTATCTATCTATCTATCTATCTCTTATTGCAAAAGTTCTTAAAATGAAAAGAAATAGGTGTTTTTATAGCTGAGAGACAAAAATTATATGCTCCCGTTAAGATATTTTAAAATGGACGGTTGAGATGAAAGTAACCGGTTGATTAAAAAACACAAATGGCTGAGAATCAAGCGCTTTATTTAAGCTGACTAGTTACAAAAAGGTTTGTCTGGTAAACATTTCCTATTGGTCAGTCACCACCCCACCCGGATCATGGTACTACACTTTTAATCAATACCTTATCAACGGTTCATAATGATTCTCCAAAACAAAGAAACAAAAGAAACACGGATCCTCGTAAATAGCAATCTAATGGTCAAGATTGCAAAACATGTTAAATTCGATGGTGATTAAATTGAGTGTTTGTTCTCTGAGACGGTTTTAAAATTGATTCGTGTGACATAAATAAACGACCCAGGTTAAAGGTTAAGAATGGTATCAGTGCATCGTAGGAAGCCACTCAATATATATATATATATATATATAACTTACAAAACTTATGTATGTCATATGAAAGTGCGGAAGCCCCCAATTTTTAAATTCAAATATAATGAAATGGTTCAAATTTTAATTTTAAAAATTGGGGGCTTCCGCACTTTCAAATTATTTCGTTAAAGATCTTTTAATTTTAAAAATTGGTATCAGAGCCAAAGCGATAAATTATTTCGTTAAAGATCTTTTAAATACTTTTTGGCTAAAATGGAATTTTCCCCATTTTCAAAATTTCTTATTTTCGCTGGTTCAAACTACGCGTATTGGAAAGCGCGAATGAAATCGGCACTAAAATCTATCGATGAGAGAGTTTAGATGTCTGTTGTTAACGGGTGGTCCCCACCTACTCATTTAGTAGATAATGAGCGTGTTCCCAAAGCCACCGATAAATGGAGTGAGGGTGAATTTAAACTTTCTAACTTTAATTCCCGAGGTTTAAATGCCTTATTTAGCGTTGTCACACCAGATGAATTCCGATGCATTATGACGTGTGAGACCGCTAAAGAAGCGTGGGATATTTTGCAACTCACTCATGAAGGTACTAGTGTCGTTAAAGCTTCAAAACTTCAAAACCTCACCACTCAATTTGAAACTATCAAAATGAATGAAAAAGAAACTTTTGATGAATTTTATGCTAGACTTTCTGATATTGTTAATTCATCTTTTAACTTGGGAGAGAAAATACCCGACAACCGAGTTGTAAAGAAAATTTTAAGGTCCCTTCCCGATAGATTTATTCCAAAAGTGACCGTTTTAAATTCTTTACCAACTTTAGCCTCTACGAAATTAGAAGAGCTTGTAGGTGATTTACAAACCTATGAACTAGACATGTTCCCCTCTAAAACTGAAAAGAAAATTGAAAAGGACGTTGCTTTAAAAGCCCGAAAAGAGGTCAAACAAGTAGTAGAGAGCGAGAGTGATAGTGATTCGGAAGACATGACTTTGTTTGCTCGTAAATTTAGAAAATTTCTTAAATTTAACAAAGATAAATTTAAAAATGATTTTAAGAAATTTGAAACTTCTAAGTATGACAAAGTCGAGAAGATCCCTAAACCTATTAATGAAAATTTAAATAGGGACGAGTCAAATAGGTGTTTTGGTTGTGAGCTTTATGGCCATAGGGCTTTTGAGTGCCCCACTAAACTAAGGAAAGAGGGTAAGCGACCCATTTCATATAATGTGACCCTTAGTGATAGTGATAAGGAAGAGGGACCCGATTCCCCCACTAAGCCCAACTTTATGGCTTTTATGGCTAGTCATGTGAGTGATAGTGAGAACTCGTCGATTGATGAAACTTTAACACATAACACTTCCGAGGTTAAATTTTTTGATTCCCTTGTTTTTTATGATAGTGAGAGTGGAGAAGAAAGAGAGAGTGAAAATGAAGAAGAGGTTAATGTGAGTGAACTTCAAAATGCTTTTCAAGAACTTTATAAAGAATCTATTAAATTGAAAAGAGTTAATTTGAAGTTAGAAGCTAGTTTAAAAGAACGTTTCAAAGTCGTTGATAATAGCATGTTGGTTGAAGACCTTAGGAGACGAGAGAAAACTCTTCTAGAGAAGCTTGAACATATAGAAGGCGAGAGAGATAGCCTTAGGGGTTTAATGAAATCCTTGAAAAAGGAGATTCTTGCTTTTGAAGAGCGAAATGTTTTATTAGAGTCTAACATTTTAGAATTGCAAAATAAATTAAAAGACTCTAGTAATGTCAAATTTGATTTAGAGTGTCGTTCGGAAAAATTAGATAAAATATTAGGAACGGTCCAAATTAAAAATGACACTTGTGGTTTAGGCTTCAATACTTGTAATGAATTTACTCATAACGCCAAAACCAATGTTTTAAGAGAATCTACTAGGAAAGTCTTTAGAGATCACTCCTTAGGTAAATCTTTTCGACATGTTTTTACTTGTACACATTGTGGTCGAAAAGGTCATCTTAGAAAATTTTGTTTTGATCTTAAACGTATTCCTAGAAAATCCCAACGTAAAGCAACCAAGGTAGTTAAAATTCCTACACCCCAAGATAGTCATTCTTCATTAATTTGGGTTAAGAAATCCGACTTGGTTGCCTTGCAAAATGAGGTTTTTTATTCTCATTTACTTTCACATGCTTCCTTCCTTGCTAAATCTAAAATATGAATGTGTTAGTGTTTGCATACTTTAGCTTTTGTACTTCATGCTATATTCACATGCTAAATGTATGCTTGTTTAATCATTTTCTAGTCTATGCTCCATGCTTATCACATGCTAGAATTATGATTTTTGTTTATCTTTTGTATTATATTTCCTTCATTTTGATTGCATTAATTGAAAAATACAAAAAGATTTGTGTTTATCATTTGGATTTTATCTCTTGGTAATTTAAGCTTAATAAAAAAATTCAAATGATTTTTCTTTGACTTTTGAGTATATATTATTTACTTTGGTTAAAAATTTCAAAAACTCAAAAAGATTTTATTTTGTGTGTAGTTTAGTTTGACACACTTTATGTGGCATACACTTGTGTTTGAATTCCTCCTTTAATGCTCCCACGTGGCTAGAACTTTTGGTTTAGATTGTCAATCCTTAAAATGTTCTTTACCATATTTTTTATGGGGAAGTTTAATTTTGTGTTGGTCAAATGGATTCTATTTTTATATGCCTCTATTCACACATGCACGAGCTCTTTTGAAATTTTAAATTCATATGTATATTTGATCTATGTGAGGTGTTCTCCTACCAATCTTGTCATCTACATATTTGTGACTTAGGAGGACTAGTGCATGTCAAAATCCGTTGCATGTGAGATTTGTGTGAAAAATGAAAACATGATAAATAAAAATGTGCACGGGGAAGGGCTCCGAAAGGACTAAGTGATCCTTTGCGATTATAAGCCACCGTTTTGAATGGACCTAAAAGAAATACGTGGTCCAAAGGCCTAAAAATAGAAAATACGGCATTAACAAGAAAAATAATTTGCCAAGGCCTATGTTTGATTGATATATTCATTCAAATTTAATATAAATGCATATTGAGGGAGATTGGATGGTATATCAACGGTTTGCACAATGTCCGTTTATCCTAGTTGCGTATTTCATGTCATGACTCTATTGGTTTGTAGAATCATCAATATGCTAGGCTTGTATGCATTGTGTATGTTTGTTCATTGAGTTCAATTTATATTGTCACATGAGGTTATATTCAAATGTGATGAAGTTTGCAATCAATTGAGAACTCCGTGAACATGTTTTAAGTGATTGGGTCTAAATTTAATCGTTACTAGTTCACACCCCAACACTTCCATTTCCATATGACACATTTTTGCCATACGAGTGTGAAAGACTCCTATTATATTTAGTATGTGTCATTTGTGTGTTTATATCTATATATGTGTACTTGAGTCTCTTTGATATATATTATGTATACATATATTTGATATTTTTGTTTAGTCTTTGCTTTGATTTCTAATCCATATATTCTTTAATTCATACTTGGAATCCATCTTATTGCATTCTTTGTTGATATCATGTGCTTAATAATTTATATATCATATTGGTATCATTTATTGCATCCTAGTTGGTATCCGATGTTATTGTTTGGATTAGTTGAACTTTTTTATCCCATATGCTTTAACGTTCTCATCACTATATGCACAATTACATGTTTTAGCTTGTTATCCCATTCTTTTATCCCTTGCTTAGTTTAGAGGGTTTATATGCTTTGTTTGGGGTATATAAGTTACTGCTTTGATTCTCTAGCCTTTGTCTATTCCTGAACAAAAAGGGGGAGAATGATAGGGGGAGAAATGGTATCTAATCCTATTATTATCGTATCTTAGTTTGGGGGAGATTTATCTTAGGTGGAGACGTCTTTCTAAGTAGGTCATTTGTTTGATAAAGGGGAGAATTAATTTAGGGGGATTAATTATTTAATTGCATTTAATATTTTGATATTCCCTATGCGTTTGATAGTTTGCTTAAGTGTGCAGGAATACTTTTAAATGGCAACATTCAACATCGGCAAAGATATTGATCCTTGGGTTGTTTGCGTCAAGCATTGTATTTTTATTTCGGGTGGGACATTGTTTTTGAGTCTAGTGAGCTTGACGGCCCTTTAGGATTTTTATTTAGTTTTTGTCCCGAAATAGCCAAAGGGGGAGATTTGTAAAGACACAAATTTCCAATTGAGTCCTTTGTAGTTTTGGCTCAATTCCGGACAAAAACATTTGAGTCATAGGATAGAGTTCAAGTTTATCCATTCAAGCCTATGACGTGTTTGTTGAAGACGTAGCGGCCAAGATATTAAAGATTCATCAAATGCCGTGTGTGTTGTGCCTCGTTTCTACATCATCAACATGGTTCCATTGCTCCTAAGGTATGAATGCATTTTAATATATATATATATAGGAGCTTGGAACATTATTTATTGGGTGTATTTTAGAAATTTATTTTGGGTGTTAGTATTTTTTTGTTTAACTTTTTTTGAATTCATAGTTCTAAATATTTTGTTCTCGGACACCTTTCAGTAGAAAAATCATATCAAATCCAAAAAAAATCAGAATGACACGAAACTGGCGGCCACGTATTCGTATCGAAATTATCTAGAACTATGGCCTAAGATTTCGTTAGATAGGTCGTTCGAACGAGTTTTCAAACGAGAATTTTTTTTCCTTTCAGTCTCTTCGTTAGAAGTCTCGTTCGAACGAGATTTCTAACGAAAAAATAGCGGGAACAGTTTTAAGCCAGTTTTTTCCACTACTTTACCCCACTTCCTTTTTGACATACTTCTTAAGTGCAAGAACTAACTTTTTGAAGACAACCTTTTCACATTCTAAGAGTCTTTTGAGAGCAAAACTTTTAAGAAAAAGTTCCATGTTTTGTGTTTGATTTTTATGGATTAAACTCATCAAAAATTAAGTACACACCCATTTATTTAGTTTATTCCAAGTACCTGTTGATATATCATTGCTTGGAGACTTTTGGCACCTGGTTTTCTCTACACCAACAAGAAGAGAGTTTGGGTTCTTCTCTACCCCAAAATAGGAGAAAAGTTTATTGCGGTGTTCTCACTCGAAGAAAGGCTTCGCGTGTGGGTTGACGGTGACCATAGCCCCATCGCTGGAGTTCGAGACTGTGGAGGAGTCCACGGTTATACACTAGGCGGAGTTTGAAGATCGAAGGAGCGCGTCAAGGCTTGGACGGACTCAAGTCAGTTTGTGTAAGTCCTCTTGTGTCGAGTCTTTGTAAAAACTACCATACTTAGTGAATTCGGGGCTAGGGCCGTCCGAGGTTTTTCCCATTTGGGTTTTCCTCGTACATCCGGCGTAGTGCGATTGATATTTATTTTATCTTGCTATATCACCTAGATGCATGCTTAGGACTAAAAGATAAAATTAGTTTAAAATCCAAATCTATTTAATTTGGTGAAAATTTAATGTTTGGGTATGTTCAATTTAATTCAAGTGCACAATTACTTTATCTTGATAGCATGCAAGTTTAACTTGAATTGGATTAATGTGTGTTTAAGTCTAAATGAAAATTGTGTGTGTAGTTTAATTTCACTTTTCGTTTAGTTTTAATTTTTTCATAAGTTGGTTTGTTCTCTTTAAGAAAAGAAAATTTTAAATAACTTTTGAAAAATTAAAATTTGAACCATTTCATTATATTTGAATTTAAAAATTGGGGGCTTCCGCACTTTCATCATAAGTTAAGCTTATGATGTCACAAGATAAGTTTTTTCTGCACTTCCTATTTTATCCTTGAAAATTTTGGATCCCCGTCTTTCAGAATACTCGAATTTATTTATCCCCTTTTTTCAAAATTCAAAAATGGGGGCAAAATGGTACTTTTACTCTCATTACCTCTCTCTCCTCTCATGTGTACCCGAAATCCTCCCTCCTTCTCTCAACAAACACACAGGGCTCTACTCTTTTCTCAAATATACCTAAAATCCTCCCTACCTCTCTCAAACACACAGTTCTTCGCATTTTGTATAAGAGGAAAGAGGCTACTCACTTTGTTCCGGTAAAATTGTTTGAGGGTTGTAATTTATCATTTTGTGTTTGGATAATATTCTTTGAATGTTTTGATTTTGATTTGTGTTTGGATAATATTGTACATGAATACCCATTTCGTCCCGGTTTAATGTTTGATTTTTATTTGTTTTCATCTTCAGATTTGATTTGTGTTGTTTTCGTTTGGTATCTCAAATTTAAGAGCAGAGAGAGGTAATATTGTTTGGGTATCTCTGATTGTAAGTCTTCTTATTTTTTATTTATACACTTCACTGCTTATTTTTTATTTATATACTTCGTTGTTGTGGCGATGTTTTCTTCTTTGAGTTAAAACAAGACGGATCCAGATCCAGATGTATTATGGCCATGTTTTGGTCAGATGTATTATGAGTATATTTACTATATGGACTAATAGTGCAGTGTGTTGCCGATGCGCAATCTTGATCATCGATCCCCTGCAAATCTTGCAGACAATACTCAATGCAGCTAAGGAACGCATAGGACCCAGTGGTGATGACTTGGTATCAAGAATATACGCTATTAAAGTCCCATCCATTCTCTTCCATCATCGGATGTTCGTTTTTCTTATCGGCCAACTCAGGGTAGTAGTATAAATTTGAAGCTTCTATTACACGGCAAAGCCTGTACTATGTATTTATTCTATCGCAAAGTCTATTTACTTTATGAATAGGTCCTATTGATGATAGAGTTATGAAAATTCTGCACGTGATTTGTAGCTAGATAGTTGCATTGATCTTGAAATGAGATTTTCATACATTGAGTTCTGGAAACATTTTTAATAATTAGGTGCAACATTTGTAGCAATCACGTGCTTTCCATTAATATTCGTTTTGTATTCCAGATCGATCCTGCCGAGGACTATGATGGTGACCTTTGTAACAATTAGGTGTTTTCCTTATGTTTGATGGTTGAGATTAAGAACAAGATTTATTGTTTACCTCTTCTCTATCTATTTGAATGTATTGTTGTAGTGTATTATAATTTTGATTGATAATGATTTGCAATTCTTAACAAAAAAATGCAGTCGAAAATGCGATCGTAGAAAATGAAAAACAAGTAAACATTGTTTTATGTTTATTTAAACTATATGGAAATCAAGGTAGTATTCTCTAAGTAATGGCGAATGGATGGTTAAAAGAAATAATATTAGTATGAATTGTTATATAGTGATATTTTTTATGTTAAATTATAAATATTATTTTTGTGAGGAGTATACATACCCTTTTTGTTTGATTCCGCAAGTTATCGAAGATGTGATCAAGAAAAAGGTTATGCGTGGATTCCCCAGATACATGTATACCTCAGTGTGTAAGTATCACTCCATTGCCCAGCTTTATGCTTATGATGATGAAGTGAATCCAAACTGAAGGCCAAATATTTCATCTGTTACACTAATTCTTGAAATATATCATTGTTAGTTGCATACCTTTTCCTCGCATCGATTTTTTTTAATTAGGCATAAGTATGACCAATGTTATATTAGAAATTTTATTAAATTCAGTCCCCCTATGTTGTAGAAAAGAGAAAAACTTGAATAATGCTACAACTGGACAAATTTATTACTTTTATTTAAGTTTGTTTTGTGCCAAACATATTACATGTAATCATTTTCTTTCAACTTTGCTTTCAATGTGTCAACGTAAAAGTCGTTGAAAGTCCAAAAATTGCATAAAAGTGGTTGACTTAATGGTTGAAAGTCTAAACAACATTACAATGTGCGGTAATGAAAATTCAATTTATATATGGAAGCTTTGTGCCAATACATTGCACAGGAATGTGAAGAACTCCTCATGTGGATCAATATAAAGATCATTATGTTTTATTTGGTAGGTATGAATACTTGGTTCTATACATGGATCAATATAGTTTTTTCCATATATAAGGTAAGACTTGAGTTTATGGTTCAATGTAAGCCATTTTCTATATTAATTTAAGATTAATTTCTTGCTAGTATATTTATCTTTGCTTAAGGTATTTGTCTTTTTCCATCAGCAAACCTCCTCAAATTCTATGCTTGCATTCAATCATATTTTAACACCTAAAACTCCATGAAGTTTGTTATCCAAATTCTCCCCGAATTCTATTTTTATTGCAGATCTGACTACACATTAAAAGGTTTGCTTAATGCTTGAGCAGATGTGATATGAAGTATGCACTCTTGGAAATGGATCGAATCCTGTGGCTAAATGGGTACGATATAATCCGAGAATCAAGCTACTTTGTGGATGCAGTTGCGACTTGAGCAGATGGGTGTGTTTAATTTTTTTTTTACATTTCATTTTTTAATTTATTGTGTAAGAAACTACATTTCATTTAAATTGCAGGCATCTTATTAAAAAATATCATCATGTTAGAGTGTACACGTGGTACTTTGATGAGATAGTTGGACCAACGCCTGCAGAATTTTAGTGCTACCCCCAGGAAGATGACTAAAAAGTGCGTGTAGCGGTGAGATGCACCTCTTATTTTCACACGTGCCAAGCACCACCATTGTCCAATGAGATAATATGAGCCATGGTTTTATATGTATAGCACAAGCTTCAAAGTATCCCTTTATATCCAATGTTAACCTCCCAAAACATATCCCAACATCCATTATCATCTTTTTATTCATCTTTCATTCGCTTTCTTACGAATTTAATTTTATTAACATATTTTTTTTCATAATACATTAAATGCAGGAATTTTTCATATTACATTTTATAGCTTATCAAGACTTCATTCATAATTGTATATAAGCCTTTCAAACTCATTTGACTACTCTTTAACTAATTATTTACTATTTTTAGTATATATTGACACTAAACAAGGCTAAATTTTAGGTATCTCAAGGCTTTTGAAAACTGACTACCATTATTGATTTTCTGGAGTCGATTGCAATGTACGAGGTTTGGGGATACTTTCAACAATTTAGCAAGTGGGCACATTTTCAATTCTAGGCCACTACGTTAAGATATAAACGGTGTTTGGTGACTTTCTTTGGGTTATGAATTGTATATGTAAGTCAATAGACTTTATTCATAATTTTATATATGCCTTTCAAATTCATTTACATATTCTTTAACTAACTTACTGTTTTTAGTATATATTAACACTAAAAGGGTTGAATTGTTGTATTGGTGTTTTTTAACGAATTGAGTTAAATTGATTATTGATGTATTAGTAATGTTGGAGTTTTTTTTTTATTTCTTTAACAAGGTGGATAGTCTTATACACAAAGGGAACTATGACTAAATTTTATTTATTTATTGATATATTTGTTGTATTTCGACAAGTTGAGTTAAATTAATGATGTTTATATAATGTTCGAGAGGGGCTGTTTTTGTTATTGTTAGAGGAATTTTTTTTCTTAAACATGGTGGATAGTCCTGCAAATAATGGAAATTCTGCCCAATTTTTTTAAATTGTTTACAGCAACTGTGTTGTAAAACAAATTTGACTTAATGGGTTCGCACCACGGTGTATGTATGCATGTAAAAAAGCTTTCAAAAATTTCTCAAAATTTTAAACTAATAGGTTAGTACCATAGGTTATTTCAAAAATTGTTTATTTGTTGCAACTAAATACGACGTATGGTCCTATCAATGACGTATACTTTGGAGAATTAGCGTCGTGCCTTTAGGCACGGGCATACCCTATATATATATATATATATATATATTCCCAACTTTTAATTGGTTTAATTAATGTTTAAAATTCATTAAACATTAAAAATTAATTCAAAATATGTCAAAATATGGAAAATTATTTTGAATTATTTTGGACAAAAATATTATTTTTAGGCACTTTTTATACATACATAATATTATTGTGTGCAGTTAATTAGTGCAAAAAAATTATGCATTAGTCTCACTTGTACCTTTTACCTGTTTGATCATATTCTTGATGTTAATTAGTCCTTGAGTGAAGTATTTGATGTGATCATGAGTTTTTGACCAAAGTACTTTCTCACTTATTGAAATATTTTGACACAAATATACAAACAAGTGTGAACTCCCTAACCTATCATAGTCCTCACTATTAGAGGGCTTTTAATCTCCCAATTTAGATATTTGGGACAAATCACCTTTGAGTACATGGGTATTAGTAGGTTAAAAAAATAAAAAAGAATTATAATCTATACATACATTATTAGTCTACCCTTTCTCCAATAACTAAAGAAATAAGATATACGAGACTCAACTAAAGTACAGACCGATACCCTAAATATGTCTTGTGTATAAGACATGCATGTCATAAGATCAAGGTTCCATTATCTCATTCCAATCCAAAATATTATATATGAAATTATGTACTTTCTTCCCCTTTTTGTCTCAATAGAAAAATCATTTTTCAATTAATTTAAAATGACGGAGATAAACAAAACGAATTAAATGGTAATTATGAAATACAATTTCGTGTATTGTTCCAACTTTGACTAATTAATACGAAGTAACTTTTTAATTGGCAAGCAATCGTTCCCTAAAACCCTAAAAAGGGTCATTATAACCAAGAATTCATTTTGGTAAATGAAAACACATTCACCCTAACATATTAATCAATTATACACATTCCAATATCCTTACGAAGAAATTCAAAATCTAATGTTATCAAGAGGCTTAATGAAGAGATCAACAAGTTGGTGGTCAATATTTACATATTCGACTATAAGTTCATTTTGTTCAACAAGTTCTCTTATAAAATGGTGACGTATTTTTATATGTTTATTCCCAAAGTGTTGTATTGGATTTTTATAAATGTTTATAGCGCTATTATTATCACAAAATAGTGTAGTTTGTTTTTTGAATATGATATAGTCATTAAGCATTTCCTTAGTTCACAATAATTGGGCACAGCGACTAGTGATGACAATATATTATACATCCATAGTGGATAAACAAATGTAGTTTGATTTTCTAATATACCATCCAACGGGGTTATTACCAACGTAATAACACCCTTGGAAGGTACTTTTGTTATTATCTGAGCAAACAACCCAATTTGTAATGTTATATCCAACTATGGCATTGGTTATGTCTTTAAAGTACCAAATCTTATAATTAAAAGTGTATTTACCATGTTTGATAATTATCATAACAATATTTAAGTGACTTTCCTTAGGGTTTCTTAATATCTAGTGCATACATAGATTTGGAACATTATATTGGGTTTGTTAGGAGTAAAATATAATAGACTTCCTATAATGCTCTGATATAATGTTGAGTCAATTTTTTTAGTGCTATCACCTTTAGTTAGCTTAGTGGTGGTACTCGTCGAAGTTCTTGAAGACATGGCATAATCTAACCCAAACCTTTTAATTTGCAATCCTAAAAAACATTTTAATTCAGCCATAAGAGACATCTGAAATTCACCATGCTTTATTTTAGACATTTCGTTTACTTCACTTTCAGACTTTGAACCAAAAACACTATAAGAATTTGCACCATTAGCAACATACAAATTGTGTTGCTAAAGTTAGAAATGTGTTGCTAAAAGTGGCAACATATTTTGCTATGTTGCCAGCTTGTTACCCATTGTCTGTCTAGGAAACCCTTTGACAACACAGCAGGATTATGTTACTGAAGGTATACTTTTGGCAACACGCAATTGTGTTGCCAAAAGTAATTTATAATTTATCAAATTTATAGTAAACAAATATTATTTATGTTTCCAAAGGTCACTCAACAGCGACAAAAATAGTTCTGTTGCCAAAAATCAACCTTTCAGCGACACAAATTATGTTGCAGAATGTAAGGTAAATGATATAAATATAACAAATTGTGTTGCAGAATGTTGCCAAAAGTTAAGTCATGTTTGGCAACAAACAAATATGATACTAAAAGCTAAAATCCCCCCCCCCCTTATTTTGCTAAATTCCCGCTTGAAATTTTAGCTTTTGGCAACAAGTTTTATTTTATGTTGCCAAAAGTACAATGTAAAATGGTCTTTTGACAACATAATTGAGATTTTGTTGCCAAAGGGGTATCTTTGGAAACAAAAATAACTTATGTTGTAATGGTGCAAATTCTTGTAGTGAAAATATATTAACAATGTTAATATAAATAATTAGAACCTTTAATTAGATTTTTGGACAAATAATGTACAATTAAATCCTCGTTGAACAAAACCTTATCAACCGAGAATTTGGAGAGGATGTCATACCAAGCTCTATGGTCTTGTTTTAAGTCGCTGAGTACCTTCTTTAACCTATATACATGATTTAAGTAGTAAGAGTCTATAAATATATTACTTTATTCAACATAGACTTCCTCGAAGTGAATTCCATTTGAAAAGGCTGAGTTTATGTCCTTTAATAAAGTTTGGATTCCAAGTGAGATTTTATTTCTATTAAAAGGTGGATAGACTCTAGACGAGTAGCATGAGAAAAGTCTTGACTACGTCTACTCCTTCTGATTGTTGGGGACTAATAATAAAAAAATGGCTCAAAAGACTTTGATTGAACATGTTTCAGAAATTAAAACCATAAGAACTAGATCTAAAAGATTAAATATATGGATTAGATCACCATACCTTCATGGATCTTATAGGTGATTCGATTTATGAGACAAAGTTAATATAAAAGGATAATGTTGTTGTTCTACCACGTCTAAAACTTTGATTGGATAGGAGAAAGACCTTAGATATTCTAGTATACGATACACCAAAAGAAAGATATGTGTGTGGGTACTTTCAAAGATGAAAACTTGGTGAAATAAGAGAAGATTGATTTTTCTCTCTCCCCCACCCCTCACAAAAATGTAAATATTATTTCTCTCTCGTTGTAACCACTAGGAGCGTTAATGCATCTTATACCCCCTCCTTAAACCCAAATATATAGTTACATGAAGTGGTCTTAGGCCACTTAGGGTTTACAGAGAGTTTTGGGCTTTCTAGTTCGTATATAAACTATACTAAGGGCCCAAGGAGGATAATTAAATGGATATCCAAACAGAAATATGAAAAATCCAAAATTACACCCCATAATTTATTTTATATTCTGTTTAATTGTAATTAATTCTTCTAAATAATTATAACTACACTCCAATTTAATTATCTCAAAATTAATTGAATAGTACGGCCTTGTTTGCAAAGTTATATAGCAATTAATATGATTCCCAGTGTTAATTAATCAATACTCTCTTGGTGAAAATTAATTTTCCATGAATCTATTTACACCAATGTGTTATTTACTCCTTGAACTTAAATTTAAGTTATTTGATACTCTACTGAATATAAATCCACCAGGGAGATTTAGTGGTATAATAATAACTTATAAGTTTATCAATGGGTTCTTACAGTGTAGAATATCTCATGGACGTGGATTTCTCCAAAATATGGTATCAGACATATTCCAAAAATGATTTCCCAACCTACAAAGATAATTAACTCAATAAATTGAATCTCACCCATTGAATTCAAAGAAATAATTATGTGAATATTCTAATTCTCATAATTCTTTGGATTAAGAATTTATCCATCATTTTCAAACTTGTAAGATTGTGCAAATCTAATCTAGCCACCACCTAGACTTAAATCTCACCCTTGGCCATGCTCAACACATTGTGATATAGTGATATAATCATCTTTGATCTATAAAACAAGTTCCTGAACCATCAGACACGAACGTGTACTTCAAATAAACTACTAAGATTATACATGCAACTTTACCATTAGGATACCAACTCCCTATCAATGTTTTGAATCATTCAATTGTACTATAATTGGAATTTTGATCTTCTATGATCAAGAAAAACCCAACTCACAGAATTTCTACCCGTACAATTGACCAACATATACAATATAATTAAAATAAATATATCGCATTCCTTAAAACATGATTCATATCTTCAAAAGAAATTCTTTATTAACATAAAATAAATTATATAAACACTGTTTTAATAATAAAACCCCAATTATAGACACCAAATTCTAGGACCCTCCCCCCCCCCCAAGTCTCTCCTTAGGCCCCTATCACCTCCCCAATTCACTACAAACCCTAAGTCATACTCCGAGTATCGATCTAGAGGCCATCGAGTGCTCCCAAGCCCCGTTTGACTCCGATCAACTCCATCGTCAGAGCAAAAACTCAATAAATCTTAGAATATCTTTGAATCTCCTTTCCAACGGTATGACTATGCACAAATTGGCATAACGGTTCAGACGAACGGACCATTTTACTCTTCAAACTCGCTTTAGAGACCACCGGGTGCTCCCGGGCCTTGATTTTACCCCAATCAACTTCGTCATCAGAGAAAAAGCTCAATAAATCTTCAAAGGTCACATAAACCCCTTTCTAACGGTCCAACACATGCACGAAATGTCATAACGGTTCGGAATAACGATCCATTTTCCCTCAAAAATTGATTTAGGGCCATCGGGCGCTCCCGGACTCCATTTGGACAAATTTAACTCTTCAACTCACACGAGATTGAATGAATATCTAAAGGGAACTAAATATCCTTTCCAACAGTCTACCCCGTGCATGAATCATCCTTACACTTCGGACGAATGATCCGTTTTACTCCGAAGGGTAACTGGGCGCTTCCGGTCCCAGTTTGACTAAAGTCAACTCTTCGAACCAATCAAGGCTCTTTGGAACATAAAAGTACCTCATACAACCTTTCCAATAGTTATCCATGTGCGTGATTCGTACTTATCATTTGGATGAACGATCCATCATCGTCCGACTATCTTCTATTCAAAGGATCGACGGCTTATTCCGAGCCCCGTTTGACCCAAAGTCAACTCTCGGACCCGGGGGAAGCCCAAAGGATTACCAAAGGTCTCTGAAATACCTTTCTAGCGGTATTTCCCCTTGTGCGATTTGGACTTATGGATTGTGTTTTACGACCATTTTTCTAGAAAATCTGCACGAGACTGCCAATTGGCAGGTCTATTTCCCTACCTATCGAAAGTGTGTCTAGGGTTACCTGTCGATAGGCAGGACATTTTCGATCATCAGTCCCCCTACCTATATAAGGAGAGCATGATCTCACCTTCCAAGGAACATCGGAAGCATCAACATCAGTGATGTGAGCAACATTCTTTTTGAGTCAGCGAGGTTTGCTTGTTTGAAACCTTTCTCCACCTTTCATTCCCATAACTTTCACACCCAATTTAGCGAAAATCCTCCTATATTATTCATTCACTTGCAAGGAATCTCATCATCAATCAAGATTAATATCCAAGTCTCCAAACAAGGTCCAAACATTCTTCTCTCTCTTTAAATTTCTTTATTTTTGTATTAGTTATATAAATTCTTAATTAAGCTTTTCCTTTAGATCAAACACATTAATATCTCATCCTTTATTAGTTATATTGCACATAATATATTTTCTATAAAAACTCAAAATGAGAAAAAGAGGGTTACACGTATAAATTTTGACGGGGTTCTTCATCGCATTTTTTAAAAACTAAAACTTTCTTTTCTACACACACACACATATAATAAACTCTCATTTTAATCTATGGGATAAACCCCACCTTTATGCCGCAGGCAAACTACATGGACTTTGATGCCTTTATAGGCTACGTAGGCATGTTGGGCTAAAACCCAAGACTCGAGTTCTATTTTCCTATTCTCATATTTTTCTTATTTTATCCATATATTATTCATGTATATAATACTTGTGATTCATACTTGCATTTTATCTAACATATATTATGGTTTCATCATAACGATCAATATCTCGATAACCGCGCACATCATATTTTCTAATTATATATTGAGAAAATTCCTATAGATGACCTCACTCCATCTTTTCCATGATGTGAGTCGAGTAATTCCAATCTCCACTTATATATACATGCACACACACTTCATGAAGAAATTAAGTAAAATAGTAAAATAAAACCATGAGAGACCGAAAGGTTGGGATAGGTTCTTAACACCTTCCCATTCCGTAACTTATCCTCCGAACCTCTGAACTATTGGCTTCGCAAGCATTAGTTTATCTTTGATGATGCTCTTTCGAGGCGGAGACATGTTCTTTTGCCTATTTTGTGCAAAATAAGTTGGCATCTCTATCTCTTTACATCACTCCAAAATCGACAAGGGCTGAAGAACCCCCCGAAGTAGTGAGGGGCGGGAGGTTTGTCCTCCCTCTTTCCCCCAAAGCACCCTAGAGAGATGTAAGGACATGGTTTTATAAATGTCCGTTATCAATTAAGTATTTCGCATACCGCTACAAATGTTGAAGAATATTCAAGAACATTCATACATCAAGACGATTCTGAATATTAAGTTCTTCAACAAGAAAACCCTCCGCGAGATAGATTTTGGTAAGGTTATGTTTTAGTCCCTTAACGGTTCACTTAAGGTGTTGGGATAATTTTTCTAAGAAAATTTTGAAGTGTTGGACCGGAGTTTTCGTTAAAATATTTTTCCTAAGTGTTTAGGCGGACTGGAATAAAAAATTATTTTATGCTCCAGTCGTTCGAGCGAGATTGCCACGTCGTTCGAGTAATAGAGGCATCTCGCGCGAAGTCGTTCGAGCGACAACTAGCATCGTTCAAGCAACAACCTTGTATCATTCGAACGACGTGCCACCTTAGATTTTTTTATAAAAAGGGTTTCTCCAACTTCATTTTTTATAAGAAGACCTGCGAAATTTTCCATAAACGAAACTACTTTGGCAGAATACTTTGTCTTCTCACTTTTAGGGTTTTAAACTTTTTTGTTTTTAATTCACAAGATCCCAATAGTTTATGTGAATTGTTTTGGAACCCAAGAACAAATCTTGTGTTAAGTTTCTCTTGTAGTGGGGATGTCTACTGTTGATCTAGGTGCTCTTGAGGGGAGTACTGGGCTAACTACGATTGTGTGCCAATAGGGAGTGCTCGTGAGTATTCCTAGGCTGAATTAGAACTGCGGTTCTAGCTAACTCTAGGATGCTGTCTATGTGGGTTTTCTGCGGTTAACTTATTGCGGATTTCATTGTAATTATAAGTATTATAGTAAAATAAAGGTTTTACCCGAAATGGGTCTTTTCCTGAAATCTGTGAGTTTGTTATTTGTGTTTATTGGTTTGACACACACACACACACACGTAGTTTCTTGTTTAGGGCCTGATTTAATTTGATTTAAAAATTGACTCTAGTTAAATAACTTTGTAGTTGGAATTTGCGAATTTATTCAAATTAGTATCGCAAATTGCACATATTTTTTACGAATTGGTATCAGAGCAGGTTACACTAACTTATTATGTATTCCTATTTTTTCGCAAAATTTGTGTGATATTGATTTTTTAAATATGATTTTTAATTGTCGCAATGTTTTCGTATGAAAACTTATATAATCGGTTGCCAATTTTTCACGGGTCTAATTTTTCTTACTAGAAAGCCCGCGTGAAATTGCATTTAAAGCAATCGATGAGCGAGTTTGGGTAATTTGTGAAAGTGGATGGAATCCTTCCATTGTCACCGTAAATGATGTCACGAATTTAAAACCTATGTCAGATTGGACTGAGGATGAGTTTAGGTGGATCACTTTTAATTCATGAGGGCTTAGTGCAATTTTAGGGCACGTCACCCCCGACGAGTTTCGATGTATTATGACGTGCACCATGTCTGAAGAAGCGTGGGATGTTTTACAACTCACCCATGAAAACACTAACGCGGTCAAAAAGTCTAAAATTCAAAATTTTACTACTCAATTTGAAACGATTACCATGCTTAAGACTGAGTTTTTTGATGACTTTTATGCACGCTTTCAATCTTGGTCAACCTATACATAATGCACGAGTAATTAAAAAGATATTAAGATTGTTGCCAAAACGTTTTATTTCTAAAGTGACTATTTTGAATACCTTAGGTAATTTGAGTCGTTTGAAATTAGAAGAGTTGGTTGGAGACCTCCAGATATATGAGATAGACATGTTTCCTAACACTGTCAAGCCTAAGGATAGAGGGATAGCACTTAATGCCAAGTCTAAGAAGAAAAATAAAGTGAGTTTTTATGATTCCGAGTCTGAGGACGAGTCTGATTTTGATATGGCCATGATTGCGAAATTTTTAAAAAAGTTTCTCAAATATTCTAAACAAAATTCTTCCAATAAAAGATTTTTTGAGAAAAATAAAAATGAGGCCAAAGAGAGCGATGTGAAAGAGGATGAGAAAGTGGAGGAAGAGAAGTGTTTTGAGTGTGAGGGTAGAGGCCATAGAGCATTTAAGTGTCCCACTAGGCTAAAGAAAAAGGGCAGAAAGATTGCCATGCCACCCACTTTTAGCGATAGTGAAGAAGAGGTAAAAGATTACGGCGATGAGTCATCATATGGGAAGTTTGTAGCTTTTTCTGCTAGTCACGTGAGCACACCCAGTTTTTCCTGCGATGATGATGATACTTGAGCAGGTGAGACTCCCGAGGATAATTTGTGTGTTTCTAGCAAGTCTGAGAGTGAGTGTGATAGTGAGGGTGATAGTGAGCTCCAGATCACATTTAGAGATTTGTACGCCGAGACCTTAAAGACTAAAAAATTGAATAAGGATTTAAGTCTTAGGTTGAGAGATTTGTAAGTTTTGAGGGAGTTTGAGGCAAAAGCGAGTCAACTCGAGAAGGTGAAGGTTTCTTTGAGTAAACAGTTGATAGCTTTAGGCTGGGAAAAGAGTGATTTGACCAACACAGTGTCTAATATGATGACACGTGTATCCCAACTCGAGAGTGATCTCGAACGTGTATGGAAGGTCAAAGTCTCTATAGAGAACGGATCTAAGAAGGTTGTAAAGATGGTCCTTTGGGTAGAGATGAGAGTTTAGGAATAAGCCATGACGATGCTTCTACTTCAGAAGTTGTACCTCAGCCAGTTCCCTGTTTAGTGTTCGATTCACATTGCTCTCAGCCCAACCCACCTAGGCATCCCGTACCTGATAGGAGAGTGCATAGGAGACGTTATAAGAGAGGTGTTCCTAGGCATGATTAGGTTTGCACACACTACAAGAAGATAGGACACCTTAGGGAGTTTTGTTTTAAGTTAGGTCATGTGTCACATTTTTCTACTACACATGTGCACACACACAACCACACTTGACGCTCCAGATGATTATACGAGAGAGTTTGCACATATTAGGGAGCAGGTAAAATTTTGGGTCAAAACTTCACATGATTTGATGGAGTTTATTCATAGGATGTCACCAGCTTTGGAAAACTCCACCGCAGCTAACGGTTGAGGTTTAGACTTGTTTGCTAGCATAGGATGTTTTTCATGATGATTCTTGCCTATTGCTAGTGTGTACCTTTTTCTAGTTATGTTTTCCTTTTTCATATATTTTGAAAAAATTCAAAAAGATTTTTATTTTTTTAAAAAATTTGAAAAAGCCAAAAAGACTTTATTTTAATAATTTTTTTGGAAAAAGACAGAAAGATTTTTGTGTTTTGTTTTACACCGTATATGAATGGACATTTAGGATGACCAAGTCACAATTTCATTCCATATCCATGTGACTGTTTTATAGTATTTTGATATGCATCATCATTTCATTTTTATGCTTTACAATGTTTGGTGTCATTGAGATGTGATTAGTTATTACTACCTACATGTTTGACTCATGAGTTACTTTAATGCACACGTTCACGGATTCGTTTGATTATTTTACTTGTTTATCACATATTGGTTGGAGTGTTGTCATCTCAATTTTGTCTTTAAAACGAGCCATATGCGATAAAACTTGACAATGGCAGTAGTGCATGTAAAAATCGTTTACCGTGAGGAATTTGTTTGCAACAAAATATGATGAGTGATTCACGAGAAAGGGCTGCGAGAGTACAAAATTAACTCATCGTGAAATCCACCGTTTAAAAGAGCCTCGAAAAATTTAAAGGCAATAAAAAGATAATTATGCCAAAAAGGGGCCACCTCAAAAAGAAAAATATAATAATTATTATTTATGAGGGAGTTTGGATGGAAAGAAATGAAAAACAGGCTTGCACGTCCTGACAGCATCGTGAAAAAGCATTCATAGTTTTAGACGTTATTGGTGTAGGAATCATTTTTGACTTTGATGTGTTGATGAATTGAGTCGAAGTCATATAAATTCAACACTTTAAACACCTAAGGACAATTTTGAGATTCATTCATTAGGAGTACACATATTCATCGTGCACATATGTTATGTTTGATTGCGTTGATTTGACTATTGAATATGTTCACATAAATTCATTCCGTTTCCATGATTTGGTTGTCTTAGTGAAAATTCATGGGGTGTGATTTTTGTGTAAAATTATTTTTTGCAATTTTTGTGTGAAAATTTTCAAAAAATCAAAAATAGTTTGTGGAATCTTTTGAGTTATTCTTTGCATGAGCGTAGTTTGTTTAATATTTGTTATGCATGTTTGTCGTGACAACTCCATGTTATTCTTGTTGTGTTGTTTCTTTGTATATTTTGGAAAAATAAAAATGGGGAGAACGAATTGTGGGGAGTTTTTGTATTATGGGGAAGAATTGATTATTGATTGACTTATACTTATATCATTTCAAACTCAATTCGTCATGAAGGTATTTGCTTTGTCTCACGTGTGTAGGTACACGATTGAAGATCATTATGTTTCACGCCCTGATGAGAAAAGACTTGAAGATTTTAAAGAAAATCTTTAGACTTACATGTTTAGTACCTTTTCAGTTTTGGGTTCATGGGAGGGTATTAGATTTTTATAGGCATTTTGTTTTATAATTAGGATATTTTTTATTCTATACCAGCATAGACAGAGAGAGATTTGTAAGGACATAATTTTATAAATGTTTGTTATCAATTAAGTATGTCGTATACCGCTACAACCATTGAAGAATATTCAAGAACATTCATACAGCAAGACGATTCCGAATATCAAGTTCTTCAACAAGAAAAGCCTCTGTGAGACAGATTTTGGTAAGGTCGTGTTTTAGTACCTTAACGGTTCACTTAAGGTGTTGGGATAATTTTTCTAAACTTTTTTTGAAGTGTTGGGGCGGAGTTTTTTGTCAAAATATTTTTTACAAGGGAAGATCTCGGGATGGACACAATGGCGACTCTGTTAGGGACTAACTTGTCATAAAAGGGCTAAACTCTGTTTGCATGGGTGTTATCACTTTCTGCTTGTATGCGTATGCACCTACCTGTATGTTCCCTTTTTCTCCTCTATTATTTCTTGTATATACCTACCTCATGTTTATATCACCTCTCACTTCATACACTTGTAAATACTCTCCATGTACACCTCACACTACTTACACTTGTATACAGGGTCACTTATACTCACATGCTTCACTCACCACTTAGAATATCCATGATTAGATATCACTAGCACACACCTACACTTATTACACTTGTATGTATCCATGCTCAGTCACACTTATCACACAGCACTTGTAGTTAATCCATGCTTAGATTCACTACCACACACTCACTTATAGATTTTCACACACCACTCTCACGTATCCATGCTTAGTGTAATCTTTATGATCCATGCTAAATTTTCTTTTCATGATACTTATACGCTAGTCCTTATTAATATAGTGTTCATCATGCCAAATAAAATACTCTCTGCATAATATGCTAATCAAAAATCATGCATTTTGCACACTACATCACCAAAAGCATTGCTATATTGACCAAAAATTATTTTGGACTATGGGGTCACTTTGTAATGGGAGCTGGTCTCGCAAGGCGTAGTTAGAATAAGAAATATTACTCTCACCTTCCATTTGCCAAATACCTTCGACGTATATCGAACGGTTCCCCATGCATTGTACCGCTTGACTGCACTCACGGTGGGAGGTATATAGCAGGAAACTCATTCACGTACGTCGATTATATCAAATTCGCTCTCACACATGCTGTCCCCACAAGGTATATAGTGAGGCAATTCTCGTACACTTAGGTATATCAAATGTCTTGTCCACATGTATTGATTGCCCTCAAAAGAAAAACGTATATCGTGGAAGTCATGCCAAAGGGGGGAATCTTTCCACTAACCCAACAACTGCATACCCTCATATGGGCTTCAAACTTAGGGCACTCATATTTAGTTTGTTGATTACTACCCGAAACTCCGAAATGTCGAGTCGGCATACCATCCAAATTTTCGCGCGATTTTGTCTTTTTTTCAAAACAGGACCCTATCCATGAGTTTGGCAACAAGTCAAACAATGTTTTACATATTTTTCAAACCCAATTTTCCTAGGCTCGGGTCCCATTCGCCATTTCTTTTTGCATTTAGATAAACCTAATACAAGTGAAAACATAATAATAATAATAATAATAATAATAATAATAATAATAATAATAATAATAATAATAATAATAATAATAATAATAATAATAATAATGATGATGATGCTGAGATTCTTCCCTAGCTCCTTTCTTTTCTCCTTTCTCAAAAAATCGAAATACCAAAAGCATTTTTCTTCCTTTTATCATAAGTGTCAAAAAACATTTTTCCCCTCTTTTACTGAGTTAACAAAAACACTTTTCCCCTCCATTTATCGAAATACAAAAAAACATTTTGTCCTCTCCTTTCCAAATAAATATCAAAAACATTTTCTTCTTTTCCAATAAAATATTCTTCCTTTTCTATTTCAACTATAAATTCGAATCATTTTCCTTCTCAGGTCGATAGCATACCCGACCCTTGGCCTAGTAACCTATTGGCTTCGGTCTTCCGTAGAACCGCCTCAAAGCTCTGTCAGTTCTCCTGTTGCTTCTTTCAAGTTAGAAATCCACCTTAACTAACCCTCCATGGAGAACGCAGACCAAGTACCAAATGTGCTACCTGATTTAATGACGATCCTAGTAAAACTTACCGCCAAGATTGGCAATCTTCAACTCGAGGTTCACAATATGCATCGAAATAGAGTCCCTATTCTTGAAGAGCTCGAGGTCCTCTTCCCTCGTGCTATGGGTCCGCCCGTACTTGAGCCTATTTGGGTCTCAGAAGAATATTAGCACGCTCCACATGCTGCACCTCCTACCAATGGGCCACCACCATCCCTTCTCCCTATGACGAATCTTGCCCAGCTAGGGGCTAACCTGCCAGTACCCATCAATCTGAAATAATAAGAGTTAAACAAGGTCAAGGAGGACCTTAAGCTGCTAACCAAGAAATCTGACTAAGTCCGAATCTCTGAGAACTATATGGATGGTACCCATATTCCCCATACCCTAAAGCAA
Organism: Sambucus nigra; assembly: GCA_949130495.1. Classification (NCBI taxonomy): domain Eukaryota; kingdom Viridiplantae; phylum Streptophyta; class Magnoliopsida; order Dipsacales; family Adoxaceae; genus Sambucus; species Sambucus nigra. The sequence goes on from OX422212.1 coordinate 388,881,332, forward strand.
GGCTACCAGAAAAATTCAAGATGCCCAATATTAAGAAGTTCATGGGTAACGGGCCCCCAAATGTTCATATTCAAAGCTACCACCGAGCCATGACTCTCCTAGGTGCCTCTGAGGAAATAATAGCCCAGATGTTCCAGCAAACTCTAAAAGACAACGCTCTTCGTTGGTTCCTATCCCTCAAGGAATCCAGAATCGCAGTTGGGAGGATGTTTCCCGTGAATTCATATCGCAATACAAATACAATCAGGAGTTGAAAGTTACATATCGTGATTTAGAACTTCTCAAGCAGAACCCTGGAGAAATTGTCAGCAATTTCATAGCAAGATGGAGGGAGAAAATGGTCACTATGACCATCCGGCCTTTCGAAGAGGGGAAATTTAGTATTATGAAGAAAAACTTCTTACCCCATGTTCGAGCAACGATGGGAGGACAGTATTACCCAAATTTTTTAGCCCTTCGGGAAGCGGGAGTGGAGATTGAAAAAAGTACTGCCAAGACAGAAGATGAGCTAAAGAAAGTATTTGGATCATTCACTCTAAGAAAATATGAGAAAACTGTTATAGTCTCGACCATCAATAACATCTCAAAACCTGTTACCTATTAAGCGCCAAAAAGTCAAGCTAGCCCAGTTAGAAAATAATACACCGAGCTTTATTCTCACCTCTCCAAAGTCTACCAAGCCCTATTGAGCCAAAATCTCATTAAGTTGTTGGATCGTCATCCATTACCAAACCCATTTCCCAAAACATTTCAAACCTGAGGCCGATTGTGATTTCCATCAAAATGTCGTCCTACCACTGATTAGTGCTTCCACTCTCATAATGTAATCCAAGGTCTGATTGACCAGGATATCATCACCTCACTAGCTAATCCTAAACCCAACAGCACTCAAAATCCACTCCCAAATCATGCAACTGCAATATTCTTAGAAAATGATCCGAAATTTGACCCATCTACCCATATTGTACTTAGTAAATCACCCATTATACCCGTATCTTCACTTAAACCTCTGAAAGTTTGCATATACTTTCCCCTACAACCTACCTATTTTTTTTACCAACTTGTAGCTTCTTACAAGAGAATGAATTGCCATTCGTACTCATTATGGGGGGAAGATATGGAATTTCCAATGATACTGAACCAACTCCTAAAGTTAGAGATGAAATTGCCCTCGAAAATGATCATTGACTGCCAGAAGTTCATCACACTATTTATGGAAGCTCGAAAGTGGGATCTAGAGTCAGATAATTGGATGGTACCCATTGACGAAGTCAGTTTGGATAATGCAGTACAAATTATGGCAGACATGTTCTAACAGACCAATGAGATTTGCAATATATCTGAGTTACTCGATGCTTTAAAACTACAAGGGATATTGGTCCCTTCACTTATGTATCTCCCCGTTGAGTAGGAGGATTTTTATGAAGAATCTGGGGAAGTTGTGGAATGTATTGACTTCTCATGGAAAGACGACATCGTTGCCATCGGATGGGGGGCGAGTTTGGTAGTACAAATGAAGAGCCAAGCCAGGAAAGGGTTAGCCCAATGATGAGTATGTGTGGAATGATAACGTTTGAAGATCTGCTATGGGAAATCAATAAAGTGGTCGAACAACCCACGATAGACGAAGAAATAGGGTTTTTGATCTTCCCCACCTTCGTGAACCATATGATAAGATCTAAGAGGCACTACCAAAGCCCAAATCCTCAATCAAAAGATAAAGGAAAAGTAGTTATTGAGAAACGCCCCATGCTAGAAATGACTATCGAGGAAAGTAAGATCCTCGACAAGCTTAAAATAACTCAGGCTAACATCACCTTGTGGGGACTCTTCATGTTTTCCCAGCTACACTAAAACACTTTAATAAAAAAATTTATCATCCCATAGTCCCTCCTTCCACCACTCCAGAAGAGGCCATGAAGTTGGTGGGTATCTAACCTCTACAAGATTACTCTCTTTTTCTAAAAAAAATATTCAAAATTCGGACCTGATCACAATTATGCCCTTAACATCTTTGTTGAGGTAATGGGGAAGATAGTCCTTCTCTCACTCTTCGACAACGGATCAACACTCAATGTTTTCTCGCTAATAACCTTCACCTGTCTGGGTTTGAAAGTAAGCGGCCTTTCCCCGACTTCCTTCACGGTGTGTGCCTACTACAACACCCGCTAAGAGGTGATGGAATCCATAAAGCTTACAATAGGGGCTGACCCTATAAATCTCATTACCGAGTTCCAAGTTATTGACATACCTTCTTATTTCAACCTATTGCTTGGTCGAATATGGCTTCACAGCATTAAGGGGGTATCTTCCTCTCTCCATCAGAAACTAAAGTTCTTCGCCAAGGGGCAGCTTATCACCATCATGAGCGATGATGATAATACTGAGAATGCAAGCACCAGTAACTCGATACTAGAGATACAATAGGGGGAAAATGACATGCTTTTATCTAGCTTCCGAGTCGAACCACTTCCACTCCCAATAGGGGATGATTTCAAAGATAGAGTCTGTTCAGAGCACAGGCCTCACGATAATGTCAACGTGATATAGATGTTTAAGAATATGCACTTCATGCTTGAACAGGGGCTCGAACAATGATGACAATAGGAGATACTGGAAACCATAGTACTGAAGAAGGCCTTTCCTCCTTGTGGCCTAGGTTATCAGCCATCATCATAGGTACTCTAAATGCTACGCCAACCCCGATTGAGCCAAAGGTTAGAAAGTACCAAGACTATTTTGGGGATTCCTCGAACGAAAGATTCGTCCAAGAGGGTGAAGATTTTACTTTTTATGGCTTTTACGAAACAGGGTATGATCATGTGGACAAGAAGATGAAGCCAGGGATGGAGATCTTCTTTCAAGTCAGCTACTTATGGGTCGACTATTCCCAACATCATGTGTAGCTGCTCGTTGAGAAGACTGCAGTTGTTATCGAGGCTTTCAAGGGAAGTGACTCTGAGGACTCATTCAATATGTAGACACTGGGCCTGACACTCTGCATGATACACTCAGGCGCTACATCCTTGGACCCGTCAACTCAAATTAAGACTGTTGATGAACCCATCCTCAACTGGAGTAATACACCAGTTCCATCTAATGAAATGTAACACATCCCAGATGTTTATACTATTTCTTCCTCTTTTGTTTCTCTTCTATTTTCTGATAACAATGTAATCAAAACCTCCTTCGATGAGGTTCCCAATGCTATTTTTCCTGAGAATGAAATAAACAGAGATTTTGAGTATATTGTTGTACCTTATATTAATTGTCTTGATTATAATCAAACTCTTGATGATGATGATTTTGATATTGAACAATTCTTAACCGGTGTTAGTAAGTTTAATAACAAATAACATAACCGCGTTCAAATTAATGAAGATGAAATTATTGTTATTAATCTCGTTTTTAGTAGCCAACTGCGCGAGATTAGGATAGTGTCTACCCTTAAAGTGCTTGAGCACGCGCAACTAGAATAACTATTAAAGGAATTTGTGGACATCTTTGCATGGTCCTATGACGACATGCCCAATATTGATCTCGAAATAGCTCAGCACGAGATTCTAACTCTCCCAAAATGTAAACCGATCAAACAAAAATTGCGAAAGCTTCGCACCAAATGGTCACTCAAGGCTAAAAAAAGAGGTTTTCAAATAGTTGAACATAGGCTTCATCCGGGTAATCGAATATCCCACATAGCTAGATAATATCGTACCCATGCCAAAATCAGAAGGAAAACTCTGCATGTGCATTAACTACCGGGATTTGGAAAAATCCTCTTCAAAATATGATTACACATTGCCCAACATCGACATGATCGTGTAAAATATGGTCAGTCTCACTCTCAAGTCATTAGTTGATGAGATTTTTGGATATAATCAGATCAAGATGCACCCTGATCATCAAGAAAAATTACATTCATCACCCCTTGGGGAACCTTCTGTTACACAATTATGTCATTCAGTCTTAAAAATGCAGGGGCTACCTACCAAAGGGCTACCGTAACCATCTTACTTGATTTGATACACAAAGATGTTGAGGTCTACGTGGATGATATGATCATTAAGTCTAAGACTCTTCCCTCCGAAAATTATTCAAATAACTGCGACGATATTAGATGCGACTTAACCCATAAAATGTGTCTTTGGTGTCACCAAAGGAAAATTTTTGGGATTCATGGTTAGTGAGAAGGAGATTAAAGCAAATCCTGCCAAACTAAAAGCCATACTCGAAATGCCACCACCTCGAATGGAGAAGGAAGTGCGGGGATTCTTAAGAAAATAACAGTATATGAGCAGGTTCACCAGCCAATTAACTTATATTTGTGAACACATCTTTAAACTCCTCCGAAAGGATTCAACCAAAGTCTAGAATGAAGCTTATCAGGAAGTCTTTGACCAAATCAAGAAATATCTAACCCGGCCTCTAGTACTTATGTTGCCAGTCTCCCTCTACTCCTGTACTTGACCGTAACAAACACTGCAACTGGGGCTCAGCTAGCCAATACCTTGAAGAATCCTGTAAAGAGAAAGCCATCTACTATGCCAGTCATAAATTGGTCGGGTACAAAGTCAACTACACTTCGTTGGAGAAAGCATGTGTCTCCCCTATCTAGGTTACTCAGAAATAACAGCACTACATGCCTGATTTTCCCATTAGACTTGTATCTCTAATGGATCCTCTCAAATACCTCCTTGAGAAACCTGCCTTGTCTATCCGAATGGCCCTATACTTGATGTTACTAGCTAAATTTGATATTATGTATGTCACGCAGAAATCCATGAAAGGGAGAGCCATCTCTGACTACCTTGATGACTACCCTATGGAAAAAGCTAACATTTGGATCTCTGAATTCCCTCATGAAGATATCCTCTGCACCTCTTAGAAAGACCTTCGGTGGAAAATTTTCTTTGACGGTGCAATTAATAAAAAGGATACGGAATTGGGATACTCCTGATCACCCCTGATGATTTTCACACTCACTTTGCCATCAAGCTAGATTTTCCTTGCACCAACAGCATGACCGAATATGAGGCTTGCACCGTAGGCCTCAAAGTCACTCTCAATAAAGAAATTTTCTACCTATATGTCTATCGACATTCTGCCCTCATCATCGGTCACGTCCTTATAAGATGAAAAGTTCTTACTCTTTTAGGCCCACCTAGAAGAGTTAGCCTCGTAGTTTCAAGATATCATCATCCCATACTTTCCTCGAGCAAGGAACAGCTTGGTCGATGCCCTTGCTACCTTAGTTTCCATGGTCAACATGCTCGAGGGAATAATGATGGCCCCTTTCCTAGTCCACAAATAAGTTATAATCGACTCACTGCTACCACATTGAGCTCGTCATAGAAGAGAATTCTGATATAGCCAAGTTTTGGTATTATGACATTTGGCACCTCCTCAAGGGTGATAGGTATTCCCAAGATGCCAACAAGAAAGACCGAGCAATCACTGTCTACTACATTGTCTACGATAAAGCACTCTTCAAGAGAAACTTCGATGAAACCCGCTGGCACTGCATCACAGGGGCTTACATTAAAGAAATGTTGCATAAAATTCGTAACGAGGAATGAGAACCCCACATGAATGGCCATATGCTCGCCAAGAAGATTATTAGGCATGGTTACTATTGGACTACCATGGTTCAGGAGTGTACTTCCTATGTCCGTAGATGACTTAAATTCCAACAGTTTTCCAATCTCTAGCACATGCCTGTGCAGGAATTATACAACATGACTTCTCCCTAGTCATTCTCCACATAGGGCATCGATATCATAGGGAAAGTCACACCCAAAGCCTCAAATGGGCATGATTTCATCTTGATTGCCATTGATTACTTCACTAAATGGGTCAAAGTCGGGTCACACGCAGTGCTGAATGCCAAAAAAGTAACCAAATTCATCTGAAAGAACATTATCTGCTGTTACGGGGTTTCGCATGAGCTCATGTAAGATAACAGGTTTCATTTTTAGGAAGAATTCACATAATTGGTCGACGAGTATGGGATTCAGAGATAAAAATATTCTCCCTACCAACCACAAACCAACGACACAGTTGAAGCCACCAATAATAACCTCAAAGAAATTATTAGCAAGATTATCGAGAGTTATCGAGATTGGGTCGATCAAATCCCTTATGCCCTCTGAGGCTTCCGTACATCAGGGCATCTACTGGGGATAACCCATTACTCTATGGTATACGGCACGGAAGAAGTCCTACCCGTTGAACTAGAAATACCTTCATTACACCTCATGCTTGAGAGAAAAGTCAACGGGGATGACTGGCATCATAGCCATCTCGGTAAGTTTTCATTTATTGATCAAAGGAGGTAAAAGTCTCTATATCATATACAGGGATACCATCGCCGGATAGCACGATCATTCAATAGGAGATTCAAGGATCGTGGTGTCTGAGAAGGAGACTTGGCCCTCAAAGATATCATAGAACCCGTTTGGGATTCGAGAGGGAAATTCAATCCAAACTGGAGTGGCCCCTATATCGTGAAGAAGATCCTGTCCGGTGGCGCCCCTATGCTCACTGACCTTGACGAAGAAGAGATGGCGAGTACAGTCAACCTGGATCATCTTAAGAAATTCTACCCCTAGTTCTAAATCTCAGCGCGCTACGACTCCTTTCATCCCCCTTCTATTAAACATAATCTTCATTTTTCTCTACTCAAAACTACGTGGGGCTTGATCCTCTAAAAAACGTTTTTCTTTTAAAAATAAAACTCAAAAAATTTTCAAAACCCCCATACGTACGTAGGCAGCTCATACACTTTATATGGGCACGGTCCCCTTCTTTTTCAAAAAATGCTATTATTTTTCGGACCCGTACCCGATCCGGACCCGATCCGTATAATAAGGTTTGAACATATTTTTTTGGATCCGAGACCCAAAGACCCGAAAACCCGAAGATCCATTTATTACACGAGTAGTGTTTGGATCTTATACAAAACCCAGATCCGAAGACCCAACCCGAATTGTACATTATTATTTTTTAAATATAAATATATATACAATAAATTTATATATATTTATAAATATAACTTATCAATATAACATGTAAGTATTATATATAAAAATATATATTTATGTATATAATAAATATAAGTAATATATGCTTTATTTATACTAATCATATAATATAATACATTAAAAAATATTTTAAGCTAAGATTAAAAAATAAAGAAAAGGAATAAATATAAAATAAATGTATATATCTGGCTAGACCCGGAGCCGAACCCGAAGACCCGTCGGATCCGAATTTGGATCCAATGTTATAGACTCGATGAAGACCCGAACCCGAACCCATTGAAGACCCGATTAAACGGATCTTGATCTCCTTAAACCCGACCCAGCTCTGACCTGTTGACAGGCCTAAATGGTACATTTTCTTGTTTACATGAACAAAAGGATTGTGTATGCCTTATTGATTGGTATAGATAATTCAAATATAAAAATCATCAAGAGTCACAACAATATAATTAAAATTCTTTTTATTCTATAAAAGGGAAAATTCGGCACTATTACAGGAAATGTTAGCGTAGGGAGTCAAATAACGGCCCCCGCCAAGAAAACTACCTCTAAAAACAAACTAACCAAACCTTCCCAAAATTATTCCCAAAAACTAAAATTAACCAAACACATCTCCCTTACAAAAGCTTCATAAATAAACATGAGCTTCACAAAATACCATATCTACAGCTGCCGAAAAACCCTGCCCCATCATCATCTGCTCCTTGAGGCCCCCAAACTTCCCCTGCTTGGATGTTATGCCGAAGGTGCTCCATGGAATAATAAGCTCGGACCAGCCTACAGAAAACCACTACACCCCCTCCATAGTGTCAAACATGACAAAACATCTCTTCCCGATCTCCTCCGCCAAGATCTTAGCCACTAGCCTCTTCCATAACCATTTCATATAGTCTCCCCAAACATGCCAAACCCTGCCAACAAATTGAGAAGGATGGGTTAACGGTCGATGATTCTCCCACAAAGAGCCCAATCGCTTGCACAAGCCTTTACTAAAATCCTCTACATAAAAGAAATCCAGGGTATGGGAAGGCACAATTTCCCCCATTTAACTTGATGCAGGTTCTGCCAGGGGAAATAGAATGAGGTCTGTCGAAGAATAAATAATAGAACATACCGTTGTTCCCTCAATTCAAGAATAGGCTACAATTCCCCCCACCAGGGCACCGCCCAGTGCAGACATCCATCTCCATGCTCCACAAACCAGTTCACACAGTTCTCTCAGGATGGGACAAAGCTGATAAAATAATGAGTGATAAAATTCGGCAAAGCTTCTAAGGGATATTCAAGGGGACCACCAAATGGAATCTCTCATCCAGCCACATGAACAACATAACTGGACTTCCTCTCAGAAAATCAGAACGACCTTCTTGTCAAGCATCTAACCTGTTCAGGGTCTTTGCTAGTATCACAGTCGCAGGATTGCGATGATATGACATCCACACTGTAATAGCAGCCAGTTGGGGATCCACCATCAGGTCCCCAGCAGAAGCCTCGAAGTAAGGCCCAAAGCAATAGCTCCATCACAACCAACATCAGTCCAACCTCTTCAACACAATAAATTCAGCACAATCCAACAAAGGGCAAGCTCCACTTTAGAACCAAGCTTTATATCTCCTCATCAATATACCAACTAAGCCTCCAAGGCCTTCTTCTAATTAAAAATTCTAAAAAACCCATTTTTCCTATTTTTTTTCTCAAAATAAATCCCTTCAAAGGGAAACTCTTTGTCAATATGCCTCCAATGCCTCTCTTTATTCCAAAAAACACACTCTCCTACTTTTTCTCAAAATAAAAACACAGTAGCAAATTAAAGTGCATCCCATTTTCCCCTTTTAAAGTCTCTTTTCAGGTACAATGCTGCTACATCAAGCATGCAATGTGGTTAACATCAAGCTCCCACAGTAAATGATGAATCTGTAAGAAATCTCAAAATGAAAGAACCATAATTGGATGTCACCTCATCTGTCTCCAACCCTCTCTCCTAGGTACCAGACTTACCCAAACTCACACGCCATCAACCATTGTAGTTGCGCATGCTGACCCATCACCCTCGTATACCAAGGACACATACCTCAAGGGTAAAATGTCACCTACACCCCTAACAGAGATTCAACAATCCTACACAACGTCACCTATACCGCCTCCGGCATCACCCTCAGCATACAATCCACCTATGTTTAAAAACCCTCGCAATCAATCCCCAGCAGCTATTGAACCCCATACGATCGGCACATTCCAATTCCCCTTCCTAAGGAAGCCCAAAAGACTATGCCACAGTCGATTGGCAACTCCTGTCACTCTCTGATATGCAGTACCCCTAAAATTTTGTACAAAAATAATCCTAAAAATGGTAGAAAATTCCAAAAAAATCTCAAAAAATTCCTAAAATTACCAAATAGATATTGGAACATTTCTTCACCAAGAAAACCATTTTTCAAGCTCCCAAATCCCCAGTCGAATTAATACCACATTTTATCCCTAGTTAAAACCCTAAAAATTAGTGCACATGCGTCCCAAAATCTCACTACAACTCCCTAACAGAATCCCAAAACCTCATCCACAGCAGAAATCAAATTCTTCCCCAGCAGGGCTACGTAATATCCTACCCGTTTCCCCAGTAGAAATTCCCGAATTAATCTTTCTCCCAAAAAAAATTCCAATTTCCCAAACAGCGCTACAAGCCCTAACCGGACATCTCTACCCAGCGGTGTCTCCAAGAAACACACTCCCTAGTGAAATCACAAGTGCATCCAAATCCCTAAAGGTAAAAACTCCCCGAGTACAAACCTTTTGTATTTATAATAAAAAGGTCCTCAAAATTGACCTCGGCCCTCAGAATTAGTCACCCATGCTTAAGGTCCTTAGAATTGACCTCGACCCACAGAATTGGTCGCCCCCACTGACCTCGACCCTCAGAATTGGTCTCTCCTACTTAAGGTCCTCGGAATTGACCTCGACCTTAGAATTGGTTGCCCTCTGTTAAGGTCCTCGGAATTTACCTCAACCCTCAAAGTTGGTCTCTTTCACTAAAGGTCATCAGAATTGACCTCGACCCTCAGAATTTCTCGCCTCCACTTAAGCTCCTCAGAATTGACCTCGACCCTCAGAATTGATCGCCCCCACTTAAGGCCCTTAGAATTGACCTCGACCCTTTTAATCGATCGCCCCCAACTTTAGGTCCTCAGAATTGGTCACCAACACTTAAGGTCCTCAAAATTAACCTCAATCCTCAGAATTAGTCTCCTTCACTTAAGGTCCTCATAATTGACATCGACCCTTAGAATTGATCTCCATCACTTAAGGTCCTTAGAACTGACCTCGACCCTCAGAATTGGTCGCTTTCACTTAAGGTCCTCAAAATTGACCTCGACCCTCAGAATTGGTCGCCCCTACGTAAGGTCCTCAAAATTGACCTTAACCCTCAGGCTTGTTCACTACTACTTAAAGTCCTCAGAATTGACCTCGACCATCAAAATTGGTCCCCCCTACTTAAGGTCCTTAGAATTAACCTCGGCCCTCAGAATTGGTCGCTCCTAATTAAGGTCCTCAGAATTGACCTCGACCCTTAGAATTGGTCGTCTCTACTTTAGTCCCGTAAAATTGGCCTCGACCCATAGAATTGATCTCCCCTATCTTAGGTCCACATAATTGGCCTTGACCCATAGAATTGGTCTCCCTAACTTAAGGTCCTCAGAATTGACCTCGGCCCTCGAAATTGGTCGCCAAAAACATAAGTCCTCAGAATTAACCTTGACCCACTAAATTGGTCACCAGAATTAATCTCGGCCCATAGAATCGTCCATCCTCAGCACTCGACCCTCTAAAATGGCTATCCTCATCCTTTTGGTCCTCAGAATTGACCTCTTTACCAAAACATCATGTGGTGTCTATTCGATGGCTTTCACTTATTCCAAGATCATCCGTCGAGGGGTTCTGTAGACACCACATTATAGGACCCCCTTAAGTCTCTCCTTAGGTCCCTAACACCTCCCCAATTCACTATAAACTCTATGCCATACTCCGAGTAACGATCTAGAGGCCATCAAGCGCTCCCGAGCCCCATTTGACTCTAGTTAATTTCGTTGTCAAAGTGAAAGCTCAATGAATCTTTAAAGGTCTCTAAATATCCTCTCCAACAGTCCTTCCCGTGCACGAATCAGCATAACGGTTTGAACGAATGGACCATTTTACTTATGAAAAATGATTTGGAGACCACCAGGCCCTCCTTGGCCCCGATTCGACCCCAATTAACTTCATCGTCAAAGTGAAAGATCAATGAATCAACAGAGGGAACTAAAACCCCTTTTCAATGGTCTACCCCTAGCATAAAATGGCATAGCAGTTCGGACGAATAATCCATTTTCCCTTGAAAACTGATTTAGAGGCCACTGGGCACTCCCGGGATTCGTTTGACCAAAGTAAACTCTTTAGGTCGAGTGAGATTGAATTAATATCTGAAGGGCACTGAATACCCTTTACAACTATCTTCCCCGTGTACCAATCAGCCTTACGGTATGGAAAAACTATCCGTTTTGCTCTCAAGGTTCACTGAGCTCTTCCAGACCCTATTTGACCAAAGTCATATCTTTAAACCGAGATAGGCTCTTTGGAATAACGAAGTACCTCACATAACCTTTCCAATGGTCTTCCCCGTGCAGTATTCATAATTACGGTTTGGACGAACGATCAATCGTCATCCGACGATCTTCTGTCCAAAGGATTGATGGGGGCTTCCGGGCCCCCATTTGACCCAAATTTAACTACCGGACCAAGGAGCGATCCAAGTATTCTCAAATATATTTGAAGTAAAGTTCTAACGATATGCCCCGTGCCTGATTTGGACTTACGAAGTGCGTTTTACGATCATTTTTCCAAAATTCTGCACGAGACAGCTAATTGGCAGGTCCATTTCCTTGCCTATCGGCAGTGTGTCTAAGGTTACCAGTAGATAGGTAGGACAAGGATAATATTGATCGACAGTACCCTACATAAGGATATCAGGAGATCACCTTGTAAGGAGCCTCATAAGCATCAACTTTAGTGCTCTCATCAACATTCTTCTTAAATCAGCGAGGTTTTCTTGTTTGAAGCCTTTATCCACCTTTCATTCCCATAACTTTCACACCCAATTTAGCAAAATTCCTCCTACATTCTTCATTCACTTGAAAGGAAGTTCTTCATCAATGAAGATCAATCTCCAAGTCTCCAAAGAAGGTCCAAACATTCTTCTCTCTCGTTAAATATCTTTATTTTCGCATTAGTTATATAAATTCTTAATTTAGCCTTTTCTTTTGATCATAAACATCCATATCTCCTCCTTTATTAGTTATATTGCACATAATATATTTTCTATAAAAAATCCAAAATAAGAAAATGAGGGCTACACCTATAAATTCCGACGGGACTCTTCATCGCATTTTCTCAAAACTAAAAATATCTTTTCTACACACACATACACACATAATAAAATCCCATTTAAATCTATGGGATAAAACCCACCCTTGTTCTGCAAGCGAACTATGTGTACTTTGATGCCTTTATAGGCTACGTAGGCATCTTCGGTTAAAACCCAAGACTCGAGTCATATTTTCCTATTTTTCATCTTTTTTCCTATTTTATCCATATATTATTCATATATATAATACTTGTGTCTTATCTAACACATATTATCATTTCATCATAACGATCAATATCTCGATAGGTGCACACATTATATTTTCTAATTATTATTTTGGAAACATTCCTATAGATAACCTTACATCACCTTTTCCACGATGCGAGTAGAGTGATTCCGATCTCCACTTATATATACACGCACCTACACTTCACGAAGAAATTAAGGAAAATAATAACATAAGCCCATGAGAGATCGAAAGAGTGGGATGGGAGGCTAACACCTTTCGATTCCGCAACTTAGCCCTCGAACCTCTGAACTATTAGTTTTGCAAGCATCAATTTGTCTTTGATGCCGTTTTCTCAAAGCGACGACATGTTATTTTTCCTGTTTTGTGAAAAATAGGCTGGAAACTCTATCTCTTTACATCACCCCAAAACCAACGACGGCCAAAGCACCTCCCAGAGTAGCGAGGGGAGCGGGACCTTTATCCTCCCTTTTTCCCTCGAAGCGTCGTGGAGGGAAGATCTCGAAATGGCCACACCAATAATCTCCCATTTAGTATTAAACTTGTGTGCATGCGCATCTTACACCCATTATGTATACATGGTTGTCAAAATCCTTAGATGGTAATCTATTCGTAAAAGGATCCTGTAAGTTGTCTTGATACGAAATCTTGATCAGAATAACGTTACATATTCACATGATCTCTCGTATTCGGTGACACTTATGTTCATTATTCTTAGCCCTCGTATGGGCTTATTTTTAATTAGAAATTTATTTATAAATAAATAGGAGAAATATCATCTCTTAAGGGGATTTTACAAGTGCTAAAGAAAAAATTAGACCGAAAATGAGAGAAAACTACCAAAAAACTAAATATATGAGAATTTATAGATATTCCTATTACGCTGATAGAAGACTGACTTAGGACAATGAAAACTTACGAGATCTTGATCGACAGGCAGAAACCAAATCACTTAGGAAGTTCTAGAACCAAATAGCCTCTGTTGTTTCCTGCGAAGCTGCAATATATTCAACTTCCATGGTTGAATAAACAATACATGATTTCTTTGTAATATTCAAATTATGGCTCTATCTCGAAGGGTAAACACATATCCCAAGGTCAATTTCTTTGAATCCTTATCATACTAAAAATTTGAGTTTGTGTACCATAAATGCATAAGATTGTTAGTTGGGTAAACCAGCATATAATATCTAGTCCTTTTTAGGTAATTAAGAACGTGCTTTAATGCAATCTAATTATCCTCACATAGTTTAAACTACAATTTCCTAAAAATGCCAATGGAAAAATAGATATTCGGTCTTGTACACGACATAGAATACATGAGTATGCCCATTGTCGAAGCATAAGGTATATTCACCATCCTCTCTATCTAATCAGGTGTATTAAGACCCTGATTCTTCGACCGAGTGATTTCATGCCTGAAAGGAAGAAAACCTTTCTTGGAATCATGCATGTTAAACATTTTAATCACATCTTGATATAAGTGGCTTAGGATAAGCCTAACATCCTATTTTTAAATCAAGAAAAGGCTTGATCCCAAGGATGTGATTGGATTCTCCTAACTCCTTTGTATCGAAATGGCTAGACAACCACGCTCTTATAATGGAAAATACACCCACATCTTTTTCGATTAGGAAAATATCATTCACGTAAAGTAACAAAAATACCATCACATTTTTTTCATGCTTCTTATGCACAAAAATTTTATCTGAGAATTGATCAAAACCAAAAGATTTGATTGTCAATCAGATGTTCCAACACCTTGTTGATTAATTAAGTCTTTATTTCTTAGCTACTTGATATGAATCCATATGGATATATTATATTTATGGAATTATCAAGAATTTTTATGTTCATTCGCTAAATTTTGTAATCAAGATGAGCCATCATATGTAAAAGAATTTGGATAGAGATTAGCGTGACTATGGGGGGATATATTTTCCTTGTAATCAATCCCCTCTTTCTAAGTTAACCCTTTTGCAACAAGCCTTTCCTTGAAGGTCTCCACCTTCCTATCTACCATTATTTTATTCTTGTAGATCCACCTGGATACGATGGGTTTTGTCCAATTTTTAAAGCCTACAATTCAAAAACATGATTAAAATACATCGACTTCATCTTAGTAATCATAGCCTTAAGCCAAATATTATAGCTTTAATCTTGTATTGCCTTTTTTTGGTCCATAGGATTCGGTTTGCGCCCCCTAAATCTTACTTAAGTGTTCACCCAAATACATTAACCTATTAGGATGTCGCCTGACTCTCCCCCTATGACATGGCTCCACTCGTCATCTTGTATAAGCGACGCATGTATTTTGATAATCGGTAATACTCTAACTACTTCTAGGTATTTTGATAATCGGTAAAACTCCAACTACCTCTAGGTAGTGTATTATCGATATTGGGTTATATTTTATCATTTATGGGTGGTTCAGAAGCACCTACATGGTCTTTCCCTCTTAGTTACTGTAAGATCAACTTAGTATTGGGTTTTTATTTCATTATATAATATTCCTCTAAATATTGGGCATTAATACTTATAAATACCCTTTGGTCCTTAGGATCACAAAATAGACCACCTTTAGTCCTTTCGGGTAACATATCAAGAGACATACTTTCGTCCTTGATTCCAACTTACATGGCCCCTTCCTCTGCACATGTGCTGGGAAACCCCATATCCAAACATATCATAGACTAGGCTTACGTCCAGTCCATAGTTTCTTGGGTTGAGACCAATTTTGAAGGAACCTAGTTTAGTAAATAAGTAACCATATCTAATGCATACCCCAAAAAATAATCCGACAAATACAAATAACTCATCATAGATATAACAATATCCAAAAAGAGTCATGTTCTTTCTTTTTGCTATACCATTTTGTTGTAGAGTGACCAGTGTAGACAATTGGTTTGTAATCCCCACCTCTTATAAATGATTCCTTAAGTCTCCGAAGAACTACTCACCTCCATAATCAAATCGTAGGTTTTGGATTAGTTTACCATGTCTAGACTCCGCCTCAGCCTTGTACACTTTGAAGTTATCAAAGGCTTCAGAATTATGGTGCATAAGGTAAGCATATCCATACCTTGAGTAATACCTAATGAAAATGATGAAGTAATCACAACCACATAGTTTCTCAATATTCATAGGACCATATAAATAAGAACGAACCAATTCCAATACATCTTTACCTCTATAAACTTTATCTTTGAAGGTCTTCTTGGTCATTTTACCTTCTAAATGGGATCACAAAATGGAAGTACCTCCTCTTGTAATGAACTTAAATGTCTAACTGAAACAAGTATTTGAATTCATTTTAAATTAACATGACATAGGCATAAGTGTCATAAATACGTTTGGTTCAATAAAGAAGGTTTTTCTCTTTAAGTTATTTTCATTTGAGTATTCATTTTAGTATTTCACAGTAATGGTGAGACATACTTTATAAGATACAAATAATTTTCCAATGTACCAAAGAAATTAAAAGATCTTTGATTTTTTTATAAAGACATCCTTATTAAAATAAACAAAATATCCATTTATCAATAATCTGGAAACTAAAATCAAATTTCTTCTAATACTGGGTGCATTAAAATAATTCTCTAATATTATATTTTGTCTCCACCAAAATCTAAAGATATATTTCTAAATACTCATATTGATGTTTTGAAATGATCACCCATGAACAAAACATTTATCTCTAGCTGATCTTCCTAGTTACATGGAACCCCTACAAAGAATTGCAAAGATGATTAGTGGTTCTTGAATATACACACCAGGTCCCAGTACATTAGAGCATAAAATATGTCTCAATGATAAAGGAAAAATTACTATTTATATTCCTCTATTTTCCTAAGTAGTGGGGCATTGCTTATTCCAATTTCTCAATCGTTTACAAATGTAACACTTGTCTTTCGGTTGTTTCCATGCTACCTGATGTTCAACCATTGTTTTAATAACCATAGGTTACACCTAAGACTTCTTCTTTTTCTTCTTCTTCTTCTTCTTCTTCTTCTTCTTCTTCTTCTTCTTCTTCTTCTTACCTTTAGTAACATAGGAATATGGGTCTATCTCAGCAACCTACCTAACACCCTTTTATTTGATAATATTATCCTCAACCTAGAGTTCTTTAAGTAGTTGCACAAAAGAGTAGTTAAAAATTTTCATATAATAGTTTAGGTGAAACTTCTTAAAGGACTCCGTTCCCAATCGAGGACATCTAATTACCCAAATATAAGCATTATCTTTAGAACATGGTCCTTAATTGGAGTACCATCAACTATCTTTGTGTTTACCAAACTTGATGTAACATTCATTTTTATGGCATGATTTTGATCCTCAAATATATTGATGAGGTAATCATGACTTAATCACTTGACATATTATGATTTTGGCGTTGCAATACATTGGGCATAGATGCCAATATATAGCAACAAGCCATCTGATTATTTTTTCCACTTATGGCAATACCGAACATCTGAATCCAATGACCCCTCACCAAACTCAGTAAGGCATCGTTTAGTGAAAACAAATTTATAATCCTCAGCAATGAGGAAAATGTTGAGGTTTCTTTTCCAATCTATGAAATTGATTCTAGTTAATTTCTTTTAAAATCCCACGATATCATGATTAATTCCCTTACAATGGGGAGGAAAGTCAAGTTAACATGAGGAATTGATCACATCACCTTTTAAAATACTGAGGGAGATTGCGTGGTCTATTTTGAAACCTCTCTCCCACTTAATATTTTAAACATGAGGATGTGGATGTTACGGTCCCCCTCGCAGCTCTAACCTTGGGGTCTCTATACACTTGGTTGGACAGGGCTCATGTGGATGTTGAGCGCTCTTATCAGCATTATGATTCCATCAACTTTACAAACACTTTCATCATCATGTCCTTTTTATTTGAGAGATTTCCCAAGTTTGCAACAGAGTCTAGGGATTGTCACAGCAGGACTGCTCGTGCTGCAAGATGGCACAAAAAGACTCCTAAGACTTCCTAGGGTCTTT
Organism: Sambucus nigra; assembly: GCA_949130495.1. Taxonomy (NCBI): domain Eukaryota; kingdom Viridiplantae; phylum Streptophyta; class Magnoliopsida; order Dipsacales; family Adoxaceae; genus Sambucus; species Sambucus nigra. Next base: position 388,899,023 of record OX422212.1, read on the forward strand.
GATAGACAACATTGATGAGTTTTCCTTTAGGTCTTAATACAAGACCGTTGGTGGTATTTTTACTTGGAACTCCTTCTCTGCTTATGGGGGCACCTTTTACTGTCTTGTTGATGTTGAGTCTTTTCCTACCTGCCCCCACAGCTCTGTGACAGTTATGTTTCTACCTTGCACCCTGCCTTCTATCACTGACCTGGACCAAGGTGTGGAGTTCTACCATTTTGAGAGACTGAGGAGGCAGTTTGGATATGATCGGGGGGTTCACACTCCTATTCATCCTTCGAGCACCTCCCCCTCTGAGCTATGTCTTTAGGCTTTTGACAATTTCACATTTGAGGGGGTGGTCAGGAGAGTTAGCTATCTGGCAATATGTTTGTACCCCCTCGATATTACTTGCCTTATTTTACTCGTTCGTGGCTTACCCTTTGGCAGAGGTAGGTCCTATTAATTCAAAATTATGTGAGGGGTGTCCCTCATGAAACAATTTTCACAAAAATTCCCAACAACGACAAGTACTTGGGAAAAAGGACACAAAAGTTACGGTGGCACTGGAGCACTATCCCCAAGGAAGGCTCCCCTCGAGCAGCTCACTCCAATCTTAGTGCGGCCTCTACACAACAAGTCTATTTATTCTAAGCAACCTAAACCTTAACCTTCTAAGCCCGGGTTAAAAGTTAAGATAAGAGCCTCTACTGCTTCAAAGAGGAAGCATCCCTATTTGGATGTTTCTAACTTCATACCAGTTACCACTACCCCTGCTATCACTGTTACTACCACTGCTACTGTTACTTCTCCAACTCCCCCTTGCCAGTAAGAACCAAGGTGAGCAGGAAGAAGAAGAAGACGAGTGATGGGGTTGTTTCTCCCTCTCCCGTACCAGACCAAGGGTCGGACACTAATGACCTTGAGGTGGACGAGATATATAGGACTGTGCGAGAGCAGGGCTATGAAACCCTGGGTTATCTGCTGAAGATCCTGCTATTACTTCTATTCCCATTTGTGAAGGTACTACACCTCATTCCCTTTTACTTTGTGAAACTGAATTTTGTGGGGTTTCACCTATTGGTTCCCCTTCTCTATCATTTGAAGAGGAACTTATCGGTTATAAAACACTCCCCCTATGATGATGATAGTTTTTTTTTAATGAGATGGGTGTATTTGGTCCTTATGATGATTAACACCCTGATACTTATTCTTTGTTACCAGTTTCGGGGGAGTCTTCTAGCGAAGGTGTCATGATAGACTCTCCATCTGCCAGCAGTCCCACTACTGGGCAGACTGCCCTCTTTATCGTTGGAAGTCTTTTCTTTTAACCTATTTAGAACTGTTTTATTATCCATTTACATATACGTAGTTCTGATATGAATTCTCTTTATCTTTGTGACATTTTCAAGGTGTCTCTGTTGCGACGAGTGATCTATCTCCTCCGCTCCTACCTGGGGGACTTTTACTATGGCCAGGAGTTCTATGTTAGTCTCATCTTTGGGAGGTTTATCACTTCCCCTTACTCAGTCATTATTCTCTTTTCTTTTTAGTTTTACTAATACAATTTCTGCTCTTATCTAACTTTTGTAAATATCTACTGTATTCTCGATGAAAATGAGGACTTCTTATGTGTCCTCCTCTTCAGTCCAGGTAACCATTATCTCTCATGAGTCCTTTGCTTTTACTTGTCAAATTTTGAGGATATATTTTAAAGTCCTCTTCTTTTGCATATATAGGTAACTATTTCTTTTAGTCACCTTTCTTCTCCTCCCCCCTCCTCTGTGGTAAGAGGTCCTTTCGTCGGGCTGCCTGAGGTACTTTGAGTTTGTCTCCTGTATTGTCTTTCTTTATTCTATTATACTTTCTACATCTATGATTTTACCGTCTTTAATTGTCTTTATTACACGGACTTTATTCAAGTGGCCCTTCCTCAACTGGGGGAATAACACCGCTCACGGGAGGCACTGCCCCATATCTATTACCTTTGGGGAGGATTCCCATCTTATGGGTCTTCATGACCATGGATAATAGGCCTCACATTCATCTTATATCTTCCTGGATAATTTTCACTATTGCATCTAGCGATCCTGTTACACAGGTTAGCTCCATCTCTTAAGTATTACTCATTCTTGTTAGGCTCTGCTTCTTTCTTTATCTATGCTTGGTTCTTTGACAACTTTGTAATGATTCGGCCACTACATGTGTTGCTAATATCAAGCCAGTCATCTTCCCTCCTTCTTTAGAAGGCCTTCAGGTACACCTGTTTCGAATCTTTCGTCTCTCGACTAATTTTTTCTTTCCCAATGGGATTCTATTCTCATACTCTGTTTCTATTTGTTTATACACCAGTTGATCAGTCCTACCAGTTCATCACTTATTTCTTCGATTCCCCCTTCAGTAGACCCTACTACTGTTAGGGAAGTTCTAGCAGTTGTTGTCTCTGTTGGAGGCATTATTATAGAACCTCTCCCAGTAGTTATTCTAAATTGTCTGTGTTTATCTTCTATATATTTTTCTTCATTGCTACAAAAATGTTCATATCTTTCTTCCATTTGCAAGGCGGTGTTAGTGAGACCTCCTCATTTATGGCGCTCATAATGAGTACCATAGAGATAACTTCTGGGGCACTAACTGTGAGACTCCCCTTGTCTTCAATAGGGGAATCTATCTTAGCCAGCCTGGCTGAAGTCACCTTGTGTGAGGGGCTTGTTCCTAATTCTATAGGGACAGCTTCAGTGGTATGTTAGTCTTTACACATCTTTTTTCTTACATATCAGCACATTCTGTGGTTTCTTCTAACATATCTATAGGTGTGGTCCCTTTACTTGAGGGACCTATATTTGAACTCCCAGGATTGTTCTCCGTCAGTTACTGTGTCTGAGGAGACTCTGATCAGCGTCTCGAAAGAGACTACTCCGGTATCTATAATGTCACATATTCTTTTTTTCACTGACTTTCATTAGTTATATATGAGTCTATTGACAACCTCTAGATTTGTCATTTTGCAAGTTAGTATCACTCTTACTCCTGCTGCCGAGGGGTGTCTCAATGGGGAGCTCCCAGGTAAACACTTGGTCTACCTGAACCTTTGAGCTTACATTTCCTGTGTAAGTACTTGCTGACACTAACCTATTTCCCTATTTTTAAGTTAGCGTCGTAATTGTTCCTTTGACTATGGAACAATTAGGGAGAGATACTACGAGTGAGGTACTATAATGTCATACCTTACTCTCTTCTTTATTCCCCCTTTTCTTCTTGCTTTTACTATGCAAGTGGGCTCACCCTCACGTTCCTATTTCCTTTTTTCAAGTCAGTGAGGAGGTCATCCCTAGCTCCGCGGGACCTATAATGAATGTTGTATTGTGAACTCCCCGTGTATTAAACTGTCATACTTGGGTTATTTCTGTCTGTTAAAGTTAGTACATTTCTCTTTTTTCTTAGCAAAAGAAAATGCTAACTTTTAATTATTTTCTGTTAGGCTGGTGCTCAGGATCATATGGTGCCTCTTAGTTTTGGTGATAGCATATTGACTCCCCTGGGCTATGGGGTAAGATTTCCATAATCTTTGTTTCAATTTCAGCATGGGTATTCCACCACCTGCTAATTATCTTATTTATGGCTTATCTCTTTTTACTTTTCCCCTCGTAGGATCCGATTGGGGAACTCGTTGAGATAACTGGTGAGGATGATCAGAGTTCTAAGGCTACAGGTGATGCCGGTTTTGGTGAGGACTCTTTTATTCCTCTTTCAGAGCTTGAGTCTCATAACACAGGCTATGATGATATAGAGGTAGAGGCTCCTGGAGCTTTCATGCGTTCATTGTGGCGATCAGAGCTACCTTCTAGGTTCCATACGCATGAGCGAGAGGTGTTGGAGATGCTTATGGAGCACCACCCAAGACTTTTACTTTACAGAGCGTCCTCAACATTGATATCCTTACAATCTTCAACTTGTAGGTCCTGATCATCCATCTTCATGATTTCTTATCTACCTCTCCTGCTTCCATGACCACTCAGAGGTCTGCAATGTTCCTCTAGGCTCTTCATGATCTTCATCTATGTTATCACTTCAAGCTGAACTGGCTTGACACTTCAGTTTTTCATTTTCTTGCTGTCAACTTTAGGAAGATGATTAAGCTTTATATTTCCAGGTAGTCCAGGGCGCAGCAGTGTCAGGCTAAGTCAGTTCGGATCCAAGCTTAGATTCAGTCCCTTCAGGACAAGCTAGCTAAGCTAGAGTTTGGTGATGCTGAGGATGAAGCCCGAATGACTAGGTTAGAGGAGCATCCTATTGAGGAGGCTAGTACTGCTTACACATATCTATGCTCCCGAGAGGATTTATTTTTCATTTTGTCTAGTTGGTAGATAGTCTTGTAATGAAGACTTACTTTGTACACTTATCATATGTAAAGAACTTTGTCACTATTAATGAAAAGTAGTCTATTGATTTCTATCATGCTGCTCATTCTCTACTTCTTTTTGGACTTTGAGATCTGCTTACTATGGCCTACTCTAATTTTTTGTATCCATTTGGTCTGTTTGAACTAACCAATTTATTATATGGTAATTATGTATTATCTAAGCATGTTGGTATTTTAGAGTTACACCCTCTAATTGTGGGGTACTTGCATATTTTTTTAACAAGTTAACATTTTTAGATATGTCCCCTTTAACTGTGGGGTAATTGCATATTATATGAGCAAGTTAATATTTTAGAGTTGTTCCTTCTAACTGTGAGGTACTTGTATATTTCTAAACAAGTTAACATTTTTAGATATGTCCTCTCTAACTGTGGGGTACTTGTATATTTTCTGAGCAAGTTAACATTTTTTATATTTGTCCCCTCTAACTGTGGGGTACTTGCATATTATTTGAGCAAGTTAATATTTTTTTAGAGATGACCCCTCTAAATGAGGGGACATTTTATTATGCGCATTCACCTCTTAGGGAATAACTGGGAGAAAAGGGTTAGCTCTTTTCCTTCCCTCAAACTTTGAATATAATTTATAAATAAAAGATGACTATCTTCTATAGAAACATTGACCCTGGTCTGCGGGGTCTTTATTTAAAACAGTTTGTTAGGAAACCTTTTTTCCTCTTTCTAAAAAAAATTAGAGCAGGAGCGTGTAGGTCCCCTTTCACCCAAATTTTTTTTTTATAACTGGTCAAGTCAAGTAAAGCTTTTCTTTGAGAACGGAGATTAAAACTTATTCTCTAGGAAATAGAATATTTATTATATATATTTTATTATTATTACTTGGAGGATGTCCTCCTACTGGTCTGGTGACAAGGTTAAAATCATTCATCTAACATGTCTAGAGAGATTTTAATCAATATACTTTTCTCTCGGGATGGATGTACCCCCCAAGTGTAATGAACAAAGTTCTCTTTATCCTGGACCCTCTTCTAGTCTAGTAGAGAGTGTTTATAAACTCACAAAAATATTTGATGGATCTAACTCATGCAGTAGGTAAACAGATAAAATAAGAATCATCATGCAATGATAAAAAAGAGTTGTTATTCATTTCTTTCATTTTTTGTACTGTTTACAAAGTTGTGTTGCTCCATCATTTTTACAAAAAAAAATTTGGTGCTAGAGCAAACCGCTCAAAATCTTTGACATAAATTAATTTTTAAACAAAACTAGGCATGACATCACTTCAACCACTTGCAAATGATGTACTGGAGGCAGTCACTCTCTGGCTCTGAAATTTATAAATAACTCAACTTGTTTACTCCTCTTACTACAAAGGGGCCTTCCCAATTCGGTTTGAACTTTGATGTCGGCATGCTATGGAGGTGGTGAGTGGATGCTCGCAGGACCAAGTCTCCCACCTGAAACTCCCTGTGCCTGACTAAGTTTTCATAGGCTCTAGACAGTTGTTGGGTGTAGATTTTAAAGTTCTCTTTTGCCTTGTCTCTATGCTCATCGAGTGACTCCAGTTGCGCATATCGTGGATCAGGTATGAGTCCGTTGCTTAGAGCAACTCTAGCTTAGGGTACTGCTAACTCCACTGGTAAGACAACTTCGATCCCATATACCAGTGTGAATGGGGTAAACCCGGTCGGTTTTCTCTTTAAAGTATGATAAGCCCATAGTACCATGGGCAGCTTCTCATCCCATACCCCGTCATGTCCTCCAGCATCTTCTTCAAGATATTTATCATGGTCTTATTAGTGGCATCCACTTGACCATTACCCTTAGAGTAGGAGATGGTTGAGTTATTGTGCACAATCTTGTACTTGTTTGTGAGGAGGACCATCTATTTTCATATGAACTGTTTCTTATTATCTGTTAGAGTCACCTTGGGTATAATAAACTTTCATATGATATACTCCTTGATAAATTGGGTTACCACTTGGGTAGTCACCCTTCTTAGAGGAATGGCCTCTACCCATTTGGTGCAAAAATTTTGTAGCCATAAAAGTAAAAGCTTTGCTATAAGATGTTGGACTAATTTTTACCCTAGGTCAAATGCCCATGTGTGAAAAAGGTAGGGAGCTGCTAGTCTTTGTAAGCTAACTTAAGGGGCATGTATAATGTTGTTATGCACTTGATAGGCTTTGTATTTATTCACATAACCAATGGAGTCAGCCTCCATGGTTGGTCAGTAGTACCCAGCTTCATCAGTTGATCATACACTTTGGCACCTCCTATATGAGAAGGCTCATGAGCTTCCTTAAACACTCTCCCTATGTATTCTGTAGCTATACACTTCAGTGAATTATCATTGTATCCTTTCTTATAGATCTCTCCTTATACAAAGTAGAAAGGGGCTACCCTCTTTTGGAGATAAATTTCATTTGCTCTCTCCGTGGGCAACTCGCCATCTTTCAGATAGGTTATGTGTGGTTGCCTCCAATCTTCGAAGGCCTCTAAAAAATTACCTTCTGTTGGCTGGTCAAAATAAGTTTGGCACTTTAAATAGCCTTATTGCAGACAAGCAACCTCTGCGCTCATGGTGGGCCAATAGTAGACCCCCCGGCTGTAACCTGCGATAAAGAGGGATATCAGTGTTCCCGCAATGTTTTTCATGTATTTTTGCCAACCGCTCTGTAGCTTATTTTTCTCCAAAACACCTTGCTAAGAACCCTACAGGTCTCTTGAAGTAAAGTGTTCCTTGCAGCAGCTGGTAGTTATCTAATTCTAACACTTTCATTGTCCCCACTCTTGTTTCTAGCTATTTCACAACCAGGTGCCTCCAATCCTCTTATTTATCTCTTAGGAACAAGGATTTCATTGTGGTAGGCATTGTTCTCCCTTGTACTGTGATTGTTGCTTCTAGCTCATCCATGTCTAACTTGTGTGCCATTGTATCTAGTGCGTTAGGGTGCTTATTCATTGTTCTTGCATGCCTCTCAATGATAACTTCCACAAACTGTCCCAATAACCTCTGGATGATATATCTGTAGGGTGCCAAGTTAGCATATTTGAGGGTGAACTCCCCGTTAACCTATTTCACTACCAGGTTAGAATCCCCTCGTATGCACAATACCCTGATGCCTCTTCAGAGTGCTTCCAACATTCCTAAAATGAGAGCCTCGTACTCAACCTCATTATTTGAGCACTTGAAGTCTATCTTGAAGGAGAGGGAGACTTATCCTTACTATTTAAAAGTATAATGCCCGCACCTCCTGGTCCTTGAGCACTAGAGCCATCAAACTCCATTTCCCACTTTTCTATCTCTTCTGCCATGCATGCTTGGAAATTCTCCCCGGGTAACTCTTCACTGGAGGGTTAGAAATTCCCACTTGGGAAATGGGTTAACTGATATACTACTGCTTGACTTTTGATGGCTTTGGCAACTATGCACTTTAGATCATACTTCGACAAAATTAAGAACCATCTCGTTGCTTGTCCTACCGGTACCATCCATGCAAGGAGGTACTTAATAGGGTCACACTTAGTGATTATATAAGTTTTAAAGGCTAGCAGATAGTGTCTCAACTTTTGATCCATAAAGACTAAGTCAAGGCAATGTATTTCCACATTGGTGTATCTGGACTATGTACCTGATATCACTCTTGACAAGTAATACTTTGACTTCTCTACTCTTTCCTTCTCTTGAGCCAGCAGCGCTCCTGTGGATCTTTCTGTAGAACTAAGGTAGAGCATCAGTGGTGCCCCAGCTTCTGGCCAAATCATCATGGATGGGGAGGCTAAAATTTCCTTGACCTTCTCAAAGGCCTTCTTCTGCTCATCTCCCTAGGTCCACTTGGCATTGTCTTTTAATAAGGGTGTGAATGGGTGGGTCACCTCCGCTAGCGCATGTATGAACCTTCTTAGGTAGGACACCTTCCCCAAGAGCTGCCTTTGACTCTTCAAAGGTGGAATCATCATGATGGCTTTCTTATTTTTTGCATCAACTTGCACCCCCTGCCTATTCACAACAAACCCTAAAACATTTCCAGCAGTGACCCCGAAGGCACACTTCGAGGGGTTCATCCGCATCTTATACCTACGGTATCTTTCAAACATTCTCCAGAGGTCATTTATATGCTTGATTTATCTCTTGGACTTCACCACCAGATCGTCCACATATAATTCTAGTATATCATGAAACAGATCATGGAAGATTTCCATCATGGTCTTCAGATACGTGGCCCAGCATTCTTCAATCCAAACGGCATAACTGTGTAGTGGGAGTTTCCCAATGGCATGCGGAAGGCAGTTTTCTCTGCGTTCGCCATGTCCATCTTAATCTGATTATAGCCGATGTACCCATCCATAAAACTATACATCTCATGGATTGCAGTAACGTCAACTAAGTTCTCTATGTTGGGAAGAGGAAACTCATCCTTGGGACATGCCAGATTTAAGTAACAAAAATTCACACAAATCTGAATTTGAGTCTTCTCCTTATTTTGCCACAAGTACAATACTGAAGAGCAGCACAGAATATTGAATAGGCTTGATGAACCTCGTCGCCAACAGTTTTTCTACTTCTCCTTCTATCTTTAGGTTGAGGTTAACTTTGTACATACGTGTGGCTTGCCTGACTGGAAGAGCATTGCGAAGAACATTTAATTTGTGAGAGCTCACTTTTGGATCTATCCCTGGCATCTATATGTATTTCTAGGCAAATACGTCGATGAACTCTTTGAGCAGGTGGATGAGTTCTTCCTTATGCTTTCGGTTCAAAATCTTGGAAATTAAAATGGGTCTACTTTCACCCCCTTCTACTCCCAAGTTGATTTCTTCTAAGTCTTGCAGCTGCTCCCTAGGTCCATCTTGCATGCACTCTGGAGCCTCTTCTGGTTCCTCAATATGTTCAATGATGTGAGATTCATCCATAACAAAACACTCTCGTGTTGAGTTGGTGCTCTCATCCCAGAACGCCGCCCGCGCGGACCTTTATAAACGGTATATAACTTTCCCATGGGTTAGGACCACCTTCTTGCAAGTTAGAGGATGTTTTCCTACCTCCTCCGGGTCGGTGCCCTCAATGCCGGAGTGGCTGCTCCTCTAGAGGGGGTGTGATACCCAGCCAAATTAAATACCAGGTGATCAGTCCTTAATTAAATTAAAAATCAAGGTGAACGGTGTGGTTCATTCTTAGCATCACTGTCGAAAATAATTTCCGTTTTAATCACCCTAATTAATTAAGTCAAGTGTCAAAACATTTATAATATTATTTCAATTTATTAAATCCCATCGTAAAAACCCTTTTAAGTATAAATCAGTTAAGAATAACATAATAACTAAAGATAACAATCATCTAAAAGAAACACGCCAACTAGATTATCCAAACCAAATTAATAACCATGAGTAAAATCATCATGACATCAAATAACTCCCAAATGAGTCTGAATATTGAAAACATAAATAAATACAAAATCTTTAATAAGTCTAAACTGAAATAGAAAATCGGGCGACACATGCCCTAACTATGAAGTACTAAATCAAGAGTTGAATCAAGGAAGAGGTTGTCAAGAGCAAGGGCCTGCAACTCCCACATATGATGCAGCACGTCCAATCCAAAGAACCTACGCATGACTCCCCTATGGTTGGCACCTGTAATACATACATATATATACAAGAGAGAAAAATGATAGGAAACAGGTCAGAGCCTGAGTGTAAAAGAGTTTTAAAAATAGTTTAGCAAGTATTTAAAATGCTTATCGGCTAATATAACCACCATGTTAGTACGCAACACTCTCTTGAGAATTCTCACCTCTCATCCAGTATGCACGCCTACAGTACTACTAAATGCCTCATAAGTCTATCTAACTTATCTCCCATAAATTTTATTTTGAGAAGTCACAGGATTATGATTTTATTTTAAATATTAGTCTCTTAACGATTTCTTACATCTATTATGTATCTCTCAATACTGTAGTAACGTTCCCGAACACTTACTATATAGTTATGGAGCATTTATAGAATACTTATCTACTTATACGCATAGTATAAGAATTCCATATATACGTATATATTAATCACTCATATCATATATATACTATAGCCACACCACATAAAATCTATGGTGTTGTCATACTCTGCTATCAAGTCCCCGTATCTCTCGTACTAAGGGAAATACTAGTTCGGAATCACTCTCGAACTGTATTAACACAATACACACAAAATGGAGGCCAAGCATAGTTTTAAGTCACTAAGAGGTCAGCACATACCCCTCACGTCTCTTAGGACCGTCTGACTATCATTCTCAGATAGCCTGTACCAAGGAATCCTATGTTCTAGGGTACAAGTCAATATCCCCCATAAAGGTCCCATCGAGATAAGACTGTCCCGGCGCGGCAACCTCTGTGATAGCAAGTAGCGCGGGTATGATTATATATATATATATATATATATATATATATTCTCATTTTCCAATTAGGTTCGCCCATAACCGATAATTAATACAATTTACCCAATCTTTACGCATAAAGAACTCATCATTTTACTCTCTATTATAATCATTTCGTAATTACTCCTCATCCCTCGAAGTATTCTCTCTTCCTAAAGGTCAATTCGGTAGGTACACCCTCTCTAACATACTGGTCCAAGTCATTCTTGAATCTCTCAAATCCTTAGTTAACGTACGCATAATTTCCAATATTTGTCGAAGCTCCCCATTAACCCATGGTTACATCCCATATAAAATTTTCATTCAACGGAATCTACTTAGACCCTACTGATCCTCTTCATGACCCATTATACTCTTTAAATGATATACAAAGATTCCTACACATTTTATCTGAATTAAACAAAAAGAGGAAAAACATGCAGTTTCCAACAGGGGTCGATTGATCGATGAAAGAGGTCGATCGATCGATCAGTCGATCGATCGATCGAGCAGTTCTTTCCCAAAATTTGTTAATCCAACCTACGGGTTTCATCCAAGAAATTCTTCCAAAACACCATTAATGATTCCCAAACTCCCAAACAAGTTTACCACTGATTTATTATACCTACCTACATGATTTCCTACGTAAAGCATGTACGAATTCATCAAAGATATCGAATTAAGGGGCCATTTCAGCAAAATTATCAAGAACCCTAGTTTAGTATTAAATTTCCAATTTATCATTCTTCTTCCAGATTTCTTCCTATTAAACCACTACAAATTCATGGGTATTCCTCTACATATTACAAGGTGTCCAAATTTCATGATTTACTCCCAAAACATGCGGTTTAAGTCTTCTAATTTATCTGATTCTTATATAAAAATATGTATTCTTAATCCTACTCTAACATGGATGGAATATAAATTAGGAATTTTCAAGATAGATACTTTCCTGGGAATCGAAGGTCTGGTCTATTGGTGATAAAGATATGGATGCGTTCCTCGTCTTACGATCTATGCCCCGGTGGTGTTATTCTTGAAAAAGGTGTTATGGTTTGTGATCAAGTCTTGAGGAGCTATCTACCTTTCTTTTCTAATGGTTGTTCCATGTTTCTGTTATTGATAACCCTATGAGCTTAACTCTAATAGTTGATATAACTTAGGGAAATTCGTGGGTTTAATTACCCAAAAATACATAATGACTATAATAACCTCCCGAGATGCCAGTTAGGCCGAAAAATTCCCCGAGACCCAAACTAAACCCCCGGATACACTTTTCTGACTATCTAGACCCTTCCGGACACGTTGGTGCACTCAAAATGACCATACGGGTGACTTATAATTTATTCACTTTTTATAATGATAATATAGTCCCGACAGGATACAGGCGCGTCCTAACTTAATTTTCATAATTTCATATTATTCACTCGTGAAATTTTAATAAATTCAATTCTATTTATTATTTTACTCATTAAGTAATATTCAACAAATTCCCAATAATTACAAACTCTCGTCACGCTAGTAAATATTTAAATAAATTTTTGGAATAATATTAAATTAATAACTCAATTAAATTTAATAAATCCCCAATTTAAAAGCCATAAAAATATGGGGTATTACATACTTCCCCCCTAATAACGAAATTTGGAAAAAAAGGCATACCTGGTAAAAATAGATATGGATATTTGTCACGCATATCTGCCTCGCGCTTCCAAGTGGACTCCTCCACATTATGATGCTCCCACTGAACCCGTACATGTGGAACTACCTTCAACCTAAATTTCCTCTCGTTATAGTCTAGGATAGCCACTGGTCTCTCCTCATAAGAACTGTCGGGTTGTAAGTCAATCTCCTCTATCGCGATGTGGGTGTGGGCCATATCATCCTGAAGATGTCGTCTCAACGACGAGATGTGGAATACATCGTGAATACGGTGCAAGTGCTCTAGCAACCCCAATCTGTATGCCACCAGCCCTATCCTCTCGATAATGGGAAATGGTCCTACGTACCTTGGAGCCAGCTTCCTCTTCTTCCTGAATCGCATTACTCCTTTCATTGGAGACACACGCAGTAATACTTAGTCCCCCATGCTAAAGTCTCGGAAGGACCGCTTTGCATCAGCGTAGATCTTCTGCCTGTTCTGGGCCACTCGAATGCGACTCTTGATAAGCTCAATCCTAGCTGGTCTGAGCAATTTGTTGTCCCCCACCTCTAGCCAACAAGCGGGAGAACGACAAGGCCTGCCATACAATGCCTTAAAAGGGGCCATGCCGATTGTGAACTGATAGGAGTTATTATAAGTGAACTCCACCAGTGGAAGATACGGATCCCAACCTCCTCCAAAATCAAGGACACACATGCGTAGCATATCCTCTAGCATCTGATTGGTACGCTCTGTCTGTCCATCCATCTGTGGGTGATAAGCTGAACTCAATCTCAACTATGTACCCATGGCCTCCTGAAAGCTCTACCAGAAGCGCGGCACAAAAATCTTGTCTCTATTAGACACAATATCCAGGGGCACCCCATGTAGTCTAACTATCTTGGCAATAAAAAACCATGCTTACTGGCCCGTGGTGTAGTCTATCCGTACCGGCAGAAAATGAGCTACCTTGGTTAACCGATCCACTATAAACCATATGGAATCGTGACCCCGCTATAATGTAGGAAACCCAGTAATGAAGTCCATGGAAATGCTCTCCCATTTCCACATAGGTATCTCCAACAGTTGAAGTAACCCTGGCGGTCTTTGGTGGTCCATCTTTAACATCTGACAGGTAGCGTAGTTGGACACAAACTCTACAATGTCCTTCTTCATCCCACTCCACCAGTACTACCACCTCATATCCTGGTACATCTTATCCCCTCTGGGATGTACCATAAATCTAGACCCGTGCGACTGTGTCATCACTGCATGATGTAACTCTTCTCCTTACGGGACCACCAATCTCCCATTAAACCTCAAACCCCCATCAGAACTCACTGAATAGGATTCAACACCCTCAGCTAGAAGCCGCACAATCAATCCTGACAAAAAGTATCTGCTGCTTGTGCTTATATCACCCTCATAACAATCTCGGGTGTGATTGACATAACAGATATAAAGGAACGGGCTACTGCATCCTAGTGTCCCAACTCTTTCCACTTCTCTCTCCATACTTCCGCTACGTCACCTACCGATCTACGGCTTAACGCATCAGCAACCACGTTTGCCTTTCCCGGATGGTACTGTATTTCGAATTGGTAGTCTTTCACAAACTCCAGCCACCTACGCTGATGCATGTTCAACTCTCACTAAGTGAACAAGTATTGCAGTGACTTGTGGTCTGTGAACAAGAGAAACTTCTTCCCAAGAAGTAATGTCTCCAAATCCGCAATGCAAACATGACCATCGCTAACTCCAGTTCATGGGTGGGCTAATTCCTTTCTATGAGGCTTAAGCTTGCGGGAGGCAAAAGTTATAGCCTGCTCCTTATGCTAAAGTACTCCCCCGAGTCCCTACAAAGAGGCGTCAGTATACACCAGGTACTCCACTCCCAGCCTGGGCAAAGGAAGAACTGGCGTCGAAGTCAGCTTATCTTTCAGCTCACCAAAAGATAATTGAGAAGCATCATCACATACATACGGTACTCCTTTGCGAGTCAGATTCGTCAATGGACCCGCTATCTTTGAAAAGCCTCAGATGAGCAGCCTATAGTACTCGTCTAACCCCAAGAAACTACGAACCTATGTCGATGTCGTGGGATGTCCCCATTCCCTCACTGTCGACACCTTGCTCGGGTCAACCAATATACCCAATTCCAACACAACGTGCCCAAAAAACTGCACTTACTGTAACCAGAATTTGCACTTCTCATACTTAGCATATAGTTGATGCTCTCGTAGAGTCTGAAGAACCTGTCTCAAGTTCTCGACATGCTCCTCCTCAGTCTGTAAGTAAATTAGGATGTCATCTATGAAAATGATAACAAACTGATACAAGAACTCTCTGAACACTCGGTTCATCAAGTCCAAGAATACGATTGGAGCATTTGTCAGCCCAAACGACATGACTCTGAACTCATAGGACCCATATCTCATCAAGAAAGCAGTCTTCGAAACATACTTCTCCCTAATCCTTCGCTGATGATATCCCGATCTCAAATCTATCTTTGAAAAGAAGGCTGCTCCTCTCAGCTGGTCGAACAGGTCATCAATTCAAGGCAACGGATATTTATTCCATATCGTGACCTTGTTCGACTCCAGGTAATCCACGCACAACCTTAGTGAACCATATCTCTTCTTTACAAATAACACCGGAGCACCCCAAGGCGAGGTGATCCTATGAATGAAGCCCTGACCCAACAACTGATCTATATGATCCCGTAACTCCCTTATCTCCGCTGGAGACATACGGTACGGTGCACATGCTATCGACCGAGTGCCCGGCATCAAATCTATGACAAAATCTATCTCTCGACTAGGAGGTAGGACCGGTATCTCCTGGAATACATAAAAAAACTCACGAATAACTGGAATCGAATCCAGGGGAATCATAATCTCCTTAGAGGTATCCTCCTCTATGTAATACAAATGGGTGCAAGATCCTCCCTCTGGGTGAGGCATCGCCGCACAAAACATCTCCTAGCATGGAATGGCAAAGATAATACTCCTACCGAAATAATCTATCATGGCTCTATACGCAGCGAGCCAATCCATGCCAATAATGGCGTCGTGCTCATGCATATCTAAAACTAGCATGTCCCCAAATAAAATCAAGCTACCAATATCTATACCTACACCCCGGCGTATAAATAAAATCAAAGCCCCATTCCCTAGTGGTGAGTCTACACATGTCACTGTACTCTCTCCCATGTATAATATCCCTAAGGCCCGTGCAAAGTGAATAGCTATAAAACAGTGCGACTCTCTAGTATCAAATAAAACTCGACCCATAGTGCCATGGATAGGAAACGTACCCTCAATCGCGAGTGGCGCCTGAGGTGCTGCGACCTGGTGGATGTTATAGACACGTCCATACTGCAATTTCCCCTGCTGAATTGGGGCTTCTGGGATGGCTGGTAGGGATGGAATCTGAGCTAGAGCTGGGAGGGAGGCTGGAAAGAGTGGCCTCTACGGCTCATTACGGGCACCCTGATGTTGTGGGGCCCTGTGACACCCCGACTAATTAAATACCGGGTAGCTACTCCTTTATTAAATTAATTCAAAATGCCAAGTTGGTCCAGTTAATAGCATCACTGTCGAAAACATTTTAACGATTACTAACCACCTAGTATTTAAAAAGTAAGTTGCCAAATTTTAATTTAAGTTTGATTAACATGCAACAAGTGTAATGAAGAATAATAACACCATTCACCATAAAGAAATACATAGAATAACCATCACATAACGTAAATAAAGTCTGGAGGAAAACTCCTCACTACAATCCCACAACTGAAATAAGTAAATTGAATACTAAATCCATACATGCCAAAGTCTGAAAACTGTAATGGAAAGATGTCTCTAATAGAAATGGGCAACATGCCCTACAACTGATAGATAATGACTCTGGAATCCAAATGATAGAAGCTTCTACAAGCAAATCCCTGTAGCTTCCACAAACAGCTACAGCTCATCACCTGAATGAGTATCCTATGCGTGGTGTCCTTGTGGCTGGGCACCTAAAATGGTTTTACAAGAAAAATAGATTTGAAAGCAAACGGGTCAGAGCCCGAATGTGGAGATATTTTAAAAACCTGCAAGTGCTTTAAAAACATTTAAAACATTAAATGCAAAGTACATGTTAGGACGTGCACTCACATGATATTCTCACCTCTCGTCTAACTGTGCACTCCTAACGTAAATACCCATCTACAACGACACAAACCACAAGCTAAGTGACATCATATCTAGCTAGACTGTCATAGGTCCTACCCTTATTACTCGGTTCTATTAGCATATAACGCTCGTAATTAAATAGGGGTTTAACGTAAACTCAGATGCTTATTATGCAATATATTTCACTATCAGCTAACCCGTTATGTTTTTCTCGAAACAATAACCGTAATTATATTCACAACATTAACATGAAGGTTCTCATTAATTAAGTGTATATTATTTACATCATAAATATACAATACAAGCACCCCGAGAACTAAGCTGCGGTGCACACATACTCTGCTATCCATCCTGGTACATCACGTACATAAGGATTACATATTCCGAATCTCTCAGGAATAGTTCACAGATAACAACATCACAAATAATGGAGGCGAACACAGTCACATCACATGGGTCACGCACATACCTACGCTCCCACGATCAGCGGACTTATTAATATCCCAATAAGTCTTTCTATGACCTATGTTCATCAAGGTAACCAGTCTAAATCCGGGCAACACAAGGATAAGAGGGCCCTAAGCGAACGCAAACCTCCCGTGATAGCAAGTATGGTAGGTATGTCATACACACAATTCATATACCAATACTAAGTAAGCACACGTCTTAGTAATCCCGTAGTTTAATTGTAGTACTATTCTCATTCTAGTACCAATATATAATTTACACACTTTATACAATTCCGGTTTATAATCATACGCGCCATAATTTATTCTCACGTCGTAGTAGACACTCACGTCTCAACCCAACTATCCCTTTAATTTAAATCGCTCATATATAATATGCTCCTCAAAATAACACAAACGTCCCAAACCTATCAATACATCATCAAAGTAAGGTTACCTATATCCTCGAACAAGATTACGGGACTCCCAAAACCAAAACAGGCCAAAAAGGCCTAAACTGCCAGCTCGTTAGAAGTCTCGTTCGAACGAGGCTGTTCGAACGAGGCTGTTCGAACGAGATTCCAGTTCGTTCGAACGAACTGTACCTTCTAATGAGATCTCGTTCGAACGAAGTTCCCTTTCGTTAGAAGCGACTGGTCAACTCGTTAGAAGCTCGTTCGAACGAGCTCGTTCGAACGACCTGGGAAGGTCTTCTAACGAGGGACCAGTTTTGGCCCAGATTTTTCCAATCTCGTTTTTTCTCAATTCTTACTCCTCAAATCTCCTCTAAAATTCGTTCCAACAATGTTTTAAGTTCTCTAATCATCCTAAAACATGCTAAGGCCATATACTAACATCTTTTAAGGAATTACTACATCCTAAACATCATTAAATCACAAGTTTCTACATTTTCCCCCAATTTTCTTCAAGAACATAAACCCTAGATTATTATCATCATAAATTCCCAGAATTTAATCCGTTGTTACATCACATAAATATGAAATCTCTGAATTCAATCTTCAAACAACGTTTCTACATGCAAACCTATACCCAAAATTAAACCAATAACTTCCAATTTCATGGGTTTTCCTTTAACTCTTAAATAAGATTGATTATCAAGATTTCTAACATGGAAGAAGCATTCACTGCATAAAGAATGTAATTTAAATCACTTGCCTCGATTGTCTCTGAATTTGGTGTTGGTTTTGTAAAGGTTTTCTGCAGAATTCCTTCTCCTTCTCTCCCTCTCTAAGCTTTCTTCTCCAAAGGTGGCTATGGTGGCTAGGGTTTTCTTTGGGAAAGTTGGAAACCTAAATGATAACCTTCGTAGCTTATTGGGTCATTAAGGGTTGGTTAGTGGGTTTAGTGGGTCTATTCCCAATCAGATTTACTTCTCTAATTTTCATCATTTTTAATTCCTAAAAATACGAAATTACCAAAATACCCTTTATATTGCCGGTATGGCCTAAAAATACCCCGGAACCCAAACTACACCCCCGGCTAGTGTTTTCTGACTATCTCGACCCTTTCGGACGCGTTGGCGCACTCGAAACGACCATACGGTTTGAAGAATTTAAATTCACTTTTATAATCAAAATATTTATATCCCGACGCGACTGTCACACACGTCCCAATAAAATGACCAAATTGCCGTATATCAATCTCACGACAAATTTCATAATTAAATATTCATATAACATCATATATGCTCAATATAGTCAAATACCAACTCACATCTCGCTAGTATTTATCCCAAAAATAAATATAGCCAAAAGTACGGGGTATTACAGGCCCTATCCCCCTCTGGGCAATCCTGACGCCTATGGACATTCTTGCCACATCCGCAACAACTTACCCTGAAGTTTCCTCCCCTCTGTCCCTACTGACCACGTCCCTGTTGGCCATTACCACCCCGCCACTGGCTCTACTGGCCCTATTAAAAACGTTGTTGGTCGTTCTGCTGACGGTGTTGGCCCTACTGGCCATGCTGATTGGACTGGCCCTATTTAAATTCCCCAAATCCCTGCCTGGAATCACAGAATCGAAATATCTTGAAAGGGTCCCCTTGATGGGAACTCTGCTCACCATGACGGGTCTGCCCCTGCGCTAATGGTGCTCCACCAGCACTACTACCTCCAATACGATCCTGCTGGATGGACTCCCTTACTCGTTTTCTCCCCTGTTGATGGAAGCGATGATCCTGGCAGTGCAACAGAGCGGCATTGAGTACATCAGTGTAAGTACCCAATGATAGATTACCTATGAGGTGCTGACGAATCCTCTAGGCCAATCCATATAAAAACAAAAATATCTTCTTCTCCTCAGTGGGTGCTTCATACGGCACTATAGTGAGAAGTCTCATGAACTCCTCCTCATACTCATCAACGGTCATACTCTCCTGCTTAAGATTCAGTAACCTCCACCTCATCTCAATCTGCACAACGGATGGGAAATATTTGTAGTTAAATCGCACCCAAAACGAATAAATCGATATGTTGTCCCTCTCCTCCAAGGTGGTGGTGGACTCCCACCACTGCAAAGATTCCCCCACTAGCTTGAAGGAAGCCAATAACTGTCTTTGCACGCCAGTGCACTCATACATACGCAGATGCCTCTGGATATCCTTCTTCCATTGGCTGGTGATCATAATGTCCGAACTACTCGAGAACTCCGGGGGATGCGCCTTCTGAAAGGAATCCCTGACTCACTCCCATGATGTGGGAAGCTGTGCTGGTGTTGGAGCTACTTCCTGAACCTGGGGTGGAGTCTACTGCACCACCGCTAATGTGATATTCACCGCCTGAGCAATAATGGCGGCTACTTTTGTTGCATTCATCATTCCCTGAGCCGGAGCTGCTGGCTGCTCGGGCTGGGCATTCTTATCTCGGGGTGCTCGTCTCGAAGGCATCTGAAATGAGAAGGAAGTTTATTATTCTACAGTTATTATTAAATCTCAATAGCTGAAGATGTAAGCGTAAATACAAGAATACAATAGTCCTAAAAATAAGGCCCTATATCAACGATGTTAAGCTAAAAGCGAAATAAGACTTACAGATCCTAAAGGACACTAGAACCTGATGCTCTGATACCACCTGTGACACTCCGCCTAATTAAATACCGGGTGATCAGTCCTTTATTAAATTAAAAATCAAGGTCAATCGTGTGTTCATTCTTAGCAACACTGTCGAAAATAATTTTCATTTTAATCACCCTAATTAATTAAGCTAAGTGTCAAAACATTTATAATATTATTTCAATTTATTAAATCCCATCGTAAAAACCCTTTTAAGTATAAATCAGTTAAGAATAACATAAATACTAAAGATAACAATCATTTAAAAGAAACGTGCCAACTAGATTATCCAAACCAAATTAACAACCATGAGTGAAATCATCATGACGTGAAATATCTCCCAAATGAGTCTGAATACTGAAAACATAAATAAATACAAAATCTTTAATAAGTCTAAACGGAAATAGGAAATCGGGTGACACATGCCCTAACTATGCAGTACTAAATCAAGAGCAGAATCAAGGAAGATGTCGTCTAGAGCAAGGGCCGGCAACTCTCACATAAGATGCAGCACTTCCAATCCAAAGAACCTATGCCTGACGCCCCTGTAATACATACATGTATATACAAGAGAGAAAAATGACAGGAAACGGGTCAGAGCCCGAGTGTAAAACAGTTTTAAAAATAGTTTAGCAAATATTTAAAATATTTACCTGCTAATATAACCACCACGTTAGTACGCGAAACTCTCTTGAGAATTCTCACCTCTCATCCAGTGTGCACGCCTATCGTACTACTAAATGCCTTATAAGTCTATCTAACTTATCTCCCATAAATTTTATTTCGAGAAGTCACGTGATTATGATTTTAGTTTAAAGATTAGTCTCTTAATGATTTCTTGCGTCTATTATGTATCTCCCAATATTGTAGTAACGTTCCCGAACACTTACTATATTTATGGAGCATTTATACAATACTTATCTACTTGTACGCACAGTAGAAGAATTCCATATATACATATTTACTAATCACTCATATAATATATATACTATAGTCACCCCACATAAAATCTATGGTGCTAGCATACTCTGCTATCAAATCCCCGTATCTCTCGTACTAAGGGAAATACTAGTTCGGAATCACTCTCGAACTGTATTAACACAATAAACACAAAATGGAGGCGAAGCATAGTTCCAAGTCACTAAGAGGTCAGCACATACCCCTCACGTCTCTTAGGACCGTCTGACTATCATTCTCAGATAGCTTGTACCAAGGAATCCTATGTTCTAGGGTACAAGTCAATATCCCCCATAAAGTTCCCATCGAGATAAGACTGTCCCGGCGCGGCAACCTCCGTGATAGCAAGTAGCACGGGTATGATTATACACACATATAATATAGATATATACACATGCACTCGGTCATATATATATATATATATATATATATATATATATATACATATATTATCATTTTTCAATTAGGTTCGCCCACGACCCATAATAATATTTTAATCGTAATTAATACAATTTACCCAATCTTTACGCATAAAGAACTCATCTCATTTTATTCTCTATTATAATCATTTCGTAATTACTCCTCATCCCTCAAAGTATTCTCTGTTCCTAAAGGTCAATTCGGTAGGTACACCCTCTCTAACATACTGGTCCAAGTCATTCATGAATCTCTCAATTCCTTAGTTTACGTACGCACAATTTCCAATATGTGTCGAAGCTCCCCGTTAACCCACCAATACATCCCACATAAAATTTCATTCAACGAAATCTACTTAGACCCTACGGGTCCTCTTTATAACCCATTATACTCTTTAAATGATATACAAGGGTCCCTACACATTTTATCCGAATTAAAAAAAAAGAGGAAAAACATGTAGTTTCTAGTAGGAGTCGATCGATCGATGAAAGGGGTCGATCGATCGATCAGTCAATCGATCGATATTCTTGAGTCGATCAATCGATCGATCGAACAGTTCTTGCCCACAATCTGTTAATCCAACTTACCGGTTTCATCCAAGAAATTCATCCAAAACACCATTAATGATTCTCAAACTCCCAAACAAGTTTACCACTGATTTAATATACCTACCTACATGATTTCCTGTGTAAAGCATGTACGAATTCATCAAGATATCGAATTAAGGGGCCATTAGCAGAATTATCAAGAACCCTAATTTTGTATTAAATTTCCAATTTGTCATTCTTCTTACAGATTTCTTCCTATTAAACCATTACAAATTCGTGGGTATTCCTCTACATATTACAAGGTGTCCAAATTTCATGATTTACTCCCAAAACATGCGGTTTAAGTCTTCTAATTTATTTGATTCTTATATAAAAATATGTATTCTTAATCCTACTCTAACATAGATGGAATATCAACTAGGAATTTGCAAGATAGATACTTTCCTGGGAATCGAAAGTCTGGTCTGTTGGTGATAAAGATATGGCTGCGTTCCTCGTCTTACGATTTATGCCCCGGTGGTGTTATTCTTGAAAAAGGTGTTACAGTTTGTGATCAAGTCTTAAAGAGCTATCTAACTTTCTTTTCTAATGGACGTTCTATGTTTTTGTGATTGATAACCCTAAGATCTTAACTCTAATAGCTGATATAACTTAGGGAAATTCGTGGGTTTAATTACCCAAAAATATATAATGACTATAATACCCTCCCGGGAAGCCAGATAGTCCTAAAAACGCCCCAAGACCGAAAATAAACCCCCAGGTACATTTGTCTGACTATCTTGACCCTTTCGGAAACGTTGGCGCACTAGAAATGACCATGCGAGTGACTTGTAATTTATTCACTTTTTATAATGATAATATAGTCCCAACACAACACAGGCGCGTCCCGACTTAATTTTCATAATTGTCATATTATTCACTCATGACAATTTTAATAAATTCAATTCTATATATTAATTTACTCATTATGTAATATTCAACAAATTCCCAATAATTACAAACTCTTGTCACGCTAGTAAATATTTAAATAAATTTTTGGATTAATATTAAATTAATAACTCAATTAAATTTAATAAATCCCCAATTTAAAAGCCATAAAAATACGGGGTATTACAGGGGGCAGCTGGTGGTGTTACACAGCCTTGAGCCAAACTTTATAGGTCAACATTGTTTTGTTTCAAGAAGTCAAAAAAATGCCCATAAGGCTCATGCCTGTCATCGGAGCCGTTGTCGGTGAGCTGGTCTTCCCTCCCTGAGTAGTAGGTGTCCTAGCTCTAATCACCACCACATCCTCTTGAGTGGTCTG
Organism: Sambucus nigra; assembly: GCA_949130495.1. Classification (NCBI taxonomy): domain Eukaryota; kingdom Viridiplantae; phylum Streptophyta; class Magnoliopsida; order Dipsacales; family Adoxaceae; genus Sambucus; species Sambucus nigra. The sequence goes on from OX422212.1 coordinate 388,922,358, forward strand.
ATCACTTTGGGTTCCATTCTAAGGTGGAATGTCTTCAAAAACTAGTTGTGTAGAAATGTTGTAACCTTCTTTGTCCATAAAAGTGAGGATATCTCCCCAGCAGAGTGCCTAAATATAGGAGGGTAGTGTGACTGGGGTCTGGTAAGATACTGAAATGGGTGAGGTATGACCCACTTGAATGAACTCTTCCTTCAAGGGTTTCAAGAGCATCTAGAGCAGCACCTGGTAAAACCTTCTCCTTTTGGTAAAAATGGAACCAAAGTAAAACTACTCCCCGCAAGAAGATGAACTTCATAACAATAATAGTAAATTTTCTCAAGAGAAACTCCTGAGAATGATGGTCATCAGTGTGGAGTGAAGGAATAAGGCACTTAGCACTTAGAGAGAGAGCAGGTAGAGAAAACTAGGTATTTGGTGTGATTTTGGTAGAGTAACGGTATGACTTGAGTTCTGATTGTGACTTGACCTTGCCCAGGGATCCTATTTATACTTGGGCATTAGGTCTGAGTTGGAACTTTTGGGTGCCAAACTGAGGAGGTTGGTGAGGGACAAGGTCTACAATGTACCATTTTTCCCTACCTATGTGCAGCCGCCTCTCCCCTCTGACAGGTTCCACCTGATGTAAACCAAAGTCAAAAAGAAAATATTTATGCGCTTGTGGATAAAATATCTAATTTGGTAAATATCTTTTAAAATGGTAACTTGTTGTACAAACTTTGTAAACTTCAGGAGGGTCTCAAGGACCACATCCTCTAAAATCTTTTATAAACTTTAGGGGAGGTCTCAAGGACCATCTCCTCTAAAATCATTTTATAAACTTTAGGATAGGTCTCAAGGACCACCTCCTCTGAAATTATTTATAAACTTGAGGACGGGTCTCAAGGACCACCTCCTCTAAAATCATTCTGTAAACTTGAGTAGAGGTCTCAAGGACCACCTCCTCTAAAATCATTTATAAACTTAAGGAGAGGCCTCAAGGACCACCTCCTCTAAAATCATTTTATAAATTGTTCATTTCATGTGAGCAACCTCTTGGTTGCTCACTTTAGTTATGACTGGTTATGACTATGCAAGGACTGGGTGACACTTAGGGTCTATCTACTAGTGTTATCTCAATCTTAAAGTGCTAAATGGTTGAGCTTGCTCAATAAACCTTGTTCCTCAGCCACCAAGCCAAAACTCCCAAAAGATCCCAACTTGCCTTTTTGAGCCTTGCTTGCTCAACCAGGCAACCTATACAAGAAAGTAACATATCAGTACTTTAATATATATTTGAGTAACAAATCTTGGGGAGGACATCACTCTAGGTGGACCTCCTCGCCCACTAGTTCTTTTCAGTAAATCATTTGGACTTCTAGGGACGAGCATCTCCTCATGGTGGGGCTCCTCATCCAAACTTTGTTTCTGGAATCTTTGAGCATTTGGGGACGAGGAGACCCTTGTGGTGGGCCTCCTCACCCAAATTTAATTACTGTGGTTTCTGAGTTGTTTTGGTACAAGTAGCCCTTCATGGTGGGCCTCCTCGCCCAAATTTCCAAATTATGTTTTTGAATATTTTGGGACGAGGAGTGCCTCGTGATGTACCTCCTTACCCAAATTTCCTTTTTGTGATTCTTGGGAATTTTTAGGTGAGGAGCCCTTTTTGGAGTGCTTCCTTGCCCAAATTTCTCTTTTGTGATTCTGAGCTTATTTGGGATGAGGAGCCCCTCATGATGGGCCTCCTCGCCAAAATTCCATTTTTGTGATTCTGAGCTTTTTGGTATGCGGATCTCTTTCTGGTGGGCCTCCTCGCCCAAATTTACTTTTGTCTTGGCCAGGGCACTTCTTTGGGGGGTTGCTCGTGGTGAACCCCCCAGCCAATTGGGCTTACTCGCCTAACTGTTTGGACAATTAGTTGTGTACCCCTCTATAGTTTATTGAAAACAAATTTGTAATCCTCAGCAATGAGGACAATGTCGAGGTTTCTTTTCCAATCTATGAAATTGATTCTAGTTAATTTCTTTTAAAATCCCACGATATCATGATTAGTTCCCTTACAATGGGGAAGAAAGTCAAGCTAACACGAGGAATTCATCACATTACCTTTTAAAATACCAAGGGATATTGCATGGTCTATTTTGAACCCGTCTCCCACTTAATATTTTAAACATGAGGGTGTTTTAAAATAATTTATTCAGTTTTAATTTCCTAAATTACATCAAGGACAATTTCCTAATTTCTTATAGGAATTACCTCATCTCGCTATTTTAATTTTCCATTAAAAAAATATTTTTAATCAAAATAAAATCCCGGAGGACAAAATTTAATTTATAAAATAAATTTATTACATGATTTAATTCAATTTAGAAAAAGAATTAATAATTTTGATTTAAAAAAAAAGGTGATCTAGGTCGGTCACATAATTAATCAATTATATCCATAGCAATGTGAGTTCCTAATTAATTTAATAATAATTAGCACAAAAAGTTATCAACATATTAATATTAGATGATAGATATATAATTAACCAAAACACATGCAATTATATATATATAAAAAAAGAAACATAATTACCTTTTCATCATGGCTAAAACTTATTCCTTGTGTAGACCTTAAGGATTAAAAATAGCTTGAAGAAGAAATCATCATGAACAAGAATTCTGGAGAAATAATATCCAAATCCATCAAAACTTCCACTACGGCACCCTGAAACTCGCGTGGCGGGGAGGAGGGCTGAGGCCACTCCATCAATGGTCGCGATCACCCTTTATTTACGTGAGCATCAATTTTTGTGTCTAGTCTTGCTTTCTTTTAGGGTTTGAACCTCTGATAAAAAACATATTATTTTAAACTATTCTGCAACTTCAAAAACTCCATTGTGGGACATTCAAACTTGACCATAATCTAGTCAAATCTCATGGAACTTCACTACACCAAAACTGCTAATTTGGCACACTGAGACAAGGAGAATCTGGCATGGTTTAAAACAGTGCCAAAATTTGGCACGGTTTATTAATAATCTGGCATAGTTTAAAACAGTGCCAAAATCTGGCACAGTTTAAAACTGTGCCAGATATCGGTACGATTTATTAAAAAATATTATCCCAAAAATTTAAGTGGGATCTAACCAATTTAACCTAAGTCTCTCTTTTTTCTTTCTCTCTCTTACTTATTTCTCTCCCCCCGCTACTAGCAGCATCCCTCTCCTCTCATCCCTTCGTCTCCGCCACTCCTAGCTTCGGCCCCTCTCCTCACTATCTCCCCCTCTCCTCGTTGTCACCCCTTCTCCCTGCAGTCACCGTTCATCCACCATCCGTCGTTCATCCCACTTCCAATCGCTATCACATTGGACACCATCATGTTGGACCGCCATCCGCCATCCGTCGTTCATCCAGTGGCCCAGGTGATTTTGAACTATCTGTGTTCTTTCCATTTAGGTTTCAATTGTATTATGTTACGGTGATGCTCGATTTCATTTTTGACATGTTCTATCTATTAGGGCTTTTTAGTATATTGGGGTTTTACATTCATTTCTCATGTGTTTGATCTCCTTGTGCATTTTATTTAGCTGAAAACCCAAAAAAGAAAGAAAGAAAGAAAAATACAGCTGAATTGCATACATGCTTTTGATTTTGTAAAATATTATTTTGAGATGGTTATGTAGTGTGTTTTATATGATTGTTTCTAATATAGATTTAATCAGACTTTTGACTGAGGTTTGGGTGTAACTTTAGGTGTAATGGTGCTTCCCTTTTTGTTAGGCTATAAATCCTGAAAGAGATAAACACATTTACACTAACTTCAACAGACTTTAGTTATGTCGTGTGTGATTCATGACTAATAAATGTCAAATTAACTTCGAGGAAGCGAATAATATCTAGTGGAGGACTGTAAATGATATTTCTATCTCAATACAACTCTATGATTAATCCAAGTTCTCTAAAGTGAATTCTTATTTTTCTTATATATATAGGGCCCGTTTGGTTGCGTAAATTACTTAATTTTATAAATTGATCAATTTGAAATGAATAGATTGTCAATGTATTAATTTTATATGGGTTTAAATCTAATTTATGGTGTCTTTGGAAAAGAAAAATGGAGTTCTTTACTTTTGATGTGTGTGTGTGTGGGGGGGGGGGGGGGGGAGAGAGAGAGAGAGAGAGAGAGAGAGAAGTATGGTGAGAGTACTCTATGGGAGTGGTGCATTTAAGATTCATGTTGTAATTATAAATTGTGTAATTTCAAGATTTTGGTGAAATGAAGTAATTTAAGTTTTTGTGAATTAACATGAATTGGTTCATTTTTGAATTCGTTCATTCTTGCAACCAAACACTAATAGTTATGTATTTTCAAACACTACTTTTGAACTATAAGTATATGGATATACTTATAGTTTTAATTTACTATTTTCTACTTGACACTTACTGAAAGTGAAATAACTTTATCAACAAGTTATGTATTATTATAAATGAAAAAGAAAATAGTTGGATGACTATGGTTGTGGGTTTGTTAGCTTTGGAGCTCATTTTCTCTAACTATAGTTAATGGTTGTGTGGGCGAGCATTTTAAAGTAAATTTGTTTAAAAACTAAGTGGATATAGGGATTAGCTTGAGTGTGCCCGTGCCAAAGTACATTTGTATAATAACTACATGGATTTAGGGAATAGCTTGCGTGTGCGCGTGTGCCAAAGTACATTTCTTTATAAACTGCGTGGATTTAGGGATTAGCTTGCGTGTGCACATGGGCCAAAGTACATTTGTTTAGGAACTACATAGATTTAGGGACTAGCTTGTGTGTGTGTGTATGTGTGCGCACGTGCCAAAGTACCTTTGTTTAGAAACTATGTGTGCATGTGCGCACGTGCCAAAGTACCTTTGGGATTAGCTCGGTGTGCGTGCATGCTAAAGTACGTTTGTTTAGGAACTATGTGGATTTAGGGATTAGCTTGCATATGTCTGCATGTGTGTGTGCGTGTGCTTGAGTGCACTTTCCAAAGTACATTTCTCTAGTTTCATGCTTGTATATGTTTGAAAAATAAACTATTGATGCTAGTATGGTCACTCTAGCTAGGGTTGGCTCTAGACAGGGTCACTCTGCCCTCCCAGTAGCGGACTTTGTAACTCTCAAATTATTTTAACAGTGAATCTTGTTTATTTCCAATGTCAGACCACCAGATTCTGTTTAAACAACATTTATGTCTCAGATTACCTTTTTTGCCTTTATGAGCATTTGTCATTTACAATGTATGGGTTGATTTCTTTATGGCTCACTGCATTTATGTATTTTGTTTTCATTGACAATTTGTTGTACTATTTATTCAATTTTTTCCCATGCTACTAATTGTTGGTCTTATTACATATACAGAGCATATGTTTTTTATGGTATATATGTTGGCATTAGTACATATACCGTACTATATGAATTGTAATGTTAATCAAACTACAATATGCTTATCATATTTGTAACTCTGTTTTTTTCTATCACCGTGATTGAATTAAGAATATTGAAGTTGTTATGTTAATGATTGGCAGGTGTACTCATATTTATGGAGGATCCAACCATCGATTGGTTGTAAGCACCAAAATGCTTTCCATTTGGGTCGAGATGCTTGTACAACCTTAGGTACACTGATCTTTTTCTGACATTTCGAATTATTTCTGCATGCTGGAGTGATTTGCATTAAGAGTGATGAATTAGTTCATTTGAGATAGGTTTGAGCAGTTGATTCCATGATAACTGAGGAAGTACCATACAAATTAGAATAGATATATTCCATGCATTAGTTCAAGTCTACTTATAGCCACCTTAGGCTCCATACAAATTAGAATAGATAGATTGTACATTTTATGAAATTACATTGGGTAATAGGTGTTTTTCAATCAGATTCTACTTACAAAAACTTACTTGGGATCTTTGGAGGCCCATCCTTATGTAAATATATCATCTTGACTAACTTGTGTTTTTCATATTACCTAATGGTTTTTACTTCACCTGGTTAAGGTCTATGACTTTTAGAGGCTCCTGAATAAATTTAAGGTTATCACAGGGCTGGGAGCAGAACTGTGCAAGAGCATCTTGAAGGTTGAAGGATAGGATAAGCCTATTTAAGATCAGGTAGGCTTTTTATTGTGAAATGAATTATAGTTGGAAATTCAAGTGTATTGGAGAAGGTGCATCATTTTTTCTATAAAAGACCATAGTACCATAACACAAATATGCTCAAAGTTCCTATAGATGGTTTAGAACAGAACAGTGGGCTTGGTGTCATGAACATAAAATGGTAGAACATAGATACAATTGGATATGGGAAGATAGAATCAAGAATATGGCCAATATTTAAGAATAAGACCAATAGAATTAAGAATAAGGACAATAAATCATGACAAAGGAGGAAACCGAGTGGTCTTCTTTTTGGCAAAGTTAGGAAGCCAATATTTAAGAAGCTAACTATGTTGTGCACACCGTGTCCATATATCCCAACAATAACACAATAATGAAAACAAAATCTCAAAAACTATTAAATTAAAGGGATCGAGCAGGCCACACAACTTACATGCAAAGTTAGAACCTACAATCAACCTGCTAAGAAAGTCAATGGTATCTCAACCTAGTAACCATGGGCCACCTGCACAACTGTAATATGAACATTATGCATTGTAATATGCATATTACAGTGAGTATTACAACTGTAATATGCATATTACATTTAACTACTGTAATATGCATATTACAAGTTGTAATATGCATATTTTCACCAATCTAGCCTATTCTCAGTAGCATCTTTGCATTTGTTAACATTGTGCGGAGGCAATGATCGTTTGACATAGCCTATACTTTACTCATGCTTATTCACAAATACTTTATTATGGGAACTTGTCATCATATATGACTTCTGAAAGGGAGCTATAGTGTCAAACTTAATGATCTTTACCACAATGGTAGTAGAAATTTTAGTGAATTATATAGGCATCGCTGCTTCTCAATTGATGTTCATATGTCAAGGATTTTGTTTGCGTTTTTGTTTCAGGTTAGCTAGTTCAAGCTCTTGTGAAGATGTCATCGAGGTGTGATTGAGGATTATTTTTATTTAGGGTAAGTATTGTTGGTTTGTTATGGTTCTAAAAGAAAGAGATAGTAGCATTCACTGGTATATATGGCTTATACTAGCACTGCTGCTATATATATATATATATATATATATATATATATATAAAACAGCATATAATCAAAGTAATCAGTTACAACGACGAGTTCGCGAGATCATTTGAGCTCGAACCATTATGTGGTGAACCTGGTCTTCCTTAGTCAATGGCAAATTTCTTGCATTTGTGCGAATATTTGATATTCTCATTAGTCCAATAGCGAATTTAAGAACTCTTTTTTTTCTATTTGTGCTGATAATTTAGAAAATTAAAGCAAAATTAGATCAAGAGTTCAGGTGTTAATCAAAATTTGTGTCATCGTCTACTTTACACAGGTCAAAAATGTGCTTGATGCGTTAGCTTGGGAGCTAATTCTATCCAAAGAGATGATGATTCTGAATCTAACAGTGAGGTGAAGCATCAAAACTAGTATTATTTCTCGTTGAGCTTAACATAAAACAAAAACTTTTAATTTCATACATTACATTATGAGTATTGTTTACTTAAGGATCTCGCTAAGGGTCAAAATTAGACTTTGGTACCTCTTTAGTACATTTTTTGTCATCGAATATAAAATGGCTTACTTTGTGAGCTTATTTAGTTAAATTGGTGGAAGTGATTTGATGGTGGTTTGGTTTTGGAATTTGCTACAGCTGTTGAGTTTATTTCAAATGTTAAAACATGTTGGATTTAACGAATAAACAAATGAAACTATGTCAAAAATTTCTAAAATCAATAAACGTTCTAAATTGATTAAAAACATGTCGTTAGAGGATGAAAACCCAAAACAATCTCCAAACAACCCTAAAGAGGCACGAGCACCTCGTACGGGATCAATGTAACATGTGGGAACTGACCGCATTGTCACGGGCCTCTCGATTTGAGAATATGACGATAATTTCAAAATATATCGATTAAGCTTAAAAACAAGCCCTTAAAGGGTGAAAACCCAAACCAGCCCCCAAACGACCCCGTAAGAGGCACGAACACCTCGTACATGTCCAGTGTAACTTGTACGAATTGGCCGCATAGTTTTGGGTCTCTCAATTTGAGAATATGATGATATTTTCAAAATATGTCGATTCGGCTTGAAAACAAGTCGTTGAAGGGTGATAACCTAAACCAGCACCCAAACGGCCCCGTAAGAGGCACGAACACCTAGCTCGGGACCAATGTAACTTGTAGGAACTAACCGCGTAGTCGCGGGTCTCCCGGTTTGAGATGATGACGATAATTTCAAAACATGTAGATTAGGCTTAAAAACAAGCCGTTGAAGGGTGAAAACCCAAACCAGCCCCCAAACGACCCCGTAAGAGGCACGAACACCTCGCACGGGACCAATGTAACTTTTACGAACTGACTGCATAGTCGCGGGTCTCTCGGTTTGAGAATATGACTATATTTTCAAAATATGTCGATTCGGCTTGAAAACAAGCCGTTGAAGGGTGATAACCTAAACCAACCCCCAAACAGCCCCGTAAGAGGCACGAACAGCTAGCTTGGGACCAATGTAACTTGTAGGAGCTGACCGCGTACTCATGGGTCTCCCGGTTTGGGAATATGATGATAATTTGCAAAAATCAACACTTTGACTTGTCGATTTGGCTTGAAAACAAGCCGTTGAAGGGTAAAAACCCAAACCAGCCCCCAAACGAGCCCATAAGAGGCACGAACACCTCGCACGGGACCAATGTAACTTGTACGAACTGATTGAATAGACGCGGGTCACCCAGTATGAGAATATGACGATAATTTCAAAATATGTCGATTTGGCTTGAAAATAAGCCGTTGAAGGGTGAAAACCCAAACCGATCCCCAAACATCCCCGTAAGAGGCACGAACACCTCGCACGGGACCAATGTAACTTATACGAACTAACCGCATAGTCACGGGTCTCTCGGTTTAAAATATGATGGTAATTTCAAAATATATCGATTTAGCTTGAAAATAAGCCGTTGAAGGGTGAAAATCCAAACCAGCCCCCAAACGACCCCGTAAGAGGCACGAACACCTCGCACGGGACCAATGTAACTTGTACGAACTAACCACGTAGTCGTGGGCCTCCCAGTTTGAGATGATGATGATAATTTCAAAACATGTAGATTAGGCTTGAAAACAATCCATTGAAGGGTGAAAACCCAAACCAGCCCCCAAACGACCCCGTAAGAGGCACGAACACCTCGCACAGGACCAATGTAACTTGTACGAATTGACCGCGTAGTTTTGGGTCTCTCAATTTGAGAATATGATGATATTTTCAAAATATGTCGATTCGGCTTGAAAACAAGTCGTTGAAAGGTGATAACCTAAACCAGCCCCCAAACGGCCCCGTAAGAGGCACGAACACCTAGCTCAGGACCAACGTAACTTGTAGGAACTAACCACGTAGTCGTGGGTCTCCCAGTTTTAGATGATGACAAAAATTTCAAAACATGTAGATTAGGCTTGAAAACAAGCCGTTAAAGGGTGAAAACCCAAACCAGTCCCCATACGACCCCGTAAGAGACACGAACACCTCGCACGGGACCAATGTAACTTTTATGAACTGACTGCATAGTCGCGGATCTCTCAGTTTGAGAATATGAATATATTTTCAAAATATGTCGATTCGACTTGAAAACAAGCCGTTGAAGGGTGATAACCTAAACCAACCCCCAAACAGCCCCGTAAGAGGCACGAATAGCTAGCTTGGGACCAATGTAACTTGTAGGAGATGACCGCGTACTCCTGGGTCTCCCGATTTGGGAATATGATGATAATTTGCAAAAATTAACACTTTGACTTGTCGATTTGGCTTGAAAACATGTCGTTGAAGGGTGAAAATCCAAACCAGCCCCCAAACGACCCCGTAAGAGGAACGAACGCCTCGTACGGGACCAATGTAACTTGTATGAACTAATCGCGTAGTCATGGGTCACCTGGTTTGAGAATATGATAATATTTTCAAAATATGTCGATTTGGCTTGAAAACAAGTCGTTAAAGGGTGAAAACCCAAACCAGCCCCTGAACGACCCCGTAAGAGGCACGAACACCTCGCACGGGACCAATGTAACTTGTACGAACTAACCGCGTAATCGCGGGTCTCCCGATTTGAGAATATGATGATAATTTCAAAATATATAGATTAGGCTTGAAAACAAGCCGTTTGTTTGAGGGTGAAAACCAAAACCAGTCCCCAAACGGCCCCGTAAGAGGCACGAACACCTCCTACGGGACCAATGTAACTCGTACAAACTGACCGCGTAATCCTGGATCTTCCGGTTTGAGAATATGATGATAATTTCCACTCCTATATCTAATTTTTTAGTTTGAGTAAGTTTTTTTATAAATTACTTGGTTACTAATATCGTATCTTTTTTGTATCCTATTTTTTTTTGAAAGATAACATTTTAGCGTTAGCATTTATTCACGGAGAACTCAATGGTTTACAACAAGGGGTTTATTCATGATTCTATTTTTTTATGTTATGGCCGTGCGGGATTTTGTAATTTTATTGTAAACTTTTATAGCCGTGCGGGCTTTTGTAAGTTTATTCTTTATATTTTGTGACCGTTCGGGCTTTATGTTATCCAGGTTTTATATTAGTAGGTTTTAGAATGTCCAGAAAATAGAGGAAACTCTGCCCAATTTTTTTTTGGTCTGTGAACCACTAAAGACTTGTAATATTTTGAAGTTTGTATGAACATTAGTTTATCAACAACGTGCAAGATTTGCAATTTGTGAATTTTCTTGTTTTCAAATAATTTTTTTCTTTTTATCAAAAATTTGGCACAGTTCAAAACCGTGCCAAAATTGTATCAAATTTTGGCACGGCTTTGAACTGTGCCAAAAGCTTTTCAAACTGTGCTCAATCTGGCACATTTCAAAACTGTGTCAAAACTGTGCCAAAAATATCAAATTTTGCCACGGTTTAAAAGTGTTCCACAAGTGTTCCTTTTTGATCAAATCTAGCACACCTTTGAGCCGTGCCAGAAAAAAATGGCCATTTTGGAACACCTGATTCTGGCACAGTTCAAAACCGTGCCAGATTTGATCTGGCACAGTTTTAAACCGTGTCAGATTCCTGTTTTTGGTGTAGTGCTTCCACAAGGATCAAGCCCCGTCATAATATAGGATTCAATAATGGAAAAACTATTACACCCACTCACAAACTCCTTCATACACATCAGCTCAAGCAATAATTAAAATTAACCTAATTATTATAACCAAATCAAATCGAGTAAAAATAACGATAGATAAACCTTGGTGGAGGTAGTAATCAGAATCCTACAAAACCATGTTAGTACAAAAGATCCATTCTATTTTTTATAAAATCTAAAACTAGGGTTTTATGGTGAAAAATATGGATGTTTATAAAACATGACCAATTGTTAATTGGGGCTTTGATATTAGTTCCTAGGGATTGGTAAAAGAAATTCTTCCCAAAAGTTTCATTGAACATGTTTCAAAAAGTAAAATCATAAGAACTAGATCTAAATATTTGATATATGATTTAAATCACTAGACATTTGTGGATCTTGTAGGTGATTCGATGTAGGAGAAATGGTTGATAAAAAAATATATAATGTTGTTATTCTATCATCTCCAAAACCTTGATTGGATGTGTAAAATACCTTAAATCGTTTAGTATATGATCCACCCAAAGCTAGTTGCGTATGTGGGAACTTCAATTGTTAAAAAAATTGGTTAAATAAGAGAAAATTTATTTTCTTCTTCCTCATCCATCAAAAAAAACATGAAAAAAATATTTTTTTTGTCTCTCTCTAACTAACCATCAGGAGTGTTAATGCATCTTATACCCCTGCCCTAGACCTAGATATATGAGTAAACGAATTAATTTTGGTCCAATTTTGGTTTCTAGAGAATTTTGTGCTTGATACTTGGTATATGGACTATATTAGGGACCCAGGAGAAATAATTAAATTGACTTCCAAACAAAAATTTGAAAATCCAAAATTATGTCCCGTAATTTATTTTCTTTCAAATTCAGTTTTTATTAATTCCACTAAATAATTACGACTACACTCCAATTTAAATATCTCAAAATTAATAGAATAATGAGGCCTTGTTAATAAAGTTATATAGCACATAATATGATTCCCACATTAAGTCTTTCAATATCAATACCCGCTTGGCGGGATATAATTTACCCCGAATCAATTTTCACCAATGTCTATTTTATTCCTTTATCTCAAGCTTAACTTATTTGATAATATACCGAATATAAAGGCACTAGCCCAGTATATTGGTAGAATAAAAACTTATAAGTTTATCAAGGGGGTATCACAATCCAAAATACCTCATGGACGCGAATTCTTCTGGAATATAATATCAAACATGTAAATTCCTATGGAACGTGCCCACACATAATTCTTACTTTGGGTGGATCATACACTAGAATATCTAAGGCTTTCAGTGGATTCCAGCAAGATTTTTGAGACCTTGGGAGGGAAAAAATATCATTATTCTCATTAACATATTTCTCCTCATTCGGATCACCAACAAGATGCGCAAAGGTATCGTGATTCTACCCCTAGATTCATGCTTTATACTTAGTTATTGTTTTTACTTTCTAATGCATTTTTAATCAAAGTTCTTATGCTGAAATTTTTCCACATTTATGTCAATCTATTTCCCAACAATTGGTATCAGAGCATTGGTTATGGATTGATCATAATTTAGAAAGGTCCATGTTGTCCACCAAAAAATCCTAGTTTTCATGTTATAAAAGATACATATTTTTATGGTTCTTCATACTAATATGGTTTTGTAGGTTTCTAATATTTATATCACTTCCCCCATAGTCACATGAATGATTTTTTTATGTGAATGGATCATATGGTAGTTTATCTATAATTATTTTCTTCTTAGATTCAATTTGGTTGTAATAATTAGGTTATTTTTATTTATTTCATTAATCTATGTATTTAGAGGAGATTATAATGGGATGTAATAGTTTTAACTAGTTAGAATCCTTCTTCTACATAAATTTTATCCTTAGACAAAGTTTCATTGAGTTTTGGGGAAGTTTTAAGGAAGTATCGAGGTTTTTGCATGAAATTTGCCAATTCGAGACGAAGATAGAGGGAGCCGGGATCAATCTCGAACCCCATAGAATCAATGAGGATTATATTAAATCGATCTGACCCTATCAGTGTTGTGATTTTGCTAATTTTTGCTATTTTTTGTCGAGTTGTACAACAGATCTTCATCCCGACTGATCTCGAATGATGGAGTATTTCAAGAGGTTAAATATGTGAAGAACTCCAAGTTACGTAAAATTTTACTTCGAGGAGGATTATTTTTCTAAAGTAAGTCTACTTCATGTGGAATTCTTGATCTTGAAGAGTTTTACTTCAAAAGGAACTCTACACCATGACGAAAAAGAGAATTTAATTCATATTTTAATTATAATTGGATGTTATTCTGGTTTGTTCTGATTCTACCATCTTGCTCATGTTGATAATGTCTGTGCACTAGTTTATTAATTAATTAGGATATTACGTAATCATGGACAACATGAATTTTTTTTATTATGACTAGTGTTGATACCAAAAATTATTCATCTACACTAACCATTCAGATACTGACACATGTTATACGGTGGGAGATTAATCCTAGTCATTAAGGATGAAATACCGACCAACTCTAGGAATACCGACCAACACCAGGGATGCCGACAAACGTGACAGGTAAACACCAACAGTTTTATATATTAATGATTGTACAGATGTAAATGTCTACGATATAAAGACATTCCATCCTTTGATATTCCAACTCTTGTACACCCCATGGGGGCTATAAATAAATTGTAAACCTTACATACATGGACACACGAAAAGAGAGGTAATTGAACAATCCCAAAGCAATACACAATAGTGGATGTAGGCTCTTTCATCAACCTGAACCAATTTAAAAATCTCTTGTCTCTTTTATTTCTATTTATTTGTGATCAACTAATTAGCCTAGTCTAGTTTTGCATCAATAGATTGGCACCGTCTGTGGGAACGATATTTCTAATTGATCTCACTCAATCAAACACCTAAATGGCTAAAATTATTGAATCAAGTCTCAAGAACGAAGGTATTCTACCTTCTCCTTCTACTCCTCCATCTGTAAATGATTTAACTAGGATTCCGGCCAGTCTTGCAAGAGGCCATACAAGATACTATCAGGAAACTTGCAAAAACCCTCCAAGCCGGAGCACCTGCTCTATCTGTTCAAGGAAATATGCCACCAACCCCACCAAGATGTGGTTGGTGCAGCCACTCGATATCAGCAAGAGATGTCTCCTACCATCCAAGTTCAAATTCATTACTCAGGACATCAGAATCTTTTCATATGCAGTCTTATTCCCCAAAAAGGCCAAGCACCTTAGAAAGATTAAGTCGAGCATATCCCTTTGATCATTTGGGACCCAAGGGGGACAGAAATGTTCCTAGGGAAAGATTTGGTAATACTAGATGAACATATGATCAAAGGGAAAGCACGGCCCAATCTAGACCAAATGCCCGACGAACTGTTACTCGGACCGAGCAACGGTTTCAGGAAGAAAGCACAACAACTAATAAAGTTGTAATGCATAAATTCGGTGCTGCCAATGATGTATGGAAAGGCTCCATACAGAGATTGGAAGGTAGATTAGGAGAAATGGTGAAGACAAGAAACCCACTACAAAGAAGTTTTATAAAAGGGTCTCTATTTGGGCAAGAAATTATGGACTTCCCTACTCCAGCAAAGTTCAAGGCTCCAGTAGTAATGCCCAAATATGATGGAAAAACTTATCCAGTCCTCCATATAGAACAATACCGGGCATCTGTTGATATTTATGTCGTCCCCGACGAAATGAGGTGTAGAGAATTTTCTGGAACCATTACCGGATCGGCTCAAATATGGTACAATGGTCTTCCTCGGAACAAATTTCTAGCTTCAACTAACTGGCTGAGCTATTCATTAACAACTTTTACTTTGGAGCAAAGCCTGTGAAAAGGGTGGCACGCTTACTTAGTGTGAGACAGAAAGAAGGAGAGGGAACCAGAGATTACATCACTCGTTTTAATAACGAGAAACTAGAAGTAGTAGATTATGCAGAGAAGACTGCAATAACTTCCCTTATGAGTGGATTGCTTCCCAAAAAATTATATTACACCCTTGTTAAGGATCCTCTGAAGACAATGGCAGAATTGATGGCTAAAGAAGCAAAGATCATGAATGCCGAGGAAGAAATGGCAGCTAAGCGTAGCTCGGGCAAAAAAGTTGATGGCAAAAATGATAAGAAATATCATAAAGAACCTGAGAGCACAGGGAATCAAGACAGAAAGGAGTTTTGGAGCGACTCAAGAAGTACAACAACTACACTCCGCTAACTATGGGAATTCACCATATTTTGGAGGAAATCAAGCACAATGAAGATGTGTGTTGGCCTAATAAGTTGAG
Source organism: Sambucus nigra (assembly GCA_949130495.1). NCBI lineage: Eukaryota > Viridiplantae > Streptophyta > Magnoliopsida > Dipsacales > Adoxaceae > Sambucus > Sambucus nigra. Next base: position 388,937,917 of record OX422212.1, read on the forward strand.
AAGTTCCCTGACTAAGAGAGACAAAACTAAGTACTGGTTGGCAGAACAACGCAAGAGGTCGGCATAGATCAAAATATCCTTGCAAGCTCAGAGAGGAGAAGAAAATAAGTCATGATGATCAGGATGATGATGCCGATCTCCCTAAGAAACCCCGATAAACAGAGCGTGAGGTATTGTGTATCAATTTTTGTTCTTTTGATTACCAAATGATTATAGGTGGAAACGCAGGAGGAGGAGATCATATAGAAGAGCGAAAAACTTACCTCAATGAGGCACAAGCTTCCTCGTATATGCAGAGGATCAACCTTGCAGAGGAGGATCAACCTAGGTTAACAAAGACAAACTAGTAATTGGTTTCTCTAAAAATGACCTTTCAGGAGTACTGTATCCTCATGACTACCCACTGGTAATCAAAGTCCAAAAAGAAGAAATCATTATCTCTAGTGTATTAGTATATAATGGTAGCTCGACGGATATCATGTTCTACCCCTGCTTCAGCAACTTGAATTTTAAACTTATCCAATTAGAGCATTATCACCGACCACTATTAGGCTTTGCAGGAGAGAAATTCTTCCCTTTGGGAATCATTAAAATGGAGGGAATTATAGGAACCTGGCCACACTACACCAAAATGGTCAAATTGACACCCTTCAATCGGCCAGCATTATCACGGTCATTGACCGTGACACAAAAAACACGTGTTTTTTATCATGGTCAATGACCGCGATAAAGGCTTGTCACGGTCATTGACCATGACAATCCTATAATGTTGTCACAGCCATTGACCGTGACATGTCCGTGATAATTCTGTCAGTAAAAAACCTTTCCTCTTCTTTTTTCCCATCGATTTCTATTCCCTCCATTTCTCTCTTTCTCTCTCTAAGCGACTGCACTCTCTCTCTACGATTTTAGTATATTTTCTCTCTCTATTTCTCTTCCATTTATGTATATGTGTGTGTGTATATATGTGTGTATAAATGTGCATGTGTGTATGTGTGTGGTGTATATATGCGTGTGGGTGTGGGTGTGGGGAAGGGGGCAATGTGTGTGTGTGTGTGTGTGTGTGTGTGTGTGTATGCATGCATGTATGTGCATATGTGCGTGTGTGTGTATATATGTGTGTGCGTGAGTGGTGGGCAGTGGCATTGGGGGCAGGGGGGTTGTGTGTGTGTATATGTGCGTGTGTGTTTTTAATTAAATTTTTATTGGTTTATTAAATATTACCCCTCATATTGTAGTGCCCCTTGTAAAAGAATTGATTGATTAATTATTGATTGGTTGTTAATTTCTTTTAGTAAATTAATAAGTAGTGCCCCTTTCATATGCAAGTAGGATTGTCCCTCATTGTAAATTAGTAAATTAATAATTGTATACTTTAATTGTTAGTTTAATTGATGAAAAGAATTAATTGAGTAGATGAATTAGAAGGAGTACGGGATACACATTTTTTGTTGCCATTACGGTTGGATTGAGTGGATCGATGTTCGGTTGGTTAATTTTAAAAGTGGCATGACCACTGGATTATTGTCCATATTGGGGTGGGATTTTTCAAATTTTTTTTAAAATTACTTTTTATGACGAACAATATATATATATAGTATGATAATTAAATGAAACATACTTGAAATTACATATAGTGTACATAGATACTAGCCTTCTAGTTCTTAAGCGTACGCATTCAATAGCCCTTAGACCCGTTTGAGAGTCATTACCCCTGTAATGAGATCTCTCGAATTGTCCCGTTTGGACAGTTTGGGACTGCATAATTTCTGTATAATAATATTCTTAGTGGCTTAAATTTTTTACTTTTGGAGGAAGTTCTGCAGTCGTATCCTAATGTTCTCTGGGTACATACGAGATTGACAAGTGTGACTATTATTTCAATTGATCAATTGAAATAACAATCACACTTACCAATCTACATCATGTACTTGGAGAACTATGGGGATATTCTGCCAAATTTTTATCAAATCGTAACAATGTGCATGATCTGTTGAGTATATTACAGAAATATGTGGTCTTGAATGGGATATGACCACTCACCCTATTGAGGAAATGGAGGAAATAGGAATTTCTATTATAAATTGAATTTGAATTTGAAATTTAAAAATCGAATATAAATAAGACATAATTAAATGAAACATACTATAAATCTAAGTTTTGTTTATACTAATCCATGAATATACGCTTCTTACCTTTAATAGGTGATTAGTTGTGGTATCTATTTGACACACATGAAGATGTCGAAGAACGAAAAAAGTAAGTTTAAATTATTTTAAGTTTTACATTATTTTAGATTATTTTATACATGATTAATTTTGTAATATGCAAAAAATATGAAGCCTGTGAGAACAATAAAAGACGAAAAATAATGGTACAATCAGACAGCGAATTTAGGTTGTGGTTGTCACAAGAGGTAATTATAATGAAAATGGCCCTTATATAACGTTACATTACATTCAAACTTTACAACTAATCTAATTAATTTATCTATATTCTCATCTCTTAAAGACGGGTGATGCGACATCAAGGCTTGCTCGGCTGGCCACTGGACCCTTGTTCATGGCACAAGAGTACAAAAAGTATCGATTGAACGGTTACGTATTCGGCGTAAAAGTGTACAAGGAAAGTACAAATGTATAGAACTTGGGCATTTCATACAAGGCTCTTACTTTCTTTTGAGCGAGCGCAAAAGATAAAAACCTCGTTGAAGCTGAAATGACTTACTATGGTGTAATTCGAAATATATTTGAATTGGATTATATAAGCTTCAAAGAGGTTGTATTTTACTGTAACTGAGTAAGAGTTGAGGATAAAAATGCTTGTAAACTTGATCTTGGCACCAATTTGATCATGGTTGACTTGTCCAAGTTGAAGAGCAACGACCACGTGAGCGATGAGCCGTTTGTTTATGCATTTCAAAAGGTCAACCAAGTGTCTTACTCGGAGTATATCAACAACGAGACGTGGTCAACTGTCCTACATGCGTCAAAGAGTCTAAATAGTTGTGTGGATGACTTGGTTGTCCTACAGAATATCAATCCATTTTTTATGATAACCCAAATTTGAAACAATTTTTCAATTTATAATAAATATTCCAGTTTGTACTTTATCAATCCATTTTTAATGCTTTTGATTGATTTGTGATTTATCATTTTCACTCTTGTGTAGTGGGCGTGTGTGTGGGCAGTAGGGTGGGGGTTGGGATGTTTCAGATTTTTAGTAATTGTACATATTATGAGTTAGATGCTGTTTTTTTGGAATTCAGAATTAAGGTGTTAAACAGTAATAATTCATTTGGATTTGTAGTAATTGTACATATTTGCATGTCTTCTTCTAATTCATTTTGATTTGTACTAATAATAACATTTTTTTATAGAAAATGTATCCTTCAGGTATTAAGGCAAGGATGATGATGTTGATTATGATGATGTCGTCTCGGTTCGGTGGTAGCGGAGGCGATAAGGGCTCCTAGGCTCCCCAAATATGGCAAATTGGGGATGGCCATCGAGAACAAGACGGGGCTATTAGAGACATCTCTCGAGCTGGTAAAGATGATCATCAGCCCGGGGCACACTAATTGGAGGGAGGTGCCAAATGAGCTCAAGTTAGATATTTGGGTGGCACTACAGGTAGTGTATTTCTATTTATATTTATATGAATATTTCAATTTCAATTTTGATTTTAATTTCAATTTCATTTAATATTTATATTTATATTTATATTTATTAGCAACTAACATTGTATTTGTTGGACAGGAACAATTCCGCCTGGATCCAAAATTACGCAATTCCGTCTTGGAGTAGTTGAGGGAGAAACACAAGACGTGGAAGAAAAATATGCGGACCCGGTACTTTGGTAAGACCCGAGAGTCCATTTTTTGAATGCGTGACTCCATCCCGTCGAAGGAGCCGGTCTCATTAGCACAATGGCAAAAGTTCATTGACAATGAGATCGGGGAGCAACAATTGGCATCTCGCCAATCGGGGAGGTAAAATCGGGAGAAAAAGACGGACGTGCACTACTCCGGCTGGACATCTTACGCCGAGGTAGAGCATAAAATAATGGTAAGATTTAATTTTTCTACCATTACAAAAATATATTATTCTGCATTATTTTACTTTGCAGGGCCGATACTAATTTTGCATTATTTTATTTCAAGGGACGGCGAGTGGCCCTGGGGGTAGGCCACATAGGCTCGATACTTATGTGGCTATTTGAACGAAGAAGGGAAAGGATAAGGAGGCATCCCCGAGTGTCGCGACCACGATTGTAAGTAATCTGACAGTTTACTCTTTGTTAATTATGTTATAATTTTTTATTTACTTATTTAACTAATCATGTGCTTTTTATCATTTCATGCAAAGCTTAAGGAAGTGCATGAGTCGCAGTCTGATGCCGACAAGTCATCTTTGTCCACAGACGCACTCAGCCAAGTGCTTGGCGCTGATTGAAAGGGGAGGACAAAGGGGTGATCGATCATCGAATTGGAGATGAGCGACACCGGGTTGGCTCGAAGGGTGGACTCGCATGATGCAAAGTTGTCCCATTTAGAGACGACGATCCAAGATATGTTCTCATTTATGAAGCATTCGTTGGGCGAAAACCGTAAGGGGAAAGGGAAGGAGAAGGTGGTGGAGGAGGAGGAGGAAGTGCAGGAGGACGAGGATGTGGACCGCGCTGCTTCATCGCCGACACGTGCGGACTCTGATGATCCAGCCCCCTATTTAGCTCCCTTCGATCGACTGATGTAGACACTTGGTCGGCAGAGCGTGTTTATACAGGACATATTTGATGGCCAGCGGATAGGGCAGGGGTTGAGGGACCCAAATACCGTCCAGGGTATGCCAGTTCATGAACGTTTGCTTCAAGACATCGAGGCCAAGGTGCTCATCATGCATGTGATACCCGGGAAGGAGAACTCCCCATTGTGGTTGCGCGAATAATACGGCATGATGCACATTGCTGGTTGTATTAATTCGTATATCGTGTGGCCTATTCCCCTCCTCAGACCTACCCCATACATGTAGTGACATTATTTGAATTGAATTATTTTAAGTTTTTATATTTGAATTATATTTGGATTACATCATGATGCATATTGTTTTGAATGTATATTTGCATTATCTCTATTTTATTTGGATATATGATGTTTGAATAGGTACAACGTTGCTATAATAGGTACAAATATAATGCTAGGCAGTGGCAGTGGCCATACTACCCAACAGATTTTTTTTCAATTCTGCCCAAAATTATCACGGTCATTGACCGTGACAAGTCCGTGACAAAGGAACTTATCACGGATGTGTCACGATCATTGACCGTGACAATTTCTTAAATATTACCACGGGTTTGTCACGGTTATTAACCGTGATAAAACTTATCACGATCAGAGACCGTGGCATGATCGTGATAAGTCTAATGAACTTATCATGGTCAATGATCGTGACACCAAAAGTTGTCACCCCCAGAATTGTCACGGTAATTGATCTTGACAAGTTGGACTTATCACAATCAATGACCGTGATAATTCGGCAGATTTGGTGTAGTGTCAGCTAGCCAAACAGAGAAGATTCGTTTCTTTGTAATGGATAAAAATGTACATACAATTATAATATAATCATGGAAAGAGTAGGGCTAAATAAGTTCGAAGCAATACTATCCACTGTTCATCAGTGTCTAAAATTCCTTACTAATTTTCGTGTAGGAATTGTGAAAGGTGATCAGAAAGTAGCTCTGGAGTGTTATTATTCTTCTTCTGTACAAGAAAACTTTGAAGAAATAAATAAGAAAACCACTACTTACCAAGTGGATATTCCTGAACTTGTTAAAGAATCTGAGGTTGAAATCTTAGATCCAAGAGAGGAAACAGAGACGGTAAAGGGACAGATCGTGGAAGTAAATGAAAGCATTGTGTTAGATGATGATACATCGAAACGCACCACTCAAATAGGGACAACACTGGATCCTATTCTTAAACAGGAACTAGTGAGCTTCCTTAAACAGAGATAGCATGCGTTTGACTAGAGTCATGAAGACATGCCTGGGATAGATCCTAATTTCCTTTATCATGAGCTCAATGTAAACAAAGAAGTTAAACCAGTCAAACAAAGGCGAAGAGTGTTTAGCCCCGAGAAGAACCAAGCCATACGGGAAGAGGTCGAAAAGCTTTAGAAAGCAGCTTTTATTAATGAAGTGAAATACCTAGACTGGTTGGCCAATGTAGTTATGGCCAAAAAGAAAAATAACAAAAGGGGAATGTGTGTAGACTTCATGGAATTAAATAAAGCATGCCCAAAGGATCACTTTACTTTGCCCCGAATTGATCAACTCGTGGATGTTACATCAAGACATGAGCTTCTCAGCTTTATTGATGCTTATTCTGGTTATAACCAGATAAAAATGAAACATGAGGACATGTTAAGAACTTATTTCATCACCCCCCAAGGAACATACTATTATAATATTGTGCCTTTTGGTTTGAAAAATGCAGGTGCTACATATCAAAGGCTGGTCAATAAGGTGTTTGAGGAACAGATAGGCAAGAATATGGAAGTCTACGTAGATGGTATCCTTAAAAAAAGCAAAAAGGCATTTGATCACATTGACGACCTCCGCCAGACTTTTGATCAACTTGAGAAGCACCAGATAAAGTTGAATCCGACCAAATGAGTTTTTAGAGTTCAGGGGGGAATGTTACTCGGGAACATTATAAATAAAAGGGGAATTAAAACAAATCCAGACAAGTGGACGAGTAGTATCCTTGAACAGATTCGTGTCCTGAGCTACAGATAGATGTCTGCCATTCTTCAAGGTGCTCAGAAAAGGCTTTGAATGGAATGAAGAATGTCAAAAATCTTTTGGGGAGTTAAAAAAGTATTTGGGGTCACCTCCATTGCTCTCTCGACCAATCACAGGTGAAAATTTATACCTATACTTAGCTTTTTCTGAATCGGCAATAAGTTTCGCATTGATTCGAGAAGATAATGGAGTTAAGAAACCCGTTTACTATACCAATAAGGCTACCCGAGGAGAAAAAATCAGATACCCTCATTTGGATAAATTGGCATTAATTGAAGCATCTAAACGCATGAAACCCTATTTCCAAGCCCATACAATCATAGTTTACACTAATATGCCTCTAAGGCAGGCTTTGCATAAACTAGAGAAATTTGGTAGATTAATTAGCTGGGCTATGGAATTAAGGGAATATGATATCATATATGAACAAAGGTCTTCTCTGAAAGGCCAAGTAGTAGCAGATTTCATAGTGGAGTTCACCTACTCTGGGGTCCCCGAGCAACAAAGTGATTAGGCAGAGAAGGAATCAGGAGAAAGTAATGTTACCAAGAAAGCTCTCGAAGAACTTTATTTAGAATAAGCGAGTGTAAACCTACCATACTCCTCTTCCCGGATCTAGGAGATGACCAGGAAGTATGAAGAAGCAAAGAGAAAAATATTCCAGTATGGGAGTTTGACAGATCGCCATATGGAACTTCTATTTTGATGGGTCATCTTGTTCAACAGGCAGTGGAGCAAGTATAATACTTAATACTCCTGATGGTATCGATATTGAGTATGCACTACGTTTTCAATTCCAGGCTTCAAACAATGAAGCGGAGTATGAACCTCTTATTATAGGAGTAAGTTTAGCGCACTCATTGAGTGTCGAGCAATTTGTAGCACACAGTGACTCTCAGCTGGTAGTAAACCAAACACTGGGTTTATATGGATCCAAAGGAGAATTGACAACTAGGTATTTATCCAAGGCGATGGAAATCATTGCAAAATTACCAACTGTTCAAATGGACAGAATCCCAAGGTTAGAAAATGCTCGAGCTGATGCCCTTGCTCAGCTAGCCTCTGCTACCATAATTGAACTCCGACGAACTATCCCTATTGAGATTTTGGCAAATAGGAGCATAGATGAAGATTTGATGAACAATTTCATTGCTATAGATATGGGGACCTCCTGGATGGATCCCATCAGAGCATCCATTGAAGAAAGAACTCTACAAACAGATATGGTGGAGGCAAAGAAGTTGAAATACAAAGCATATCGGTATGTATTTGATGTAATACCCCATAATTTTAATGACTTTTAATATGAGATTAATTAAAAGTTAATGGGTTACATAAATGGGGATTAATTAAAATTAATTATAAGAAAAATTAATTGGGATTAATCCGGATTTAATATTACTAGAGATAAAAGTAATATAAGATTTTGAATATTTTTTAGTAATATAAAAGTAATATACGAATATAATAATTATTGTCGGGAGCTACAAATATGACAATAATTAAATTTAAGTCGGGACGCGCTTATGAGCCGAGCCGGGACTAAGTTGAGGAAAAAATGAGATTTATTTTTAAGTCTTTTGGATGATTATTTCTAGTGTACCGTTGAGTTCGGAAGGGTCGAAAAATGCAAAAAATTCTACCCGGAGGTTTAATTTAGGTCTCGGGTCAATTGGAAGATGAAAGGTCACCCCGAAGGGGCATTTTAATCATTTTGCTTGAGAGATGAATAGTAATTCCACTTTTTGTCTTATTATCTAAGCATTGGGACTTATCATATATGTGGGATGAGAATGAACGAAAGTTCACTTCTTCATTGTAATAACCCGCCCTTTTGAAGACAATTAAATTCCATAATTAAGCATAATTTGGAATTTGGAGAATTTCTCGAAATAGTAATTTTTGGGATTTTCGAGGATTTAATGATTTTCGATGGGTATCGTAATTACTTTTGGGACTATATAGGTCGCTATAATTTAATTATATGTCGTTGTGGAGTATAGCGACAAAAGAGGTAAGATTTTGAGTAGAAGACCGCATTTAATTATTTTGGGTTAGAATAGTGATTTGCGGTCAAGTACCTCAGATGGAAATTTCGACTGCGCCATGAGTCTCGAAATGTCCGAGATAGTCGGAAAAGAGTGTCCGATTGTCGAAATTGAGTTTCGGGTAATTTTAGAGGTAAAACTAACTCGTAATTGGGTAAACGAGTCGTTTTGGGGTTTTAAGGGTTTAAACCCTTTTTCTTTCTTTATAAAGAGGGAGAGAGGGAGAAAAGAGAAAGAAAAGAGATAAGAGAGAGAGGAAGGAGAAAAGAAGGGAGAAAAGGAAGATTCGGGCCAAACTCCGCCGGATTCGACTCAAGATCGTCGGATTTCATCCTCCGGGCAAGTGTGTACTTGCTTTATTTCATTTTGTGCATTTATTTCATATCATAGTTGGTAAACTACATGATTTTGGGTTAGAACCCTTAAAATAAATTTGGGAAAAGTTAATTATGAGTTTACATATTGATGTAATGTAAACTCTTAATGATTTTTAGTGATAAAACCATGTTAATGGAGTATATAAATGGATTGAAATGGGTTTAAATGTTAAGCTGGGGTTTTTATGGTATTAGGGTTTAAAACTAAGAGAAATGGTTTAATACCCCAAATTAATCGATGTGTTAGTTGTAAAACAAAGATTAGATGCTTATTGAGTTGTTGGATGAGGTTAGAAACAACAAAAATGGAGAAAAATGGAGTTTGGGATTTTGGGGAGATAATGAATAGTAACTCGCAAGCTTGTGGGGTTATTTTGACTAGGAAGATAATTGATTTAGCTTTCGGTCAAAACACAAAAGTTGTATATCTTTTCGATACGGTCGCGTGGGCGCCGACGCGTATTTTTCTGATTTTTCTACGATTTGATATGATTTTTACAAGATGACAGCTCCAGGTTGAAATCATCAACTCGGAAATCAAATCGGGAATTGGAAAAATTACGGCTAGAATTACTTGCGTAGATGTTTGGGATAATTTTTGGTGTAGTTTAGAAACCCCGATAATGAAATTGGGTTGTTGGATGGAGGATTTGTGGAGATTAGTGTTATGGACCTAGTGTGACCGGTCTACCGCGCCCCTATGGCCGGTCGACCGCGTCAAGGAGAAAGGGCCTACTGCTTTGTTTCGTAGGCTTATTTACAACCCGCGGTCGATCGGGGGTCCAGGACTGGTCGACCGGTGCCCTGTTTTCAGCCCAAGATTTTGGAGATATCCAATAAATCCTTAAGAGGTAATTATTATTTGTCGAAGTAAGAAATAATTGGGTTTAGAATCATGCTTATATGAATGCATGATTATGATTTCTGGAGGGAATCTTTGGGATTATTGGTCATCGCTAGATGCTATAGGCCACTATGGCCATTTATATATATTCTAGGAGGAATATATAGGATATGTATATACTGTGTGATTTAAGTATATATATATGTTATGATGGAAATGACTTTGAAAATATAAAAATGAATATTTTCAAAATGGAAAGAGAAATGTTTTTCATAATTGATAAAATATGGATTACACACCTCCTTAAATCTCTATCATAAGGGAAGTTGTGTGCGTTGTGGTGAAGCCCCCTGGCTATTGAGCAGGGTGGATATATTCCCTAGGCCATATGGGCATTTGTATTACTGCGCTGGTTAGGGGATTCCGGGTGTGGTCCTGACTTTCCCTCAGGCAATATGGTCGCTTCCCGACGTTGGTAGGTTCCCAGGTTGTCTTGTATAGATAGGCCCTGGAAGATGATAGCCATTTAGGGGAGCATCCAGTGGGGAAATCCGTAGGGGCGGTCTTAGATTTATTAAAGCAATTCATGATAATGGATTGGCTTTAATTTACATTTCCTGAGTATAAAAAGGGAAATGGGATAAAGGTTTGGCTTCGGTAACACTCCCGGATGGAAGAAGGGATGTGGAAGCATATGATATGATCAAAGCATTTTCATGATAATGAAAATGGCTTTGGGTACATTTCCTGAGTATAAAAAGGGAAATGGGATGACATAAAACGGAAAAGCATTTTTATGTTAATAAAATTGGCTTTTAAAAAGATATATGTTATGGTAAAGCAATTCATGCTAATGAATTGGATTTTAAATACATTTCCTGGATATGAGAAGGGAAATGGAAGGTTTTGATATGAGTATAGAATACACCTCAGTATTGGAGGTAGATCCGGATGTGTATTATATAGTTTATTACGTAAACCTCAGTCCGGGAGATATTATCCGGACGCATATTGTTGATGTATATATATATATATACATTTGTGTGTGCTACGGGCCTAATGGATCTCTACCATTAACCCTGCCAAGTAGTAGTGTATCGGGGGGGTTCCTTGTTTGGATTTCGCTTTGCGAGACACCCCACGCACGAACTTAGTGCAGTGTTGAGAATGGAGGGAAGTTTAGCCCTTAGCACTTGGACTATCTGGGGTAGATAGTAGTTGGGTGATAGACTAGTTAGGCAGGGATAGCTTGACTAGGGTATGTTGTTAGGGTGCGTTAGGTGTGCACTATTAGAGGAGAGGTGAGGGGTATCTCATGGGAGTGCGATACCAATTTAAATATGAGATAAAACTATTTTTCTAAAAATAAAGCATTTATGCACTTGCAAAATATTTTCAAAATTCGGGCTCTGACCCGTATATCTACTTTTCCTCTCTTGTTGTGTGTGTGTGTGTGTATATATATATTATATAGGTGTCCAGACACAGGGACGCCTGGATGTAAATTCTTTCGAGTCAGACATCTGCTGCAACAGCTGTGGATGCTTGCGGGTTCTCGGTAGACGCTTCGTTCCTTGTACTCTAGATAGGAGGTATTGTACAAAAATTCAGGCCCATGGTCCAATTGTTTTTATTTATTCTTCGCACGTTATTCGATATGGTTGTATAATTTGAACCGAGTGTTCGATTATTTTAATTTATTTCATTTTCATTTCAGTTTTATTTACGCACTAAATTGTGGATGTTTTATTTTAATTGATTAAAAGAGTAGTTAAGTTAAAATTTTAACGCTCGCCTAATAGGATATTAGTAATTAAATGGATTTTCGACAGTGATGCTAAGAATGATCCACATGTGACTCCTGTTTTATTTCGATATAGGAGTGATCGCCCAGTATCCCATTAGGTGGGTTGTTACATTCATAAACCCAAAATTGAGGTCTTTTGAGAGAGAGTGAAAAGACTTTTGAGGAGAGGAAAGGTTTTCTTAAGAAGAGGAAGATTTTGGGCTAGGATAGGAAGAGACTTCTAGGGCAAACAAGGAGACAACCACCATCTCTATACCTTGCACCACCATCGGATTTTCTCCGAAAAAAGGAAGAGGAGGTGCCAAACACTAGTCTTCTCCAAAGGTTCAGACCTATACATAAGGCAAGTGAAATTCTTGCTCTATTTTAGTGTTTATATTATCCATGTTAGAATAGCATTCTTATGAACCAATGGAACTTATGAATTTGGGATTAAAGTGATTGATAAATCAAGTTTACTTGTTAGATAAATTCATACAGTTGAAATATTTACATGTAGAATCTATGAACATGATGAAAGTGATAGGTTTTACATGTAGAGGAGATATATGTTTATTGAGAACATGAAAATGATGATAGGTATTGCACGTAGATGAATACTACTCATGTTGATTTATAGGAGTGTTAAAAATGGAGAAATTAGATAATTGACATTTTAAGGATTTAATGGGTTTGATGATATAATGAACATATGAATTTGATGTTCACCCTTGACCATGTTTAAATAATGTTGAAATATCTGGGTTTTGGTAAGAATAGAATCTGTAAGTATTTGGTTGTGAGAAACTAAGAAAAATGCATAAATTTGGGGGTTGTTATCGATCTGCTGAAAAGTCATTCGAACGACCTGGGGAACTCATTCGAACGACATCGTTTGAATGAGATTAATAATGAAATTTCCAACAAGAATTCAGAAGAAATGTCGTTCAAATGACATCGTTCGAAAGAACTCCTTCGAACGAGATTGCATGGACTTCTAACGAGATTTCAAAAAGTCCTATTTTAAGCCCAGAAGAGTTTGGAAAATTATATTTTGGCCCTAGATGAGACTTAAATAAATTTAGTACATTAACATGGAGTGAGGGAATTGGGTTAATGTTGAAAAATTATATGATATTGAGGACTAAAATTATGTGAGAGATATCGACATAATTATTATACGATTTAGAGGAGAATGATCATTATAACAAGTACATGTAATATTGAGGATATATATACTGGTACTTGGGTTGAATAAAAAATTATGTGAGTGATAATTACATAATAAAAATATGATGATAGTCGTGAATGACAAGTGCGGGTGGTATTCGACAAATACGATGGGTACTTTGGATAGGATGAATTCATAATATGATATAGGTAATGTGAGTACCTATTTTTATATAGGTCGATGTGTATACCTATTGTTTGTTTAATTTATGTGTATAATATACCTAGCCTACTTGCTATCGACGGGAGGTTAACGCGTATAGGGCAGTCATATCCTGATGAGCCTTAAGGAGGATTTTTGACATGTTGGCTCAGAACATAGGACTTAGGTTGGATGGCCATTAGTGAGAATGATGGTATTGAACGGTATTTTGGGTGCGTAGGTATGTGCGTAGCCCAAAGGCTTAGGACTATGTTCGCCTCCACTGTTTGTTATTTGTTAATTATGGTTCGTGGGACATACCGAACCTATGATCCTTTATACAGTGACGAGATGTACTAGGACATGATAGCAGAGTACGCATGCACCGCAGCTGAGCCTCGGGGTGCAGTTTAGTATATATATAATAGAGTGAATCTGTATATATACTTGTGAAATTATCTATCGTGTGAATTAAGTAAACGTGAAAGATAATGAAATCTGAAAAGAATTAAGTAGGTGAATACTTAATTATATTAAATTGAAAAAAGGCTTATCCATGTTATAGAGAAATTGGATATATATGTATTACCTGTATTGGGAGGGGAATACTTGAGATAGATATGGGCTATGATTAGTTGGCACTGATATGAAAAAGTTAGCATGAGAATAGTAACTAGTATGATTTTAAGGTACGTTATGTGTGCACTTTAGATGAGAGGTGGGGATCCCAAGAGAGAGTCAGATAAATCTAACATCTATATAATAATTATTGAATATAGAATTTATTCACTTGTTGTTTTCTAAACTATTTTTACAATTGGGCTCTGACCCATTTTCTTGCATATTCTCTTCTCTTTTGCATCTCCCATATCAGGTGTCCATACGCAGGAACGCCAACTATAGAGGATTGAGATTTTTGACGAGATATGGATGTTATGGACTCTTGGACTTAGTTTAAAGGATTTCATATTCATTGATTCATACTCTCCAGTTGATATTTTATTTAGGGCATGTTGCCCAAGAGGATTTAAGTATTCCCATTCTATTCCAGTCAGTTAAATGTCAGTTTTTGATACATTTGGTTTTATTGGAGTTTATTGTATTGAGACCTTTAAATTGGAGAGTTTTATCCCAGTTATATATATTCAGTGGTGATGTTATGTAGTCATTATTCATTGTTGTGGAATGGTTATTATATTAAACTGCTTTTGTTGTTAAAATGAAATTTTATTAAGTTAAAATTTGGAATAATCTTTTTAACACCTGCTTAGTTGGATATTAGGTGATTAATATTAAAAAGAAAATGTTTTTCGACAGTGATGATAAGAATGAACCAACTGTAAATTTTGTTTTAATTGGATATAGTACTGATCACCCAGTATTTAATTGAGCGGGGTGTCACAGGTGGTATCAAAACATCATTTCCTAGAGTCTTTTAGTATCTGAACGGTTTATTATGCTTTCAGCTTAGCGTTCTTTGATATAGAGCCCTATCATTAGGAACGTTGTATCCTTATTGGCACATATATGATCTTCATATATTCTTTGATATTTAAATTGAATACTGATGGAAATTTTTCTCTCATTCCAGATGCCTCCTCAACGTGCACCTCAGCCTGCCCCAGCTCAGGGAATAATAAATGTTGCAGAGGTTGTTTCCATTGTTGCTCAGGCAGTCAACGCAACTTTAGCTGTTGTTCAGTAGGCACCAGCACAGGCACCAGTTGTGCCACCCGCACTAGGTCAGGTGTTTTCTACTGCTTGGGAACGTGTTAGGGATGCTTTTCAAAAGGCGCATCCACTCGAGTTTTTGGGAGGTTCTGACGTCGTGACTGCTAGCCAATGGAAGAAGGACATCCAGAGGCACTTGTGAATGTTTGAATGCATGGAGGTTTAGCATCAGATACTAGCTACATTTAAGCTAGTTAAGGCAACTCTACAATGGTAGAAATCTATTACCACCGCCGAGGAGAGAGGTGCTGTGACTATCCAGGACTTCTGGGTGCGGTTTGACCTCAAGTTTTTTTCATCCACCGTACAGACAAAAAATGAGGCAAAAACTACTCAACTTAACCCAGGAAAAGGAGGAAAGTGGCAGAATATGAGGAGGAATTTACTCGGCTAACTAATTTGGTGCTGGGAGAGGTACCTACTGAAGAAAAGAGAATTCATATGTTCACAAATGACCTGAATTGGAAGATTCTCTAGCACTTATTGGGCAATATTTCATTACATACTTACGTAGATGTTCTTACTGTCGCGATGCTTCACTGCCAGGATAACCTCTTACATGTTAAGGATGGTAAGTAGGGGATTGCATCGAGCTTGTAGGGCAAGACTTGTGGAGGCAGTTCTAGCGAGACATAGCCAGGTCAGAGTTAGAAACGCTAGAGTCAGCAACGCTAGGGTGAGCAGGGCTCCCAATCGGGGGACTATGCAATACGTTTACGATCCGAAGGTTTTCATTTTGGGAAAGGAGGTAATAGGCAGGGGCAGCAGGGCCAGCAGGGTCAGAAGCAGTTCCAAGGGAGAAGTGGTAACGACCATAAGGGCCAGGGATAGTAGAACAAAATGGGGGAATGTTTACTAACATATGTTAAGACTGGCCACAAGAGACAGGATTGTCCTGATAAGGGCAAATTTCCTCAGCAAGGAGCTCGTCAGGAGCCACAAAGACCAGTATTTCCACTCGTCGCTCTCCCAGCACCAACTCAGGTCCCATCATTACCTGCCATTCCAACATCCCTATCACAGTAGGGACAGTACGGGCATGTATATAACGTCTATCATGCAGCAGTTCAGCAGCCACTGCCCATGATTAAGGGTATGTTTTCTATTTATGGGGATATAGGGCGCATTTTGTTTGACACGGGGCCCTCACATTCATTCATAGCCACTAGATTTGCACGAGCGACAAGGTTACTAGACTTGGCCGACAACACTATTACTTATGTAGACTTATCGATGGGTAGTGGAATGCCTATTTTCTTTATCTGTCGTAGTGTGAATATAGAGATTGAGAGTCTGATTTTATCGATAAATTTACTTATATTTGACATGTCTGAATATGATGTGATTATCGGCATGGATTGGCTTGTTGCATATTGGGCCATGATTAATAGTTATAGAAGGTGTATTATTTTTGCTATTTTGGGACATGAGATGTTCCTAGTGGCGATGCCTCATTCTGAGGGAGGGTCGTCTTCTCATTTGTATTATATAGAGGAGGAGACCTCTACGGGAGTAGTAATATCCCTTGATTCGATACCGGGAGTTTATGAGTTTGTGGATATATTCTAGGAGATACCGAGATTACTTCCCAGCAGGGAGATTGAGTTTGTGATTGACTTAGCATTGGGAACTCGACCTATTGCTCATGTGCCTTACTGTATGGCTCCAGCAGAGATGAGGGAGCTCAGGAACCAAATTGAATAGATTTTAGGACAGGGGTTTATCCGCAGGAGTACGTCTCCTTAGGGTGCCCCGGTGTTATTTGTAAAGAAGAGAGACGGCTCTCTACGGTTGTACGTGGATTATCGAGAGCTTAACAAAGTCACAATACGGAATAAGTATTCGTTGCCTAGAATCGATGACTTGTTTGATCAGTTGAGAGGAGCAGCCTACTTCTCGAAGATAAACTTAAGGTCTGGTTATCATCAGTTGCGTAACAGGACCATGACGTTTTAAATACTGCCTTCTTGACCAAATATGGATCGTATGAGTTTTAAGTTATGTCGTTTGGGCTGACTAATGCGCCTATGGTATTCAGGGGCTTGATGAATAGGGTGATCACAGAGTTCTTAGACCAGTTTGTCATTATTTTCATAGATGACATTTTGATTTATTCTCAGACTGAGGAGGAGCATGCCAAGAATTTGTGGTAGGTCCTACAAACACTACGTGAGCATCAGCTGTATGCAAAATATGAGAAGTGTGGGTTTTGGCTTCAGGAAGTTTAGTTTCTGGGGCATATTGTGTCTGAGATGGGAGTATCAGTGGATCCTGGCAAGGTTTCAGCGGTGAGAGAGTGGGGATATCCCATGACACCGATAGAGGTACACAGTTTCTTAGGGTTGGGCAATTATTATAGACATTTTATCCAGGGTTTCTCAAAGATTACGGGTCCGATGACAAATCTAACCCGTAAGGGCCTACCATATGTTTGGGACGATACGTATCAGTTGGAATTCGACGAGCTTAAAAATTAGTTGACTTCAGCACCCGTACTAGCACTACCCAAGCCAGGAGTGGAGTACTTGGTTTACACTAACGCATCATTATAGGGGCTTGGTGGAGTATTACAGCAGGAAGAGAAGGATATAGCTTATGCCTCTACAAATCTTAAGCCTTTTGAGAAAAATTACCCCTACCATGACTTGGATCTTGCTGCAGTCGTGTTTTCTCTTCAGATATGGAGACATTATTTATTGGGGGAGAAGTTTTGCCTATTCACAGATCATAAGTCACTTCAGTATTTGTTCACTCAACGGGAGTTGAACATGCATCAGCGCAGGTGGCTTGAGTTCATGAAGGATTATCAGTTTGAGATACATTCCCACTCGGGAAAGGCTAACGTGGTAGCAGACGCATTGAACTGAAGGCCGGTAGATGAGTTGGTCACGGTATAGAAGGCAAAATGGAAGGAACTGGGACATCAGGATGTAGTTGCCCGGTCATTTATGTCAGTCATGACTGTTACACCTCAGATTGTGACAAGGGTAGTTCATGCTCAGGTAACAGATCCATTATATCAAGAGAAAATTTGACAAATTTTAACCTGGGGAGCAGAATCTTACTCAGTGAGTTCAGATGTGGGCTTGCGCTTCAATGGTAGACTGATTATTCTAGAAGCTATGGATTTGCGGCATGCGGTGATGACAAAGTCGCATGGATCCAGATTTATGATACATCCCGGTGGGGATAAGATGTACCAAGAAATGCGACGAAAGTGTTGGTGGAGTGGGATGAAAATAGACATCGCTGAGTTCGTCTCTAAATGTGCCACTTGTCAGTTAGTAAAAGTGGACCATCAGAAGCTTGCTGGATTTCTTCAGCCACTAGAGATCCCGATGTGGAAATGGGAGAGTATTTCCATAGACTTCATCACAGGGCTACCTATTTCTCAAAGTGGTCACGATTCCATATGGGTGATTGTGGATCGATTGACTAAGGTAGCTCACTTTTTGCCAGATCGGACTGATTACTCTATGGGATAGTATGCCCAGCTTTCTATAGCCGAGATAGTGAGGTTACATGGGGTACCACTTCATATTATGTCCGATCGGGACAAGATTTTTGTATCCTAATTTTGGGAAAGTTTTCACGAGGCCATGGGAACCGAGGTGCGTTTGAGTACGGCTTATCACCCGCAGATAGATGGGTAGATAAAACATGCAAATCAGATGTTAGAATATATGCTACGTATGTGTATCGTGGACTTTGGGGGAGGTTGGGAGCAGTACCTCCCACTAGTTGAGTTTGCGTATAATAACTCCTATCAGTTGACCATCGGTATGGCTCCATTTGAGGCACTTTATGGTAGACCTTGTCGTTCTCGTGCATGTTGGTTAGAAGTGGGGGAAAACAAGTTACTTGGGCCAGAGGTAATTCAAGACATGTATGCCAGGATTGAGATGATTCGGAGTCGTATTCGGGTAGCCCAAGATAGATAAAAAAACTATACTGATGCGAAACAATTCCTCCAGGAATTCAGTGTGGGGGACCAGGTGTTATTGTGGGTATCTCCTATGAAGCGGATAATGAGATTTGGAAGAAGGGGAAATTGGTACCCAGATATGTAGGACCATTTCCTATAATTGAGAGAGTTGGACCGATTGCTTATAGATTGGGGTTGCCAGAGCACTTGCATAGGATACATGATGTGTTCCATATTTCTTTGATGAGGCGATACCTCCGAGATGAGTTAGCTCACTCTCATGTTGCATTAGAGGAGATCAATTTTCATCCAGATAGTTCTTATGAGGAGAGACTGGTAGCGATCTTATACCATAGTGAGAAACGGTTGAGATCGAAATTAGTTTCGTTGGTGCGTGTGCAGTGGGAGAACCATAATATTGAAGATTCTGCTTGGGAGCACGAGGATGTGATGCGCGACAAATACCCGGAGTTATTTTTACCAGGTATGCTTTTATTTTCTGAATTTTGGGATGAAATTTCGTTATAAGGGGGGGGTATGTAATACTCTGTAATTTTAATGACTTTTATTATGAGATTAATTAAAAGTTAATGGGTTAAATAAATGGGGATTAATTAGAATTAAATATAAAAAAATTAGGATTAATCCGGATTTAATATTACTAGAGATAAAAGTAATATATGACTTTGAATATATGAGTTCGAATATTACTTAGTGATATAAAAGTAATATATGAATATAATAATTATTGTCGGGAGCTACAAATGTGACAATAATAGAATTTAAGTCGGGAAGCGCTTATGAGTCGTGTCGGGACTAAGTTGGGAAATAAACTGAGGTTTATTTTTAAGTCTTTTGGATTATTACTTCAAGTGCGCCATTGAGTCTGGAAGGATCGAAATATGCAGAAAAGTCAACCCGGAGGTTTAATTTGGGTTTCGGATCAATTGGAAGATGAAAGGTCACCCCGAAAGGGCATTTTAGTCACTTTGCTTGGGAGTTGAATAGTAATTCTGCTTTTTGTCTTATTATCTAAGCATTGGGACTTATTATATATGTAGGATGATAATGAACGTAAGTTCACTTCTTCACAAAACAAAAAGTGAGGTCTTTTGAGAGAGAGTGAAAAGACTTTTGAGGAAAGGAAAGGTTTTCTTAGGAAGAGGAAGAGTTTTGGCTAGGAGAGGAAGAGACTTCTAGGGTAAACAAGGAGATAACCACCATCTCTACACCTTGCACCACCACCGGATTTGCTCCAAAAAAAGGAAGAGGAGCTGCCAAACACTAGTCTTCTCCAAAGGTTTAGACCTACACATAAGGCAAGTGAAATTCTTTCTCTATTTTATTGCTTATATTATCCATGTTAGAATAGGATTCTTATGAACCAATGAAACTTATGAATTTGGGATTAAAGTGATTGATAAATCAAGTTTACATGTTAGATAAATTCATATAGTTGAAATATTTACATGTAGAAGCTATGAACATGATGAAAGTGATAGGTTTTACATGTGGAGGAGATATATGTTTATTGAGAACATAAAAATGATGATAGGTATTGCACGTAGATGAATACTACTTATGTTGAATGTGTAAATTGATGATTTAGATAAGAAATTATAAGTTCTAAATTCTGGGTTTATAGGAGTGTTAAAAATGGAGAATTTAGATGATTGACCTTTTAAGGATTTAATGGGTTTGATGATAAGACCCTTATAAACATATGAATTTGATGTGTATCTTATGTCAAAAATCACCCTTGAACTATTTAAATAATATTAGAATATCTGGGTTTTGGTTAGAATAGAATCCGTAAGTATTTGGTTGTGGTAAACTAAGAAAAACGTATAAATCTCGGGGTTGTTCTCGATCTATTAAAAAGTCGTTCGAACGACCTGGGGAACTCGTTTGAACGAGATTAATAACAAAAATTTCTACGAGAATTCAGAAGAAATGTTGTTCAAACAACATTGTTCGAACGAACTCCTTCGAACGAGATTGCATGGACTTCTAACGAGATTTCAGAAAGTCCTATTTTAAGCCGAGAAAAGTTTGGAAAATTATATTTTGGCCATGGATGAGACTTAAATAAATTTAGTACATTAACGTGGAGTGAGGGATTTGGGTTAATGTTGAAAAATTATATGATATTGAGGATTAAAATTATGTGAGAGTTATCTACATAATTATTATACGATTTAGAGGAGAATGATCGTTATAACAAGTACATGTAATATTGAGGATATATATATCGGTACTTGGGTTGAATAAAAGATTATGTGAGTGATAATTACATAATAAAAATACGATGATAATAGTGAATGACAAGTAAGGGTGGTATTCGACAAATACGATGGGTACTTGGGATAGGATGAATTCATAATATGATATAGGTCGTGTGAGTACCTAATTTTATATAGGTTGATGTGTATACCTATCGTTTGTTTAATTTATGTATATAACATACCTAGCCTACTTGCTATCGACGGGAGGTTTACGCGTAGAGGGAAGTCATATTCTGATGAGCCTTAAGGGGAATTTTTGACTTGTTGCCTCGGAACATAGGACTTAGGTTGGATTGCCATTAGTGAGAACGATGGTGTTGAACGGTCTTTTGGGTGCCTAGTATATGCGTAGCCCAAAGGCTTAGGACTATTTTGGCCTCCATTGTTTGTTATTTTTTAATTATGGTTCGTGGGACATACCGAACCTATGATCCTTTATACAGTGACGAGATGTACTGGGACATGATAGCAGAGTACGCATGCACCGCAGCTGAGCCTCGGGGTGCAGTTTAGTATATATATATAATAGAGTGAATCTTTATATATACTTGTGAAATTATCTACTATATGAATTAAGTAGATGTGAAAGATAATGAAATCTGAAAAGAATTAAGTAGGTGAATACTTAATTATATTAAATAGAAAAGGAGCTTATCCATGTTATAGTGAAATTGAATATATATGTATTACATGTATTGCGAGGGGAATACATGGGATAGATATCGGCTATGGTTAGTTGGCACTGATATGAACTAGTTATCATGGAAACAATAACTAGTACGATTTTAAGGTATGTTAGGTGTGCACTCTAGATGAGAGGCGGGGATCTCAAGAAAGAGTCCGATAAATCTAACATCAATATAATAATTGTTGAATATAGCATTTACTCACTTGATATTTTCTAAACTATTTTTACAATCGGGCTCTGACCCATTTTCTTGCATATTCTCTTCTCTCTTATATCTCCTATATCAGGTGTCCAGTCACAGGGACGCCAACTATAGAGGATTGAGATTTTTAATGAGATATGGATGCTATGGAGTCTTGGACTTTGTTTAGACGCTTTCATATTCATTGATTCATACTCTCCAGTTGATCTTTTATTTAGGGCATGTCGCCTAAGAGGATTTAAGTATTCCCATTCTATTCCAGTCAGTTAAATGTCAATTTTTAATACATTTGGTTTTATTAGAGTTTATTGTATTGAGACCTTTAAACTGGAGAGTTTTATACCAGTTATATATATTCAGTGGTGATGTTATGTAGTCATTATTCATTGTTGTGGAATGGTTATTATATTAAAGTGCTTTTGTTGTTAAAATAAAATTTTATTAAGTTAAAATTTGGAATAATCTTTTTAACACCTGCTTAGTTGGATATTAGGTGATTAATATTAAAAAGAAAATGTTTTTCGATAGTGATGTTAAGAATGAACCAACTATAAATTCTTTTTTAATTGGGTATAGGACTGATCACCCGGTATTTAATTGTGCGGGGTGTTACATTAGATAAGTGTATTTGCTATAGGAGACGACTAACAGTCAATTTACAGTGTTGTGTGCATTCATCAAAGGTCCAAGATATAATTCAGGAGGTGCATGAAGGATCATGTGGAGCTCACATAGCAAGGAGAACACTTCTGCAAAGAATCAGTACTCAAGGGTATTACTGGCCAACAATGCGAGAAGACTGTGCAACTTTTGCCAAGAAGTGTGATAAATGTCAGCGATTTTCCACAATTAGGCAAAACTCCACAAGATTATTTCACTCCAATCACTTCACCATAGCCATTTTCCATGTGGGGTATAGACCTGTTCGGGCCACCACCAACAACCCGAGGAAGATTTAAATACTTGGTGGTCGTCGTGGATTATTTTAAAAAATGGGTGGAGGCAAAGCCTTTGATAGATATGCCTTATGAAAAGGTCTATCAATTCATATGAAAAAATATCATTTGTAGGAATTGATTGCCCTATGCTTTCATCACCGACCATGGAACACAATTTGATAATGATGAATTTGCAAATTACTGTGCTCAATCCAATGTTCAAAAATTATATTCTGCTCCAGGACATCCTCGGAGTAATGGAAAAACTGAAGTTATGAATAGAACCTTAATTAATGGGTTGAAGAAAAGTCTTGATGATGCCAAGGGAAATTGAATAAATGAGGTACAATTTGTCTTATGGGCATACAAAACAACACTGCGAATAGCAACTGGAGAATCCCCATATATGTTAGCATGTGGGATTGAAGTTATCATTCCTGTCGAGCTAGGCTTACCATCCCATAGAGTTTTATATTTTAACTCTCATGTAAGTGACCTAATAAGAAGGTTAGATCTAGACATACTAGAGGAAGTAAGAGAAGATGTAGCCCTACGCAATGCGGCTTATCAGTGAAGAACAACCCATATTTGTAATAAACAGATGAAACCGACCAACTTGAAGGAAGGAGATTATGTGTTGACAAAAGTGTTGCGGAAAAATAACAAGCTTGAAGCCAATTTGCATGGACCCTACCGTGTTTCAGCGATGATCTGACCTGGAACCTATCGAATTGAAACCTTGGAAGATAAAGAATTCAAAAACCCATGGCATGCAGAGCATCTCCAAAAGTATTATCAATGATGTTGCAATCAGTTTTCAACTTGCAATATTAATAAAATCTTCAGTTTCTTTTCATTATTGTTGTTTATTTTTTTGGGAGTACTCGTGTTATGCACTACAGTAACTTGATAAAAAGTTATAAATTATTGCTCGTTTCAGCAAATTTGTTGCTCGATTCATAAAATTATTGCTCGGCTTAGCAAATATTGCCCTGAAAGTTGCTCGACAGAAGCAATAAGTTGCTCGGAGAAGCCACAAACTTGATCGTTGATACATGAAGTCCAAGTCAACAGGATGTTAAATCCTCAAGAAACTTGGTCCGCAAATATAAGGATATAACAAGATCTTTATCCTATTGGGCAAAGTATAGGAAGAACATTGCAAAGGTTCCTCAAGCGGAACATAAGCACATATTCCCCAAATTCTTGGTCACACCATTAGTATTTAATACAAAAATCCAATACTTGGGTGCATTAGTAAAACCTTTGGAGACACAGGGGTAACTATCTCTAAATTTAGATTTTAATCTAAGTATGCTAGTAGAACCCATGTATTCATCCAATTATCTCTAAATTTAGATTTTAATCTAAGTATGCTAATATAACATCTACACTCATTATTCATTAATACTTAGCTTAATCAAAGTGTATCAATAGAATTAACGATGAAGAAAGGATTAACATTCAACATAAGATAAGTTAATCAAATTTTCATTTCGTTCAATCAAAATAGTTACATGACTGTGTTAGCAAAACAAAGTACAAAGATTTATTCTGCAGGACGTTTCCCTTCAGCTTTTGAAACATGATTCATTCTACCAGGAGGATCATCTAAAGTATAAGGAGAGTTGATGAAGTTAAAATCCTGAAGCATTCTGTTATTGCTTCTACTAGGACGATCAAGCAGGTGAGGAGGTCGGATGATCTCTAGTTGATCGTGAAGCTCGTAATCTCCCAAGTATTTTAAAATCAAGTATTGAAGAATACGTTGAGCATAAATCCATTTGACATCTAATTTAAAAGGAGGATTTTCAAGCTCAAGCAAGTCTGGATCATACTAGTCCCACAATGAGATATTTTGATCCACTTTCATCACTGTCAAAGCATTTATCCAACCCCATTTGTAGCTCTCATTCTTAGCTTGTTGAAGCTTATCATCAAGATTCCCTAGAGCTTCATTATACTCGTCCATCCAGACTTCCCTTGGTTGTTTATGGAATTGAAAGGTTAATTTGTCAACCTGATAATGCAGTTTCTTTAACACTCCATCCTTAGCTTGTAAGTGAGAAGATTGAATGGATAGTTATTCAGACAAGGTCTGTAGCTTCTGGGCCATCTCAACAATAGCTTGATCTTTAGATTTTAACTATGCAACTTGATTGGCAAGGGCATGTTAGGTCCTAACTTCCTCTATATTACCTCGGCCAGTACCTCGACCAGGTTTGACTCTAGCTCGAGAAGATGAAGAAGCAAGGTTTATTTTCTTCAGAGCCTCTAAATTCCTCACTCAACCTTACATTTTTAGCCTCCAATAAGGAATGACCCTCATCTGTAGTTGAAAAAATATCACCGGATGACTTCAGAGCATCAAGTTCATCTCTCAAGTTATTATTCTCTTCCTCTAGAATCTTGGCTATGTCCCTTGCTTCATCTACTTCACGTTTCAACAAGAATTCTTGTCTTCAAAAATAAGAAGCAAACTTATCCAACTTTTGCTCAAAGCCCCAGCCTTCACTAAGGGCTTGTAATTTCTTCTCATAATCTTCATACAAAAGTTTCCTAGCTTCATTATGTTCCTCTTGCAGATCTTCAATCATTGCAATGTAGGCAATGTTGTTGGCCTCTGCACGATCAAGAAAACACTTCAGATGAACATAGGCCTCTTTGGCTTGCTCGAATACCCCTTCCCCTAACAACTGTAGTAGGTCGGCATCAGTTAGAGATAAGTGACCAGCTTTAAAAAGATCATTAAACATCTGGAGTATCTCCGAGTCAGTAGATGAGAAGAATTCCAATTTATCCATAAACTACTCAGAAAAAGAAAGTCATTAATCAACAAGATTCAGAGTATTGAAAAACACAAGCATAGGAACATAAATATTTCTCTTTTCATTAATAAAAAAGGGACGTACAGATACATATTCAAAAAAAAAGTACAACTATTGAAAAGGAAAATAAAGTTGCATGGTTTTACACCTTCTTCTTATCTGCCTCAAGATTAGCTGAAAAAGAAGCAAGAGCTGAAGGAAGAGGAGGATTAACTTTGGAAAGCGCAATAGAATCAACATCTTGGTGTTAATCGGTAGACTCCACCATTATCAAAGATTCACTCGAACCCCTATCATCAACTTCCTCATCCAGATTTGGAGGGGTCTCAGGATCATGTCACGAGAATAGCTCGAAATCCTTTAGAGTGTCGACCTCCACTAGAGCAGCAGGCCAGCCTTCCTTGAAGCATTTTTTCTTTGCAAAGAAGATACACCAAGGGCCTTATCCCAGACTTTGTTGAAGCCATCCTCTCTGGCCTTATTCCTCTTCACCTTCTCAGCACCCAGGTCCTTATGTAGCTGGGCAGACTTGACTTTCTCGGCATTTAAGTCCTTCTGTAACTTGTCAGCCAGACCCCGAGTAGTCTCAGCAGCTACTTTAGTAGTTTTCATCCTCTCCTCCCATTTATTTTGTTCAGTATCTAATTCTTGTTAGGAATCAAGCAGAGAATTTTTTAACTCGTTGAAAGCTTCTTCAACTTCACCAGAGGAAGAAGCTCTCAAAGCCTCATCTTTCTCCAACATATTATTGAAGTCAACAAGGAACAGCATAAAAACAACAAAGAAAGTCAGTAATATGAATAACAAGTCAAAAGATAGTAATTAAAGAAGGTAAAAAGAATATACCCGAGCAAGGCTTTGAGCAGCCCTGACAGAACTCTTGGAGTGAGGCAATACAGCAGTAGCACTCCTGTGGTCTGGAAAAGTCCCAGACTTTACTAATTGTCTTGCCAATCCCGGACCAAGGACCACTGAAGAGGCATAAGAAGGTATATCGACCAACTCACGTTGGTCGGGATGAGCAGAAGAATCTTCTGCTAACTTAGAAGGTAGCCTTTTCTTTATTCTAACCAGGGAGCTCTCTTTAGTTTGCTTGGTTGGGGGCTTCTTCCCAGTCTCATTTTTATTATTCACCCCCATATCAACTCGTTTAGAAGGGGTATTGGCGGCAATGCCTCCCAAAATTTTGGGAATATTCCTCTTCCCCATGGATGCAGCAAAGGGAAAATTTGAATCTACGGAGGAAGGGGAAAGGGAAGCAAGATCACCACTGCCAGATGTAGTGGCCGAGGAAGTAGAAAGAGGTTCTTATTTAAGGTCAATCACATGGGAAGGAGTAGGACAAGCAATAAAGGAAGAGATTGTGTTCTTGTACTACAGTAAATAAGATGCAGACCTGACGTGCTCCTCGTCAATCCTTTGATGAAGTCCCCAAATAAACTTCAACTCCCTTAAATTCACTTGACTTTCCTTGGGGCACCTTATCTTCTAATCAACTGTAATAACAATTTACAGAGCAAAAATTAGTGCAACATTTAAACAGATATATACAAGGCAAAATAGTTAAATGAGGAATAACCTATCCCATTGCCAAAAGGAGGGCACCTAAGGCCCTGATACTCAGCATCTCCAATCAAGGGGGCATATTGCCAGTTTTTTACAACAACCCCATGCTTAAAATAATCCCTATTGGAGTCTGGAAGATTAAATACTAGCGGTTTATTTATAGCCCTAGTCTTTAAATAAAAAGTGGTGTCACTAGTTACCCACTTATAATAAAACATTATCTCTGGAATCCTTAGATGGGTTCCATGAATTTGATTCAACCTATACACTCCATTCACAACCCTCCAAGTATTTGGGGCTACCTTAGCTAGGACAACGTCAAAGTATTGACAAAATTCAAGGCACAATGGGTTGGGAGGAAAAGTAAACCCACATTCAACTATAAAAATAAATGGAAACCAGTGACCCTTAGCAAGTGAGAAAAAATCAGCAGGTAAAATAGTGTGTTCCAAAACAACCCATGATGGAATTTTAAATTCATTTTCAAATTCATCAAGAGAATCAACAGAGGTAACCATGATGAAGAATAGATAATAGAAGAGGAAAGAAATAACTCTTCCAGGAATTAAGGATTTAGCAAGAACTGGAGAACATAAAACGATCGTTCGAGAAAGAAAAAGAAATCTTAAAGACACTGTAGCCCAAAAAACACTCAGAAGATTTGAGATAGAAAACGTTGGTGGATTTTGCCGCTCTTTATAAGTCACCTCGAAAACGGGAAAAGTAATGATTAAAAGGCAACATCGATTGAACTGGTGGCGGCTAAAAGACAGAAAAGACGGATTTTCCAAAAAATGATTCGTTAAAGTTGGGGATAATTTCAAAATTTCCAAGCGCGTTATATTCCCATAATTAAACCATAAATTTTTACAAGTAGGGGAAGTCAGCAACCGACAAGACCTAAAATTGTTGCTCGAGCAACTTTAAGAGCCAAATGCTCCATACTCTTGTAAAAACTTCAGGTATGAAACATTGGGGGCTTATGTTGATACCAAAAATTATTCATCTACATGGACCATTCAGATACTGACACGTGTTATACAGTGGGAGATTAATCCTAGTCATTAAGGATGGAATACCGACCAACTCTAGGAATACCGACCAACACCAGGGATGCCGACCAACGTGACAGGCAAACACCAGCAGTTGTATATATTAATGATTGTATAGATGTAAATGTATACGATATAAAGATATTCCATCCTTTGATATTCCATCTCTTGAACACCCCATGGGGGATATAAATACATTGTAAACCCTACAAATAGGGACACATGAAAAGAGAGGCAATTGAAAAATCCCAAAGCAATACACAATAGTGGACGTAGGCTCTTTCATCAAGCCAAACCACTTTAAAAATCTCGTTTCTTTTATTTCTATTTATCTGTGATCAACTAATTAGCCTAGTCTAGTTTTTTGCATCAGCAACCATCTTAGATAATGTTTTTTTCTGTAAAATCCATGTTTATGTTTTCTTTTATTAAAATGAATTTAATCATGTAATTAATTCAAACCTATCAATTATATTTTGATCTTCGGGTTTTATTTTATTTTAAAAAGGATTTTATTTTTGAAAAATTAAATTAGTGACATTGGGTAATTTAATTTATGCAAGTAAATTTAGAATTACCAAGGATTTAATTCGAGCATTTAGAATTGAATGAATTATTTTTCAAAGTACCCTCAAGGTTAAAATATTAAGTGGGAGGGGGATTTCCACAAAAACTCCGAGTCTCCATTAGTGTCTTTAAGAATGTGATGTGATTACTTCCTCCCGTTAGCTTCAGTATTCCACCCCCCACTAAATTGGATGGATTTAATCATGGCATATGGTAATCTTAAGACTGTTAGGTGATAACACCTTGAGATTAGATGTGAGTGAGTTTGGTACTCCCATCGAAAAAGTTCTACATGAGCGAATTTAATTTCAGTAAACGAACAGATATTATAAACTTAAATATAACTAATGACATCATCCCCATCGGAGTCATTATCATTAGATGTGGGATCAAAAGGCACCACATATTCAATTATGTAGGTAGAATAATCATGAACTGTCCATCAAACATAATTGAAAGATGAAAATATGTTTAGTTCAAGGTGGGGTGATGTAAGCTCCCAATGACAAATTTCACTTCATAAGGCAACAGTTAAAACAAGGCTAAACGACAAAATACAATACCTTTACACCCTCCTTACCAGCAACATTCCCTCTTTAAATCACCCCACATCCCAAGATGGATCATCAAATATATAGACTCGCTAAGGACTCCCCGTAAAATGACACCTTATCTGAGACAAGGAGCTGGACACTGATTCCAAATCTATATGAAAAGGATCTTGCTCGATCACCAAGCAAAGGACAATGACCTCCCTTCTCTCACCACTCCGACATCATTACGGACAAGTGACGTATCACCAAGCAGATAAAAGTCGCCTCTCTTCAAAAGAAAACGTCTCAAAAAAGGTGGGGCACTTTTTTTTCCATACGTATATGTGTCCTTTTTATTTTATTATGTATATTTTTCTTATGTGTACATATGTACTATCCCCATTTTAATAAACTAGATTAGTCTCACTCTGTTCATACGCATATGAATTATTTATCATGTAAATAAGATTAACATGACACCTACTATATCAAACCATCATCAATAAACTTTCCTGATGGAAAGCATAAATGCATAGGCATGTATAAAATCTCAATAATGTCCAAAAATAAGAAAAATATCAAAATCTCTAGCATCCAATAAGTGAGCCATAATATCCATGCAACAAATGAAATAATGAAGGAAAAACAATCAAATGTGTAATTTGGTGGAGACAGGGCCTCCACCTAGCCAATAAAATCGAAGCCTAATCATGAAGGGACTTCTTATCCGCTCATCATCATCACCACTACCACCCGTTGTATCTGGATCCTCAGGATAAATGGGATTCAACTGAGGTGGAGAAGTAGGCACATGAACATTGGCCGAAAGATTCATCGACTCGATGATAAAATTGGAAACCTCCTCACGAAGTGAAATCATACTAGTACGAGAGCAAGGGAGAGAGTGAGATGCCTCTCGAGTTGTCCGTCCCTCATGAACTGATATCGGACCATAAACATGAATGGAATAGGAAAACTTCTTGTACACCGAGGACCAAAGAAGCATCATCCTCTGCAGGCTAGAAGCCTAAACCATCACCTCTTGAAAAAATCCAAAACAAAGGAATAATCAGTATGAAGAAAATGGGGAAGAAAGTAAAAACACAAAAAGAAAGTAAATCATAAAAATATATGAGACATACCCCCTCCACTCCCAAAGTCTCTCTGAATCCATGGCCAAACTATCCAAGTAAATGATAAATTAGGGAAAAGTAAATATAACTGGGGCAACATGCTCCTAGAATTCTACCTCAAACAAAAAATGGGGATGCCCACCATCTTAAGGGGCGCCTCCCCCTAGTGGGACCTCCCTCATGATCCCCTCGTATAAATACCACCTACAATTCCCTCACCCTAGACTCTAGCGAAGCAATGCGAGATATAGAAGCCTCCTACATCTCGGCCCTTCCCTGGGCTATGCCACCATCCCTCGCCCTCGCCCTTGCCCTCTCCCTCGCCCTCGCCCTCGCCCTCTCCTCGGTATCCATATCCTAATTCCAAATCTCAAAATCATCTAAACCCGAATAAGGAAGAGGGTAGGACCCCTCGCCCATCCTAGAGCTCGATACCAGACCCTCAAAATCCATGTACTGTATATATGAAGGGGTCTTAGTACTCCCAGGATATGGACTTGACGTAACCCCAACTAAAACCCCAAGCCAGGCCCTTCCCCATCGCCCCTATCAACTCGGTCAGTTCCACAGGCACCTCAGTGAAGGATCTCATCGAACACGAAGGATCCCTCCTAGGCCCACCACCACCCATGGTGCCCTACACGGGCCATTCCTCCCACCTATCCATTTCACCGCCCAGTATATCCCACTTAAGAACATCATCATCTCCACCAACTGACTCCTCGGGAACCTACACCTAACATCCCTCTCGGGAAAAAACACCCTCTGAAACCTAACTCGGTCCTCAGTAACGTCACAAGCCTCTTCCTTCTCAACCTCATAGGACTCCCAATCTCCATATATCACCCCTAGCTCATCCTTTGAAACCATCAGATCTCTATCACTTTTGGCGGGACCCTCCACCATTAGAGCCACCCCGGTTCTAGCTAACAAAACCTCCCTAAGCACAGGAAGGGCCATAGTCATCACTCGCTGCTCTAAAAATCCTTGAAAATCGAAGTCCTCCTGAAGAAGATCAGCGATGGGTATTCCCTCCAAAAACATTTGTCAATATACCTTAGGGAACCCCTTTATATGCCTCATACATTAAGAGGGAAACAAAACTATGATAGAAGAATCCCACATATGTTGGCGAGCCACCCTCTCGCCTAGATAAAAGAGGTCCCCGTGAGGATCCTCCAGCACATCCTCTGCCCTGAGAACTCCCATGGTGCAATTCCTTCCCCCAATACATGGAGGGTCAACCCCAGTGCACTTGAAAGAAGTAAAAAATAGGAACAAAAATGAGTTATAAGAAATAAATAAGTATTGAATGCAGTGATAGAATAAAAAGGCCCCAAATTACTTACAGTATCCATAGTCATCCCATTCATAAGTGTCACGGCTACCTCCATCGTCATGGATGACCCTGCTATTAAGTTACCCTACACATACTGTCTGAATAAGGGGAAAATCCATCCATTGACACCTTGACCCATGGGAACTCTGAATACGTAGACATGTATGTAAAAAACCACGTCTGCACAATGTAGAAAGAAGGTATGATATGAGTAATAGGACAAAGTAATCATCTAACCAAAATAAATAAACAAAGCCAAAAATTATACACACCTCCCATAAATACTCAAAACTTGTGAAACTCCCTCTAAGGTATATCTAAACGAGACATAGACAAGTACATCTCTACTAACCCTATCCTCCCCCATGTGTATCCTTAAATTTGGGAAAAGTCAATCAAAATTGGAAACCACCGCAAATGGATTCCATTAGAACCACCCAGCACAAAATGCACTCCCACGGCCAATAAAGGAAAACTCTGGGCATATCGTCTCACCATCTCCACTTCAAGCCCAAGGTCCTTCACCTCCTTCAAATAGGAATCTAGGGCAATCACATCAAGAAACTTCACCCACACTGTACCCACCTATCTCACCAAAGCAACACACAGAGTCGTGGTCATCTCCCCCATTGATAGGTGAAAGGTGTTGGTAGTACTGCAACAGCGCTTTATCAAGGAAATACGAATCGATCAACTCCTCCTAAAGTTCACATTGGAGAGGTAATCCAGAAACAGGTCGAACCCAATGATATATGCAAAGGTTGTAAACCTTTGAACCAAAGGATATGGATACTAAGGAAAATAAGATCCATGGTTTCATTTGTGAGTTGAATTAGCGGATTAAGTAGATCCTTTTGGGGAACTGAGACTAAACCACTTATTCACAAATGGTTAACGCCCCTTTGTTACATTATTAGGACCACATGAAGTTTCATAAAGGGAAAGGAAAAAAAATCCCAATGTAGATACATCTATCTAATTAGGCAAGACAGGTGGAGGTAGCACAAGATATTCATCCTGTTTATAAGGGGCTAATGGCCTAACGGGACACAGTCAGGAGATCAACCTTATAATAGGCATAAGGGTTATGATAATCGTAACCATCACGGCCATACTAGCCAAGGTCAATAGTCCAACCAGGGCTAGTGGAGCCAGGGAGAACAAGGTATAGGCCAACATGGCCAGTAGGGTAGAGGCCAGTTTGACCAATATCAGGGTAAATGCTAGTACGACATATACCCCAATACTTATTTTGCATGTGGCAAGTTGGGGCCTACGACTAAGAGGTGCCTTTTCATATGAGGCCCTTTAAGTCTGTCCTATTAGCAATTGAGTCCCACCTTATCCCCTCCCTTAATGTATTTTTCTATAAAGCATACTTTTCTACCATTGTTAATGTTGTCTTTTCTCCCTTTTATGACATAATAAATAGTAATTTCTTGTATTAGCCTGCGTGTGTTGCATGTGATGATTATGAATCCAACGATGGATTAGGACTCACATCTAATAAAGATGATTCTGCGGACCTAAAATAAACACTTACAAAAACATGATTAAAGTCAAAATAGACATATGTCTCCTAACGAGGATGACACAATAGCCATAAACTTGGGCACTCCTGTAAAATCCTAAATAGTTGCAAATAGGGTCTCCCCATAGATAAAATAACAAAAGGATCTCACCTATCTTCTAGCCATCTTCATAGATGTATTATCTTGGTCTTATGCCGACATGATCGCCATCGAACTGACTATCCTCATGCATGAGATACCCACTCTCCCTGACGTAAAATACATAATGCAAAAACTCCGAAAGCGAATACCCGAATGGTCTTTGAAAGTAAAGGAGGAAGAAAATAAACATCTCAATGTAGATTTCATTTGAGCAATAGAATATCCCATATGGTTAGCCAACATCGTATCGGTACCCAAAACCAATAACAAAGTTCGAATGTGCTTACACTATAGAGATATCAATTGGTCCTACCCAAGGATGATTTACCTTTACCCCACAGTGATTTTAGTATATAGTATCGCTAGCAACGTGCTCAAATCCTTCATAAACGGATTCACAAGATACAATAAGATAAAAATTCACCCTCGTCACTAAGAAAAAATCATATTCATTAACCCTTAGGGGACGTGCTATTATACAGTCTTGCATTTTAATCTCAAGAATGTCGGTGCCACTTACCAAATAATAGTGACATCTTGCACGACCTCATACATAAGAAGTGGAGGTCTACGTAGATTACATGATCATCAAATCGAAAGATCTACATAGGCAACAAGATCATCAAATCCAAGACTAAGAAGGACATGTTTCATCACTCCAAAAATTATTCCAAAGGTTACGCCTCATGAAAATGAGGTTAAATCCTCATAAATTTGACTTCAAAGTCATTAAAGGGAAGACTGATTGGATTCATTATTAGCAAGCACTAAATTGTGGTAGACCTCACTAAGGTCAAAGCCATATGAGATATGCCACAACCCAAAATAGAGAAGAGGTCAGAGGGTTCCTAAGTTTAATACAATTCATAAGTCGATTCATTAACCAGCTTACCGTCATCCATCTTCTAAATACTCAAGAAAGAATCACCTAAAGAATGGAATACTCAATGCTAGGAAGCATTCAAGAAAATACAAAAATACCTCATTTACCCATCGATGTTTGTACCACTTCAACCAGGATAACCTCTCATTCTCCATATGACCATAACCAACACGACCGTCGGATCCATGTTAGCCCAATACATTGAAAGTTACCAAAAGGAATGTTCCATCTACAATGTCAGTAAAAATCTAGTTTCATATGAGCTCAAATACACCGCCTTGGAAAAGGCTTATACATCTCTCATATGGATCACTCACAACCTCAGCCATTACAAGATATCCTTTAGCATACGACTCATCTCCAGGATGGATCCCTTAAAATACCTATTTGAGATACCTATTCTCTTTAGCTGAATGGACAAATGGCTACTGATGCTATCCAAGTTGGACATCATAATATCACACAAAAATCGACCAAAGTACAATTCATATTTGACCTTCTTATAGGACAGCCCCTGAAAGATGAAAAAGACCAAAATGAGGCAGAATCCCAGAGAGTGCATATGATCTTAATGGAATAACTTATTTAATTAAATACCTCCAAAAACAAATTCAATTTTTACCAAATATTAATCTTTGATCAAATTAGGTTTGCATATAATGTCGTTCCAAACACTAAAAATAAATTACGCATGCAATCATAAATAGATACAAGGAAAAATCTCTTTTCAGGGCAAAACCATTATTTCTGCATTTTAGATAACTTTACAAGATAGATTACTTACAAAACTTTCGAAAGAAAATCACTCAGTTCTAGAGTTGTCCATAAGTGGCGATCCACCCTCGGTATCCACCGATCAGCCTTTCTTCTAGTAGTGATCCCTTGGGTCACAAGGTCAGCAGTAGAGATATCTCTCCACAAATATAGATCAGGTATGAAACTATTAGGGTTTCAAAAGGATTCAAAAGAATATTGGGGAGGTTTTTTCTTAATCAAAAAGGTTTTTTGACCTAAAAGGATTGAGGACTTTTGTAAGAGATATGCAGTTTGTGTTTTTCAAAAGTCTCTATTAAAATCTTTTCAAAAAACACGTATTTATAGTTAATACATAAAATTCGAGGTGGAAAAATTAGTTCGAATAAAAATATAAGTCATTCGAATAAGAATGCCATCCCGTTAGAATGAAAACACAGTTCGTTTGACAGAGACTCCAATATCGTTAGAACAAGCATCTAACGTGATTCAAACGAATTCAAAAAGAACGCCCTCGTTGGATGTTCGTCCAATGAAATTATTAAAAGAGCGACCCAACGAAATTCCCATTTTGTTCGAACGAGATTGTCTTCTCATTTGAACGAGGTTAATAAAAAATTCTTTTTAACTCTAAAAATTTGCCTCGATTTTATTAAAAAAATCTTTATAGAAAATATTGCTAATATAAATATAAATAAATTCGAACTCTTAAAAGATTTATACCTTCATATTATGGAGTAGTCTTGAACTTGCAGAGATTGAGATTCAGTTCCTCGTATCGGCATGTGTCGGTTTGTAACGGGATATGCCAAATGTGTCATAGTGGCAAATAAAACAAAGAACATAGCCTAAGCTAAAATATTTTCCCTTACAATTCCTCGGTGAGTATATTTTCTCCTTATTCGATAAAGAAACTATTAGGACAAAATTTCCAATTGGGTCCATTGTAGTATTTGACCTAGTCTCAGAACAAAACATGTTTTTGAGTCATAGATAGATTTTTATTTTAACGATCCCACACATTCTATGGCATAGAGTTTACTGAAGACATTGCGGAAAAGCTTCAAAGATAAATAATGCTGAGATTATTGTGGTGTACGTTTCACGACTTCGTTGGTTTATGAGATCGCTCAGGTATGAATGCATATTGTTTATGGGACTCGAAAAACGTATTTAGGATGTTAATTTTATTAAAAAAGAATTTTAACATACTTAAACTTCATTTATTCTTAGATAAAGTTGGTTTAGATTTTTGTAAAAAATAAACTCACATTTATTCTTAGATTAAGATCCTCGTATAATCATACTACTAGAATACCATGTAAAAGGATTACATGGACTACGTTAAAAGGTGACTCAAATATCAACTGTATGCCCCATGAGAACATCAACCACCTCGAGAGCTCTACTACATGACCTCACCCTAGCCTTTCTCCACCTGGAGGATAGACAACATAGGGAAGGTAACTCATATGGCATTTGTTGAGCACGAATGTGTCCTAGTCGACATCGACTATTTCAGTAAATGGATCGAGGGAGAGTCTTACGCGGTGCTAAATGCTATGAAAGTATCCAAATTCATACGTCGAAACATTATCGACCGGGTCATCATACCCCACTTGATGGTATCAGATAACATGTCTCAATTCGAGAAAGAGGTTTCAAATATATGACATGAATATGTGATTACTCGGCATAAGTCATCTCCATACATACTGCAAACCAATGGAGCAATCGAAGTTGCTTATAAAAATGTCAAAAGAATTATCATTAAGATGGTTGAGACTAACAACGACTGGTCAGACAAACCCCCATACACACTCTGGGGCTACCGCATTACAAAGTGAAACTCAATAAGGGCCACCCCTGCTCTTTAGATTATGACATGGAGTTAGTCCTAACCATAGAACTTGAGATACCATCCTTATGGGTCAAGCCCAAAATCCAAGTGATCGACTGGTTCAAAGCCCATTACTATGAACTAGTTCCCTTAGAAGAGCGGAGACTAAAGGTCGCTTAATACAATCAGGACTACAGGTAACATATCGTCGAAGAATTCAATAAGAGGTTCAAGAAGCGAAACATACAAGAGGGCGACATACTCCTAAAAGATAATCTCAAACATTTCGAACTACTGGAGGAAAATTTACACCCAACAGAGGAGGACCCTACATCATCACCAAAATAAAATCCAGTGGGTAGTATCTTAGCTGATCTCGATGGAGTCACATTTTCCCAACCCTTCAATATCGACTAATTAAAGAAATTATTTCCTTAATCCCTCTAAAGGTAAAAAGGAAAAGGACAATTTAAAACAAAAATGATTGGTCATAATGGGAAGGGAAGATATGTAAGCCCATACACATTCCCCCTACATAGAAAATCCCACTTGTACCACCAACCTTTTACTTGAATTGAGCTAAAATAGTTTGAGCCCCCAATATTTCAGTTTGAGAGAACGATGTAGACTTGATGCTCCTCTACATTTTTAATGCAGATGTTCAAAAATAGACACCCCCACTGTCTTTTAATCAAAGATATATACATAAACTGAGATGTCACTTCGGGAATGGTCTAAATAAACAACAAAAAAATACAATTTTATGGGAAAAACCTACTTATGGTCATTGGGCCCTACCTCCAAAAGAGTTGGCACGTTCTAAGTAAACTAAGCTCAATCAATAAAGCAGTTATCTAAATAATTTTAAAGACTTCGGAGGGTCATCCTTATACCATAACTAGATGAAGCAAACCTTCTTACTACTTTGAGATCGATGATGTTAAGGAAATGGCAATAGGACCCACAGTCTGGCACTATGACATATGGAACAACTAAAAAAAACACTACACGTCAGATTCCTATCTAACCAATCAATTCACCCTAAGGTAATTGGCATCTTAGGTCATCATTTTTGGGGGGAAATTCTAAAAAATAGGGTTCGAAGAAGTACACCTAAGATGCGTTATAGAGGACGAAATCGTTGAAATCATGGACAAAATACATAGTGGTGAATGTGGCCCACACATGAGCGAGCACGCCCTCTCTAGAAAAATACTCTGACAGTTATACTAATGGACTACCACATAAAAGGACTACACTAATTATGTCAAAAGGTAACTCAAGTGATAAATTTATGCCCCATGGAAACACCTACCTCCCCGATTTCTCTATTATATGACCTCACCATGGACTTTCTCCACCTAGAGGATAGATATCATAGGGAAAGTGACTCTTAAGGTCTCCAATGAGAACGAATTCATCTTGGTCGCCATTGATTATTGCACCAAATGGGTCAAAGTCTAGTCGTATTCGATTTTTAACGCCAATAAAGTATCCAAGTTCATACGTCAAAACATCATCTTTAGCTTCAGAGTACCCCATGAGTTGGTATATGATAATGGATCTCTCTTTGACAAAGAGGTCTCTAATATGTTATAAGAGTATAGGATCACTCGATATAAGTCTTTCCCATACAGACCTCGAACCAATGGAGAATCAAAGTTGCTAATAAAAATGTTAAAAATGTTATCAGCAAGATGATAAAGACCTAAAGTGACTAGTCCGACAAACTCTCG
Organism: Sambucus nigra; assembly: GCA_949130495.1. Classification (NCBI taxonomy): domain Eukaryota; kingdom Viridiplantae; phylum Streptophyta; class Magnoliopsida; order Dipsacales; family Adoxaceae; genus Sambucus; species Sambucus nigra. Next base: position 388,976,817 of record OX422212.1, read on the forward strand.
TACGCCCTCTAAGGTAACTGTACTACATAGATAAATTCGATAGGATCCACCCCCTACTCCCTAGTTTATAGCATGGAGGCATTACTACCCATAGAAATTAAGATACCCTCATAAGGGTCTAGGTCGAAAGCCAGGTGGCCAAAACTGATTGGGTCCAATCCCACTACGATGAAATCTCCCCTCGATAAGAGGCGATTAACAGTCTCTTATCATAACAAGGGCTACCAATAAAGGATCATCGTGGAATTTAATAAGAAGTTCAATAAGAGAAACATATAAGAAGGGGACGCAGTATTAAAGGAAAATATCAAACTGCCAAGACTCCATGAAGAAAACTTGCACCTAACTAGGGAGGACCTTACCTCGTCACAAAAATATACTCTGATATGGCAAATACCTTAGCTTATCTCGGTGGAGTTACATTTTCCCAACCTTTCAATCTTGACCGATTGAATAAATTATTTCCTTGAACCTGCCAAAGGAAAAAGGAAAGAAACCGATTTAATACGAAGATAATTGGTTATAACAGGAAGCTAAAACCACATTCCTAACTCTACATCAAATTGGCCACTTAAGACACTAACCACTCATTTTAAAGTTCGAAAAAAACTTCTGACCCCTAACTTTTTCATTGTACAGAACTACGGAGACCTGATTCTCCGCTATAAAATTATCGTAGACATTCAAAATACAGACACGCCATTATATTTGAATTGGAGATACATAGGCAACCTAGATATCACTTCAAGTCTGGTCTAAACAAACACTAAAAACCACTCCTATGGTAAAATCCTATTTATGATCATTATGCCATCACTCCTAAAGAGTCGGCGAGATCTAAGTAAACCAAAAGTCAAGTAATAAAATAGTGCCCTAGGGCTTTTTGGAACTCCGCAGAATTATCCTTATTTAAAAAACACAGAGGTTGATGAATCGAAAGAACAAATAAAAATAAGCCTAACGGGAAAGACACCGCACCCTGTATATTTTTTCCAAAAAAAATTCTAAAAATGCCCTCCACAAAACACCCCACACTCGAGAACAAAAGTCATCAATAAACAAACTTACAATGGGATTTTCTACAAACAGAACATTCTATGGGCTAAAGTAAAATAATCAAACTCCAAGGTAACATAAAAGAGGTTCCACAATTTCACAAGCAGTAAAAAGAAGTCTTCTTCCCCCGTTGGATACCAACACAATAACTACACACAAGCAAAAGATGAAGATTGGACTTCTCATAAAGAAAAAGTCTCAAAAAGACTGGGTACTTCTATTTTTTATGTGTATTTATCCCATTTTTACTTTTGGTGTAATAATATGTATATATCCCCAATTTTCAACAAAAGAGACTAGGCTAGCTCTGTTCATGTGCATATTCATAAACTGTTTTATTTACCATGTAAATTAAATAGCACCAAACATGATGTTGTGATTCATTATCACATCCATTCTTTTTCATAAAAGTGTATAAAAAGCTTGCGTATGAATAAAACCAGAGTAATAGTATAAAACCCATAAAATAAAATGAATACCAATAGCATGTCCAAATATCAAATCCATAAGGAACTAGAAATAAATAATACCAATTGTGAACACAAATAAAATAATAAATCCAGAGAAAGAGAGCCAAATGTATGAATTGGTTGGGACAGGCCCCCCAACTAGTCAAAAGTCAAAACCTATTACTCGTTATGAAGGGCCTTCGTGGACCTCTCCACCTCCATCACCGCCACCTGTCTCCACTTCCTCCTATGTCTTAGTACTAGGTTAAGTCAGGGGATAGGGCATGGAACTAGTCTGACAATGATTCAATGACACCACACGGGAATTTTATACTTCCTCGAGATATGAAAATTTGCATGTTCAGGGACAGAAATCCTTGGATCGGATTCGCTCCTTGAAGTCATCCACAGTGCCAAAGACTTGCACTGATTGTGCCAACCTCTGACAGAGTGAAGACCAGAGGGAAATCCCCCGATGAAGGCTAGATGCCTAAATCACCACCTCCTATAATAGAAATACACAAAATAAAAGGGACAACCAGTGTAAAAATTGAAAGAAAGAAAGTTAAAACAATCAAAAAAGAATAAGAAGGAAAATATACCTCCTCATTCCCCAATGATGTGAGTAACTCAACGACAAGTCGATGTATAAGGTCTCTATATCAGTAGGCAAAGAAAAGATGACCACTCAAGAACCTCCCTCCTGGTATATTCCTGGGGCTCCCCCTCCAACTCCCTCACCTCAGTTGCTTGGGCCCTTTCCTTAGCCTCTTGATGGAATCTTTAGTGATCATCATAAGGGACTTTATCTTGTCAATACGAATCTCGATCGCTCTCTATTTGGATCCTCCCCTTCTTCAAGTCGTCAGTGCGTGCCTATGCCAACATAGCCTCCACCTCCTCATACATGCATCGAGCCCTGACCTTCATCCACCCCGTGCTAGCATGGGGAAAAATTCATACCTGCCCTAGAATATATTACATGATATGTGTCCCCCAAGTCTAAAACCCTCCATAAAGAAGACATATCCTAAGTCTCCATGGGCTGAGAACTCTCACCCACCCTCGGAATCTCGAAAAATTAGTAACCAAAGGGATAATCCCCTCATACCTTAAATGTGAGTTCACCCTAACTCCACCTTGATCCCCCATAAGTTGCCCCTTTATCCTCAGCAAGCAAATAGATATCTTCACAAACAAACTATCCAACTCACCATCAATATCACCCTCAAACTCATCTTTTACCTCATTATCTTACAACATAAACATAAGCACACCATCACCTCCCCCAACTGATGTCCCAGACATAGCCTCGAAATTCTGTTTCCCAGCATGGACCCTTGACAACAACCCCACCACCTCCTATCCTCCCTCTAGAGCCACCTCATCTCTACCCATCTTAATTAGTTTTCCTACTATAGGAACTGCCACGATCGCGCAAATGGAGCCTCAAAGGGAACGGAGTTGGGCATTATCATCATCATCCTCTCTGTAGAGACCTGGTAGTCTAAGCCCTTTTTGAGAAAATTATCAACAAAAATCCCATCCCGAAATTCCTTGCGCTAATCTTCGATCTACCCCTCAGCATGCCTTATACGATAAGGAGGAAGAACGATAGAAGTATAAAAAATCCCACATATACTTCTAGGTCACACGCTCCCCTGGATAAAAGAGATCCCCGTAAGGATCCTCCATAAGCATCCTCTAATAGAAAAATAACCAAAAGAAATATAGAAAATACCAAGGAGGGAAAATAAAATATGGAAATAAGATGAATATAATACAACTTACCCTCTTTGACTCCAAGTCCCTCACATACTCCCTTGCTACCTCCCATGACGAAAGTGAACTCCTCACCCAATTTTCCTGCATATCTAGTGATGAGAGGGAAAATATTATCCATCAGCTCCATGATCTTAGGCCTCTCAGTGGCCAGAGCAACATAAGAAAAAAACCATAATTTCCTAAACAGAAACAAAATGCAACGTAAGTAATAAAGAGACATCATATAAGTAACAAAAATAAGAGATGTAATGTTGACCCATACGTACCTCCCACAAACAAGATAAACTCATAAATCTATCATTATAAAATCTAGAATAAAGAAACATGGACTAGAACATCTCTGCCAACCTCATCCTCCCCCTTTTATAGCCGCGAATCTGCAAAAAGTTCATCATAAATGGAACCCACCATAATTGAATCCCTCTTGATCCTTCTGATGCCAAAAGCTCCCTGTGACACCCCATAATATTTAAAAATAGATTGATCAGTTCTAAGTTAAACAATACAGGAGTCAAAATACTGAAGTACCATTCTAAGCATGTGTGAAAAGAAATAAATTGAATTCAATACCGAATAATTATAATAAAATCTATGTCATAACTTTGATACAGTCATCATAAACCAAAAGAATTATTACACCAATTGTATCATACAAACCAACTCATATACGCATACAGTGTAGAAATACAAGTATGCATCTCTCTCTACTTTAATAGCAAAATAAATGAAATGATAGAACTGGCACTCGGGGCAAGGATGCCTACATCCTAAAATAGAACTGCGATAGAAAGGATGAAGTGATAGCGTCAATATCGATCAAGGTTGTGTAATAGGTGAATCCACAGGGGTTAACATCAAGTTTAAAGAGAATAAGAGTATAACAAAAGTTATAATAAATGATAACTATGCATCTGTCTCTAGCATTTTAACATATTTTATATTTACCCCACCCATCAATCCTAATATCACATTCATCTAAGGTTCCCAAACCCAAGTAAAACCATGTTTAAGTATTATTCATCACATATGAAAATAACCAAAGAATTCTAGATAACAATACGCTAATCAATGACAAGTTCATAAAGCATTTAAGACAATCTTAAAGTCTAAGGATCATATAAGTAAGCCAAGAAACGAAGGCTTATCTTTGTTTTCCTCGGGGATCACTCGTGCATACTAAGTATAGTATTAGGTTATCCCAAACCTAAGACCTCATCACAACAAGGGATAAATAACCATGTCCACCCATCAATCATATAGCCTACCATATCCAATACCATATGAAAGAAATATCCCCATAATCCATCTCGGACGCAGGTACCTAGACATGTGACCCAGGAGTAAAAATTGAATAAGGCGTCTCATATATTCACTAAGGTACCATAGCAGTTCGTGTCGTACGTGACCCCTAATGGAATCCCTCCCTTAGAATGTTTGCCATGAGTACTCACACACGGTATGATTACATAAAGAACACACCAAATAATATCCATCTTAATCACAGAATTCAAGTCTCAAATTATATTTATCCACTTTAATTCAATTTAAATGTAAATAACTAATCCTTCCATTATCTCAAATTAGAGTCATCCCAACCATATTATAAATCAAGTCATATATCTCAAGTTAGGTCAGAGGTTATCCCAAAATAAACACCTAAATAAAAAAAATCCCTCATAGAAAACTAAAAGCAAAATTGTCAGAATATATGTAGCATCGATCCATCGATGAATTTCACCAATCAATCTATCACTAGATGTTTTTAAAAAACCCATTACGGGCTCGTCTTCTCCAACTCAACAAAATTCATATCATGCCTCCATTCAAGACCAGAAAACCTTCATATGTGATTCATTTAATGTATAAACAATGAATCCACATATAAACATGATTGGAACATAATTCTATCATCAAAGTCCCAATTATAAACTCAAGAACGCAAATAAAATTCATTTTCTCTCTCAATAACCCTAACACCCCAATCATATCAATTTGATTTCAATTATCTACATATTAGTCATGAGACCCTAGGATTTTGAATGGATTATATTAATAAATTAGAACATATTCAAGATCTAATCAAACCTCATAAATTTTAGGTAGGATTTTATCAAAATGATGCTAAATCAATCGTAATTATTTCCTAATTATGAATGACCTTGATTTAAAAATCTAAATCAGATTCTAATCACTTAGTTATGGGTTTGATTTAAATGAATAGTCATAATCTAAAACAAATTCAATTACTGAAGTATTCAGATTAAACTTGCCTCCAAATTGTTGTAGAAACTATGGTTCCAATCTTCTACAGTCCTCTATTTTCCTTTTAGCCTTCTTCTTTCCAAGCTCTTAGAAACACAAACTTTGTTATGCATTAAATGAACCTCCTAATGACTCAATAATACTTCTTAAAAGTAAAATTAGGCTTGGGCCAAAAATAACGCCTTAAGTAACTTGCCCAAATTAACCCTTAACTAGTCTAAAAATTCCCCAATTAATTATACAACCTAATAGGCCCAAAATACCTTTTTTTAAATTAAAAATACATTATTTTAAATGATACCAACCCTCATAATCCATCTTCCTCGTGAACAATATTAATAAATACCACATATACAAAAGATTAGCCAATTTAATCAAAATTTACTTAAATCATAATTAATTGGTTTGGTGTAACATGACATTATAGATGACTACTTCATAATCATTGGGACCCAAAATCGAGAGTATAATTCAAACAAGGAAACCCTCAATATTGAACCTCGGACCATTCCATAGTCTCCTATAATACGCAGTCACGTTCAAAGTATTTATTAACGTTTTATCGTCTTTTAATTTCCAATTTATTTATATAAGCACATAAGTATGTTATGACATTACACGTCACTCAACCACACATAATATTATATTCATATAATATATATATAAGGGTTATCATATCCTCCTCCCGCTCCCCTCATTCAATGAATTTTATCCTCAAAATTTGGAATATACTTGGCTAGAATAACTATGGATACCTCACCTGCATGTTCTTCTCGTGCTCCCAGGTGGACTCGTCCTCACTATGATGTCCCCACTGAACTCTCACTAGCAAAATAACCTTTGATCGCAGGGTCTTCTCCCAACGGTCAAGGATATGTTGGGGTCTTTCTTCATAACTAGCATCCTGGGATAACTCCAACCCATCTAGATCTATCTGTTGATACTCTCCTCATGCCTCAAAAATTTCTTCAACATGGAATACATGAAAAACGTCATGTACCCTCTGAAGGTGATCAGGCAAAGATACACGATACATAATCGGTCCCACTCTCTTAATAATCATGAAGAGGCCTATGTATTAGGGATCCAACTTCCCCTTCGCTCCAAATCTAACCACCTTTTCATTGAGGATACTCTAAACAACACAAGATCCCCCACTTGGAACTCTAATTTACTCCAACTCTTATGAAAATAACTTTTCTGATATTCCTGGGTTGTTTTCATTCTCGTCCGAATAAGCACCACTTCCTAGGAGGTATCCTTGATAATATATGGTGCAAACATCTGATGTTCCACTGATCATGTCCAAAAACTAGGGGAATGGCACAATTGCTCGTATAATGCCTTGTATGGTGCCATCCTGATCATTTTTTGGTGGATATTATTATAGGCAAACTCAATAGATAGAAAATATACATCCCAATTTCCCTTCAGGTTTAAGACGCAAGCCCTGAATATCCTTCATCACCTGATTCACCATTTCTGTCTAGAAATCAAATTAGGGGTGAAAAGTCACGCCTTAACTCAACTGAAATCCCATCGCATACTACAATGCCTTATAAAATTGGGAGATAAAAGTACTTCCCCTTGTCTAACACAATATCCAGGGGCACCCCATGTAGTCTCACTATCTCGTCTATAAATAACTTTGCGTACTTCTTTGTGGAATAATCAATCCTAACAGGTATGAAATGGGACACCTTCATCAATTTGTCCACAATAACCCATATATAATCACAGCCGCGTTGTGACCACGGTAACCCGATAATAACATCCATCGAGATGCTCTCTTATTTCCATTAAAGGACCTTCAAAGGTTGTAACTCTCTCATCGGTCTTTGGTGCACCATCTTTACCAATTGATAAGTAGCACACCTCAACACATAATCAGCAATATCCCTATTCATTTTCATCCCACCACTACTATTACCTCATATCCTGGTACATCTTATCCCCTCAAGGATGCACCATGTACCGTGACACATGATCTACAGTTAACACCATTTTTCACACTTCTCGATCCTCGAGCACTACTAACAATCCCTAGAATCGTAACCCTCCATTTGATTCGATCAAGAAGGAAGGAACTCAACCCACTTCTATCTCCTTTACCTTTCCTTAACAAGAAGAATCCACCAACTGGGCCTGAAATACCCGTGATATAATGGTCGGGGTAACCGTCACGATGGCCATGAAAGAATCCGCCCAATCCATCTCCCTTAATGGACTCCACCTCTTAACTCAAAAATCTTGTAAGTCCTCTATTTGTTCCACCCACAATTATAAAAGAATTTATTCCATCCATGACCTATCGGACCCTATGGTCTCTCTTATTGTAACATCGCGTATGGATATACTCCCAACCAAACTAATATAACCATTGAAAAACCAACTTATCATTCAAGGATTCCTTTCGGCGTGCCCTTGTGGAAAAGCATCGCACATACTAATGGTGATAAGGTCAGATCAAACCACACCGGAATAACCCTACTTATGATTTCTAATAGGGACTCCCCATCAATTTCCTACTCCCTATTGGGAATATCCTTCCAGGATTCCCCCACTGGATAGATCATTAATGGCACATAATCTTTCAACTATGCGTCTGCTCGCTACTAATTTTCCTTTTGTCCACTCTGGTAATATGAACACGTTCTACTACGGTTACCTTAACCTCCAAGCTATTCCCACACATCCACACCCTTAAAACTTGCTAACTTATAGCTCTAAACAACTTGGTCAAATAACTCCAGTGACCGTCCTTTATCCCCCTTAGAACCCCCGAACCTTATAACAATCATATGAGTATACTCTTTTACCTCACTACTTTAAATATTCTCTAGAATGTATAGTGAATCATCAAATGTCCACCTTGGTCAATGCTACCTCTCGTAGTTTAGGACCCCATTGAAAAAAATACCCGAAAAATGTAACCCTCTCCTATCATCATACGGAGAAAGAACCTATTACCAATACTGTTCGCATACCCTCTCCCGATAACCTTCAATGACAGAGTAGAAACCACACCAAATCACAAATTTAGGTGTAAGGAACATCACTACAGCAACATCCCCTCTTCACCAAGATATCATCGCAAATCATAGCGAACCACCCCTTCGCGTGATCAAAATCCACTAATGAAACGCTCGCTCCATATTGTGCTAGAAAGTTGCCTTTGTGACATCCTCCTCTCGATCTCACGACTAATGATAACTCACTCATATTTTAATCATCTAGAGGAAACACTTTCCTCCACTGTTTCGATAGATAGTTAATATGTAACAACAAACACTCATCTCGTATCTTGACCTTATCCTGCTACTGGCGGTTCACACATCGCTTAGTGACACATCCCTCTTTTGGATTTTCCTCAAGGTAAGGTCATTCCTAAATATGCAACCAGTTCAAAAATTGTTGTGTCTTCTCCCAAGACACCTCTATTATCCCTGATAAAATCAATCCCATGAAATACCCTCACGGCAGGTTCAATACTATTACCCACTCTAAGGTAAAAATTAATCTCTTATGTAGGTGATAACTCATCACCTATACCACTAAAGACTAGAAGAATCTTGAAACATCAGTGACATCTCTACTTAATCGTAATCCCATTTGATGACTCATATCCATACATAAACAAGTCTGTCATAACTTATTCCAAGCCTAAGCACAACTACTCAAAGCAAATCATAGCCCATGAACGGCATATAACCCTCGGTAGTCGATATGAGTGCAAACGTGGCTATACACACAAGCTCGGTACTAATACAATTATATCTCATTAAAAGTTAAAAAAATGGCTGGAAACTAAGTCGACCCAACAAACTACCATATGATAATAATCACAGCATAAAGCAACCCCTACCCGCTGGGGTGTGCAAATATACATGAAGCTCGGAGATAAACATACATTTACATCATAATTATAGTACGCACACATTACTAAAAGACAAAAGACAAATCCTCAGTGTCTAAGAAAGACTCATGCACGTGGTCCATAAATGTACCAATGAAAATCCCCTGAAGGTACCCCAAAATTTGGTTGCCACTAAGGCATATAATAACTAGGTGGCCTAACTTTCCACGAGCATAACATCTTCCTCTAAGGGAACCATGAAAATAGCAGCTCTACTGGTGGCCCTACTGGCTTTACTTCTTTGATCGATTCGACTAAAATTTTCCTTGTTTTTCCTTTGTCTTATAGGTCGTGGCCCCACTGTCCAATATTTACCTCGTCCTAGGATAGGGAAAAACCCACGTAAGAATTTCATGGTACAATCTAAAAATAATTTGGTCGCCCATATTGGGCATGAATTTCACTCGAGCAGTGGTCTTAGGACAAGTTGTCGGCCTACGATTTGGCATTAAAACCATTTTATTAGTGGCACAATTTAGTCTCATCTTCAGGGAATGAATCCACCATTCGTTGTGGTACAATTAATTCGATTTTCCTAAATTGAGCACAACCCCACCTATGAACGGGTAGTATAATCTAGAGCATATTACTTTATCAATCTCAATTTGCTAGATAAAAAAGAACTAAGAATAGACTAATGAACATCAGAAGGAAAAATTCGGATTCATTCAACTAAAGATGGTCAAATTGATCTCCCACGATCAAAATTGATCATTAGCGGTCAAGTTGGTCAAGGGCGACCAACATTAGCCTAAGACTGTTGAACACGACCTCAACGGCATCATGGACCATAGAAGATCAAAATGATCTTTAACAATCTAAGTTGAATTAAAGTGATCAAGATGGACTATGATGACCAATGTAAGACTCGAACGGCTATAACGGGCCCATGAGGTCCCTATGGTAAGACAATAAATTATCAACCTTACATGGTATACGTAATCTATGACAAATATCTTCGATCAAATAATGATCTGAATGATGCATGAACATATCATGGTCAACATAAAACCTAAACAAGTTAGTGAAGAACTATGACTGACCTAATCCCAGAAGGGTACGTACGCATCTCGACACGTTTGAGGTCGGTTCACATTTTGATCGAACATCCTTCTTGGAAAAGTCTAGAATTTTTTCAAAATCTCATGAAGTCATACAAATCAAACGAAGGGAATACACAATATCGATTAATTGTATCAGACTCACCAGATAGGGTTAGGATGGCATACATACTCTATCTCCCAGCTCATCGTAGGACCAACTTAGTTGAACTAATACCCGGGGGTTAATTGAGGGGCATATAAATATATCTCTAATAATAATCTGATCCATGGAAAGGGGTCTCTAGGATCATTTATTGAGGTCGATGGATCGCCTACCTAGTCACGCATATGACCGACCAAGACAACCTTGATCGAATAGAGTCCTTACGACACTACATGACTAGTTTGACAAGACAAAGATGACAAGTTCCCAAGTGAAGATAGAAGACCGATTATATCACAATAGTAGTATTTTATTCGATGTAAACTCTAATAATAGAGTCTTTATCAAATTATAATCCCTAACTCTATATAAAGGGGAGACCCCTCATTATGGAGGGGAAAAGAGATGAGAGAACACTCTCATGTAATTTCTCCCTATATTATAATGACAACACCATCACCATCACGGCCACTGTGGAGGTAGGTCGATCTTAACTGAACCATGTAAATCTCGTCTCTCATATTTATTTATATACTGTTCATCACTATTATGGGGGACCCCCTTCCGAGCGATTTCATATCCCCTACAAGTTAATTAAAAATTAACTTGATTTAAATCATCTAAATTAGATTATAATCACTTACTTAGGGTTTTGATTCAAATGAATAGGCACAATCTACAATAAATTCAAATATACGAGTGTTCAAATTAAACTTGCTTCCAAATTGACGTCGAAACTAGGGTTCCAATTTTCTATAATCCTCTCTTTTCCCTTTAGCCTTCTTCTCTCCAACCTCTTACAAGGCCAAATTGTGTTGTGTGTTAAATGAACCTACTAATGACTCAATAATACTTTTTAAAAACGAAATTGGGATTGGGCCTAAAATAAGCCTTTAAATAACTTGCCCAAATTAACCCTTAACAAGTCTAAAAACTCCTTAATTCATTATACTAACCCAATAGAACTTAAACACCTTATTTTAAATTAAAAACCCATATTTTAAATGCTACCAACCCTCCTATTCCATCTTCCTCATGAAAAATATTAATAAATACCACAAATAAAATATTGGCCAATTTAGTCCAAATTTACTTAAATGATAATCAATTAGTTTGGTGTAACACGACATTATAATTGACTACTTCATAGTCATTGGGACCCAACATTGGTGGGATAATCCAAATAAGGAATCCCTCAATAGCAAACCCCAGACCATTCCATAGTCTCCCATAATACGCAATGACGTTCAAATATTTATTAATGTTTTACCGTCTCTTAATTTCCAAGTTATTTATATACTCATATAAGTATTTTGTGACATTATGCGTCACTCATATATATATATATATATATATATGGGGGGGTATTACACTCCCCTTTAGCCATCGGCAAAAGACATATCGCATACCTCCTAACTACCATAACATTAAGCCCAGGATCCCCCACCTGCTTCAAAGGTACACTCACGACACTAGCATCAATAAACTATACCCAAACTGTTTCTACCTCTATCCATAAAGCTACATCCAATCCATTCACCGTAATGGTCAGAGATCGATCCACCAAAAGAGGTACTCCTGAGAAAGCGAGCACGGTGAAGGAGAAGAAGTCTCGTGGATTCATGGTCATCTCTCTTACTAACTAATGCAAAGTTTTTGTGGTATCCCACCATTGCTCCCCCCAGGTCCGACATAATCTCCCTAAATCTATGAAATGTCCCGGTGGGAAAGGTATCTAATAGGAATCCAAATCCCAATGTGTAAACAAAAGCATGCATAAACAATGGAGCCCTCATCCAGGCCCTCCTCACCAAGCTAACAGAACCCCTAACCCTGGCATGCTTAACTGCCAGCAAAGAAAACCACACATAAATACAAATCAACAATGGGGAAATAATGTATCCATCTCAGTGTTTTAATTATCGTATGTTCACACTTAAACTATCTTTTATTAGTTCGCGTTAACTAGAAGTATTAATCAGTCGTGAGATAATCATAAACAAGCAAGATATTTCTTCTTCTCAATGTTTAAATTATCATACGTTCACACCTAAATTATCTATGTTAATTCCCTTTAACTAAAAATATTAATCAATTGTAAGATAATTCTAAACTCGTCAAAGCTTTCTCTCTTTTAGTGTTTTAATTATCATACATTCCCAATTAAACTATATTTAGAAAGGTTTTCGTTTACTAAAAAGATTAATCCCAAGCACGCCATAGCTTACTCTATCTCGGTGTTTTAGTTATTTTATGTTCACACTTAAACCATCTTGCGTTAGTTCCCATTAAGTAAGAAGAGTAATCAGTCATGAGATAATCCTAAACTCATCGGTGATTTCTCCCTCTTAGTGTTTTAATTATAATAGATTCACATTTAAACTATCTTTTGTTAGTTCTCGCTAAGTAAAAAGATTAATCAGTCGTAAGATAATCCTAAACTCTTCAGATTTTTCTCCATCTCAATGTTTTAATTCACACTTAAACTATCGTTTGTTAGTTATCGTTAACTAAAATGATTAATCAATTGTGGGCTCTTCGGAGCTTTTTCCCTCTCAGTGCTTTAATTATCGTACATTCACACTTAAACTATCTTTCGTTAGTTCCAGTTAACTAAAAAGATTAATCACTCGTGAGATAATCCTAAACTCGTTAGAGATTTCTCCCTCTCAGTGTTTTAATTCTATACATTCACACTTAAACCATATTTTGTTAGTTCTCATTCACTATAAAGATTAATCAATTGTGAGATAATCCTAAAACTCTTCGGATCTCTCTCCCAGTTAATTATTTTACGATATACTTTACTTTCACGTATTAAATGGCCATTTGTTATTATTTTCAAAGAAGGATAATTAAGACCGTGAAAATCCATGTTTAGAAAATGTCTAAAAGTTTCTTTAAAACCTAGACTTTAAAGAAAGGGAATAAATAAGGTGGTGAGGGCCCCGCAATCTTTTGCCACCACGATTGTCATCACCTTTTACAATTCCTATGTACTAGTCTCTAAAGGTGTGATTATAACAAGAAAGCTTCTCACTTATATCGTAATCATTATATCATTATTATTATTACCAATTAAACATTTCTTATCCTGATCCCTTTTATTATTATTATTATTATTACCATTCAAGTTCTTGTCATTTTTTATGGAATACTTTTGTTTTATTTTATTTTATTTTATTATTACATTTTATTTTTATTATAATTAAATATAAATTCATCACATTTACCCCTATCACTATCTTATTTCCACTCTTTCCACAAGGACTAATAGGAAGACGGCATAAAAATCATTCAAACAAAAAATAAAGCATTCTAACACAGACATGCGAGAGACATGATATAAACATGCAAAAAATAAAATGCAAAGAATTCAAACACTCGTGGAACACCCGTGGGGCGTCCCCCTAACACTCAATGACAGTCGTACTCCCACAGTAATATCTTACTATATGTCTTGTCCGTTAACAGAGGTGGAGCATAGCCTGCCCGTGCACCCGGCACCGTAAGCTCGCCCTGCCAATCCACACCCTCCCAATCATTGATGTGCGGTAATATGCCCTGATTCCACACAGGAACCACAATGAAAATTGAGGGCCAATGCGCCTCCCCTACCTAGGTCACACCTCTCGTTGCGGTCTCAATACCAATGCATTCATCCTGGTTTAAATCAATGCCCTGAACCACATCATCACCACCGAAATCCTGATCATGATTATTAATGTCGTCAAGAACGTGTAAAACTTGAAAAGTTCATTACAAATAGGTATAATAAACAAAAACTTGAGAGAAGAAAATGAGAGAAAAGAATAAATAATGAGAGAGAATGACAGAAACTGCTAGGAAGGTAAGTTTTTATATGCTTGGAATTTAAATGCTTCACCTGCACGGTTGGTTTCTTTACCAACCGCGCGGTTATTGGGTCTATCAATCGCACAGTTGATCCCCTTCAAGTGCTAAATTTAGATTCCATAATAACAATCGAATGATCAAAATGAAATGACAGCACGGTTGTAAACTATCAATCGCACAATTGATGCCCCAAAAATCCAAAAATCACAATTCCCCCTTCCCCCCACAAATCTCCTAAAATATTTAAACACTCTACAAAAACATTAATATTAAATAAATGGACAACCTCATATCAACCCTATATAGATGAAGAGTATCTACAAGTTCACACTCTTAGTTGACTGCCTCTGTGGACAACTCAATTCGTAATCTCAATTTAACTTTTCTAACCACAAATGCCCAAAAGTACCATGGGATAGAAATTTAAATAACCTAAAATATTAATTCATACCAACGCAAGGTTATTATAGAGAGAGAGAGAGAGAGAGAGAGGGTTGAAAATATAAATATCCAAAAACCATGACTACGATGTTCACTTCTTCAATCGCACGATTGATCCCATGAACCGCACCGTTAAAGATCCAATGGTAATCATTACAATATAAAACCTTCGACCACACATTCATTCCTTCATGAGAATTGTCCCTCCAAAGAAAATATATCCATACACACATACTACCATAACCCATCCACGGAGTTACTCCAAAACTTTGGTAATACTATTCACAACTTCTAGGAGATAACATTCTCGTCTCAACAAGGGAACCCAAAAATTTGTGTTTTCCTGGAATACTTATAGAACTCTTTGATTACGTATTTTTAAAATATGAATATGAACTCCAAATAATAATGGAAATGATATATCAAGGACTAGATCTATAAATATCGTAGTGTTGTATACTTTATACCCGGTATCCCACAGCTTACACCTGGAAATATGTCCCGTTAGTTTGAACTACGTTGGCTTTGATCTAGGAATCTTCTGGGTTTGTAGGCACAATATCGAGTTCCACTCGTGATCCCAAGCCTTACAATACGTCTCTCGACATATTATCTTTAAGGATGCCTCCACATTTAGTCCAAATCCCCTTTCTCAGATAAAGTGATCATCTCTATCACTTTGGATCAGCCTGAGTCCCTATAACACCTCTGAGATTTTATCCATGTCAGTAAGGGATATATAAATCTATCAAGATGACTTATTGTCCAATCCAATCATAAAGTGTCATGTTTTAGTCCGTCTAACGGCTCTAGAACATGACATCCTTAGCACAAACCCGTTCCTCCCATTTATACATGTACCCACAGGAAGTAGAGGATGTCTAAACATCCCACCATCTATATTTGCAAACCAGCACAAAGGTTCAACGACACCTTTGAGTTAGTGATCGAATGATTAACATATCTATCATTGTCAAAGACCTCGATTCCACTCCCACTCTGAACCATGTTAAAATAATCCTCATGGCTCATAGATAGCTTATTTCCCTCTTAAGACAAGTACTCACACTTTCACACACATCACGTTGGAACCTCTCTATGCGGATCACCTCACAAGTCAAACTACGTAGGCTTTGATCTCATTACTACACAGGTACGTAGGCACAACAACCAGCCATTCTCGTGAGCATAAGCCTCGATAATATATCTCTCAATATGTTATCCCCACAGAGATGCTTCCATCTCTTACTTCTCATACATTACCCTTTGATCCACATATCACATCTCAAATGAGATATCAAACTATCTCAAAACGCGACTTATCACATCTACATACATACCAAAAGGTCCCATATTACCCAAGTTGAGTCTTCTCGAATCCATTCACATTTGACGGACACCCTTTACCCGAATACATATTCACATATAAGCACTTTTGTGTGCCCACACCGATTTAGAGATGTTTATATACCTCTCACTAATGCCATTTTTATACTTAATCACATACATGCATTTTAAGAAATTCTAAAATTAAGGTCTCTCCACATTATCTCAAATAAATTAAAGGTGATCTTAAATGTAAAAGGCGATATCAAGTATATAAATAAGGTAGCATAAAGAACAAGTGGGGTGCCTATACCTTCCTAAAACCTTATTAATAATTTATGGATAATTTATATGCCTGAAATTTCTTTAGGATTAACGTGAAGGGATAACCCTACCCATTTTTTATATTTATATAAAATAAACTCGCGACTCTGAACAACCGACAACCCCTTGTATGAAGAAATATACTTAGGCCTAAACATGGGCGTGCAAAAAAAATTGGATATGGTGTCGAACATCTTCAAAGGGCACGATTATAAAAAAAACCCGACCTCAAGGGGAATGAGGATCGAGAGACGAACACTCTCTCATCCCTATAGGAAACACATTAACACACAATACACATGAAGTGGCGCATCATGCCTCCCTTATGCACACGAAACAACAGCGCATCCAGCTTGTTACTCCCCCCGAGTCAAGCTCAGGGCCCATAACACCACAGGCGAAAGCCTAATCTGGAATATCTTCAAATATGTGGTTGCCTAGCACATATGTTGAGGAATGATCCGAGGAAGTTTAAATCAAGGATATATGTATGTATTTTTGTAGGTTACTCAAAAGGAACCAAGGTTGGTCAATTTTATGATCCTAGAGAACAGAGGGCATTTGTTAGCACAAAGGCCCATTACTTATAGGGAGATTGTATGACAGACCATAAACCCTGTAGTGAGTTGATCTTATAAGAGCTAAGACACAACAAATAATTAATTTCTTCTGAACCACCTGTATGGGATGAAATACAACCTTCGATCAATAATACAATGCCTAACAATAGTGGGAGCATTATTGATAATTAGGACAGACGTGTCACTTATACTGGACCACAACTGAAGCCATGTCATAGGGGTAGGGTCATCGTTAACTTTGTAAGTTATTGAATTTGGGTTAAAACTTAGTTGAGATATTAGGGTAACACAAACTAGATCCTAGGACCTAAAACGAGGCATTCTAAGATAAGGACTCCGAGCTTCGGCTTAAGGCTATAAATATCAAGAAGTAGTCAATGTACTCAAATCAAGTTTGGGCACTTGTAGGCTTCTCGAATGGGATACACCCATCGAATGCAAGTGGATCTAGAAGGAAGGTGTAAACTTTAAGGAATGGCTTATTGCGAAAGGGTTTACTCAGAAAGAGGGGATTGATTATGAGCAAACCTTATCATATTTACTCAAGATAAAGTCTATCCCAATTTTTTTATTCATTGCGGATCATTTCAATTACTAAATTTGGAAAATGGATGTCAGGACTTCATTCTTGAATGGTATTCTTTACGAGTGCATCTATATGATGCAGTTTGAGGAATTCATATCAAGTAGCCATGAAAGCAAGGTGTGTAAGCTTAAAATATTTATTTATGGACTTATGCAAGCTTCAAGGTCTTGGAACATCTATTTTGATCAGGCCATCGAATCTCTTGGCTTTGATTAATGCCGGGATGAAACTTATGTGTATAAAAAGTATGAAGATGTAGTGGTATTTTGGGTACTTTATGTAGATAATATTATCCTAATCAGTAACGATGTGGGTATGGTATATAGCATAAGAGTTTGATTATCTAGTGAGTTCGATACGAAGGACTTAGGAGAAACCAGTCGCATCCTTGGGATCAAGCCTTTTCATGATTAGATAAATAGGAATTTGGACTTATACCAAGCCGCTTATTTTGATGATGTGCTCATACAATTCAACATGAAGGATTTTAAGAAAGTATTTCATCCTTTCAAACATGGAATCACTATGTCTAAGGATTAGTCTTCTAAGACTCTTGATCAAATAGAAAGGATGAGGAATATACCTTATGATTTGGTGGTGGGTAACCTCATATATGATATGTTGTGAACATGATCGAATATTTGCTTTATCATTGGCATCATCAGCAGATTCTAATCTAACTCATGTGAGGACTATTGGACAATTAAAGCACATTCTCAAGTACCTAAAAGAGGCTCGAAATTATGTATTGGTTTACTCAGTGAACAGTTTTGTACCATTAAGGTACACAACCTCGAACTTTAAGTAAAATTAGGATCCAAAAAACACCCCTCGGGATATGTGTTTACCCTAAGAGGTGTAGCCAAAATTTGGAGGAGTGTCAAGCAATCTAAAAAAGCTAAGTGTTGCTAGGGTTTGTAGAGAAAATCATTAATTTTCAATTTTTCACAATTTTAATAAACTTTGCACCGAATAAAACCACAAGTGTTATGTGAAATAGTTTTGCTAACTTTAATCTTAGACAAAGCATGCATCTAGGTGAGTATAGGCAAGAATAAAATAAGCAAACCACAATATGGCAATGTATGAGGAAAACCCATAATGGGGAAAAACCTCGGACTGCCTAACCACACAAGTCCATTGTGATATAGGTTTATTTACAAGAATAATTTAGACTTACTCACAGACTCGACGCCTTCAAGCCTTGATGTGCTTCCTCATTACTTGCAACCATCTTCGCAGCCACTGTTAAACATCTTCCAACAATCACACAACGCAGGTGCGTTCCCACATCTCGATATCCCTCTGATCTTACTTGTCTCATGACAAATCTAGCCGTCAAGCAATACAAACACGGTCTCCACCGCTCAAAATGCTCACAGTATGAAGAGCAAACAGATATGGTGCAACATAAAAGATATGTCAAATAGACATATAATGTTGGATCTCAAACTTAGGTGTAAAGTAGGGTTTGGGAGGCACAAGATTTATCTTGGAAAATTGTTTTTGCAAAAGACCTCTGGGAAAATTGATGCTAAACCTGAGTATTTATATAAAACATGCATTTTGAGGTGGCACGTCATTCGAGGAGAAAAACTATAGTTAGTGATATGCCCCAAGTGTAACCTCGGCCTAGAGCCACCAACCTCGGCCTGGAGACACCAACCTCGATGGAGATCATGGCAGACGTTGGATGAGTCTTGGGCACGCGATATCACCCCTCGGCCATATCATGGTCGGCCCAGGCCGACACTACTACGAGCCTCTCTAAGGGACATCATAAGGATCAACAGCACTCGCATATGCCTTGAAATGGCAACCTCGGCCATACATAGGCCGAGCCTGCAGGATGTCACCAGCAACCTCGTCAAGCCACCAGTTCAACCTCATATCAGGCCGACCTTGCCCATTGGCTCGGCCAGGATTAGGCCGAGACCTCCATGGAATCCTCGGACTGAACAGGTATCAAGACTCACCAACCTCGGCCTCACTAAGGCCGAGGTCATACCCCAGACGCGATAGCCGAGCACCTGCTGACATTTGGATAAGGACACGTGGACACAAATCAGTTATAACAAGATTATTCCCCACACGTGGGAAGAATATTGCATCATCATTCTCTACATGTGACAGTGACAGATGGCACTCCCACATTGGTGAGGTAACCACACACATGCTCATTGCATGCATGGGGGGGGTACATTACACCCCCTAGGTACTGTATATAGAGGTCATTCTCTACCTTGCAAAAGGATCCCAGATATTCAACCCTAGTTGAAACTCTGTCTAGATACACAGTAGAGAGAGAAAGCTTGAGAGATTGTATCCATGGCCATTAGTGCCTTATTACAGTGAGACTATTCACACACACAGTGGACGTAGGCCTGATTGGCTGAACCACTTATATCCTGGTGTTGATTCCTCTTCTACTCATCTCATACTCCTACCATTTACATACTATGCTGCCATTGTTGTCCTTAGATTGAGCTTGAAAACACCTCATCTGGTGGTGTTGATTCTGGCATCATCATTTTGGCGCCGTTTGTGGGAACGAGAAGCTATCTCTTCCTCTTTTTCTGCTTAACCTCACCGGAGACTCTGGTGGTGAACCAGGCCTCCCCCTAGCGCGGAGCTGTTTCACCATTGAAAGAGGTCCTGTGAGGTACTAAGCTCATCTGCTACTTAAGCTCTATAGTGTTAACATATGGCACCAGACTTACCACCGCCTCTTCCGCCGCCCGGGGGTGGAGGGCCTAGCTCTAGTCAGGTGCCCCCCAGTTCAAAATGGCGGAGGTAGCAGCAGCCTTGAGATCTATAGCTGCAACACAGCAAGCCATGCAGGAGCAATTTTCTCAGCTCAGTCAAACTATGATGAGGCCACCTGGAGTCTCACCGGACATGATCACTCCGGCGGCAGTTCAGCCTCATCCTAATGCCAGGGGACCACCCCAGGCACCGATGAAGGACCGGCCTGCGCCCCAGCGGAGAAGGGACGTTGCTGACCCTAGGCGCTTGCGCCTGGGGAGGCAGGGAAACCCTTGCCCAGAGGACAGGTATGATGATCTAGAGGCGGAAGAAGCCCCAGAAGACTGCTGGGAGCTGTATGAGGTGTCAAATAACACTGTATGGCCTCTTAGGCAAAGTCAAGGTTGTGTCGGTCGAAGAGGTGAAGAGGCCCAACAAAGAGGGTCGGCCTTTGATAGGTTGAGCAGAGGGTCGGCCTTCGAGATACTGGGCCCGATGAATGACCTAAGATAGAGGCTATCGAGATCAAGGAGCGCAACAGGCTCTCAGAGAAGGAACAGGCAAGGTCGGCCAGACCAAGGCCGACCCTGTGAAAGAAGAGGCAGGGAACAGGAAGAGGTCAACAGCCAACGTGTCGTGGAAGGGGAACCCTCGGTCCATCACAGGGAGGTGGCAGGGGATAACCTCGGCTAAGTTAATGACAGAAGACCATGGAATGATTCTATCCAACGCCTTGAAGAGAAGATAGGAGACCCCATTAAAAGCAGGGACCCATTACAAAGGGGTTACTCAGAGGGCTCCCCGTTTGTGGCTAGGATAGTGGGGTTCCCAACCCCAGCAAAGTTCAAGCCTCTTACAGTGTCTCCCAAGTATGATGGCAGCACTAACCCGGTACATCATATCGAGATGTACCATTCGGTAGCAGACATCTACTCGATACCCGATGAGATGAAGTGTAGAGCCTTCTCTGGGACCTTAACAGGGGCTGCACACAGTTGGTTCACCTCCCTTCCGAAGAACTCAATTGAAAACTTCAAAGGCTTGGTTGAGCGATTCATCCACAACTTCTGCTTTGGGGTAAGGCCTCAAAAGAAGACTACCCACCTGTTGTATGTCAAGAAGGCCAAGAGTGAGAGCCTAAGAGACTACATAGCAAGATTCAACAAAGAGAAATTGGAGGTCAAAGATTATGAAGAGAACATAGCCATGACCGCCCTTATAGGAGGTCTCCAGAAGGGGAAGCTATTGTGGAAACTGGCGGAAGAGCCCCCTAGGTCTATGGCGGAGCTGCTAGCAACCGCAGGGAAAGTAATGAATGCAGAAGAGGCGATGGCCGCCAAGTATGAGGATGAGAACCGCGGTGGCAGCGGGAAGTCCCAAAGCAAGAAAGAGGGGAAGAAGAGGTCAGGAGATGACAAGTTTGCTCACTATACTCCTCTTACCGTGAGCTGTGAGCACATCCTCAAAGAGATCAAGAATGATAGGGATTTGAGATGGCCAGAGAAGCTGAAAGCCCCACCACATAAGAGGAACAAAGACCTATGGTGTGAGTTCCACCAAGATCATGGTCACGTCACAGATAGATGCTTCGCTTTAAAAGATGAAATTGAGAAGATGTTGAAATCTGGAAAGCTGAGGAAGTATGTGGATGGTAAGGCTCCAAAGGGTGGAAGAGATGACCCTAAGAAAAGAAGAAATGACAGATGCCGTGGCAATGTCCCGGCCAGAAGAGACGATGATTCAGAAGGAGATGATGAAGATGACCCGGATCTTCCACCAAAGGATGATAATACCCCGGTGAAGAGAGTTGGTATGATCTCTTTCGGTCTTGGCACAATATGCGGAGGATTTGTAGGTGGTGGATCTGAAGTAGCTGATAGGAAGGCTCATGTAGCAGAGGTCAGGTTAGTGGCCAAACTTGAAGTTGTGAACCAAACGTCTTCCGATGCAGTGCAGAAGAGGAAGAAGGTAGACATGGACACCCTCGTAGTGGGGTTCTCCAGACTCGACTTCAAGGGTATCTTAGCCCCACGTGATGACCCTTTGGTCATAACAACAAGGGTGCATGGGTGCGAAGTATGGAGGATCCTCATAGACGGGGGGAGCTCAGCAGACGTGATGTTCTGGACCTGCTTCAAGAGCCTAGGTCTTAGCAGAGCAAGGTTGGTGCCCTATCATCACCCATTGATAGGCTTTAGTGGCGAAAAGGTCCACCCCTTGGGCATGTATGAGATGGACGTACGGATGGGTGATGAGTGACCTAAGAGGCTGACCAAGAAGATAAACTTTTTCGTTATGGATGAGAACATTTTTTCGGCCTACAACCTCATCATAGGAAGGGTGGCCCTTAAAGAGTTTGAAGCTATGCCATCGACGGTCCACCATATGCTAAAATTCTTGACCCTTATGGGGTAGGGGAAGTGCAAGGGGACCAGACCACGGCGCGAGAGTGTTACTTCAACTCGGCCGAAGAGAGAGAAGCCCATAAGAGGGCAACCACCACTTATAGCATTGACACTCTTGACCCAAGAGATGAAATAAAGTTGAACAAGGGAGAGGTTGCGGAAGAGGTAGAATCCATCGTCCTCAATGAGGACGAGCCGAAAAAAACCATCCAGGTCGGTAAAGCCCTAGAGCCAGGAACCAAGGAAGAGCTGATAAACTTCCTCAGGAGGAGACAGAGTGTCTTCGCATGGAGTCACGCAGACATGCCTGGCATCGACCCTGAGGTGATGAGCCACAAGCTCAACGTGACAAGAGATGCCAAGACGATCAAGCAGAGACGAAAAGTCTACTCCAGGGAGAAATACGACGTCATCCGAGAAGAGGTCAAAAAGTTAGAAGACGCCGAGTTCATAAGAGAGGTTACCTATCTGGAGTGGCTCTCAAATGCAGTCATCGTGCCTAAGGCCAATGGGAAGTGGCGAATGTGTGTGGATTTCACTGACCTGAACAGATCTTATCCAAAAGATAGCAATCCCTTACCTCGGATAGATCAGATGGTGGACGCGACGGCGGGACACGAGCTCATGAGTTTCATGGACGCGTATTCAAGCTATAACCAAATCTTCATGGATGCTGAAGACTCTGAGAAGACAGCCTTCATTACTGACAAAGGGACGTACTGCTACAAAGTGATGCCCTTCGGTCTGAAGAATGCAGGGGCAACGTATCAACGTCTTGTCAATAAGATGTTCGAAGAGCAAATAGGTAAGACCATGGAGGTGTATGTAGACGATATGCTAACGAAGAGCTTAAAAGCTTGCACTCACATAGCGGACCTTGAGAAGACCTTCGATGTTATGGACTCGTACAGAATGAAACTCAACCCAGCAAAGTGTGTCTTCGAAGTAGGAGCTGGGAAGTTCCTTGGATTCATCGTTAATAAGAGAGGAATCAAAGCGAACCCTGAGAAAATCAAGGCATTACTTGACATGAAGACTCCTAGGAGCATCAAGGATGTCCAAAGACTCACGGGAAGAGTGGCTGCCCTTAACAGGTTTGTTTCTAGGGCAACGGACAAGTGTCTTCCATTCTTTAAAGTTTTAAGAAAGGCCTTCCAATGGGACGAAGAGTGTGAAAAAACCTTCAACCAACTCAAGTCCTACTTAGGGTCTCCCTTATTGCTGTCTCGGCCCATCGAAGGAGAAAGGTTGTTTGTGTATCAGGCAGTCTCTGAATCATCCATCAGCGTGGCCATCATACGGGAAGAGGATGGGATACAAAGGCCTGTGTACTTCAACAGTAAGGCCCTTCAAGGGTCTGAACAAAATTATCCCCGCATGGAGAAGTTGGCTTATGCCCTAATACATGCCTCAAGAAAAATGAAGCCTTACTTCCAAGCTCACTCCATGGTAGTCCTCACTGACTCCCCACCAAGGCAGGTCCTGCATAAACCTTAGAAGTCCGGGAGGTTGATGACCTGGGCCATCGAACTAGGAGAATATGATCTTACCTACCAGCCTAGGGAATCCATCAAAGGGCAGGCCCTCGCGGACTTTGTCGCAGAATTCACCTAGGAAGAGGCCGAGACAGAGAAAGACCTAGAGGACGGCGAAGAGACAAACCGTAGTGTCTTCCAAAATTCGGAAGAGACAGCACCAAACGTCTTCCGAGATCGGGAAGAGGTTATCTCAGGCAAATCCCAGAGCAAAGTAGAAGAGAATGAAGAGGATCGATACCTCTTCAAGAGAGGAAGACGTCTGGAGCCTCTTTGTTGATGGCTCTTCCTGTGATAGTGGAAGAGGTGCGGGGCTAATACTCTCGGCTCTAGATGGCGCCAACATTGAATACGCCTTGAGATTCAACTTCCAGGCCTCAAACAATGAGTCCGAGTATGAGGCCATGATAGCAGGTCTCTTGTTGGCAACAACTCTTCGAGTAAAGCGAATTCTACTACATAGCGACTCAAGGTTGGTGGTCAATCAAGTACTGGGGATATACGAGGCCAAAGATGAAAGAATGGCCAAGTACTTAAAGAGGGTAAGAAGGTTGTTAGAATATTTTGAAGAAGCAAAATTAAAGAGATTTCCTCGACTAAGTAACAACCACGCTGATGCATTGGCAAGGCTGGCCTCGGCAATAAAGATAGATATGGGAAGGACCATTCCGATCGAGGTCTTAGGAAAGGCAACCATCAAGGAGGACGAGGTATGTAACCCTTGTCACAATTTGAACCTAGGAGACTCATGGATCGACCCGCTCGTTAGATACCTAAGAGAGGGAGAGCTGCTTGAGTCCAAGTTAGAAAGGAGAAAGTTGAGATACAGGGCTGCCAAGTTTTCAATGGTAGGAGACGTCTTATATAAAAAGGGGTTTCTATTGCCTCTCCTCAGATGTGTGCATCCCATAGAAGTTCCCCAGGTCTTACAGTAGGTTCATGAGGGTTCTTGCTCTAGCCACATAGGGGGAAGGCCCTTGTCCAAGAGGATCATCACTCAGGGATACTGGTATCCAAGGACGCTGCAGACTATGTGAAGAGGTGCGACAAATGTCAAAGGTTCGCCACTATCCCTCATCAACCCCATCAGCCTATGACGTCAATCTCTTCTCCATGGCCATTTACAGTATGGGGAATTGACTTAGTAGGACCTCTGCCCAGAGTTGTCAATAACTATATATTCTTGATAGTTGCCATTGATTACTTCTCAAAGTGGGTGGAGGCAGAGACGATGATAACAATCACAGAGAAGAAGACCTTCCAGTTCATTTGGAGGAATATCATATGCAGATATGGTCTCCCAAACACCCTCATCTCGGATAATGGGACCCAGTTCAAGAACTCCTCCTTAGAAAAGTATTGCCTAAGAGTAGGGATTAAGCAGTTCTTCTCATCTCCTGGTCGACCTCAGGCAAATGGTCAGACCGAGGTCACAAACAGAACTATCTTGGATGGAATCAAGAAGAGGTTAGAAGATGCGAAGGGAAGATGGACTGAAGAGGTCTACGTTGTGTTATGGGCCTACAGAACCACGGCAAGGACACCAATAGGAGAAACCCCGTTCATGCTGGCACATGGCTCAGAGGCCGCCATACCAATGGAATTAGGACTCCCAACTCATCGGATTCAGACCTACGACCCTGACAGCAATGGGGAAGAGAGGAGGCTAGACCTAGATCTTATCGAAGAAAGAAGAGAGGACGCAGAGGTCAGAAAAGCAGCCTACCAGCAGAGGGCAGTGAAATTCTACAACTAGAGGGTGAAGTCAAGACCCATTACAGTGGGAGACCTAGTGCTAAAGAAGACCCTACAGAAAGTAAATAAGCTTCACCCAAACTGGCATGGCCCCTACAAAGTAACAGAAGAGGTTGTGCCTGGCACTTACAGGCTAGAAAACCTAGAAGGAGAACCTTTCACTAACCCATGGAATGCTGACCACCTCAAGAGATATTACATATGATGTTGCATAGAGTTTTATGTAAATGTACCATCTTATTGTGAAGAGGTTATTAATAAAGATCAGTTCCCATGACAGTTCTTGCTTCATTCTTCGATCAGAGATTTATTATGGGGATAACAACTTAGGTGATGACCTCAGACCCTCATAACACCATTCAGTGGTGACGAGGTCTGAGGTCAGACACCATAATGAGATGACCTCAGACCCTTAACATCATTAATTTGGTGAAGATTTATTATGGGGATAACGTCTTAGGTGATGACCTCAGACCCTCATAACACCATTCAGTGGTGACGAGGTCTGAGGTCAGACACCATAATGAGATGACCTCAGACCCTTAACATCATTAATTTGGTGAAGATTTATTATGGGGATAACGTCTTAGGTGATGACCTCAGACCCTCATAACACCATTCAGTGGTGACGAGGTCTGAGGTCAGACACCACAATGAGATGACCTCAGACCCTTAACATCATTAATTTGATGAACATTAATTATGGGGATAACATCTTAGGTGATGACCTCAGACCCTTAACATCATTAATTTGGTGAAGATTTATTATGGGGATAACGTCTTAGGTGACGACCTCAGACCCTCATAACACCATTCAGTGGTGACGAGGTCTGAGGTCAGACACCATAATGAGATGACCTCAGACCCTTAACATCATTAATTTGGTGAAGATTTATTATGGGGATAACGTCTTAAGGTGATGACCTCAGACCCTCATAACACCATTCAGTGGTGACGAGGTCTGAGGTCAGACACCATAATGAGATGACCGCAGACCCTTAACATCATTAATTTGGTGAAGATTTATTATGGGGATAACGTCTTAGGTGATGACCTCAGACCCTTATAACATCATAATTTGGTGACAAGGTCTGAGGTCAGACACCATAATGAGATGACCTCAGACACTTAACATCATTAATTTGGTGAGATTCATTATGAGGATAACCTCTTAGGTAATGACCTCAGACCTTCATAACACCATCCATTGGTAACAAGGTCTGATCTCAGGACCATTGGTTGAGTTTAAACAAGGCCATTGCAAAAAGACAAGCTTATAAAGAGGACTTCAGAGGTTAAAGCTCAGATTACAAATTAATTTTTAGCAGACACCATAACAATGGAGCTAAGAATGAAAAGCATCACATGACATTCAATGAAAAGAAAGGGAAGATGGTCCTCATCAGAGGTTGATATATAAATTCAGAAACTATATGTTCAATGATTACAGACAAAAGTTCCACAATGCAGTTAAGTTACAAACAATGATCAAAATATCCTAAGAGTCTGAGGGGGGAACGTTGACACCCTCGGCTTGGTTAGAGACCTCGGCCGCATCATCACATGGGTCTGCCCCTCCAACCTCGGTGACCTCTAAAGTAGCAGTCTCTACAGGAACAGCAGCCTCTTCCTCAACCTCTTGAAGAGCTTGGGCAAATTGTGGATCAGCAAAGCCAAGACCCACGAAATCAGAGGCCTTAAAAGTGTCGGCCTCTCTCTCTCTGATGTCAGCCCATTTAGTAGTGGCTTTGATACCTCTTTCAATGTATTAAAATCCAAACCCCATGAACTCATCAGAGGATTTGTAGTCAGCAATGATCTTCTCAGAGGCGTCCTCATTGGCGGCCCTGACAGCTGAGTTGACCTTTTGCTGCAAAATGTCATCTTTAGCCTTTAATGCAGCAACATGATCCTTGCCGAGCTGGGAGATGTCCCTCTCCAACCCCTTCACCTTCTCCTCAGAGCCCTTCAGCTCATACTTGAGGCGCTCTATCTCTGCGTTCAGAGTACTCTGAACTTTCTCGGCCTCTTGCCCCTTTTGGATGAGAGGCCACTTCCTCAGAGTCCAGTTTGACAAATGGTGCATAGCGGTCAAACCCTGCATGTTTAGTGGTCATAAGTAAGCTGAAGAAGAATCAGATGTTACACTTAGAAGAATTTTTAATGAAGGATCAGATCATACCTGTAAAGGCCGAACTCAACCAGTAATGGGGTGTCCATAGCCCTGTAAAAGCGTTTGTCAGCCTCGATCATTACAGAGCCGATGGCATCCAGGGCCTGCATGTTGTGGCCGACTACACTATCAGTTAACATTAACTGATCCAGCCGAGCCGACAGGATGTCAGCTGAAGAGATAGGGATGGCAGCTTCAGTAGTCTTCCTCCTCGGCCTCTGATCCTCAGGGTCATGATCTTCGGGAGCCCTCTTTTTTTTGGCTGGGGGCTTAGAGGCCGAGGGAGCTGAGGGAGGAGCGTTAAGACCTGCTTTTTTGGCAAGTCTTGTCAAGCTCGGTGCATCCATCTCCCAAAGCTCGTCTGGAATATCCCTTGGTCGCTCTGCAAAAAATTAGTAGACCTGAGTTAGATAATAAGATATGAATAAACTCAGAGGTTAAACTTCAAAAACAAAAATGCTTACCAAGCTCGGCAAGGGGACTTCCACCCAGACCTGTCCCAGAGAGGAAGTGGGGAGTCATCAAGTGTTCGAACCTGACGAATAGCCCATGTACCCCCTGCTCTTGAAGGGCTTTCACCATCTGGAGGTTTTGTAGACTTAGTCCAGGGTCGGCCCTGGCAGACATGGTGACCTTACCCCATCTCAGGGGCATCCTCTGCTCCAGATTGGACGAGGGAACACATGGGCTAAACTCCCATGGCCCTGAGGCAAAGAAGTACCGAGGCTTCCAGTTATGGTTGGAAGTCTGGGTCACCTGAAGCAATTTCTTCTCAGGCCTCCGAGCTATAAAATGGTAGTAGCTCGGATGATTCTTAGCCGAGGAAGGGACGTAACAACCTACAAAGACTTGAACTGGAAGGTGTGAGTGGTGGACAGCCTTCCATAACACTATGGCCCCTATTAGGATTCTCCAGGCATTAGGAGAGAGCTGGGAGGGGGCCAAATTAATCTAAGAGAGGATGGATTTGATAATAAGGTGAATGGGCAGACGGAACCCCAACTTGAACATCTGCTCGTACAAGCAGATCTCCCCATCTCGGCCATGATAAGTCCTCTCTTCCCTCAGAGGTCTCCTGAGTTTTATTGAGGGGCTGATAGAATACAGGTATCTGAAGCAGAGAAGGTCTACCTCAGTAATAGTACTCTCGATCTCGGCGGCCTCAGAGACGTCGACATCTCTCTCAACCTCATCATCATCATCCAACTCAACATTGACCGGAGCAGATGTTGATGGGTAACTCGGAAACCTCTGAGCAAACTCAGCCCCGGTGACAGCCGACATAGGGATGGCGTCAATTGGTGGTGGAATGGCCACACTCGTCTCAAGAATCTCAACCTCTAAGGAAGACCCTGATGTGCTTGAGTGATTATGAGACGAGGCTCGGCTGGAGACCTCGGCCTGATTAGGGGCCTGATCAGGCCTAGGTGTGAAGTCCATGGCCTCTTGAAAGGAATCCACAGACATGGGGTCTGAGGTAGAAGATTCTGACTCAAACATAGGTGTGGAATCAGCAGGAACCCCTGTCTGATAGAAGTTCTCCGGGGGGTCAGGATATATCACCTTCAGAGGTGCTGGAAATATGGGTCTAATGGGAAACTCTTAGGATCTACGAGCTTCCTCCTGTGCTCTTTTTATTTGCCTAATCTTTTCTAAAGTCTTCTCTCTAAGAGAGGGGAACTCCTCAAGAAGCTGATATAAGGGTCTGAGCATCAGAGGACAACACTACACTTGGGGATTTTCCTAAACTCCAAAAATTACAAACAAGACTGGCTGATAAGGCAAAGGAATCTAAATATCAAACTACTTAAATTTGGCAAGAAAAGCTCGCCTGAAACTATGGTGGTGTCGCCGGAAAATTAAGAAAGTCGCCGAAAAGTACGAAAATAAGGGTGCTTGCAGGTAAAATGAAGGAAAAAGTATGGTAGACCTTACCTGAGGATGAAATGGTAAGGAAAAGAGGAGAAGACGTGAGAAATCACCACCCAAAAGCCTTGAACCAAGATCTTTCTAGAGAGAGAGAGCTGCTGGAGCGAAACGGCAGAAATGGCTAAAATGGAAGAAGAAAGAAGGAAAGAAGGGTTCAAAACCCTTATATACTCAGGCACAACTCCCAAGGCCCATCATTGCCTTGGGAGCCCCAAAGGGCGGCTGATAGCACATGCCTACCAAGCAAGCATGTTCCAGCATTGGACAAGTGTCAAGCAAGTATTGGCTTGTAACAGACAGGCCTCGGAGGTGTAATAATCCCCTAGTCACTTGCTCTCACATATGACTAAGGGCTGGGGGGTGATTGATATGCCCCAAGTGTAACCTCGGCCTAGAGACACCAACCTCGGCGGAGATCATATCAGACGTTGGACGAGTCTTGGGCACGCGATATCACCCCTCAGCCATATCAAGGTCGGCCCAGGCCGACACTACTACGAGCCTCTCCAAGGGACATCATAAGGATCAATAGAACTCACATATGCCTTGAAATGGCAACCTCGGCCATACATAGGCCGAGCCTGCAGGATGTCACCAGTAACCTCGTCAAGCCACCAGTTCAACCTCATATCAGGCCGACCTTGCCCATTGGCTCAGCCAAGATTAGGCCGAGACCTCCATGGAATCCTCGGACTGAACAGGTATCAAGACTCACCAACCTCGGCCTCACCAAGGCCGAGGTCATACCCCAGACGCGATAGCCGAGCACCTGCTGACATTTGGATAAGGACACGTGGACACAAATCAATTATAATAAGATTATTCCCCACACGTGGGAAGAATATTGCATCATCATTCTCTACATGTGACAGTGACAGATGGCACTCCCACATTGGTGAGGTAACCACACACATGCTCATTGCATGCATGGGGGGGCGTACATTACACCCCCTAGGTACTATATATAGAGGTCATCCTCTACCTTGCAAAAGGATCCCAGATATTCAACCATAGCTGAAACTCTGTCTAGATACACAGTAGAGAGAGAAAGCTTGAGAGATTGTATCCATGGCCATTAGTGCCTTATTGCAGTGAGACTATTCACACACACACAGTGGACGTAGGCCTGATTGGCTGAACCACTTATATCCTGGTGTTGATTCCTCTTCTACTCATCTCATACTCCTACCATTTACATACTATGCTGCCATTGTTGTCCTTAGATTGAGCTTGAAAACACCTCATCTGGTGGTGTTGATTCTGGCATCATCAGTTAGTTCAAATGAAAACTTTATCTCGTTCGAACTAACAAAAACCTAGTTTGAATGAACATGCTAACCTCGTTCAAACTATCTTTGAATAATATTCGAACGATATATCTCTGATTAACAAAAAACCCCTCGTTTGATATTCATTGGAAGGTCATTTTAATGGTATTCACATATCGTTAGAAAGAACTATACAAACTCGTTCAAACAAAGTAAAACCAAAAAATATTTTTCTTTCAAAAAATATTTTTCGAAAAGTCCTCAAACAATTTTTATAAAACGACACCCAAATGTATCCAGGTAACAAACAATAATATGCATTCATACCTTCATTGATATCCCTCAGGTGTTGAAGATGAAAACTCAACACGTAATCCAATACAACCTTGAAGTCGCTTTAGCTTTATCACATTGTCACCAATCAGACATCATAGGCATAAAGGACACATAACCCAAGTCCTAACCTATGACTCAAATAAGTTTTTTCAAACACAGAATAAAGCCAATACTTAAAAATTGACTTGATTTAAAAATTTCTCATTACAAATCTCCCCTTTTGGCTATTCTAGAAAAAAACTCAAAACGAAAAACCTATTGGGTCATCAAGCTCGCTAAGAGTCAATTTCCAACCCCAGAGTCAAAAACGTTGCAGACGCTTGACCGACACAATCTTGAGTAGCTTTGCTCTTGTGTAGACCTTTGTTTCATTACTTCTAACCTGTACACTTAAACACACCTTTAAATGCAAAGAAAATATAATAATTTATTAAACCGTGTACGAAAAAACCTCCCCTTTTGTCTAACCATCTCTACCTAAGAAAGGACATCTCTTCCTAAGTTAAAGAACTCCCACTTTAAAAGTGTTAGATACCATGCATCTCCCTTTTTATTCAGGAATAAACAAAGAATGGGGTGCATAATAATAAAACATTTTTCCCCAATAAAACCAAATCTTTCCCTAAGTGAAGCATGGGTAATTATAAGGAAAAAATAAATATATCATGTTATGTTGTGAGGCATGTCATGCAACAACAAATAGATCAGTAATACAAGCACAAATAATCCAAACTACGTACAAATCATATCAACTAAAATGCAAGCATTTAAGTATATGTAACAAAGACGATCATAACACGTGCCAGTATAAATCAAACATTAAGCATACGGCACATATGGATTAAATGAAAATGCAAAGATTCAAAACACAAAACATACTATATATTACAACACATATACAAATCAAGCACAACTATATATAGGTATAAACAACCACAAAATACACAAACACATAATCTTTACACACTCTCATAGTATCAATGTGTCTAAACATGGTGGTATGAAGTAAAGGGGCGTGAACTAAAAACAAGAGAAAATGATGCAATCACTCAAACATTTCCAAGTAGCTCTATTTGACTATAACAATTTATCAACATTCGATTCATCCTCACATGTCAAATAAAGAACTCAAAAGGAAAATAAACACAATGCACACTTACCTAGAAATTTTGATGATTCTCAAATCAATAGCATCAAAATAGTCAAGCTCAACTAGGACTCATCGTGCAAAACCATTGATCCTCAACTAAACACCCTCAAAAACATATATCATTTTTCGCTCTTTTTCTTTTGAAGATATCTAATTTTTGAAGCATCAATGTAAATATTTGGACTTTCCAATTTTTCTAATTTTATTGCCCCTCAATATTTTGAGGCTCTTACCAATGGTTCCATTTCACCCAACGGAGATTTCTCCTTTCGTAGCCCCTTATCATGCACACTCATATTTTCAAAAAATTGCAAACGAACTCACAAGCAATGATTTTTACATGCACAACTCCCCCTTAGTCAAAAAAAATCATATATGACAAAATTATTGGGAGAACACCTCGCTTAGCTCATGTGACATATAAAGTTAAAATTCAAACGAGCTCGTGCAAAGTGTATGCAGAGGTGTATTTAATGTAACCTTAATGTCTCTTTAGCTTTGTCGCATAAGAATCATGTTTGTGAGAATGCCTTATATTTTTTAATATATTTTATTTATGTCGGTTGAGGTTCAGCGTAATTATATAATATCGTAATTCCATTTCTAGTTTAACGAAACAGTTCACGTCATAGATATGGAGTTGACATCCCATCAATAAAGCTGCGAGTACAATCTTAGAATTGTATCTTTGTAAAATCCTGTAACTTTGAAGAAATATGTAATTAAATTTTTTAATTATAATGGGAAAAGAAGAAAATAAATGAGGAAGGCATTAGTAATGAATTAGTACGTCAAGATAAATAAAATAAACAATGTAATTGTGATTTATAACAATCTCTAAAATTTTATGTTAATTAAAAAGGAATTTAGGGATTTTATTATAAATAATAGTAATCACGAATATAAATTAAATAATATTGAAATTGGTATGAGAATTAATTTATTCTGGATTGATAATTTAATTGAATAAGTAAAAATGATTTTATATAGATTTTTTAGATATTTTATAAAAATAAAAGGACAAAAGAAGCATTACATAATTGAATGGGTAAGTTAAGGGTCAATGGGTAATTAGACTTATCTTGGGCTCCAAACTATGGTAAGGTATAAGGCCATAACACCCACATATATATAAGGGTTGTAGAAGAAGAACGAAAGAAAAATGGAGAGAAAATAAAAGAAAGGAGAAAAATTGAGAAGGGAGAGAAGCACACAAGAAAAA
Organism: Sambucus nigra; assembly: GCA_949130495.1. Classification (NCBI taxonomy): domain Eukaryota; kingdom Viridiplantae; phylum Streptophyta; class Magnoliopsida; order Dipsacales; family Adoxaceae; genus Sambucus; species Sambucus nigra. Next base: position 389,011,122 of record OX422212.1, read on the forward strand.
ACAAAAGAGAGGAAAGAAGAAAAGAGAGAGAAAAGAAATGAGCGAAGAAATGAAGAATGGAGAAGAAAAAAAGAAAGAAGAAGAGCGTTGAATAAAAGAAAAATGGAGGAAGCGCAAAGAAAAATAAAATAAAAAAGAGAAAAGGAAGAGCAAAGCTGCCATAGTGAGCCCTGAGGCCACTATAGCGGGTCCCATAATGTTATAGAGGTGACACTAGGTTTTTACAATTCTAGGGGAAGGAGGCGCAGGAAGGAAGGATACAGGGGGGTTTCATCTGGGAGGATTTTTAATTCACCAACTTTCAATTTTTCAACTTTAATTTTGAAGGCCTTCTGCTGGGATTTTGGGAAAACGCAAGGCACAAAACCGACTCAATTTTTCTATTATATTTCAATTTTGGAGTCGCATTTCAAAGGATGAAGCTAGTGTCGAAATTCTCATAATGTCAAAAACTTATTTTTAAAGACAAGTATACTTTTACTCTTCCCCGTAATTATTATGTGTTAACTATTGCCTAAAATCTAAATGAAATAAAATTAAAAAGGATTAAAAACCTAATTACGGGAAGAAGAACCTAGTTGTTCGTATTTATGTTGTTGAAGGAAATTGATCAAGTTGGAACTTAGATTTAGAATTGAAATTTCTAATATGGAATTTTGATGGCAATGTCTAGAATTTTATGGACATTCTTAAACACGAATTTGATATGAAATTATCTTTTGATATTTTGAGAACGCCATTTGAATGTTATTATTGAATGGGATTAGATTAAGTTAGGATGAAGTATATATTTCAAAAGTTTGTGAGAAACGTTAGAATTTATGGGAAATGATAATAAGAGGTATTTTTGAATCGGAACTTAGTATTATTAAAATAATGGAATGGAAAGGCCCATAGTAAACAAGTAGATATATTGGGTTGAAAATAAAGAAATGATGGTTATGATGTTGTGAAATTTTAGATATCGCTGAGACAAGTTTAGTGTCATTTAGGTTAGAGGATTTACGTAAATTTAAGGAGGTGGATATGTGTTATTACCTAAATGAGGATATGTGCTTATGATATAAAAGGAATAGAACATGCGGTAACATAGTACAAGGGTGATAAGAAAATTCTAATATAGTCGTAGGGAAGCTAAAATATAATTGCTAAAGGTAACGGGACGTCTAATCGAATATAAAAGTAAAATTCTTCTTAAAGTCTTAATAGAATTTACAATTCGTGGATATTGTGATGGCTCACATAAAATAAGATAAGTATATTTAATTATTTGGGACTTGAAGACGAGCGAAAATAGTTGAAATAAATTTTAGGATTTTGATACATAAATCCCACAGATACTAAATCAAGTGTTTAAATAAATGGAAAATTTTCTAAATAATGATGTAAGTGGTAGCGAAGTAATAGTTCACAAGTATGAAACAAGTAATGATTTTTAAGTCAATAGGACAGATTAAAGTGATAAGTGGATATTGTATCTTTGGAATATTTAAGATATTGAATGTATCTAAATATTTGGGGGAAGTTGACCTAATATGATTAAGTTGTAAAAATGTTAATTAGGTTATACGAATACGATTAGCATACATATATCTACATTATAACAAAATGCCTGTAGGAAACGATAATGGAAATGAGTAGAATATTATGACGAGAAACTTCATAAAAAAGTTTAATGTATGGACAACATTAAATATACAATGTTACGTTGAAGTTAGTGGCATAGTTATAGGAAGTAATATGTAATTATTATTTCAAACAAAATGATAAGATTATAGTGGTACAAGAATAAAATATTCAATAATTATGCGCACAATGAGTCGTTTGAGTAAGTGCTTGTGGGGGCATGAGACATTTGACACTCGCTAGATCTATAAGACTAATTATACTAGACAGAAATGTATATGGGGGTTTCTTATCTAGATTTTATTTATCAGATGTCCCATCATGATGTCTAGTTTGGTTAGGAGTTAGAAATAATTAGGGCGGTGTATTAAGATTTTATATAATGGGTAATGATGTTTTATAATGATTAATTTATTAAGTTCTTGAGAAGATAAAGTTGAGAATGAAATATATTTTATTTGTGAATTTGATGTTTTACAAAGATTTTGATAAAGGAAACTCGGAAGAGTAATTATCCTGATTTTAGGACTTGTGTTTATTTATATGGTATATTGCTAAAGAGAAAAATGTGCAAGAATACACGGATCATTTCAAAAAGGGTACAACAATGTTATGTAATTTGGTAAGTATGCTTAAGGGCAATGAAGTCTAAAAGTGACTAACATGAATGTAAAATTTAAATTACATACTCTTGTTAAAAGTGTCCAACTCGATACCGATGACAATCACTAAGAAAATGAATTTGGAATGGATATTAGTGAGAAGCAATACATTATTTCATGTTTGCGTGATGATAGGGAACATTCTAACTGAAAACGTAGGTGCTAGGTTTATATCACAAAATTTCATTTTTTTAATTTCAATTAATTAACTGAGTGAGCAATTAACTAATTTTAAATCAAGCACTTATTAAACCAAAGTTGTGTATAATATTATTCTAGTTTTATATTGCCTAAGCATGCATCTATATGATAATTTAAGAGTAAAATAAAGCAATCACATAATGTCGCAATGTACGAGTAAGCCCCAGAATGGGAGAAACCTCGGATGGCCTAGCCTACATAAATTCCCCTATGATATAGGATGCTAATCGAAGGACGGCAGATGATTGGCTCACGACTCGATGCCTTTAACCCTAATTGAATCTTCTAATCACTCATTGAACCTTCTTCATAGATACACGCTAGGAATCAACCCACTATCCACAACACGTTCCTCATGCTTCTTGGAGTCCGCGGATCTTTGACTAAAAACTGTCACCGTGGTCACATTGAATCCATCGTGCCAAACAAACTCACTCAATGGAGTAGTGTAAAAAAAATCGGTGCTCAAAACATGAGATCTCAAACTAGAATATCATGTAGATTCTTGAATCTTAAAACTAGGGTGTAAACAGGGTTTTGTGAGTCTTTAGATTTATTTTCTGAAAAGATTTTTGAAACCTTTGTTCTTAAAATTACAGTACCAACCCTTGAATATATAAAAAAAAATATGAAAAGCCAGAGGCATAAAAAACGAGGAATCTCGTTCTAAAATAAATGTGATTTCATTCGAACAAGATAGGCTATCTCATTTTAATGAAGTCAACTCGTTCAAACGAAATACCTAAGCTTATTTGAATGAGGATCAATTGACCTTAAAGTGAAACCATATTGTCTTAGGCAGAAGGTTCTCATTTGATTGTTGTTTAACGATGTTTCAAACTAAAACCACAAACTTGTTTGAATGAGAAACAACACTCGTTCAAACGAAACTATGAAACTATTAGAATAAAAGGTCCGGATCATTTGAACGACTTTGAAAATAAAAAAAAAATCTGAAAAATACTTTTTCAAAAATGAGCCTCAATAAAATTTCCACCAAAGCTAAAAACCTATTGGTCAACATAATAATACGTTTATACATTTCTTGAGATCCTAAGTTTGAAGTTGAAATTCCGGCATGAATTTGATATTACTTTAAATCGGGTATCTTCGTGTCTTCAATGAATCATAGGCTTGAAAGTAGAAACTAACATACAACCTAACCTATGACTCAAAAAGTTTTGTCCTAAAAGAATAAAGCCAATATTAAAAATTTTACAATAAAACATACGAACTTGACACATGACGATTTTGTCTATACAAATCTCCCCTTTTGGCTATTTCGAGAAAAAATAAAAAATAAAAACTCGGTCGCCAAGCTCTAATACCCAATTCCCAAACCCCAAATCAAAAAAGATACCAATTAACACTTGACCGACTCAATCTCTTGAGTAGTTTTGCCCTTATGAAACTTTGTCTCATCGTCGCTTAAACCTGCACACTTAACACACCGTTTAAATGCAAAGAGAATATGAAATATATAAACCGCACATGAAAAACTCTCCCCCTTTGTTAAAACATTTCTCTTTATACCAAACTTCTCCTCCTTAGACCAAACTTATCCGTCGTTTTATTCAAGAATAGACAAAGGTAAAGGTGTATAATATAAAACAAATGTGATACCAATGATAAACAACATACCATGCAATGTAAAGTGAAATGATAACGACAAACAAACACGGTAACACAAGTACAAATAATACAAACAATGAAACAAATGACACCAATTTGAAACATAAGGCTAACATGGATTAAATGCAAGAAAAGACTCAAAACAAATGACATATATACATCATAACACTTGTGAATATATATATATATATATATATGTGTGTGTGTGTGTGTGTGTGTGTGTGTGTGTGTGTGTGTGATGACAAAACTACACACAAAATAAGTTTTCCACGCTCGTATGGCATAAATTTGTCAAATCCAAATGTGGCATGGAATGAACGGGCATAAACAAGAACAAAATATTAATATCTCAAACACTCGAGATAGTCCAAGGAGTTTTATTTTATCGCATTGATTTATCAAGCTTTGATTTAACCGCATGTGATAAATAAAGTGAACTCAAAATGGACAAACGAACTCAATGTGCGCAAGCCTAGAAAATATTGATGATTCTCAAACCAATAGTGTTAAACATTAAAGATGAACTAAGACTAATTGTGCGAACCCATTGATTTTCAACTTATAACACCCTCAAAAATATAAATATTCAATTTTTTCTCTTTTTGAATACTTTTGATAATCAATTCCCAAATTTTTTCCTTGAAAAATCTTTCTTTTTTTTTATTTTCTTTGCTTTTTCAATGGCTCCTACCAATGGTAGCCTTTAATGAGAGTAGATTACAATTCAGAAGACCAAAATATATTATGTAAAAAGTTTTTTTCGTTCCTTATAATCAGACTTCAATTATGAATGAGAATAGGAATTTCCTCCTCTATATATGTGTTCAATTCAATATTTTCTGCATTATTCAATATATGTTTTGTCAGTGTGGGAGATGTGCAAGAAGCCTAGACCAAAGACATCTCAGAGTCGAACATATCATAATTTACAATAAAACCACACTTTATATATGGCCTCATCCTTGGATAAGTCACGATCAAGAAGTTTGGCCAAATCTTGGAAATTCACTACAGTCATATGGTCGATAAGATCCAGCCATAACTGGCTAATACAAGGAATCCTAATAGATTTTGGTCGAAGGAATCCTAATAGATTTTGGTCGGCTCTGAAAACCAATGCTGACATATGGTCAAGACGATAAGATCCTTCCATACGACCAATAAGCTAGAACAAACGATGATAGATCCTAAGTTAAGAGAACGTAGGTTCATCTAAAACTTGTAGGTAGTAAAGCAGATTGGGTCGATAAGATCTGACCACGCGATCGTAAGACTAAACTACTGGCAGGCCTATCTCAAACACTAAACATCTAGTAAGTCGACATAGCAAGTGGACAAGATCCCACCATAAGTCCATAAGACTATAACTAACTGGGAGATTGACAAGATTAGATCACATTTACTTATCAAAAATGTTTTCACGCAAACACTTAACTACAAGGGTTAGATAAAAACATAGCTGAACAAAACAACTTGCATAAAGTTAAACACAATGAGCAACACATGTATGCATGCAAACAAGAGGTTTAATAATATTTGATTTCAAAGTTAAGCAAGTATAATGATAAACTTTCATTACAAAATACTAAATGGAGAATCAAAAGATCTTCATAAAGGCATAAATTCAGGAGTTCCTAAGTCACGTGAGCATTTTCAGTTTATGTGGTGACTTAAGGAGTTTGATAAATTTTTGGATTTACTTGAGAATCATTGGTAGTAGCATCACAAATCATATCATTATCATGAACAACTTCTGGAGCTATGGGAAGAATGATCTCCACAGCTATGGTATGTTCGCCTTCACCAATCTCCTCATCTTTCGCATCAAACTTATCCACCTCCATCTGGTACTCAACTGTCAAAGTTGTGGCTTCTTCATCATCGCCTTCCCACTTACCGAAAACATCTTCAATCTCAGTTTAATGTCTCATAACCCTCCTTTTAAATGAAGAAGGTCACGGTCTATATGTTATAATCGATAAAAATTTTGAACTTGATAACTACAGCCTCCTCGACCTTAGTCAAAAACTCATTGGCCTTAACGAGCTCCAGATTGGCTTAACGAGCTCCTGATAAGTTCCTTATTAGACTTAGTGAGCTCTTCATTGGACTTCTTGATCACCTCCTCAAAATTTTAAAGTTTAATGGCATCAGTGCCAGCCTGGTCCTTCAAATTTTAATTCTCCTCCTCTGCCATACTGAGAGCTAGTGTTTTTACAGCCATCTGGTCATCTCTCTCTTAAAGATCGTCATAGGATTTCTATGTCTCATCAGTAGACTTCTTTAAATCTTCCTTCAACTTGTTTTTCTACTGAATAAGTGTCGTGATGGTCTCTCCCTTCTCCTCAAAGGTGTGATAGTTAGTCCAACTTGGACTCTAAGGATAGCTGCACCCATAGCACCCTGAAAGAAAAGACAAAATGATCAGTAGGTAACAAAGTATTTGGCAAAGGCATACGAGCATAAATTTAGAGAACTTACCACTGATAAATATTTCTAAACCAATTTATATAGTGCATCAGGGTCAAAGTCCCTCAAAAACACGAAGTCTGGATTATGCCCGCGATAGTCGAGCAAGTTCGTAGCATTGTTTAAAAAATAGAATATAGATTCTGGATCCTTCTTCAGATTTTTGAAACTGATGGGATTATTAGGATCATACTTGAAATTCTCCACCTCGTCATAGCGGAGGTTGGACCCACTCTATGAATGAGACAAAGAGAAGGGATCCTTCTGATCTCCACCCTCTCTACAGCAAACCATGTTGGCCTTATATCACTCACCCTTAGGATTTTGGGATCAGCTTGGGTAGTGGGGGCCTCGAGAGGTCTTTTCTCACCAGTATCTAAAGGATCAGAAGGCATGGGAGATTTACCTTTGGACGTAGCTCTAGTAGTGGCATCAGGTTTTACTTTCCTTCGAGCATTAATCTCGGATTGCTTTTTGTCCTCGACTTCAGCCCTTATTTGAGCGCCAACCATATTTTTTGCCTTAGCATCAGTATCGACTTTCCTCATTGCCTTCAGCTCAAGTTTTGTACGTCAAGAAACCTCCATGGAAGTACGATCGACTACCCGAGGTTCCATCCCATAAGAAGGTTCAGTGATAAAACATAAGGTGGTGGGAGTAAAATTTTCATAAAATCTCAATAATTAGTCACATTACAGTGCATAAACGGAAGAAAACCTGATACAGAAAGTCTTCTTACCTACTTTGACTTCAGTCTCAACCCTTTAATCATATTCAACAGGGCCTTCTGCTACCAGTGGAATCAATGTTTCCTCAGAAGGAGAACCACCTGGAAGAGTATGATACCCAAGTTTTATGCACTTGGATACGGAGAAAAGATCTTCGAACTTAGGGGGTCGGCCATGCAAAATCTTTCGACTAAGTCCTTCAGCGCAGAGGGAGGTAAAGAAGATTTCATCACTAAAAAGGTGGGATAAAAAGTATTAGCACAGTGTCAATCAAAAGTAAATCCTGTGTCAATCAAAAGTAAATCCAAAATTAAACAAAGGAACAATGTTTACTAATTTTGTTCGGCCCATACCACTCACGGGGAATACTACAAGATTGGCCCTTCTCATGTGCTCAAAACTCCCATTCACCTTTTAAAACATAAACTAATTTTTCCAACTATGATTACACGTCTGAATAATATTCATCATTCTTAAATGTGACTTCCTTGGGGCAAAGTAATAGTACACAGAAGCCTTGGCATTGTCCTTTATGCCATGTACAAACCTAAAAATATCTCTCGTAAGATTAATGTCGGTACGCGACTGTCAAAACATCATTGCCATAAGAATTATTCTATAGGAATTGGGGGAAGTTAGGTAGGAAAAACCCCATAGCCCTATAATATTAACCTTATAAGAGGGTGTATGGGCAGACGAACCCTGACTTGGAGGGACCATAGGGTAAAGCAGATATTATCAGTGTTAGGACAATCATAACCCCTCTCATCACAGTCAGGCAGCCTTGTCGTGATACTAATGGGGATGTCATACCGATATCTAAGGTCATATAACTCATCATCAAGGATATCACAAGAGTGCCATCTATCTTCAGTGTTCACAGGGTCATGTGAGTTAATGGAACTCTTGAAAATGCTCTCCTCAGTAGGAGATACGTCAATAGGAGAGTTGGAAGGCACGGATCTATCAGACATGACTATTTCAGTTGAAGCCTCTAAGTCAATGATTGATATGTTTGAAACCATGTTTGCAATATTTCTACCACCGCGTTGGTGGTTATCCTCGTCAACTGTAATTAGCCCCGCGAACTCAGGGTTGTGATATTCCATGTCTAGAGGCTGTGGAGCCGACCCAATGGAAGATTAAGCTTGGGGGCGTATCGAGGGTGAGAAGGACTATCCTCGGGCCTGACTACTACACTCAAGGGAATAGGAACCCTCTCTTCCATAACGCCATGGATAACCTTATCCAACCTCTTAATGTTCACTAGCCACCTGTTAACCCAGGAGTGTTCACTTATAAAGGTTAAATCGAAGTTGGGGTCTTAATCAGTGACAGGAAAGATGAAATTCGGGGAGAAACAAAGACTTGGATGTTTGGTTTTAGAAGAATAGAATTTGGGCAAAATGAAACCCTAAAATACCTAAAAGCCCTAAACTTTCAAAATACTAGGTCAACCAACTCAATGGCCACCTATAAGGGGTATCTCTCCAACCAAAAGTCAATCTAGCCACAATAATCAACAAAAAAAAATTGCAGCAAGATATTGAAAAATTACATAAACGAAACCCTATAAAGATACAGATGGAAAGTTACGCACCTGAAATTATAAGACATTGAAAGACAATATAAATTTTAGCTCCTCTAACACCAGAAAAGAATAAATCCTATTGGAAAGGAGTTTACCCAGTTAAAACCAACCGAAAATAGCAGAAATCAAGGGAAGGTTAATCGAAGAAAGGTCATTGGAGTGGGAAAGAAATTTCTCTATCTAGAAATCTCTTATGCGAAGGAAGCATTTGGAAATTTGGAAATGAGTTTAAAATCTAGATTTTATACTATTTAGGCAATAAATATTAGCCCTATTAAAGATAAGCGTGATGTCAACCTGGTAAAATCAACTGGCACTTCAGAGGCAGTGTGCACACTTCCCTAGGCACATAAGTCATGATTGCACCAGATGCCACTCCCAGTATCTCACATGTGTCAAGTTCAAATCCAAGGGAAATTTTCACAAGTCAATCGCTCGACGCTTGCCGAGAAGTTTCAAAGGCTACCAGAATCATGGAGGCCAATGACATTTCACAGTTAAAACTTCATTCACTCAAATCCAAGGGAAATTTTCACAAGTCAATCGCTCGATGTATGCCGAGAAGTTTCAAAAATTACCATAATCATGGAGGCCAACGACATTTCAGAGTTAAAACTTCATCCACTCAATCTGCTCGGCAGATACTCAGAAGACGCAGCGCTTTAGAATCTGCTGCAATACTTAATAGTGAGCAAAGTCTTGGGACTTTTGTTATACCATAACTACGGTATAACTCGTGGATCAATCAGAAGAGTACACATGAACTCTTTACTCGCAGTAATAGGATCGGCTCAGTTTTCAGTCTAGTTGACATAGGTAATCTACTATGTCCCAATGTCACAGTCAGTTTGTATAGACCAGCTAGATCACAGCAAGTTAACACCCTTATGTAACTTCGTTAAAGCAAGCATGTACTATGTGATTGGATGGCAACAGCAGCACACTCCAAGTGGGGGAGATATGAAAATATGGCCCCAAGTGCTTCATAACAAATGTTATGATTATATTCCCACTTGCATGTAAAAGGTGTACATGCCTAACCTATAAAGGCATGACACTTGTCTCTCTATAGTCTCTCTATTCTAACAATCTATAAATAGCACACGACCCCTCATTGTAAAGGGATCGAGATATTATTTTCATACCGTTATGCTATCCAAGACTAAAGTGAACTTGAGAGCTTGTAATCTCCATTCATCCATGGTTGTTACCCTCTGAATCAGTATATTAGACACCTGACGTTGTGGACGTAGGCACCTCTTTGGACCGAACCACGTAAATCTGGTTTCATTCTCTTTCTCAAATCTCTATTTGCTATTTACTCTAAATTAGATTTTCTGTGGTTATATCTCTATATTTGTTATTGTTTATAGTTAGGATACATTTTTGCTAAGACTAAATTTGTATACTAGTTTTAGATGATAACAGCAGCATCCTTCTTATAAATAATGGCTTTTTCATCATTAGTGTCACCTGAAGAGAAGTCATTAAAAATTCGATTGGTAATGTCTTTAAAAGAAGCAGACATTTTCAAAAAATGAATTTGTAATAAGAGAGAATGACTTTTATATTGAATTTCTTGGTGAACTAGTTTAAATTATAAGGTGTATATATGGATTTTTTGTATATAAATATTATTGTTGTTGAATGGGAGAAAAAGGTCGTTGCAGAACAATCGTTTTCCCCTCAAGAGTCCAATATTTGTTGAAATACATTATATACCTCATTGAGGTAATTAAGTTTCATTTGGACCCCCAACAAAATGACCTAATGTCTTTGATATGGTCTTAAAATGGTTATTAACTCTCTCTCTCTCTCTCTCTCTCTCTCTCTATGTGTGTGTGTGTGTGTGTGTGTGTGTGTGTGTGTGTGTGTGTGTGTGTGTGTATATATATATATATATATATATATACACACACACGCGCGCGCGCGCACACACACATGAAACTTACATATTTTCTCAGTCCTTTTATAAGGAAATAAAAGGGACACATTTGAGGACACAATAGCATGTCCCTCATATGGAACGGAGTTGGGATTTCTTGTGAGTGGGGTTAGAGCTCACCACTAATGTTGGGGTTGGGAGGCGGGAGCCTTGATACAATTTTATTAAAAGATTATTTTTGAGTTTTTTACAAAAATATTTACTCAATATCAACCGTCAAGTATATACTCATTAAATTCAAGATTCGGGGCCTAATATCAAATATATACTCATTTAATCAATTGAGAGTAATTTTAAATATCTAAAAGTGGAATAGTTTCAATTCAAATCTACAAAAGTAACAACTTCATATTTATATTGCATGGGAAACATCCCCAATTAAAACCTCGTGAAAATATACAAAATTAAAACCAAAATAGTGATATTACCTGGAAAAGAAAAAAATTTGAACTTTGGCTTTTGCACCAAAGAAATAAAATGGTGTGGAAAGTGCGTAAAGAAAAAGTGATATATTTGAATTAATAATATTACAATGTTAAGCCTCATATGCATATATAATCTAACTTTTGCCCCGAAATTATTCAATATCTTATGTATATATAAAGGTGGATATTTTAAAGTTGAATGGAGGCTTGAGTTTGAGTGGAGGCTTATTCTCTTCCCATTGACCCCATGTGATTATGATATTGTATACTAATTAAAAGATGTGTAAAGATGGATGTAGTCCACTCAAAGAGTAAAAATAGGGAGACCCAGTTTTTTTATTCAATTTTGAACCCCAGTGATGTGTCATCATCACATTGGGTGATGTTTTTAGTGAAACTCGTGACCTACACACACTACCCAATGTGATGATGACACATCACTGGATTTAAAATTGGATCCAAAAACTGGCTCTCCCTATCATTACTCTCACTCAAAACACTCATGTTCGTGTTCACTAAAAGAGCCCCAATATTTTATTATATTCTTTTTTACAATATCAATAAATATGATACGATAATTATCTTCCTCAGTGGTGCAAAATTAAGGAATTTAGGTGAGGAAGAACAAAAACTACTTCCAATGTCGAAGGTTCGTGAACCAGAATCTTCAGGCGAATTTTTATGGGTCATTTTTAGTTTTCAGGAAACTTTGTGGATTAAAATGTTACTCTTTAATTTAAATTAAGTCAATAGATATATACAACATAAATTAGCAAATAATCTAATTAATAAACAGGTTAGATACTACATAATTAATAGTTCATTATCAACAAAACTATGTTTATAGCCATAGTTGAAGCCTTTTGGTTAGCATATCCAAAGTATTTAGTTTCAATAGCAAACAACCAAACAAGCGGGAAAAAGAAAAAAATAACTAAATCGGTAATTAAACTTCAAATTAGAGGACAATAACAACATGAGTAGGTCACAATAACAACAGCAAAAAAAAATAGGGTTAGAAATTTTAATGCAATAAAAAGTAGGGATAGAAACTAGAAAGATAAAAGAGAGGTGGGGAGAGTTTTAGATTTCATTAAGTTTAGAATTTCATACATTTTTCCTTTAACGTTAAACGTTTGCAACTAACACCCCTATATATTTTTAGAACTGTGGGTACTTAATTCAAAATTCACTCAAAGGAGCGGCCCTGGGCCACATTTAATGAATCCTCCCCAGCGGAAAAGAATGCAAGGTGTTCGTTTTATATAATCAGTGATAAATCTATAAATTTCGTTAATGAATAATATGGCCTATTAGCTCAGTTGGTTAGAGCGTCGTGCTAATAACGCGAAGGTCGCAGGTTCGAGACCTGCATGGGCCATTTTTTTTTCTTTTTGGGTTGATCAGATTGACTTGGGACCATCATTGCTACCTAGTGTCCGCTAACCAGCAAAGCATATTCTGTTATACCGTGAGCAAAGTAATTTGAGAGACCAATGTTTTCAGCCCACAAATTGCCCTAAATATTTTTTTTAACAAAAACTTGTAAATACAAGTTAAATTTTAAAAGAAAAAATAAACAGTAAAACCTAATTAATTCCCAGCATACACCCTTTTCTCCACCCATAATTTATTAAAAAATGCAAGCATGCTTTTAGTGTTATTCTAAGAAAAATTATATGTGTGCACTGCTCAGTGGTATAACGCTGTCACTGGAATAGTGTTGGGAGTGGATTGGGTTTGGTCTTAGTTCGATTCCTGGAACTATCAAAATAATGTTTGGCCAGCGGAAGTCACGAACCGCGAATGAAAATTAGTCGAGGTGCGCGTAAACTGGCCTGGGCACCTCATGATATAGTACCAAAAAACAAAATATGTGCAACAAAATGGTGTGCACAAAATTGGAGCACAATTCCGGTGCATGTAGTAGCACTTCTCGTAATTCTAAATATATTCCAAATTAAAAATCATCTCTTTTATCCATCCTGATGACAATCATGTTTTTCAAAACAGTATATAAAACTATGTGAGGTTAGAAAATCATCCGTTTGAGCATGACCCATGAAATGATCCAAGTGCATAGTTTGCACATTCAAAGGACATTCATCCTTTTTTAGAGAATAAATTTGGAAATTAAAAAATTTTCTTAAAATGTTTTGACTTTCACAACGCGACTACTAATTTGGGAAGAATGTATTACTTATTGTTAGGGGTGATAAACGGACGGATACGGATAGATGCACTATCCGTATCCGAATCCGTATCCGTATTCACCGGATAGTAAAAATAATTATCCATATTCGTATCCTCTCGGATTCTTCGGATTCGGATAATATCCGTATTCGTTTACGTTGTTTATCCATTGCAATTAATACTAATTTGATATTAACTAAAATTCATATTGAATAAAAATTAGAGGATCAATGTCCGACATTTAATGTTCATATTGAATATGAACTCTTAAGATAATGTTTGAAATCAAGTACTAACCGTTTATGCTCATACTCGTGAATCATGAGTTTACAAAACATAAATAAGTCACTGAATTTATGAAAACAACAACAACTAATAATAATAATAATAATAATAATAATAATAATAATAAAGGGTGTCGTCGCCACCAAAATCCAGAACCCCAAAAATCACACGTCTCCAATCTCCTCCAATCTCAGAATAATTCCAATCAACTGTGTGTATTACGATTTCATAGTAAAATCAACTATATGTGTTTTACGATTTAAGACAATTGTGTTTCAATCAACAACTGTGTCACTTTGTGTGTTGTGTGTGCATGTGTGTAATTATTTTGTGTGTGTAGCATACCAACGGTGGTTGTCTGTGTGTAGTAGTGGATGTGTGTGTGTGTGTGTGTGTAGAGGTGACTATGTGTGTAATTGTTTGTGTGTGTGTAGTTGTGCATGCGTGTGTGTGTGTGTGTGTGTGTTACGGTGTGTGTTTGTGTGTGTTAGGAGAACTCTCTAAATGGAGGAGGAGGGAGGGTTGTGGGAAGAGAATAAAAGAAACGGTGAGTTAGTGCTTTGGGTATTGCTTTGCCAGGTAGGTTCAAGTTTTGTTTTGTTGTTTAATGTTTTCTTTTATTATTTTTTTTACTTTTCGTCGTTTTAATCCATTTAAAAAAAGTTTCTTTTGTTTTTCTTTTTTTTTTCTATTCTTTATTTTAATAACTTGAAGCTTTCTATGTCTCTTTTAATTTTTTAAAAAAGTATTTTTTTCTCCACTTTTTTTGTAAAATGAGTGGTTAACATTTTATATTATATATTTACATTTTACATATAATATACGAATATCTGCAAATATGGATACTCCGCCTCGAATACGGATTATCCGTGTCAGACACACATACTATCCGTATCCGTATCTGTTTTTCCAAATATTTTAAAACACTATCCATATACGTTTTCCGGATAATTCGTAAAATTCGAACTCGAATACAGAACGGATTCGAATTTCAAATATCCGTTTACACCCCTACTTATTGTACTCCGTATTTTACCAAATATAACAAATAACAAATAATGGCTAGAGTCAAAACAATCCACTCCGTATTTGGGGGGGAAATATGGTTGAAATGGATTTGTTTTGGAAAAAGTTTAGTCAACTAAAAAAAAGTTATCCTTACGAACGAGTTGCAAATTTAACATCTTAACGATCAAATCAACCCACAACAAATTGAGTAATTTTAGAAACCCTTAAAAAATGATACCCAACTCGATGATATATCATACACATTGTTAATGTGTCAAGATTATTTGAGATCCATTAAAAACATCAATCAATGTAAGCCTGTAAACGAATCGAAATCGAACCGGATTAGGCAAATCTAAATCCATATTCGTTTATGTTAAACGGATTCGAATCTGATCTGAGTATCCGTCGAATTATCTGTTAGGGTTCCAAATCCATATTCGTTTATGTTAAACGGTTTCAGATCCAATCCAATTATCAAACAAATTATTTTTTATTTATTTTTAGAATAATTTCACTAAAAAATAAATAATGATGTCAAAACATATACTTTTGACCACTTGATTTACAACATTTTAATTTTTAACCCTTAGAAGCCGTGTGTGTCTTTTTCCTTTTATATGAGGAAGATTTTTTTTATATAATATTATAACTATTATAATATATATTTAAAATATTATCAGATACAATAAATATTAATTAAAAAATATTATATATAATTTATATATATTAAAAATATTAATCGGATCGGATTATTAACGGATCAGAACATATGAATCCAAATCCGCTCCATTTAATATTCGGGCAATCGAATTTTACGCATGCTCCAAATCCATTTAAATGGATCAAATTCGAATTCGGATAAAATCTAATTCATTGACAAGCCTAAATCAATGCACGTGTGTAACATCACCGGATTTGTTATTTTACTATCATTTTTAGGGTTTCTCTAGAATTATTGATATATTTTTTGAGTAAAACTAAATATTGCAAGATGATGGATTCAAGTCCACTGTATCCATTATACCAAGAGATTCAATTGTACTCTGGATATGGCTCAATAAAATTACATTTTGAGTTCTATTGGAACAAAAATTTTGACATAAATTGACTGAAATCACACGTGGCAGTGTGGTATTGGTCAGTTCCCTTATCTCACTAGTGTGAACCCCACAAATTAACCAATAAAAACCCTCCACCTAATTCAGTATCTCCACTTTCGATAAAAATTCGGTTCCAATAGCATTTTTGTTACATTTTAATATACTTGAATAAAGCCCCAAATGTTCACTATGCCCAGTAAGTTGAGGATAAAAAAACTAAAAGAAGTATTTCCGATATCATTTACAGAATATATACATGTACACTCAGTGCCATAATCATTAACATCGACCTATAGCAATTAGGAAACATTATATGGAAGAAGAAAGTAAAAAATGAATTACAGCCCTCTTATATAAATTTACTCCCTCCAAGATTGTTTCAAAACTAATGTAACAAACAATTGGAAGAATCGGGAATTTCTCAACCTTTGAATTTCTCCTCATCTAGAACACCCTGTGTACCACAAAAATTCAGTGCGTGCTATTGTTTAAGTAGAAAACAAAAGGATAAAAATTTGAGAATGACAGTAGTTAAGTCGCAACCTTAATGATCATGATAGCAGCACCCTTGTCCAGAACCTCGTTATACTCGTGACAAGCAAGATTCTGAATTATGCCAAAACATAGTGTGTTACAGTTGCAGAGTGAGGGACAAAATTAAGGATAATGCTACAAACACCAACTTCCAATACCAACTCAGTACCGATTGTGCTTTAAATGCATTGTACCATCATGGGACCTACACTTTTGCACAATCATTTAAAGCACATTCGGTATTTGGTTGTTACTAAGAGTATGTATGTATCATTATTCTAAAATTAAATCTTGATAAGACGAGGATTTCATACTGACTTGAACACAATTAGGGCACCCAGTATCTCCAGAGCAGTAGCATGACATAAGAAGTTCCAAAGCGGCAGTTAACAGTTCGGTGAAAATAGGTAGGACCTGAAAAGATGTATTCTCTTTGGTAGTGGGAAGTGAACATACATGTGCACATTTATACTCTCGAATCCATCATATTTTATTAGTACAAAATGAAACTTAACCTACGGGTGAAAATATTAAAAAACAGTTCATTTCTTTACTATGAGATATTGGACAGAGTGGAACCATGGAACCCAATTCTTTGGGGGCGGGTCAAAATCGTTTTATAGAATATATTTTCAATCAAGCAGTTAAAATTTCATGGGAAAAAGAATGAAATGCCAACCAAACACCACCTAAATGTACAGGCATTTGCAGATAAAACCTCTCAATCACAAGGAAAAAATTTATGTCACCTGTGCGGACATGCCAGATCCTCCAGGATGTGGATCGTATAGCAGAATTCTTTCAGGAACATAGCGGGTCTCATGAGGGTTTACACACTCTGAAGCTATGTCAGACGAATTGCAAATTATATATCTACATGCCAATGTACCAGTCAGAACCACAGCAATGTAAGATCACAATGCAGGATTATGAACAAACAGCTATGGATTTCCAAGTGTAACAACAAATTATTACGCTCAAGATATGACAAATCAATAAAGTTTTTTTTTTACTTCGCCCCCCGAGATAATACCATAATTAGACATAGCCCCCCGCTTTTCAAAAAATTAGACTTACCCCCCGCATGTACATCATTTTGCTTGTACCTTATGCATCAATAAATAAATAAATAAATAAATTTATGATGAAAAAGCATAGGCAATGCCTTCAACTTTATCAACATACTTCAGGGTCTTGCAGAAAGATACCTAACAGGCTACATAAATCAGTTTTCAGATATAGTTCGACTTACAGAGGCACAACATTAAGAAGAGCATGACCAGCAGCATGTAAGCCTCCGCGGAATGAATAGGTTTTTATCTCCACGGCTGTTTTTACTGATTGCGGCACTTGAATCCAAACTGCCTGTTTACATGTAAAAGGTAAAACTATAAAATAATAATAATATGGGCATAGGAGCATTACTCGAAACAATAATATCGAATGAGGACAACAAAAAAGAAGAAATCATATATATATATATATATACACACACAGACAGGCTCCTGTGCACCTCATATACATACAGACTCCTGTGCACACTAAGTTTGCACATCATTTTTTTAAAATAGTAAAAAAAACAATTGAGCTGATTTTTTTTGTGTAATATTTAAACATTTCAAGGAACCCATATAAAAAAATCAACTCAAAAAAACCTTTTTTGCTATTTTTAAAAGTCAAACTTTCACTGCTTTTAAGTACTTTAAAAGCTGCGAAAGTTTGAATGATTTTTTAAAAATGGCAAAAAAAAGTTTTTTTGACCTGAATTTTTTTATACGTGTCCGTTGAAATGTTTAAATATCACACAAAAAAATCAACTCAAAAATATTTTTTTAACATTTTAAAAAAATTGGTGTGCGCCAACACCTGTGCAAACTTAGTGTGCACAGGAGCCTCTCTCTCTCTCTCTCTCTATCTATCTATCTATCTATCTATCTATCTATATATATATATATATATATATCAACATTAGCATGCACCTGCGATTCATACGAATAATTTGGAAGTGAGAGTTCAACTGTATCAAAAACTTGGTTGCTTCCTCTCCATATACGACGGAACCCAAACCAAGTAGTAGTAACTTTGCAAATATGTGTTTGGGCAGTTGTTCTTGAAACTTGGACATCAGGAATCCTCGCTGGATAGGCCTACCACTCATTAAAATATTGAACTGATTAGTGTTAGTTACTACAGTATTATATAAATTTGATATGTTGAAATTACAGTAGTGATAGAGCAGTGTTAGCGAATGCACTTATGCATATGAAATTAAGTTTTTAAATGACACATGAAATGCACCTATAAGGTAACTGGCGACCGGCGACCTACACGACCTCAGTCATACACAAACATATGTATAAGATGATCAATGATAATCCACCTTTAAATCTATAACTATAACCACATTTGGATCAGCTGATTTTCACATTAGCAAAGGATTGGCAGCCCATGGCATCAATTATGACAACCCTTTATAACACCAAGTGAAAGAAAATTACACCCTTTTTTTTTTTTATAACCCTGAACCTCCACACGAACGAGCCCTTTGGACTCCCTCGTGCAAGCTAAACAGGGGGGACACTGCGCACGACCACCTCACACACGAACCCCGCTTAAATACTGGCATACCCATGGGGAATCGAACCCAAAGCCATACGGATAACCTGCACCGCCCAGAGCCCGCCCTTACCACAAGCTAGGTAACCGTTGGGGGGATCGAACTAGTGAACTTTGGCCAACCGAGCGAAACCCTTACCACTTACTAACTATTTTCATAAAATCTTGATCTATTGATATATACTACTTCCTACGTACCAAATTAAGAATCCTATTTTCTTCATTGGAATGTCCCGAATTAAGAGTCTACCTTCTTTTGAAGATTTTTTTACTTAACCACCTGCAAGAATGTCATATTTTGACATAAACCCCTCAAAGTTCAAAAATTAGACATAAACCCCTAATATGTGGCGGTGTCACTGCTCCTTCCAAAAACTCTTAATCTGTAATTTGACTTTACTCCCTCATTTTATCTGGAGAAAAATGCCCCTTCTTCCCCACTTCATCTTCTTCCCTAAATCCAACAAACTCCTAACCCTAATTTCAAAAATTCATTTTCTTTGTTTCTTCCTCCATTCAATTAAATAGACTGTGTGTGTGTGTGTGTGTGTGTGTGTGTGTGTGTGTGTGTGTGTGAGAGAGAGAGAGAGAGAGAGAGAATACATGTATAAAAAAATGTTATTATACTTCTTTCATCTTTAATCAGATTTACATGCCATGGTGATTTTGCGCCAGATTTTTATAACCTGAAGATCACAAAATTAAAAGAAAAATCTGGGAGGAGGCTACGGAGTTAAATAAGAGACGGAGAGGGAGTTGTACCATTGCATTTATCTTATCGACTATATCACCAAAACCCAAATCTGAAGCTCCATGACCGTAGCACCCCAGATGCAAAAAATTCGAACCCCAAACCTGTTTTCTAAAGCTTTGATTTACAACCCCTATTTAAAAAATCCAAAGATAGAACCCTGGAATGGTGTAGACAGCTAAATCAAACGTTGTGATGGTGGTGGCACTGCAAGAGAGTGGGTTAAATGGAGGGACGAAGAGTTTCGCGGTTGCTTGTGTGTTGTCACCGGCATGTTAGAGAGAGAGTAACATAGAAGAAGAGTGAAAGTAGAAGGTGTTAGATAGAGATGAAGAACCAATTGTGTTTGTCAAGCTTGCATCTCTCCCTTTCTCCTTTCGTTTTGATCAAACGGGGGAAGAAACAAAGAAAACGGGTTTTTGAAATTAGGGTTCGAAGTTGTTGGATTTGGGAAGAAGATGAAGTGGAAGAAAAAGGACATTTTTGTCCCAATAAAATGAGGAGGTAAAGTCAAATTACAGATTAGGAGTGTTTTTAAACGAAGCAGGGACGCCGTCAAATTTGGGGGAATTATGTATAATTTTTTAACTTCCAGGGTATTATGTCAAAATATGACATTATTGCAGGGAGTTAAGCCAAAAACGCCGCTTTCTTTTTTGGACGTAATCAACGAACCAAATTCCACAATAGGAACAAGTCTTTGATCTTGGCTATTGATTGAGTGTATCCTTAAAAACTGTTGTTTTCAAATAGGAATTACTAATTTCAGATGGAGGGAGTAACCTATTGTAAGAGGGTAGTTTAGATAAGATGGAGGCGTAACCCCTTTTGAGTACGGTAATGATAAGTTAATTAGCTAAAATCTTGGATTAGTGATAGAACACGCAAACACAAACTCAATGAAGATAAAACTTAGTTTAAACTCACAAATCTCTCGTGTATAACTCAGAAGATAGTAATGAACTTGGAAGTAACTTAGCTAGAGGGAGAGAGAAGTAAGCACCCTAGATACGCCTTGGCAGGCAGCGAAACACACCAACCACCCTCAAGAAATCTCTATCAAATATTAAAAGCTTCCTAATAAATGACAATGGTGGATGAGCCAACTCTCTGGTTTGTGATAACTCTCTAGTAATAACTTCTGAACTCTCAAAAAGAGCATCCTCTCCTCAGGGGTGGTTGGGGTCCTTAAATAGCCCCCCACACCATCCCCGAGGCAACCCAATCATTAAAGACTATGAAAGACATCCCTCATACTTTATGTCGCAACATTAAATGCCTGATGCACTAGTTGTCTCCACGTCATAAACATTAAATGCCAAGACATGCCTTTTGCCTAACCACTGTGTGTCAGGCGGATGTTGTCGCAGACATAGTTGTCAAAATCGTCCGATTCGCGATTCAAATCGGACGATTCGATTCGATTCACTACCAAAACGATTCGAATCAACCTTAGAATCGCAAATGTCTAAAGAATCGGACTGAATCGGCGATTCACGATTCGAATCTTCCGATTCGGGTCCGATTCGGTCCGATTCCCGATTCAGTCCGATTCACTTTTTTTTTTGGCGCGATTTTTTTACATTAAATTAATATATAGGCTCTTTATGATATATATTTGTTTTATGTAGGGTGTTTTAAATTAATATGTAGGCTGTTTTATGATATATTTTTGTTTTTTACATTTTTAAGCTTAAAATGAATGAGAACATGTGCTATGGTTAATTTTTGTGATATATTTTGGTATATTATCATGTGCTACGATTAGTTTTTTGTCATATCACGCTTAATTACCAATTCTATAGTGTTAAATTCCATTTACGTATGTTTTACTACATTTTTATCATTTGGTTCCGATTCGATCGATACGATTCACGATTCAATTCACGATTCGCGATTCGGGGGGTAAACGATTCACGATACGATTCGCGATTTGACAACTATGGTCGCAGAGATGGCTCACCAACTGCCTGACAACCCCAAATACCACGGTGGTTTACTCAAGTGCAGGTCTGAAATTGTTTAGCTGGCTAGTGACATCACCTACAGTAGATGTGACATTAAGTAGAGGGTTGATTGGTTCACAGCTCAACCCCCGATGGAACTCCAAGTTGCTCCGCCCGAGGTTCCACGGTCAGGGTTCTTCGGTGTTTTACCAGGTGTATCGAAGATGGTTGGGACGAGCCTCAACGGTGCCTCACTTCTCAATCCTCCAAATCAAGTCCCTCTAAAGTTCCCACGGTGAGGTCATTCGATAGAGCATGAAAGCTCTCTCAAGCCCTGCCAAGCCTGGTCTCTCGCGAGTACCGTTTGACCTCACACTAAAACTCTTTATTATTCTCGTTACATAATTACAACCGTTATAGCTTACAAATAAAAGATACAATATGACTAATACAACAAGCTAAAATACAAGTTGTCACGCTGAGCTGCATCGCTTGAGCTACCACTCAGCTGCCACGCTGCCTTAATCCCCAAAACACTGTTGCTAATGTGGAACTACTTCTAATCTCAAAATTACCTTCAAGCCCCCTCTACATTTGCCCCTTCGTGGAGAGGTTTGTTAGAGCAAGAAATGTCTGCACGAAACTTCTCAAACCGATGAACCTTCTCTGCGTGAAAAAATTTTGGCCTCCTTTCCTTCGTCAAAACCACAGCGTTATAATTTCTAGGAAAAAAGTAAAATTCTCCCCGATGTACCTGAGCCGAAGCACTACGACTTGTTGGGGCTTTGACGAAGGGACATCGCCACTTTTCCCTTATACTGCGCTTCAACCATTCTAGCTTTATATTATTTGAAATTCTCCCGAAGAGCCTGCTTACCTTCTCGAATACTCGTAAGTGAAATTCTCCCTTGTAATGTTCACTATGTTCAAAAAGGCAAAAATCCTCCCCGATGCAGCCGAGTCACCATTTAAACAACGTTTGGTCTTGTGGCAAGGGGACATCGTAGCTTTTTTAAACCGTTGGGACATCTTTTCCGTTGGGAATTATTGGATATGTCTGACAAAAATTTTGGCACCAAAACTCAAACTTGCTTAGGAAGGCAACCATTTTTATTCCTAGGCGTCACTTCGTAAATGACGTAGCGTTGTCTCTTCAGCTGTCAAAACACTTCCCGAAGTACCACGTGTTCATTTGAAATGATTATAGGCAACCGTGCACGTGCGATGGTGGGAAACTCAAAAAATCAGGTTTAAAAGGGTTCAAACGTCTCTTTTTTCAAACCCTTCTCTTTCCTTCTTCTTCAAGCTCCCGTATTCCTTAGAGAGAGAAACTTTGTGCGAATCCATTGTTGCCCAATTCTTTACTCAGTCTCTTCCCTTTCTCATCTGTTTTTGCGCCATCACCTGCGGTTGTGCTCCTCCCTCCTTGTTCTTAGCCCTTCTTACTTGGTTATACCATTCATCACCACTGTATTATGGCTTCTCCAAGTACTTCTAAGGTTGCCACCACCACCCCTCAGCCAAGCTCCCCCTCTGCCACTGCTGGCGCTGCCCTGAGTGCTGCTTGTCAATAGCAACTACGCTTCTATCGTCCGGCGCCTATCTTTAACGAAGATGATAAATTCTCTGATGCATGCAATACTTGCCATTTCTCATCCAAGTTCGACCCCTTACTGTTGGGTGATGAGGAAATGGATTCATCAAAGTGGGGCTATCTTCCACCCGAGGGGACTCTGCGTTTTCGTCTAGACCGTGGTGACTTCCCCTATTCTCAGATTGACTTCGAAGCACCCGGGGGGTCGCCAGCCCATTTCAGTGCCTGGCATACACATGCAGAGTTCCCACGTTGCTGCTCTTGCAAAGGTTGGGCTGCATCGAGCCTACTGGTTTGGGGAGTTCACCCTCTCTAAGCACAACGCGGCGCTACAAGTGCTAGTTTCCCGATGGAACGTCACAACGCACACCTTCTTTGCTGCGTGGGGGGAGTTCACCGTTACACTGGAGGACATTTGTGAACTCCTGGGGTTTGAGCCAATGGGTGAGTTCACATATCACGATGAGGCCATGGATACCGAAGAAGCTGCCGATCAAGCTGAGCTGGACCGAATCTGCCGCAGTTGCACTGGTTCCTCGAACAAAGCCACATTTACTCCCCTCTCATTAGTTATTTTTTCGAAGCTCCGACCCCGAAGGATGTCAATGCTGCAACGGGCCGAGGTAGAGGTACATCCCTCGAACTACCGGCCTACACACTTGTGTTGCTTTCACGCTTCTTCCTGACGGGAAACCCAACGATCAGCCCAGGAGGGATCTTATAAACATTTCAATTCGTTTGACCAAAGGTTTCAACCTTCCTCTGGCCGCCATCGCCTTGGGGTCCCTCTACTCCTGGTTGGATCGAACCCATATCGACATGGCACGGTCATTGGGCCGTTATAACTTGGCCAATTTTGCCAACACCATCATTTTGACGGGCTTTCTTTACACCCGTTTTCCTGCCATCGCCGCCAAGTCCATTCCTCTGCATGTGGGCGGTAGCAAGCCCCCCCGCCTCCTATGTTTTCACAAAAAGTAAAGTCGAAAGGAGATAATAGAAGTTTTTGATGTTTTAGACTCCTTTGTGATGAGGCCGTACAGTGAGTCTACATTTGCCCACAATTGGGATTTCTTTCCTTCTGCAGCCACAACGATCAAGTTCATCCCAGTTGTGGAAGATCCCTCGCAAGCCGTGGTGCTTCTATTTACCCCCGGGTTTCTTCCTTCCTATACTGAATGGGGGTACACCTCAGAGCCCTACAACCCTGACAGATGTAGCAGGCAATTCGGGTTCGATCAGGGGGCCCCTCGACCTGTGTTTCAACACAACCACCCAAGGGCCACCTTTATTGAAGCCTGCACCCTCTATACTGCAGCCGCGGTGCTTGGTGTGACGTCCACCATCAACAGTCGTGTCACCCTTCCTAGTGCCACTAGGAAAGGAGACGTGTCCACCTCTTTTGCCACCAAGTTCCATTTGAGGCAGTTGGAAATGATCCGTGAGTACATTCAGTGCCCCCCTCAATATCCCCCAGTCCTTTCTTTCTCTTCTTATGAACTGGGTCTTAAGGGAAACTCCGTGCTTAGGGTTGAGTTTCCCTTGAGTAAAACCATTAAAGAATCTCCCCGGGAGCTACCCCCTCATTGCCCAATGATCTAAACTGTCGCCACGAAACCCAAGGCCGCTGCAGCTCCCAAACCAATTGCCCTTCGACCGAAGCTGCAACGGGAGAAGGGCCTTCTGAGCCACCTGCTAAGAAGGCGAAGTCTAAGTCATCGAAGTCCAAGCCCCAAGTTCAAGCACAAGCTCCTTTGGAGGCGTTTCCTATTGCCTCCGTTCCCCTTCCTATGTCTCCAGAGGTAGCTGAGGAGGTAAGTTCAAGCTGAAGTCGCGAGTTTCAACGGCGCGCTGTCGTCGTTCCTCCTTCGGCTGCTTTTCCCACCATCGTGGTTGATCCGACGGAGCCAACGGCGAAGAGGAGGAAAAGGTCGAGTGTACCTGAAGGTGGTGATGCAACGAGCTCAAGGAAGAAAATGCTGGGTACCAAGTCCCAGAAGAAACGGATAGCCGAGGTACCTCCATCCCCAGCTCCTTCTACTGTTGCCTCCTCGCCACCTTCACCAGTGGTTATATCTTCTCGTTCTCCCGCTGGATCTGAGGTATGTGTGCATTCTTTATTTCTTATTCCCCTTTTAAGGTGTGTTGCATTTGCTCATTTCTTAATAAGAAAATGTTTTGGTGCAGGGAGTTGAAGAAGGGCCTAGTCCCCCAAGCCCCCCCCCCCCCCCCCCCGTAAGCCGTTTCGTGGGGGGTCGTTGCGGTATCTCTCCAGCAGACACTACTCCTCCCCGTTCCCCCCTGATAAGCCTTACTTACTCTCGTCGTTCATCCTCCCAACGGGCGAGAGATGCTGCTGTGGGGGCTACTACCGTTGCATCTACTGAGGCAATGAGCCCACCCCCAACTTCTTCTGAATTAGAACCTCAGCCCGAGGCTTGCAGAAGGTTCCCCCGAGGTAACATATTATCTATTACCTGTTAGGTCTGGCAACATTTCTCTACTCCACCTCTTTTCTTTCTGTGTAATATGCTGAACCTTGATATGTTGGGGTGCCCCAGGTTGAGATGGCATCTCTGGTAGCCAGCATCCTTCTCCCCCGGTACTAACGAGAACTCTGACTGCAATTCCCCTCTTTAGTGCCATAACGGGGGTAAGTAACGTTTTTAAGTATTTCTCTCTGTTTGAGTACTAATTTGTCATTTCTAACACTTAGCTTTGTTGCTGCAGCTTTCTCCAAGTCTCTCTCCACCCTTTGCTCTCAGTGGCCTTTTCCCTTCCAAGGCTCAGGTTGATGCTGCTGCTCCTCATGTTAGTTCTTCTGTGCCCACGGGCATTGGGGCATCTCTTGAAGGTCCAACGTCTTCCATTGATGATACGCCCGTGTTGGCCTTAGTACCTTATATTGGCGAGGGAGGTTTGCCTACCATTGAGGCTTCTTCAGCCAAGGGCCCCGTTGAGGCTACTGAGGCAATGAGCCCGCTCCCAACGGTTTCTACCATTGTGGCCGCCGTGGTGACCTCCGTTCTTGCTTCTACTACTGCTGAGGTACTTCGCAAATTTCTCTCTGCATTTCTCAGTTTCTCGAACTTCTCCTGTGTTTGTGGCTTAACAATGAAAACACTTGTTAAGGATTTTTTTTCCATAAACTCCACCTATATCGGATACTTAACGAAAACGCTTGTTAAGATTTTCCCAAAAAAACTCCACCTATATTGGTGACTTAACAACGAAAACACTTGTTAAGACTTTCCAAAAACTCCACCTATATCGGTGACTTAACAACGAAAACACTTGTTAAGATTTTTTCATAAACTCCACCTATATCGGTGACTTAACAACAAAAACGCTTATTAAGATTTTTCATAAACTCCACCTATATCGGTGACATAACAACGAAAACACTTGTTAAGATTTTTCATAAACTCCACCTATATCGATGACTTAACAATGAAAACACTTGTTAAGGTTTTTTCATCAACTCCTTATTTCCTCTAACTGTTTCAGGTTGCTCGCGAGGATTCTCCACCAGTTCCTTCGCCCATTGCCTCTCCCCATCGGGAACCTGTCGCTTCAGAAGAATTTAGCCATAATGATCAAGGTTCCACGATCGGTGCTGTTACGGAGAGTGAATCTGGTTGTGAGCTTCCTCTGCCCAACCTAGCTCCCCGTGCCTTCTGCCTGATGGTGCTTCATCGTTCTCCTCAGATGCCTGCCAACCATCGTCTGGTCGTTGAACAGCTCATAAATCATCATCCCGAGATGTTCACGGTGGACTGCCTATATTCAAATATCTCCGTTATGAGTTACAGGCTTCAGGGCATGGCTACCGTCGTTGCTGAAATTGTCAACACTCCGACCTCAAACGTTATCGGGCCCCTCCTTAACCAATTTCTGGGTAATCTAAGGGGGTTGGGTCGCGACGGCTTCCATTTTGGCTGGCTTATCACACATTTGAAGATCTTGAAGAGCCAACGACTGGACAGCCAGAGGGAACTCTTGCGGAAACATCAGGAGGACCAGCGGGCTGAGGAAGCTAAATTGGCCGAGCTAGCACCTCTTCTTGGAGCCATTGACAAGGAAGTGGAGGACATCGAAGAAGCTCTGCGTCTGGCGAAGCTGAAACGAGAGAAACTCCTGATCGAGTGCACACAGGCGCAAACAAGGTTGGAGGTCTCTATCAACGCTCAACGGTCTTGCCAAGCAGCTTCTTCGGGCCTCCCTGAAGATTTTTTCTCTTCTCCAGATCTGTGGTTCCTCTTAGGCCAATGAACTTGTATATATGTTTTTTTTCTTTTCTTCTCATGTAATTCTTGGGCAATAGCTCCCAACTTTGTAATGCCCCAAAGTTTATGAATGGAAATAGATATTTATTTTCTTATGCCATTTCTTTGTGTTACAACTGTTTACATAGATTGTGAAGAGTGAAGTTCTGTAATTCTTTCATCTCTGCTTGAGTTATAATAAAAAGAACTTGCATACTTATCATAAAAAGAACTTGTGTATTCATAAGAACAGCCAAATACATCAGTGGTCAAGCATAACTGCGTACACATGATAGACTTTCAACCAGTTATTGTTAATCTTGAATGGTTTGTCTTCTTCCATTTTTGAAATTAAGAAATAACCTGAGTCATGAGCCTCTTTTACAATGAAAGGTCCCTCCCAATTCGCTGCAAACTTGGGTAGAGGAAGCCCCCTGATGTATTTCACTGCTGCCTTCAATACGAGATCTCCCTCCACGAACTTCCTTGGTCTCACTAAGTTATCATATGCCCTGGAGAGTTGTTTCGTATACAATTGAAAGTGTTGCATCGCATTATCTCTGTGTTCATCCAACGCTTCCAACTGCACGTGTCTATTCTGAGGGAGCATGCTACTTCGTAAAGCATATCGAGCATAGGGAACTTCTAACTCCACTGGGAGAATCGCCTCGGCCCCATAGACAAGAGAGAACGGTGTATACCCTGTGGGCTTCCTCTTAGTTGTAAGAGTCGCCAAATGTAAGAGGGTAGTTTAGATAAGATAGAGGGGTAACCCCTTTTGAGTACGGTAATGATAAGTTAATTAGCTAAAACCTTGGATTAGTGATAGAACACGCAAACACAAACTCAATGAAGATAAAACTTAGTTTAAACTCACAAATCTCTCGTGTATAACTCAGAAGATAGTAAGAGGCAGCGAAACACACCAATCACCCTCAAGAAATCTCTATCAAGTATTAAGAGCTTCCTAATAAATGACAATAGTGGATGAGCCAACTCTCTGGTTTGTGATAACTCTCTAGTAATAACTTCTGAACTCTCAAAAAGATCATCCTCTCCTCAGGGGTAAGGCTGGCAATTTTTGACACGATAACCCGTTTATGATAATAACCCGAACTTGACCCGAATATGACACGATTAGCTTGTATAGATTTAAGATTACCTAAAACTTACAATAAAATCAAAATCATCACGACCCGAAAATGACACAACTAACTCGAATTGCCACCCAACTTGGGGTTCTTAAATAGCCCCTCACACCATCCCCGAGACAACTCAGTCATTAAAGACTATGAAAGACATCCCTCATACTTTATGTCGCAACATTAAATGCCTGATGCACTAGTTGTCTCCACGTCATAAGCATTAAATGCCAAGACATGCCTTTTGCCTAACCACGGCTCACCAACTGCGTGACAGCCCCAAATACCACGGTGGTTTACTCAAGTGCAGGTCTGACATTGTTTAGCTGGCTAGTGACATCACCTACAGTAGATGTGACATTAAGTAGAGGGTTGTTTGGTTCACAGCTCAACGCCCGATGGAACTCCAAGCTGCTCCGCCCGAGGTTCCACGGTCAAGGTTCTTCGGTGTTTTACCAGTTGTATCTAAGATGGTTGGGACGAGCCCCAACGGTGCCTCACTTCTCAATCCTCCAAACCAAATCCCTCTAAAGTTCCCGCGGTGAGGTCATTCGATAGAGCATGAAAGCTCTCCCAGGGCCTGCCAAGCCTGGTCTCTCGCGAGTACCGTTTGACCTCGCACTAAAACTCTTTATTATTCTCGTTACATAATTACAACCGTTATAGCTTACAATCAAAGATACAATATGACTAATACAACAAGCTAAAAAACAAGTTGTCACGCTGAGCTGCATCGCTTGAGCTACCACACTCAGCTGCCACGCTGCCTTAATCCCCAAAACACTGTTGCTAATGTGGAACTATTTCTAATCTCAAAATTACCTTCAAGCCCCCTCTACATTTGCCCCTTCGTGGAGAGGTTTGTTAGAGCAAGAAATGTCTGCACGAAACTTCTCAAACCGATGAACCTTCTCTGCGTGAAAAAATTCTGGCCTCCTTTCCTTCGTTAGAACCACAGCATTATAATTTTCAGGAAAAAAGTAAAATTATCCACGATGTACCTGAGCTGAAGCACTACGACTTGTTGGGTCTTTGACGAAGGGACATCGCCACTTTTCCCTTATACTGCGCTTCAACCATTCTAGCTTTATATTATTTGAAATTCTCCCGAAGGGCCTGCTAACCTTCTCGAATACTTGTTTTGCTTCTTGGTAAGTGAAATTCTCCCTTGTAATACTTCACTATGTTCGAAAAAGCAGAAATTCTCCCCGATGCAGCCGAGTCACCATTTAAACAACGTTTGGTCTTGTGGCGAGGGGACATCGTAGATTTTTTGAACCGTTGGGACATCTTTTCCGTTGGGAGTTATTGGATATGTCTGACAAAAATTCTGGCACCAAAACTCAAACTTGCTTAGGAAGGTAACCATTTTTATTCTCAGGCGTCACTTCGTAAATGACGTAGCGCTGTCTCTTTAGCTGTCAAAACACTTCCCGAAGTGCCACGTGTTCATTTGAAATGATTATAGGCGACCGTGCACGTGCGATGGTGGAAAACTCAAAAAATCATGTTTAAAAGGGTTCAAACGTCTCTTTTTTCAAACCCTTCTCTTTCCTTCTTCTTCAAGCTCCCGTATTCCTTAGAGAGAGAAACTGTGCGAATCCATTGTTGCCCAATTCTTTACTCAGTCTCTTCCCTTTCTCATCTGTTTTTGCGCCACCACCTGCGGTTGTGCTCCTCCCTCCTTGTTCTTAGCCCTTCTTACTTGGTTATACCATTCATCGCCACTGTATTATGGCTTCTCCAAGTACTTCTAAATGTAAGAGGGTAGTTTAGATAAGATGGAGGCGTAACCCCTTTTGAGTACAGTAATGATAAGTTAATTAGCTAAAACCTTGGATTAGTGATAGAACACGTAAACACAAACTCAATGAAGATAAAACTTAGTTTAAACTCACAAATCTCTCGTGTATAACTCAGAAGATAGTAATGAACTCAGAAGTAACTTAGCTAGTGGGAGAGAGAAGTAAGCACCCTAGATACGCCTTGGCAGGTAGCGAAACACACCAACCACCCTCAAGAAATCTCTATCAAGTATTAAAAGCTTCCTAATAAATGGCAAAGGTGGATGAGCCAACTCTCTGGTTTGTGATAACTCTCTAGTAATAACTTCTGAACTCTCAAAAAGATCATCCTCTCCTCAGGGGTGGTTGGGGTCCTTAAATAGCCCCCCACACCATCACCGAGGCAACTCAGTCATTAAAGACTATGAAAGACATCCCTCATACTTTATGTCGCAACATTAAATGCCTGATGCACTAGTTGTCTCCACGTCATAAACATTAAATGCCAAGACATGCCTTTTGCCTAACCACTTTGTGTCAGGGGGCTGTTGTCGCAGAGGTGGCTCACCAACTACCTGACATCCCCAAATACCACGGTTATTTACTCAAGTGCAGGTCTGACATTGTTTAGCTAGCTAGTGCCATCACCTACAATAGATGTGACATTAAGTACAGGGTTGTTTGGTTCACAGCTCAACGCCCGATTGAACTCCAAGCTGCTCCGCCCGAGGTTCCACGGTCAGGGTTCTTCGGTATTTTACCAGATGTATCTAAGATGATTGGGACGAGCCCCAACGGTGTCTCACTTCTCAATCCTCCAAACCAAGTCCCTCTAAAGTTCCCGCGGTGAGGTCATTCGCTATAGCATGAAAGCTCTCCCAGGCCCTGCCAAGCCTGGTCTCTCGCGAGTACCGTTTGACCTCACACTAAAACTCTTTATTATTCTCGTTACATAATTACAACCGTTATAGCTTACAGTCAAAGATACAATATGACTAATACAACAAGCTAAAATACAAGTTGTCACGCTGAGTTGCCACGCTGAGCTGCCACGGTGCCTTAATCCTCAAAACACTGTTGCTAATGTGGAACTACTTCTAATCTCAAAATTACCTTCAAGCCCCCTCTACACCTATCTATCAATTTATTTGTGAAGGTGTGCTTGAATGGCTTCAAACCTTCATCAAGTAACGTATTCTTTTTTTACACTCCCGCCGTCCCAAATTAAGTGTCCACTATTCCTTTTTGGATTGTCCAAAATTAATAGTCCACTTCCCGGTTTTGGGTATAATCAACAAACCAAATTCCACGATAGTGAACAAGTGTTGATCTTGCATCGACTGAGTGTATCCTTAATCTATACAAAAAGAATAAGGACTCTTAATTTCGGACGGATGGCGTATCACTTATAAGGAAACTAAAAGGGCATTCAAGGTATTAGTGCACTATGAATACTCTCTTTTTTATCATTATTATGATACTTTAAAACATTATAAATTTACCAAAATGTAATTAAAAGTCTTGTGCCTAAAACATAAACAAGTTAACAGACCAGGTCACTTGTCACACACGTCTTATAAAACACTAGTTACCGCATTCAATATGCTGAATATAAGCAATTTGTGACAGCATTCAAACTATTTCTATTAGCCTCACCGGTAGGGCGATATATTCCTCCTTCATTCAGGTAATAAATTGTCAATGAACAAGGAGGCAAAAACTAAAAGTAGGTTTTTCATTGTGACCGACAAATGCTCTATGAAGCACCGACACGAGTCCGACATGCAACACGCTCCGACACTCTGGGACACGTTGTCGACACGCTTGGACACGTTAAAGGACACTTTTTTTAATTTTTTTTTTATTTTTATTTTTAAATTTTTTTTTCTTATGTGATGGTGATTCTGCCTTATTTATGATTTTTAATGTTAAAGTGTTTTTGAATTTTGTTTTGTATGGTCCATTTTCATAATTTCATGTTAAGAATGCTATAATAATGTATTTTATGAAAAAATCTGTTTTATTTCATTAATATATATCAAGGTTCTAAAAAATGCGGGGCGTGATCGAGGTGTGGAGGCCAAGCCTTAAGCCTTAGAAGCCTAGGCGGACCTTAGGCGTAAAAAAACGTGAAAAGGCGTTTAGGCCTTCTTAATATATTTTAATATTTTTTAACCATAACAAGGCTATTAAAATACTAAAATTGTATATATTATAAAAATATGTCTGAATATTTGCAAATTAAAATACTATTTGATTATTTTGGATGAGACAATGGTTCGATTTGTAAAAAAAATCTTTAAAAGGCGATATAGTTTCACTGAAACATTGTTGGTTTTAGAAAAAAAGTGCGCCTTAAGGGTTTTACCAAGAATAAGGCGTAAAATCTTAAGGCGAGGCGTTTCTCCCAAGCCTCAAGCCTAGGCGGAGCCTAGACGGGTTTTTTAGAACAGTGATATATATATTTAAATATATATTATATATTTTAACATATATTTTATATTATGCGTATCCTAGTTTTTGGAAAAATCACGTGTCACGTGTCGTGTCGAAACACGTATTATGTGTCGAGTCTGTGCTTCATAGCAAATGCTGGACATCGAATTCAGAAGACTTTTCAGCAATACCCCACAACCACATAAGTGGTACACCAATATTGGCAAAGTAAGAATTAATCAACTCCTGAAAGTAGTAAAGGTGCGGATACCAGGAGGGGGGGGGGGGGGGGGGGGGGAAGAAGAGCAACTAATTAAGAGCCACATACAATATTACCACCAATGACGTGAATATCCGTGAAATCACGAGTTTTTGTATAGTACTTCAAGTCAGCTTTTTGGCAGGAAGCAATTTTAGTTGCCAAATCTAAGTCCTTCACGAGATAGGTTTTCCCCTGATGCATATAAACTGCACCTTCATAGACCTGAAATGTCAATTAATTATTAAATCTCCAGAATGACAGCATGAACCCATGAGATGGTTTACTTTTACAACATAATGATAACTACGTATTGATAGAAAGAAGGTAAGGTTAAAAACATACAAGGACAACAAAGCACTGAAGATAGAATGGCAATTTGGAGAGGGTGGGGTGGATGTGGAAGTAGGTCAGTGAAAATCAATCCAGCAAAAGATTTAATACAGATAGAGGAAAAAGCTTTACTGTTCGCAAATCAAGTGACGTATGATATAATAACATACACACTTGGGAACTTTTTACCTGAAAGAAAGCCTTGCTTTCCTCAATTTCTTCAAGGACTTCGTTCTTTTGCTTGTCAATTACTTTGTATCTCTCAGACTCTATTGCGCGAATACTAATAGCATGCGAGGGCACTTTCTATTAAAAATAAAAATAATAATATATAAATAAATAAAACATCACATACAAATATAGGGAAACGTTAATTTAAAGATGTAAAATAATTCAAGACATGATTAAACACCAAAGTACGAAACTATACCTCATGTCCAATGTAGCTCCAAATTCTAGCAGAAGAATCACGTGACGGATCAGTACTCAGGTATCCTTTACTTTCAAGTGTCATTACAGCTTCCACTACGTTAGGACCAAAATACTTCTCATCGTGAAGTGAACTTAACGGGTGTTCGAAGGCAGCACAAACCAGGTGTTGTTTAAGGACCTACAGAGAAAACAAACTCGACAAATGAGGAAGAAACCACAATCTAATTACAGAATAAAAATCAATCCAAACCCGAAGCAAGAAGGGAAAAAGGAGAAATAGAACTGTAAATGGTAATTTTGAATCAATGAAACCTGTTGGTTTTTAGCATCGATATGACAACACTCAATCGGGCTCCTGAAGAGTTTATGGGGAGATTTCATGAAATACTGATCAAGAGGCCCTTCAAATGCAACATATAGAGCAAGTGATGGTTTTTCCCTTCTCCCTGACCTTCCAGCCTGTTGCCATAGGCTAAATGTCGAGATAAACATGCCTCAATGAGAATAAAGCACGGAATAAGTAATATGATGGACCGAAACAGAAAAACTGATTGTCATATACCTAGCTACACTTCCAGGAAATCCAAGGTGCAGGGTTACATCGATATGTCCAACATCAATGCCCAACTCAAGAGCATTTGTAGCAGCAACACCAGAAATATTCCCGCCAAAAAAGTCACTCTCAATTCTTCTCCTGTCCTGCTCTATTAATTAGTCAATGTCAAGAAAAGATTTTGACAATTAAAATGAACTGTATTTGTTCATATTAACACTAAGAATTGTAAAAATTTGGAGAAATCATTTATTTTTATTCAACAAAGGGGTATGAAATATTACAAACAGACTTGAAACATCAGTAGAAACAACCAAACACGATGAGTAATGACACAGACACAATGATACTTTATGTATAGATAAGCTGCATTATTGTTTGTTTTCATATACGACACAATAAGGGCATGCCGACACGACAAAAATCAAAAAATTTGAACATGAAGCGGAAACGCCACATGAAATACATAAATAATTTTTTATAATTTTATATAAACAGATCCATCTATTTTGCACTTAAAATGGTCAAACTAATTTATCTAGACTAACATGGCCAAATTTTTCATAAAAATATTTAAACCATAAGTCAAGTGCAATAAATATCGAAGGTAGAACATTTGGTTATAGAGGTCACTGGTTTTCTTTTATTGTTTTTAAAGAATAGAGTTCATGACTAAAATGGAAAACTAGTTAATAAAGGTGCTCGTTTCCTATCTCCACCCCACCCCAACCCCCAGAAAAAATAGTCTAAGAGCTTCGACATCTTTCTGAGGATCACAAGGCTTAATCAGTTTGTCGAAAGTTCTTATGCTCCGCATACGACAGTGCAGTAGTACACAACCACCAGTGTTCTAAAATCCAGCCTAGGAGCTTTGCGGTGTTCTAATACCTCGCCTAGGCCCAAATATATATATAAATATATATAGGGGGAGCTTGAACATAGTCTCGAGATTATAATCCCCCCGGCTAATACAACAGACTCAAGGAATTAAGGCAGCGATGCAGCTCAGCGAGGCAGCTCAGGCGATGCAGCTCAACGAGGCAGCTTAAGTGAGGTAGTTCAGCGTGGCAGCCCAGGGAGATCTTCCAGCAAAGAAACTGGCCGGGAGAACTCATCCTTTTGTCCCATTGTTTTACTTAGTCTTATTGTATCATTTGTTTACATTGACTATGAGCTGTAACGATTATAATGTCATTTGGTGTGAGGTCAAACGGTACTCACGAGAGCTTTCATGCTCTATCAAATGACCTCACCGTGGGAACTTCAGAGGGACTTGGTTTGGAGGATTGAGAAGTGAGGCACCGTTGGGGCTTGTCCTGACCATCTTAGATACACCTAGTAAAACACCGAAGGGCCTGTGATCGTGGAACCTTGGGCAGAGCAGCCTTGAGTTCCATTGTGCGATGAGTTGTGAACCAAACAACATTCCATCTAATGTCACATCTACTTTATGTGATGTCACTAGCCAGCTAATCAATGTCAAATCTGCATTTGAGTAAACCACCGTGGTATTTGGGGCTGTCAGACAGTTGGTGAGCCAACTCTGTGCTAACAGCCCCCTGACGCACAGTGGTTAGGCAAAAGGCATGTCTTGGCATTTAATGTTTATGATGTGGAGTTGACCAGTCCATCAGGCATTTAATGATTGTGACATAAAGTATGAGGGATGTCTTTCACAGCTATGGAAGACTGAGGCACCTCGAGAGTGGTGTGGGGGGCTATTTATGGGCCTCAACCACTTCTGAGGAGAGCATGTTCTTTCAGAGTTCTTGTTAGAGAGTTATTAGAGAAAAAAGAGATATCAGGGTGAAGTTATTGCAAAAAACCAGATATTTTATTCACCCACCATTGTCATTTATTACGAAGTTTTAATATCTGACTAGAGATCTTTGAGGGTTGGTGCGTTTGGCTGCCTGCCAAGGTGTATCTAGGGTGCTTACCTCTCTCCCTCTAAATGAGTTACTTCTGAGTTCATTATTATCTTCGAAGTCATACACGGGAGATTTGTGAGTTCAAACTGAGTTTAGCTCCACTGGGTTGTGATTGTGTCTTATAACTAATTAGGAGTGTTCTTGGTTAACTTGTCATTACTGTACTCAAAAGGGGTCACGCCTCCATCTAATCTAAACTACCCTCTTACATTTGGTGACTCTGTTGGGGAGGTATTCTTCTGGCAAAAGAGTATAGCGCAGGATAATGTTAATCATAAACTCAACTTTGATGATATCCAATGCAATGAGGAACAAGCGACGAGAGAGCTAGAAGCTCCCAGAAATAGGGTTCCTCCTCAAGTTGAGGTTCCCTAAGATCAAACGATGACCGGAGCCCCAACAGTCACCCAAGCCTCTACTAGTATTGTCCTAGGACCAGCGCAAATGGCCCTACTCATGGGCAAGTATTTTGAGTTTCTGCAGACACCTGAGGCTGCCACGGTCCTAGGAGGGGAAACACATCCCAACGCTTTTGTGACACCTGGGGTGGTCCTAGTGGCTCTAATGAACCCTACTTCGGCTGTTACCACGGGTACTGGACCCATAGGCACAACACCCACTCCTGCCTCAACGACGGGCGTAAAAGGCGTTCCACCTGCGGTGGCCACTCCAAGCGCAACCAGCGTCCCATCAGTGGTCCCTCTAGCCACTCCCTCCACGGTTGAGAAGACGTCGGCGTCTACGTTAGAAGAAATGAGGAAATAAGTGCAAAAAGACATGCTGAAGATGATAGCAACTTCCTCGCAGTCGGCCAGCGAGGTAGCTTCAGTATATGATGGCTTTCGCACGCCCTATCCCTAAGAGTACAACGATGAGCCTTACCCGAAGAACTGCATTCCTCCCATCTTTGATAAATACACTGGGAAGGGGGGGAACCCGAAGGAGCACATCAAATATTTCATCGAACATCTGGGGGCTCACTACAACAACAAGAAGCTCAGGCTGAGGGAGTTCTCAAAATCATTAACCGATAAAGCTTATACGTGATACTCTCATTTGGCGCCAAAGAGTGTTTCAACGTGGGAAGAGGTGCATGTTTTATTTGTCCAAAAGTTCTTTCTGGCAGAAGACGAGTTCACGTTAACATAGTTGGGCAGGGTGGCTTACGTTCGAAGATTCAGGGAGAGGTCCCTCGACGTAAGGGAAGAAGCCGAAGAGTCCAAACTGTTACAACTCTCTGCTGAGGGTTTGCTCCTAGAGTATATTTGTCACCTGATTAATGAAACTCGCGAAGTGACTTTCGCAACATTCCTGAAAGCAACAAGGAATATATCATTGGTAGTTCGGCCGAACCCTGTTGAGGTACCACTGGTGTTCAGACAGTCCGGGCCACCCGTTGCAGCACGCGGCCAACTCCCAGGGGTGGGATACGTTGATGGAGTTGAAGAAAGCAATCAGCCGAAGAAGGATAACAAGAGAAAGTTCGGGAGAGATATGGAAGACCTACCACCGTTACCCTGCACAGTTGAGGAGGTTGTTAGCTGTTACAACGCCATGGTTAAAGGAGGAACGGTGTATGAACCTAAGGGCATTCCTATCGTGGAGCCGGATGCGGCAACGAAAGCGGATCCTAAATATTGTAAGATCCATCGAAGGGTGGGTCATCCAACGGAGATCTGTTTCACATTGAGAAAGATTATCAGCAAGCACATGAAGACAGGGACTTTACAGATCCCTCAAGAGAACAACGTGAACGTCAACCCCCTCTCATCGCACGGGGCGAACTTAGTGATTGCCTATGATAAGGAGGCTGAACGGGAGACGAGGGAACTTGAGTTCCATCGACAGGACTTTGAAGACGCTTTAGAAGACTGCACAAAGGGCATGGCCAATGTGGTCATTGCCTACGATGAGGCAAGTGCAAGGGACGCGGAGGAGGTATACAACCTGGAAGGGGAGGACATGGACCCAAGTTTAGAGTATCAAGTTGTTTCGCGGTCACCTAAGTTCTCGTGTTTCTATGACCAAGTGGGGATATCGAAGGAAAGTTGTCTGGAGATAACGCAGGCAATTTTGGATATTGCAAAGAAGAACGCAGTACCCTCATTAAGATGGAAGGGGCTCATGGCCAGACTGGTGAGAAGGTTCTTGTCCGAAGTAACTTTTAGTGATGCTGACAAGGCCGTGAGCTTCCCACACAACAGGCCCTTGTACATAACGGCAAGCATCAACGGGGTAAGCTTTGCGAGGGCACTCATGGATAGAGGTGCATCGATAAATATCATGCCTATCAGTTCCTTCCGGATAGCTAACATTCCGGAGGAAAGACTGATAACAATGCCTTTGATGATTTCTGGTTACGATAATCAATCATCCAAATCAATCGGATACGTGAATGTGGGGATTATAATGGGAAACCTTACCTCACACATCAAGTTTCATGTGATTGAAAGTACCACTTCCTACCACTTACTGATAGGGAGAGTATGGATGCACAACCAGGGCCTGGTCCCTTCGACATATCACCAATGCGCAAAGGTGAACGTTAAAGGGACTGAGATCGTCATACGAGCCACTAAGAAGCCTTTTGCCACCGAAGAAGCTCTTTTGGTAGATGCAGCCTTTTACACAGAATTGGAGGAAGATGCCAGGGTGCTGATGAGAAGGATGGAGGGAACAAGGGAAAGGAAGAAGTCCACTTAGCTAATCCCAAGAAGCAAAATTTGTCGAAGCAACTTAGAGACAGGAGGAGACCCAGAATGGATCCGATGGATCACGAGACCCAACGGCAGTGTGCGCTGAGCAGATTTTCGGGGAATAGGTTGGCTAAGGCTTCGAGAGAAAGGAAAAGAAATGCAGTCGCAACAACGAGCAGACAGGGCAAGAATAAGATTACTGAGGATGGAAGAGTAATTTACCTTTTATAAGGGAGTGAGCGGGCAACCGAAGAAGCTGATGCAGAGGCTGACCCGATATATGAGTGTTTCTTGATAGATCAGCAAGGGCAGTGCACGGTCATCGATAACTCTAATATATAGGAGTTTATGAAGGACGTAGCCGAAGAACCAGACTATATGATGGATCGCCCGAAACCCCAGGTGCAAGAGTTGGAGCAATTGAACCTGGCCAAAGATGGAGAAGATGCAAGGCCCATCGTCATTTCGAAGGATCTGAGCGCAACAAAGAGAGAAGCTTTGATTGAGTTTATTCGGGAATTCAGGGATGTCTTTGCGTGGAAGTACACAGAGATGGAAGGGTTAGACGAAGAGGTCAGTTGCCACAAACTAAATGTTATACCTTCAGCCATACCGGTGAAGCAAGCAACAAGAACATACAAGCCAGAGCTGGATTTAAAGATAAAGGAGGGGGTCCCGCGGCTGCTGGCAGCAGGGTCTATTGAGCCAATCAAACATCCACTATGGCTTTCAAACATCGTTCTAGTAGGAAAGAAGGATAAAAATCAAATAAGGATCTGTGTGGACTTCAGGGACCTAAACAGAGCTTGCCCGAAAGATGAGTTCCCCCTACCCTCCATCGATAGCCTCATTGATGCAACTGCTGGTCATGAAATGTACAGCTTCATGGATGGGTATGTGGGGTACAACCAGATCAAGATGGATAGGGCTGATGCAGAGAAACGGCATTCCGGACTCCGTTGGGCAACTTTATATACAAGGTAATGCCGTTTGGATTAAAGAACGTTGGGGCGACGTATCAAAGGACGATGATGGTTATTTTTCATGATTTCTTCCACAAATTCCTAGAGTTCTACGTGGATGATTTGGTCGTTAAATCGAAGGAAGAATCCCATCTTGAAGACTTGAGGAGGGTGTTCGTTCGCTGCAGAAAGTACAAGCTAAAGATGAACCCACTTAAGTGTGCTTTCGGGGTCAAGGGGGGAAGTTCCTAGGGTTCTTAGTGGATCGGCAGGGAGTACAGATGGACCATGACAAGCAACGAGCAATCCTGGAAATGTCGTGTCCAAAGA
The DNA here is from genome assembly GCA_949130495.1 of Sambucus nigra. Classification (NCBI taxonomy): domain Eukaryota; kingdom Viridiplantae; phylum Streptophyta; class Magnoliopsida; order Dipsacales; family Adoxaceae; genus Sambucus; species Sambucus nigra. Next base: position 389,051,554 of record OX422212.1, read on the forward strand.
CGACGAAAGAGCTCAAGAGCTTCCTCAGTAAAGTCTCCTACCTTAGGAGATTTGTACCAGGACTGGCCGAAATAACTCACCCGTTGATGGAACTACTACGAAAGGGCACGAAGTTCAAACGGGAGGAAGCTCACCAAGAGTCTTTGACCAAGCTGAAGGAGCTGTTGACCTCTCCACGAACGATGATCCCTCCAAGAGCGGGAACACCGTTGCAACTCTACCTTACGTCTACCACCAGGTCCATCGGAGCGCTCTTGGCGCAGGAAGTCGATGGGTAAGAAAGGCCAGTCTACTACTTGAGCAGAATCGTACATGGCCAGAGGCAAGGTACAGTAGTGTAAAAAGGCACTGTTAAGCCTTAGTTTTCGTAGCACAAAAACTTAGACATTATATGTTATCTTTCACGATTCACATTGGGACAAGATGTGATCCAATTAAGTTTTTGTTTGCAAGGATTATTTTGATTGGAAGAGCAGCTAGGTGGTTCCTCATCCTCTCAGAATATGACTTAAAAGTGCGTGATCCCTCGCGCAATCAAAAGCCAGGTGTATGCAGACGTACTAGCAATCTTCCCATCTGGGGTATTTGAGCCACCCCGAGAGAACATCCCGGGGGACGACTTGCAGGCAAATTTTCTGGACGCTGACCAAAGAATGGACGATGTAGTTCGATGGTTCTTCGGCAGAAAAGAAAGGAGGGGAAGGGGTCATTTTCTCTAAAGGAAAGGAGGAATTCTTTCTTTCCTATAAATTGGATTTTTCTTGCTCCAACAACGAAGCAGAGTATGAGGCATTAGTACTTGGGCTACTAGAGGCCCTTCGAAGGGGCATCCGTTCGCTATGTATCAAAGGTGATTCAAACTTGGTAGTTCAACAAGTGAATGGGGAGTATGCGTTGAAGCACCTCAGTTACAGAACGATCATTCAACTGCTGATTAACCAGTTTCATCGGGTCAAGATAAAAAGACATCCAAGAACGATGAACCAACATGCTGACGCCTATGCCACCATTGCGCAGAAGCTGATTATGAAGACCGATACAACCACTGTGGTGATCCAACGAAGAACAGACCCATCGGTGGTACAGTCAATCATACCCATGGACGGAGATTTAGATTGGGGAGGCAAGATCAGAAAACAGTTAGAGTCTGGGGAAGGCAAGATGGAACTGAGAGAGCTAGCGCAGTATTTCGTCAATTATGGCAACCTATACTTCAAGAACGTGGGAGGATGGTTGTCGAGATGTGTTGGCCCAGAAGAGGCAGAACAAAGATTGAGGAAGACGCATGAGAGCCACTGCGAAACAACAGAGATCCCTTTGTACAGGAGAATCCAAAGGGAAGGATACTTTTGGCCAACGATGAAACATGACGCAGCCGAGTTACAACGGCGGTGCGATAAATGCCAACTCTTCTTTCAAGCAGCTGAATGTCACTTCGTTGAAATTCAAACACACTGGAGACAGCCTTACATTCACTTCATCAAAGACGGAGATATGCCTATGGAGAAAATAGATGCGACAGGACTCAAACGGAGGGCCCCACGATTTTATGTCCAAGATGAACAGCTCTATCGGAGAGGGTATTTCAACAGGCTGTTGAGATGCATCACGAAAGAGGAGGCAGCTGAAGTGTTGAAGCAAGCTCACGATCCAGCTCACATCGGAGGGGCGAATCTATATAACCAACTAATAACCTTGGGGTATTATTGGCCAACTATGGAAAAGGACTCTGCTGAGTTTGTGCGAAAGTGCAACGCGTGCCAGCTATATGGGAATATGATCCATGCTCCTTCGGTGGATCAACATTCTTTGGCCACTCCCTATCCGTTCCACACTTGGGCGTTTGATCTGGTAGGAGCGATACATCATTCATCAAGAGGAAAGATCTAGATATTGGTGGCAACGGAATGTTTTACAAAGTGGGCCGAAGTGATACCTCTCAGAAGAACAATGGTGGGTGTAGTGGCTAACTTTATTAGAGAATCGTGATTTGTCGTTTCGGAATCCCGAAAGTCATCCTCTCCGATAATGGAACCCCTTTCGTCAACAAAGAGGTAATGATGCTCACTGACAAATACTCCATCGTCCATCATACTTCAACGGTGTCATATCCCAAGGGGAACGGACAAGCTGAAGCGACTAACAAGATATTGGTCAATATTTTGGCCAAAACGATGAAAGACTTCCCAGGATCGTGGGATGACAAGATCCCAACAGTGCTATGGGCCTACCGAACGACCAAGAGAAAACCCACAGGATACACGTCGTTCTCCCTCGTGTACGGAGTCGAAGCAATCCTGCCAGAAGAGTTGGAGGTTCCTTCCGCTCGTTTCTCGTTATGCGCTGCGAAGCAGCATGCTCCCTCATAGTAGACACGTGCAGCTAGAGGCGTTGGATGAACACAGAGACAACGCGATGCAACACTTCCAAATGTACACGAAACAGCTCTCAAGGGCATATGATAACTTGGTGAGACCAAGGAAGTTCGTGGAAGGAGACCTCGTTCTAAAAGCAGCGGTGAAGCACATCAGAGGGCTTCTTCTACCTAAGTTTGCAGCGAATTGGGAGGGACCTTTCATTGTGAAGGAGGCTCACAATTCAGGTTACTGTTTAATTTCAAAGATAGAAGAAGATAAACCATTTAAGATTAATAACAAATGGTTGAAGGCCTATTACGTATAAGCGAGTAACCTTAGAAAGATGATGTATATAGTTTTCATGAATATACAAGACGTTTTTTAAGTTATGTTGTTTGTTGCAACTAAAGTGCGATGAAAAATTGAAAAACTTTATTTTTTGCAAGTAGTTATAACATAGAGGTGATAAGAAAACAAGATAAACTTCTCTTTCATTTCATAAACTGGAAAATGTATTACAAAATTGGGAACTACTGCCCAAGAATTACACGAGAATAAAATAAAATGCGTACAAGTGTTGGGGGGAAGGGGTCATTGGCCTAGAAGGAACCATAAATCTGTGGCGGAGAAAAAGTCCATAGGCAAGCCCGAAGAAGCTGCTAAGCATGCCTGCTGGGCGCTGATAGAACCCTCCAGCCTCGTTTGAACTTGTCACGCTCGATAAGCAATTTCTCTTGTTTCAACTTTGCCATACGAAGAGTTTCCTCGATAGCCTCCACCTCTCGATTTACAACTTCCAGTAGAGGTACTAACTCGGCCAATCTTGCCTCTTCAATCCGTTGAGCTTCCAAGTGCTTTTGCAACAGCTCCCTCTGACTTTCGAACTGCTGACTCTTCAAAGTTTTCAAGTGCCCAATCAGCCAATTGAGTTGGAAGCCATCTTTGCCCAACTCCTTCAAATAGCCCAAGAATTGATTTAGGAGGGGACTAGTGACATTTGCAGTAAGGGTATTGACAAGCTCAGCGATAACGGTTGCCATGCCCTGAAGCCTATGGCTCATCACTGAAATGTTCGAACGAAGGCAGTCAACGATAAAAGTGTCAGGATGGTGAGTAGCGACTCGTTCAATCACTAAACGATGGCAGGCAGGTATTTGAGGCGAGTGGCGAAGAACTATGAGGCAAAACTCATGAGGAGACAGTGCAGGCAAAGGAAGCTCATAGCCGGATTCGCTATCAGCCGGAGCACCCGTCGTAGAACATTGGTCGTCATGACTTGATTCCTCAGATACAGCTGGTTCTGGATGAGGGGAGGCGACAGGCGAAGGAGTTGTTCGAGATTGCTCTTCATCACGAAAGGACTCCCTAGCAACCTCTTAACAAGTGGTTTTCATTGTTAAGTCACCGTTACTGGTCAAGTGGTTTTCATTGCCTGAACGTTTGAAAATGAGATTCTTCTAACAAGGAAATTGCACATTGTCAAGATAAAGGACAAACATCACGAAACAAAAGAGAAAATGGCGAAATACCTCATCAACTGCTGGAGCGAGAACGGGAGATATAAAGGAAAGCTACAACGGTAGGCACCGTAGTGGGCAAGTTCATCTCCTCAAGGGCCTACGCAGAACCCTCAGTTAGAGAAACTTCAGACAGAGGAACCTCAACACTTGATGAAGCTCCTACTTCAACAAAAGGAACTAGGCCAAGGTTGGGGGTGGGTTTGAAGGGGTTGTTCCATCTTCCACAAATACATTATCCCTTATAGGGGCAGAAGAAGGACCACGATGAGTAGATATGCCAAAGGTCGCCCTAGTAACTGGTGGAGTCTCGAGGGATGACGGCAGAGCAAGCTGGGAATATAAAACTAAGTGTTAGAAGCAAGGCACATCACAGAGAGAAGGCGCAAAGTGCACATTCAACCTACCTCAGTGATATTGGCAAAAGGAGCAAACTCAGAGATGGGCTTTTATAGTGGAGACTTAAGAAGGAAATCAGCCAGCGCAGAAGCTAGTAACGAGGTAGCTTCAACCTGAAATACACCCAAATATTTAGAAGATTCAGCAAAGTGAGAAGGATAGAAAAGAAAGATATAAAAGTGTTTAGAACTTGTTACCTCGGGAGAACTTTGCAAAATTGGAACGATGTCTAGAGGAACCACTGGCGAAGAGGGTGAACCAGAAGAAGCTAAGGGAGTCTCCTCTGGCTGAGAAGAAACTTCCACAGGGTCAATGGGGACAACAACCTCCTTAGCAGCCTCCACCGTACGTCGGGAGACCAAACGACGAGAATAAGTGAGCCCGGTCATGGGAGAACGGGGGGGAGTTGCATCAACGGAACTATTTCCGAAGCATCCCCCCACGAAAGGACTCACGGGAGGGCTGGGTCTTTCTTCTTCAGCTTCTTGCGTCAAGTTGCTAAGAGTTAGACAAATACAGTTTGTTATAGAAAAATGAGAAAAACACGTGCATACCTCTGATCCAGGGGGAAAATGGGACGATATCACCATTGGCGAGGAAGGAGGGGAAGTAGCTGGTGAAGACCTCTCTGTGGGATGGCGCTCAACATTAGGACAGTCATCCAACGCCATAGCTCCAACGGCAGAAGCAGCTGGGGTGAGATGTACCTCAGGGGCTCGTTTCTTCTGGGACTTAGTACCCAGAGTCTTTTTTCTTACACCAAAAGCACCAAGATTTGGAGGAACCCTTGAGTTTTTCCTTCGCTTCGACCCTCCTTCAGATGGATCTACTAGGATGGTGGGGAAAACAGCAGCAGGAGGAACGGCGGGAGTGTGTCGTTGAAACTCAGAATTTATCCGGGCCACCTCAGCTTGAATTTTTTTTTTTAACTCCTCACTCACTTCGGCAGACATTGGAGGAGGAACGGAGGCGATGGGAAAGGCTTCCAAAGGAGCTTGAGAGGAGGACTGGGACTCTGCCGTGGTATAAGTTCCACTCTTGGAAACCTTTGCCCTTTTGGCTGAAGGCTTGGAAGCTCCTTCACCAGAAGCGGCACCAGTCGGGACACCCTCGCCAGAAACACCTTCAGAAGGGGCAGGCTGTTTGGGTGCTGGGGCTTTCTTGGGTTTGGGAGTGGCAACGGGAATCATTAAGCAATAAGGAGGAAGCTCAGAGGGCAGTTCTCTGGGAGTTCGGCTTAGAGGGAATTCAACCCCAAGAACGGAATTACCTCTTAGCCCCAGCTCCAGGGCAGAAAACGAAAGAACTGGGGGATACACAGGAGACCCCGGGATGAATTCAGAAAATTGGGTCAACTGTCTCGGCCAGTACTTCGTTGCAAATAGGGGGGTCACATCCCCTTGACTTGTGATACTGGGAATGGTGACTCGCCCAGACATCGTAGAACTTACCCCCCACGTAGCTGTAGATGAGAAGGAACATGCCTCGCTAAATGGGACTTTGGGGTGAGATAGCTGAAAAACTGGGCGAGGAACCCCTTGATCAAAGCCGAATTGACGACTGCATCGATTGGGATTGTAATGCTCACTTGTGTATCCCCACTCGGTGTAGGAAGGCGAGGTACCCCGGTGAGAACAGAAGGACCACGGCAAGCGAAGGGTCTTCAACGATGAGGTCCAAAGTAGTTGGTTGGACCACCCTTGCCCTCTCCGTAAGGCCTCATCACAAAACACTCAAGTTGGTCAATGACAGGAATTAACTCCTTGCGACTCTGTTTCTTATGAAAAACATATGAGCGAGGGGGCAAGACGGTTTCCCCAAAGGGAGGATGAATAGTTTTGGCCGCTACCGCAGGGAAGTGAACGCAGAGGAAGCTTGTTAAAATTATGGCATTCGCAAAATAGTTTTCATGCAGACATTTCTTGTTCCCACAACAAATCTCTCCACGAAGGGGCAAATGTAGGGGGGGCTTGAAGATAATCTCGAGATTAGAGATAATCCCCCCAGCTAATACAACAAACTCAAGGAATTAAGGCAGCGAGGCAGCTCAGGCGATGCAGCTTAAGCGAGGTAGTTCAGCGTGGCAGCCCAGGGAGATCTTCCAGCAAAGAAACTGGCCGGGAGAACTCATCATCTAGTCCCGTTGTTTTACTTAGTCTTGTTGTGTCCTTTGTTTATATTGACTATGAGCTGAAACGATTATAATGTCATTTGGTGTGCGGTTAAACGGTACTCACGAGAGACCAGGCCTGGTAAGGCATGGGAGAGCTTTCATGCTCTATCGAATGACCTCACCGTGGGAACTTCAGAGGGACATGGTTTGGAGGGTTGAGAAGTGAGGCACCGTTGGGGCTTGTCCTGACCATCTTAGATACACCTGGTAAAACACCGAAGGGCCTGTGATCGTGGAACCTTGGGCGAAGCAGCCTTGAGTTCCATCGTGCGATGAGTTGTGAACCAAACAACCCTCTACCTAATGTCACATCTACTTTATGTGATGTCACTAGCCAGCTAATCAATGTCAAATCTGCACTCGAGTAAACCACCGTGGTATTTGGGGTTGTTAGACAGTTGGTGAGCCACCTCTGTGCTAACAGCCCCCTAACGCACAGTGGTTAGGCAAAAGGCATGTCTTGGCATTTAATGTTTACGACGTGGAGCTGACCAGTCCATCAGGCATTTAATGATTGTGACATAAAGTATGAGGAATGTCTTTCACAGCTGTGGAAGACTGAGGCACCTCGGGAGTGGTGTGGGGGGCTATTTATGGCCCTCAACCACTTCTAAGGACAGCACCTCAACCACTTCTAAGGACAGCATGTTCTTTCAGAGTTCTTGTTATATAGTTACTAGAGAAACAAGAGATATCAGAGAGAAGTTATTGCAAAAAAACAGAGATTTTATTCACCCACCATTGTCATTTATTACGAAGCTTTTAATATCTGACTAGAGATCTTTGAGGGTTGGTGTGTTTGGCTGACTCCCAAGGTGTATTTAGGGTGCTTACCTCTCTCTCCCTCTAATTGAGGTACTTCTGAGTTCATTATTATCTTCGGAGTCGTACACGAGAAATTTGTGAGTTCAAACTGAGTTTATCTCCACTGGGTTGTGATTGTATGGCTTATAACTAATTAGGAGTGTTCTTGGTTAACTTGTCATTACTGTACTCAAAAGGGGTAACGCCTCCATCTAATCTAAACTACCCTCTTACAATATATATATATATATATATTATTGTTTTAGTGTATATACTATTATTGTTGTATTTATATAGCTACTTGGCTTTGTGTTAAATTGTTAAGTTTGTGCGAGTAGTTGACTTTTTGTAGTATTATATTTAAAAATAAAAATAAAAAATGTCGAGCATCTTTTAAAACATTCTCAACCAGGACCACACTCATTGAGCCATTTACCAATCACCGTTGGACCTCGTGTCAGATCCAAAAGACCAGGAGAAGAGATGCACAAATGAAGCAGTGCAATCATTACAATTCACCTGCTAATTATGTAGCAAAAAAAAAGTTCAGAACAAATTTAGGTAACAGCTCTTACAATTTAAGATAGCTCAAGGGAAGATCACATGCGCCCACAGGGAAGGAAGAAGAAATGCCATCTAGCAGCATATAGGCCCAAAATTTCACAATCTATAAATTATAATTCAATCTGGCAAAGAAACTAGGATTACAACACTACTTATAGGCTAAAAGAAAACAAAATAGTTATGGAAACAAAATCAAATCCTAAAATGGACTATCCCCTCAAAATAAGTCTCATTAAGAAAATATTTATAATAAAAAAATTATAAATTAAAATATAGAGAATTAAGGTCAAGGTCATGTTCCTTTTTATATTTGGATTTTTAGGACAATGGTTTTCCCTGTGGTACAATAACATTTATTTGAGTGGTCCCTTTAGAGTTAGGAGTACACAAAACAGGTAATTTCATCTATTTTAGTGATGTGTTCATATTTATACCTATAGTCTTACTCATTTAAAACTCATTCTAAAAATAAACACATAACCCCACCTCCACCCATCAGAATTCTCGTCGGAACACCGAAATCCTCGCTAGAGACCGCCGGAATTCTCACGCGGATTGTTTCTCTCTCTTCATTTCACTCTTCCTTCATCTATTTCTTTCATTTTTTCGGTCCGCGCCTGCGGCACCATTGCAAAATATAATGTTACGCCGGAAAAAATGTAGTTTTCGCTGGAAAAAATGAAGGTTTTAGTGAAATAGTAAATTTATCGTTTCCATTTTTTTGTCAAAAAAATCAAATATAGGTGGTGTTGGATAGATCTCGACAAGTAGATTTCAAATATATAAATTTTGTGAATTTTGGATTTGTAGATTTGAAGTTATGGACTTTTAAAATTTTGATGGGTTTTTTGTTTTAGGAGTTGTCATATGGCATATTAGTCATTTTTCATTGTGTTTTTAATACAAGGACTAATTTTATAAAATTATGTGAAGTGTCCAATTTTTATACACTTTGAGTTAGATTGGACCTTTTCCCAAAACCCCCATTAAAATAATTACAATCCACAACTTTTATTTAACTAATAACAAATAAAATATGATTCATGTGAATTTCCAACTATGAAGCACAGGCTCGACGTGTAATACGTGATTCGACACGACATGTGACACGTGATTTTTTCAAAAAGTAGGATACGACACGCTAGGATACGTATAATATATATTAATGAAATAAAACAGATTTTTTCCATAAAATACATTATTAGAGCATTCTTAACATGAAATTACGAAAACAGACCATACAAAACAAAATTCAAACACACTTTAACATAAAAATTCATAAATAAAGCAGAATCACCATCACATTAGAACATTCTTCACATAAAAATTCATAAATAAAAACAGATAGTAAATTAAATAAGAGAGTTGTTCCTATGAAAGAAAAGTGTTGTTTGTAAAAAATACAATTTTGTATACAATATATATTCATCCAATAAAAAAATATAACAGAAGAAAAAACTAAGAAGCAAAAAAAAATTGTATATATAACAGAAGAAAAGTGCTGTTCTTAAAAGTAGGAAAACTAAGAAACAAAAAAAAGAAAAAGAAAAAGAAAAAGGGGTTTTCATAACAAACATTAGAAGAAATAGGTCTTCTTAACAAATATTAGAAGAAAGTTAATTAAAAACATTAGAAGAAATAGGTTTTCGTACGAACCATTGGGAGAAAAAGGAATGAAAACTTCGTAAAAAACAGAGAGAGAGATAAGTGGAACTAACCAACTAACTGCTGCGAAGAAGAGGAGGGGAAAAGGTCGGGTTTTTCCCGACTGCTGGGCGAAGACGAGAATGGAAAAACTAGGGGTTTTGAGGTTCGTAAGCCAGAGAGAAGCTAGGTTTGGGATTTTTTCGTTGTGTTGTTTTTGTTCTGTGCGATGGTAAGTTGGTAATGTTTTTGCGATGGTAATTGGTAAGTAATGTTTTTTCTTCTGTTTTCTGTTTATGTTATTTAACCAATGTTAATTTTTTGCCACGTTTTAAGTTTATAAAATTGTAAAACTAACCCCGCGTGTCCTAATTTACATGTCCAGAGCGTGTCCTCAACGTGTCCCAGCGTGTCCGGCCAAAGAAAATAATGACACTCTAGGACACGCGTCTCGAAGCGTGTCGCGTGTCCGACTCAAGTCACACATGACTCGTCACCTCCGGGATAGTGTCCGTGCTTCATTGATTGCCAGTGGCTTTATTGGTGCATTCTGCATCACCCTTAATATGAACTAGAAGTCTAGAAGCTATGATATTCAAATCCAGCAAAAAAATTCCACATCTTGAAGTTCAATGAAATAACCAATTTTCTACTCCAATCATCATTACTTACATCAATCATATCATATATCCTTATCATCAGTTAACATAGAACAGAAATACTGACCTGAGCAATATAGCCAGCACGGTAAGCGCATATTGACTCAACCATACAAGGTGCTGTCTCCTGAAGAATCTCGCGCCTTATCACAATAACAGATATTAGAATACATTCATCCTTGTTATCCATATATTGAAGGAACACCAAAATAAAAAAATTCATAATAGAAGGGACATTGTCACATACGTATAGCTTAGAACAAGTTCACAAAGTTTTCGTGTTTTGCAAAACGCAATGCAACGAAGCCCGTGCTGAACAATTTCTGCAAAGAGACATGAGACCTCCAAAATTGGACTGCAAAGCAGAAATTATGATGTCATGCATGGAAGGAATCATTCCAAACATTAAACTAATGAACTTGACTCCTGATGTTTATGCAATAACACTTATTGTATGACATGCTTTGCCGCAGCATGTATTCGAAGTGGACTGCTTTACGACATAAGATATATTAAATGCTAAATCCATCACATACTAGTACTGATTTTCTATTTTTCCCTTTCAACCCCACCCACCACATGTTCTTGAAGAAAGTCTTAAGTATCCTTATATTCACTTTTATATAACATAAAATCCTCAAGAATATTTAGCCGCATGCCCCCTACAAACTCTGATGCATTATATTTAGATCTAATTTTTCTTTTCCCAGCAATTTTACATCCTAAGAGCAAGATGGAATGTCTTAGAACTACAATTAGCCCTTGATCCTAATTAGATCTTTTTGTGCATTTAGTCCTCATTTCCTTTAAGGTTTGGGTTCAAAGAGTTCACTATTCAATCTGACGTAAACTACACGTCAATGGCTAAAAGAAATACACCAAAACCTAACTTTAGATAGAGAATCAAAATATTTCTTATATTCAAAATGGAGTGTCCTCAAATGAAGACTACATGGGGTAGTTAAAAAGTAGGGGTAGCTTAAGCTCCAAGCTAAGGCCCTAATTACAAAAATGTCATTACTACTACTTCCCTCTAAATAATAAAGTAATAAAAGAAAGAAAAATACAATAACAAAATAAAAGAAAATACATGAGAAAATAAAAATGATAAATAATCCCTAAAAATGGCCTATTTCCATCACTCTCTCCGGCTTCGAAAAGCTCTTCCTCGAGCGTAGGAGGTGAACAGTAAGAAAGTAAGGCACCAATCAAAGAGCTCCTCACTAGGAAGAAGAGCCGTCCTCGAAAACGCCTCTTGTACTGACTAGCAATAAATTCAAAGAGAATAGGAACACAATCCAAACATGTCCGACTAACAAAATCGCGACCCGAGATTCTCATGATGAACCTCCTTAATGCTACGCCACGGAAAATTTCCTCCGAACGCATATCAAAAGCTATCATAAATGGGTCCACATACCCACCACCTATCACATCACCCAAAGATCACCACCCTCATCCCCGGGAGAGATAAACACCAATCCAACCTCATCAAAATCGTCATCCCCATGCCCAAAGATTGGGAAGAAGTCGCTCAAATCAAATGTTTCCGACTTGCGAAAGTGCGTGCGAGTCACCCAAACATCCTCAACAAAAATGTCAAAAAATTCCCAATACACAACCCAACTTCATCGTTTATTTTTTTCTTGCAATCAACCGGCTTGGGAGGGGACTTTTTATCGTTGATTTGACCCAATTGGGTGTATGAGTGAGGGAGAATGATTGGGTGGAGCAACCAATCTTGAGCTAGCCGCTGGTAATCTTAAATTGAGCCTCGGGAGTTAATCGGGGTAGAAAAGTAATTTTTTTATGTTTGGGGTTTGAAAAATGGGTGGTGGGTTGGGGGATTCGGGTTGGTGGTGGAAGAATTTTGTAGGGTTGGAGACAAGGGTTTGTAAACTGTTGGTTGGATTGTAAAATGGTAGGTGAAATTTTAGAAGTGGGTTGTCTTGGATCTTAAATGGAGGGAGTATGGAATGGATTTGGGTTTTGGGGGAAATTAGGATTCAAGATTTGGGTTTTCGGGGTGGTGGGTTTTATGGTGGTGGGTTTGGTGTAGGTGGTGGGTAGGGCAGGGGTTGTGGGTAGGGATTTCTAGGGTTAGTGTTAGGATTTTGGAAATGGGTATAGATTTGTTGTTGTAATTGTACCCACTCTCCCATTTGTTTTTGTTTTTTAATCTCCTCGTATAGTTGTTCGGATCTTCTTGGAGCCATTGATTGTAGCGTATGATTTTAATAACAAAAATACACCGATACACCAACACCAATGTGGAGCGACACCCGCTCAGATACCAATTTGACGTAAAATACACGTCAATGGCTAAAAGAAATACACCAAAGCCTAACTTTAGAGAGTGAATCAAAATTTTTATTATATTCAAAATGAGAGTGTCCTCAAATGAAGACTACATGGGGTATTCAAAGGGTAGGAGTAGCTTAGACTCCAAGCTAAGGCCCTAATTACAAAAATGCCATTACTACTACTTCCCTCTAAATAATAAAGAAAAATACGATAACAAAAGAAAAGAAAAGAAAAATGATAAATAATCCCTAAAAATGGCCTATTTCCATCACAATCAGTTGTAGGTGCGTTTCATTCCAAAATCACATATCTTTAAGTGAGGTGTATGACCGGCCGGGGAGTGCCTGGTCACTATGGCTATGTCGTTCCTGCAGGATGGAATTGTCTCGTTTGACTAGATTTACATTAGAAATTGGGCTGAATCTTTGCTAGTGCAACCCCAATGGACTATAAGGAGTAGGCAAATGTCGTACAACTCTCTTTTATTAACATATTTTCAGCTTAATACAGCAGCTATCATCTTATTCCTTCTTTTTGAGATGGAGTGGCTATAAAAGCTATTTCTTTAACTGGTTTTGATTGCACTGAAAATTTAATTCTTAAGCCATATATGTCACATCCCTCCCAAATCAAATCCAAGTACGTCAACAGCCATCACAAACAATTTTCTATTTTCAAAACATCCCTATGGTGCAAAGTAACATCCCGAGATAAAAGATTACATATCTTAAGCTCCAGTATCTGTAATACTAACTTTAAAAGATCTACCCAACAGAAGAGAACAGCGTCAAGACTAAGTGTGAGAGAAGAAGTTTTGTTACCTTGAGCGTCCAACAACAACACTTTTACCAGAGGATTTGCTGGTTTCCATGCTCCTTTCCGTTCTCTTTGAAATCTGTAATCTGGCAATATCAGCAAGCAGTCTGAAAAACATTCACTGATCTACTAGTTGTTCTCCATAATAGAATACCAACTTATTAGCAAAGAACCCACAGTTTTCAAGCATAAAGGAGGATTCCAGAGGACAAAAAGCTTTGGACCAGAAGGGCTACCGTCATTCTGAATCAACTCCATTGTCGGTAGATTTGCAAGTTCCTGTAACATCAGAAAATATGTAATTTTTCCAGCAACTTATAATATTAATGCATATGATATGTGTAGAAGCAAATTAAGATTATCGAAAATATCAACTAACTCCTCGTATTAATTGAGGTTACTTGTTCACAAGTATCATATTCCTATTAAATGGAACCACTGTGAAGAAATGCAAATGTGTCTCTTCCCAAATAGATGCATGGCTAAGGGTGTGAGTGAAATACACCCAATTGTGGTGTTGTGGGCCCGGCCATGGTCTCGAGGGAGAGAGGAATATGTGTATGTCCCTCCAGGAATGCGAGGATGCTTGTCCACCGATCTCTGTTTCTCACTGAGGTGGGATTTTGGTTGTCCCTGGAAGCTATTAGACAACATATTCAGTTTTGTGGCGCCCCTATTCGGCCTAAGCCAATCTCGCGCAAGGGGGTTTTCGGTTGCTCAGAGTCACCAATTTATTTTATATAAAAACAAATAAAATCGATTGGGTTCGCCCTCTCGGGCTTACCCTAAGGTCGTTTGAGGCCTGCGAATGTTCTGGAGATTCTAGGTGTGGGTTTGGGAACCAGGTTACGAGTGGGGAAGATATTAGGCATACCACTTGATTTTTATGCTTCCTTACCTATATACTTATTATCACATTTTACATTATAAGTACTTTTATCGTTATATTAGAACATGCTGAGAGACTTTAGTTTGATCCTTTAAATGTTGACATATACTTGGGTATAAAAATGGTATTAGTGAGAGGTGTAGGAACGTCACTAATGGATATACGAGTATATAAGCGTGCGCGTGTATGAATGTGTAAAAGGGTAACGGGAGTCCGTTAGTGTGGATGGGTGTAACAGAAGACCGTTAGTGTGTTGAGGTGTATAGAAGGCCGTTAGTGTGTTAAGGTTTGTGCTCATGAGGGAAGACTCGATATTGCGCCTACATACCCATGTAGTCACGGGATCAAAGCCTACGTAGTTTGTGATGCGTATTGTATGTAAGAGCTTGCGTTTTTGTGTGGTGTTGATATGCACGAGAAGTAACGGCTTGAGATAGTTGGATATCTCTTTTGTCGTGATAAGTAAGGGTGAGAGATGGAAGCATCTACTTAGAGGCAATATATCAAGTGACATATTGAAGAGGCTTGCACTCACAAGTAGGATTCGATATTGCGCTTACGTAACGTACCTAGGGAGACTTGGGATAAAAGCCTACGTAGTTCGTGATGCGGTTTTGCCGCATGGAATGTGTTCCAACATAATGTGTGTGCAAGTGTGAGAACTTGGCTGGGGAGGCCGAGTGGATGCTTTGGACATCTTGTATAGCGTCTGTAAGATACAGGGCTGGGGAGAAGGATGTAATGTTTTAGAGTCGGGAAGCCGACTCTAATATGGTTTCAGAAGGGGAGTGGGCCAAAAGTCGATGACGGGGATCTTCATATCCCTTATTGAACAATCTATTTCCCAGCGGTGTCATGGGCCTTTGATTGGTCTAAGATGGTTAAGATGACCATCTTATATGGGGGGGTTGGACTAGAGATGGGGACATCCCTAAAGATAATACGCCGAGAGATGCATTGTAAGGCTCGAACTCACGAGTGGGGTCGATATTGCGCTACGTACCTGGGGAGACTTGAAATCAAAGCCTACCTAGTTCCAACGAGGGGGGGTGTATTTACGAGTATGGACTTTGGGATACCGGGTATAAACAATATAGCAATATGGTATTTAAGGAGCCTAATCCTTTGTATAGCATTCCCATTATGAGTTGTAGTATTAAATTCGTATGTCTACAAATACGTAACGGGTGTTTGATAAGTATTTCAAGAAAACACAAATTTGTGGGTGCCACCGTTGAGACGAGAAAGTTTGCTCAGAGAAGTGGTGAGGATTAATCCGACTTTCGACTTTAGCGTTCGCAAAGAGTCCGAAGTAACCCTATTCACTGAAACTTTCTGATAACGGATGATATGTATGAAAAAGTGTGTTTCCGTACAGTACTTTTACCTGTTTTGATTAGTCTTTTTAGTGCAAGGACATAAAATGCAGCTCAATAGTAAGAAATGCTAGAAGAGGAAGACTTTAATATATAAATGTTGTGAAGTGCATACTCAGTCCCTGGTGGGGGCAGGTTATATTACTATACCAATATATGTATTTATAGGTCCCAATATTTATTTAAGATGTGAATTCGGGTTTTCCTTGAAATGTTTACCCTTACAGAGTGAGCCAAGCTTTTAAGGGGGAATGGCCTCGGTGAGGCGGTACCGTCGAACAGAGTTCTGTCTTGGAAGGCTCTGACTTGCGTATTTGCATAGAGGTGCGACTCTCTTTTCATGGCTGAAGCGACTTTTTCGAACAGTCAGAACTTCGCTCGAAATTCTCGGAATTGGAGGATTTTTAGAAAACCAAATCAACGTTGGGTTTTGAGGTCTCTTCCCAATGGGGTGAGTCCCCTTTTATAGGGCCAGATTTGAGACTTTTAACGGCGCGATTAAATGTTTAACCATTCAGGAGATCTTATATTGATTTTGTGCCACGTGTCTGGCAATTTTGAGCGCGCAATTAACTATTTCCTCATCATTGAGTATCTAGTCCACTTGCAACGCATGGTCAAATCTATGAAGATTTATCTGAAAGTGGGTTAAATACGCAATGATGTTAACCGCGCGGGCAAATCTATGAAGATTTAGCTGCACGTGGATTAGATATGCAATGATGAGGAAATGGTTAACCGCACGCACGGTTAACCTTTCAGTCGCCCAGTCAATCTTTTAACCACGCGGTCAAATCTTTGACACGTGCTTATTTGTCTGCTGAGATTGGGTTTTGGACTTGGTTTGCGCATTTATGGAAGTGCCCAAATGTTAATGAGAAAATTACCGTTTGTATATCACCAAAGTCGGAATTTTTGGGAGACCGTTTTGAGATATTCCGGGAGGCAGGTGTGTCACGTGAGTATGTCGTGTAAACTACGAAAACGATATGGAGTTGAATTTTGAGGTGTCGACACCAATCCATCACCAGATAAATATTTTGAAATGTGCATATGAAAGTAAATGAAAAATCTTACCATAGCATGTTGACGAGGGTTCGCAGATGTTGCAGTGCAGAATACAAAAGAAGGGTCACTACCATATACTGCGCAAGGAAGTAGGCTGTGACTCTTCACATAATAGAGAAAAAAAGAAGAATAGAATGCGGAAAACCATTGATCTTAGTAAACCAAAGAGAAAATGTACCATGACTGCAGAGCCGTCGAAGTCTCCTCAAAATAAGAGCAGTATGACATCCAAATGCTCCTTTATAAGCATGAGTCTCATCAATTATGACAAACCTGGTTCATAAAAATACAAATAAAACATCTTGTATGATGAAAATTGTGTAGGCCTTTGTATTGGTTTAAAATGGGGAGGTATACCCCCAGTTTTGAAGGCCTCTTTTTTCTTTACAAAAATGTAGCTCTAGTTGGCGATTATTCCCATTTACAGTTTTGAAAAAGTAATATTGTTATAGAGAACGGAAATTCTCAACTCAACAAAGACTGATCCCAATTACTTGGGATCCATTATATGAATCATTTTCTCCATCAAGTTATATCAAGGCCATGTCCAATGTTTAATTGTACACGTGCATATATTTCTTTGCCATCTTCATTCATGTTAATTTTATTCCCCCTTTACACCTAGTATTACCATCAATGGTGATTGTGACTAACTCTTTCTCATGGGTGCAGAAATTGGACTTTATTATATCTCGCCAAAGCATTTTAGTCAATTTTTATTTATATTTATCTTCTATGGTGCTAGTAGTAACATCTCAATAATTGGTATACTTTTTATTTTATCATCTCATTTCTTACCACACATTAATCTTACCATAAGTTCAACCAGGCTAATTTAATTAGAGACAACATTCAAACAAAAAATTACCTAAGATTTGTCAAAATTCGTCTGAATTGTCCATGGAATGGCAAGATAGACATGTGTAACATATCTGGATTCGTGATCAACTGCACATCAGCTGACTAAATATTCAGTAAGAATTAAACAAGGGAGACAGTTGAAGAAAAATCTCCGTCTAAGACTACCAAAACTTACTGAAATACCAGTCTAGCATTATCACGCAGCCATGCCCTATCAACCTGAGAAGTGTCCCCATCATATACACCAATTTTTAAGCTAGCATCAAACCCTTTTGTCATAGCTAACAAAGCTCTTAGTTGGTCTTGAGCTAAAGCCTGCATTCATGAATAAGTTGTATTCTATCAAGATAATCCCAAAAACTAAAAACTATTGTATTTAATTAAACTTAAAATAGAATAGATGCAAGTGAATTTCTAAAATTACAGATTAACCATTTTCATATCATCGTGAATAATAAAATAAACAATACACGAGGATTAATTGTAATAGACCTTTGTTGGAAACAGGTACAGAGCACATGCCAAAAAATTCTGGAACAACACTTCCAAAACAGGCAGATTGTAGCAGAGAGATTTCCCACTTGATGTCATGGTTGCCACAACTACATTCTTGCCAGCAAGGGAAGCCTGAATTGACTCCGCCTGCAGATAACACAAACTAAAAAACACGTCCAACGGTCTTAAGGATTGGAAATGATAATTACTTATAACACCATCCTTACCTGGTGGCTATACAAACTAGTAACCCCAAAACATTTGAGTGCAGATTTTGTCTTTTCTGAAAGTTCACTTGGAATCTCCACATAGTTGGCTTTTCGGCCACTAATCTCTTCAACATGCACTATCTGCATCAGAATGTGAGAAGCTTAGCATAGCCTTCTGCATAAAAGTTGTTCTCTAACTTTGGCCTGATGGTTTAGTAGTTTGTGCATAGCTTTTACATCTAGTGTGTGTATGTGCGTGTGCGTGTGCGCGTGTGCGTGTGGATTTTTGTACTATGTGAACAAGAACCACGGAAATTAGTGAGTTGCAGACTATATATTTATGCTATATTCCAGCATACACCCCCCAAAGAAAACATGAAAAGGAAACTACTAAAAAATGATGAGACGTAGAAAGATACCTGTCCTCGTGATCCAAGGCCCTTTCTTAGATGTTCAACCATTTCCGAAGGCTGTAATGGACTTGTGCCCTGCCAAGTCAAAAGGTTTTGAATAGGAACGTTATTACAGGCAGAGTATCTTTGCCTAGACTAGAGTATCCATATAATGCCATTAAAATATTTTACTGTAGAACTAAAAGATGATGAAAATATCGTAACAACTAGAACAGATCAACGGTCCTAATACTGATTAATCAAGAATAGTGTAACAAATCAGGGATCTGCAAAGACAGGCTGATACTATATATAGAAAAATGTCTTTGATGTGCTTCGTATCATCCACAGCTCCCCTCACTCGTCAAATGATCTAAAATGAGGAAATAACTGATGGCAAATGCTAGAAGACGATAGACAATTATTTGAAGTAAGGTGTACATGCCGCTCTTTTATGAATCAGTTCGAGAAGACACTCCCCCATAGTAAGAGCCAACATCCTATACAAAATAAAAACATAATACAATCCTATAAAGCATTCTACCACCTAACCATTATAATTATAGACCCCTACTTCCATAAGAAAATGAACCTAGATTCCAGATTAATTTCAAAACTACTAGGTTTTAGATCCCCAAAAAACCAATTCACAAAATTAGTGAAATGGGATCTGATGAAGTTCAGTGTATTACGTGAACAACAGAAAATGATGCACTCCACAAGACAGGTATAATAAAATGCCTTTCATTAGTGAATTCTTGTAACCTAGATTGTATTTTTGTTATTATTTCCATAGTAGAATATGATAAGAGATGCAAGAAGAAGCACCGCGACTAATAAACCATGTATAAATATAAAAGACCTACGTGACAGTGTGCTTTAAATGAATTAGAACTTGAAGGTTCAGAGCAGCTTATCCTTGCTCGTTTTGCTTCATTTCCACTTGCAATAATATCATTGTCCTTCACATATACAAGAAGATTTTCCAAGGAATTAAACTTGGCCAACTCATTTCCATTTTCACCCTGCAAGAAATACGTTATTGGTTATCCCAAAGATTACTGAAGTATCATGGTTATGAAACAAATAATAATAATAACAACAACAATAATAATAATAATTGCTTTTACAAATGAATTTAGGCTATGTTTGAATAAATGCGTGAATTTGCAAGTAGTTCTTATTAGTGAGGATTTCAAATAACTCCATTCATCAAATTAACTAAAATTCAACTATTAAAACGGTGCCGAATCCACTAATTTCTAGTTAAAATCCACATAATACTGAATTACACAAAGTTCAATTCTTTTAATTTTAAATTCATGAATACAAATACAATCAAAGGTTACCTACTTATCTCAGACTCAGTGAATCCTAAAACAAAATACCAACCAGTAAAGGCAAGAAAGGCGGATCTCAGCATAGCCACCAGAACTTCCTGCCTATTAGGCAGCCATGAATTGCTTTCCTTGGAACACATACAGAAAATACATAGACAATACATGAATAATCTTTACTCAATGGCGCCCAAAATTCTTATTCTTGGTCCTCAGGCGTTATATGTGAACAAAAAACAATAGTGCCCAAAATTTGAATGACCACCTTCATTTACATGAAAGATTACGAAACTAACATACATTTAGTGTATCTCATATTGCAAACTCCAATGTTTAAAAAGCGGATGAGGCGTACGCGCAAAAAAAAAGCCTCGAGTCTTAAGCCTCATGGTTGAATTTGAGGCTTACGCCTCAATGCGCCTCACGCCCTTTTGCTGAGGCGCGAAAAAATAATAATAATAATTCTTCTTTCATCACAAAGACTGTTTTTTTAAAGGCTAAAGTTCTTTATTTTGCTAAAATTGCACTTAACTTAAAAAATGTTGTTTTAATCGACTAACTCTTATTCTTTTTTTATTTTATTTTTGTTTTTGTTTTAAAATTTCGCTTAATTTTGTTTTTCTTTACTAATATGTTTGAAATAAGTGTATAAATTTGTTTGAAACTATATTTTTGTTATAAATATATAGTTTGTTTGAAATAAATGTACTAAATTAACTTCAATATGACTTTTTTTAAAGGTTATTGTTTTTTTAAAAGGATTATGTTTTTTGCTTTTCAACTTAGATCAATATGTTTTCTTTAACTTAGACTAATATATTTTAAAGGTTGCTGTTTTTTTTAATAAACTTAGGTTGATATGTTTTATTATTTTTTTAATAAAGCTGCTGTTTTTTTTTTTATCTTAGCTTGAAAATCAATGTTTTTTTAATAAATTTGCTTGTTAAATTGCATTGATTAATTTATTGTCATATTATAAAATAACCAATATGTGAATGAAGCTAAAAAATGATTTTGTCAATACGATTTTGCATTGATTAATTTATTGTCATAATGTAAAATAACCAATATTAAAAATGATTTTCTAATATTACTTTTGTTTAAAAAGTTATCTCGGGGGAATAAAAAATTGTCAAACTATGTGAGAAAGCCCTCAAGGATTTTTTTTTGTAGTTTTATTTTATATTTCTTTATAATTTTATTTTTATGGCTTTATTAGTATTTTTTTAATATTATTTTGCTCTTTTTTTCTCTTTTCGGTGAGACTTACGCCTCAAACGCCTCACCTCGCCTCGCCTCGCCTTTCGCCTTTTTAAACATTGGCAGACTCTACCTCATTAATTCTCATTAATTCCCAAACAAATAAATGTTTGAGGTTACAAGCTATGTGATGGAAGGTGAACTGATGTATACGGATGCGTGGCACGTGTTGGGATTCGGAGTCAATTACAAAAAAGAATTGTTTATTGTTTTTTATTTCAGTTTATTGTTTAGTTACAGAATAATAAACATTCCTTTGGAATGTTCTTGACTAGGTTAGTAAGGTCTAGTGGTGTCATTACTTCACATCACCCCATCAAGTATCGGGGGATTAGAATACCATGTATCCTTTTATTTTGGACCTACAGAATTATTATGAATATATAAGAATAAGGAATATTTTCCATTATTAAAAAATATTTTTCATTATTTTCTTATTAAATTCCATCACGCTTACATCAAGTTATGGCTTCAACTCGGAACAACCGATTGGCCGAAAGAGTGGCTTAGTTAATAGATGTTCCAAAGGCAGACGGGTTTGTAATAGAAACCCAATAAGGAACTGCAGCAACGGTTTGAATCACCCCCGAGACCATGGAGGAACCGTTACACTGATGAGCGGTTTCAAGAATTTGTCGCAACCTTTCAGCCACCACCGCCAGCTTGTGGGGTTTCACCTCATCCATCATCGTTCGAGGACGGCGACGCCGAATCCAACAACAACAATATATCTAGAGATGAAACAGAAGTTGAGAGCTGGGACCACCCCTTTGACAGCTAATGCCTCTGTTGCAAACGGCGAGGTGCCAAGCGCCCACTCTATGTTCATGAACTCTAACCCTAGCAGATTTGACTACAGAAATGGTTAACATCATTGTCGTGGACGAAGGGATCACCAAGGAGCTCAAAGTAAATCGTGAAGAGGTTAAAAAAATTGCTGAGGCTCCATTATCTCTAACAGAGGCAGCCTACCACTGTCTCACTGATGGAGGAATCGATGGGGAACCCAAGGTCACGATCGAAGTCGAACAAAAAAGACCAGATGAGGCTGTGGCCATGAAAGAAACTGATCTCGGAGGGCTCACCATCGCCGGGAACTAGTAAAGCGACAAGGAAGATCAGCGAGAGATCAAAGAAGAGCAGAAGAAGAAAACTGGACATATCGTTGGAAGAAGCTACTGAGCTGGACATATTCAGGAAAGAATAAATACAATTGGCTCAACAAAGAAGCTACTGGGCTGGATCTATTCAAGGAAAAAAAATGACCCAAGTCTTGAGTCTGGTTTGGGTCTTTTGGGCCCAAAATCCAATATTGTGGATTTTCTTGGATCTAAGAGCATTGGGCCACCTCCAATTTTTACAGAATTGACAAATATTTCAATTGGGGCCCAAGAATTTGTAGAAAATTATTGTGGGTCATAAATAAAGAACAAAAAAATCTTTTGGCATGGGCGCCACCAATTCACCCCTAAAGCTCGGGGGCGAGCTTTCTCCTACCCGGGGAGATTGGTGTATACAGGTGTGTGGCACTTGTGGGGATTCAGAGCCGATTACACGAAGCAACATTTATGGTATTCTCGTATCATTTTATTGTTTTATTAGTTTCAGAATAAATAAACATTCTCTTGAAATGTTCTAGAGCAGGTTAGTTAGGTCTAGTGATGTCATGGCTTACGTCACTAAGTCCATGATATCATTGCTAGCTTGCAAGTACCCTTGGTGGGGGGCAAATACCTCACCCCCCACTCACAAGCTTAACCTTGAGAGTACCTCACATCTCACTCTCTCTCTCTCTCTCTCTCTCACACTCTTTCTTATGTAAACACACAATATGACACTTACACTCTAAACTTCTCATCAATAATTGAATGATTACAATGAGGACCTAGGCCCTTATTTATACTAATCTACTACTAGCGTTTAGCAAAGATAAAGGAATAAAAGGAATAAAGATAAATTGGGAAAGTAACAATAATCACCTAATCAAATTAGGAGGCAATCGCTTGTCAAAAGATGAGAAGTATAAATAATAGAATATATGAAAATTAATGTCTCTTCTCTTGCTGGCAGACCCCAAGGGGGATTGTTTGTGGGCATCACTGTCAGGGCTAGGGAAACAACCTTTTAATGAGGAAAAAAAACTCTCCTGGGTGAAAAAAGGAATCGAAAGAAAGCCTTCAAAAGTCGAGTCCGAATCAAATCTTTAGAAGTCTGTTGATATGTGTACCTTCTGCTCAAACACATCTTTATGCAAGCCCCTTAAATATTTGCTCAAGCAGTCCTTCCCAATGTTAAAGCACATCTTTGAGCAATTAGTTTGCTCAAGCACCACATTGTAGCTTGTGAAAGCAAAAACAAATTTGCACAAGCCATCATAAAAAAGAAAGAATGGTCAACAGTTTTGAACATGTCCAGCTTCGTATTTTAATTACATTCATGGTGGAGTCCAAAACTATGCACATTGATGGATTAAGTATGATTAAGAATAAATTACGCATTATAATAAGAGATGCATACGATGGTAAACATTCAAGAACTTTCAAGTGAGACAGAAGTGGGAGGCAAGTGAACGTACCATTACAGATTTAACAACCCGCCACAGATTTCTTTTAAAGGAAACTTCCCTTTTCTTCAACGCATTGACAATCTTCGATATAGGCATGCATTTTTTAGGTACTGCAAAAGAATTAGGTCACTGTATTACACATTTGGACACATGCAATCATAAACAACTTGGAATGGGACAAAAAAGTACAATAAGTAAAGTACCAGCACTTGATTTACTTGCAATTTGATCTCTCTCTTCCAACGAAGATTTGATAATAGCGAGGGTGTTAAGCGACTTTTTACCCTTTGCTTCACTGTTAAAAAACTGTATAACCTGAAAAGAAAGCACATATATATATATGGTTAAAACAAGGGGAAAATCACAATGTCACTTCTACTACAATCAGTTCGTTGCAATAAAATTGTACAGACCAAATCAAATTCGATGGGGGAAAAATTAAATCAAACACAGAATCAAGCAAAGCATGAAAGTAAGCTTCACAACAGAAGCTACCCTACCCACCCAAACAAAAATCAAAATATCATACCCTCTTATTGTTTATTCACCGATACCATCAACCTTTTCCTAACAAGGAAATAAATTCAAAAGAAACAAGATTGCTCAAGTTTCTTCTAAATGACAGGTTCCAAGGACTGTGTTAGACGAAATACAGGAATCTTAAGTTTTATGATCCAAAGACACCCTACAAAACCGAAGTAACAAAGATTTTAAAGCAGATTTGCCCACCCGTGCATCTACCCAAAAACGTATACAAGTCTCAAGAAAGACTCTAAACCACGAGATAATAAATTTCCAAGTACTTTAAAACACCAATTTGAAATAGACCACAAAGGAAAGCTTGCTCAAGAGGGAATCCCTACAACCATTTCTCCAATAAAGCCTTATTCCTTATTAAGATGTTTCCAATTCCCAATCCCCCTTTCTTTTTTAATTATGACTCCATTTCCCAATTTATTTAATGACCCCCAACCCCCTCTTATCTCTCCCACTCCCCTCGCACAAAAAATCTGTCGTTTTATTAATCAATCTTGCAATTATACCCCGAGTTTAATATGACACGAGGTAGTCCACATTCTTTGGAGGAAATTTTATTAATTAAAATAAAAATAAAATGTTATAGCCAGATCCAATGGTAAGGTAAATATTTGAATGGGAGTCGCTTTGGCAGTCCATTATTTGAAGTATGTCCTCAATGGTAATGGGTGTGATGTAAAATAACTAGCACAAGAGTATATGGTTACACAGGATCGCCGCAAGTCGGGGAGACTGAAAAGGTAAAATCAGCCTATATATGGGAGCAGTAACTGTACTGTTCAAACGTAGCAGCCCCTAGGATCCTCCCTTGGATCCCCTTTGAATTTCGTATCCCTTATATTCCATTTGTTCCTTCTTTCCCTAAAACTGTCCAAAGTGTGTTTCCCTTTTACTTAGGATTCCTTTTTATATCATTATATTAATAAGTTGTTATCTTTTATTCCCCTTAGGATACCCAAAATGTGTTTCTCCTTTAATAAATGGGTTAGAATTTTAATGATTGCCTTTTGTAGCTCACTATATAAGAGCAAGCTTGAAAGTTTTTCAAATCATCTTATCTTCAAATATAAACTTTGAGTTTTCAGGATTCAAGGATAGTTCTTTTATTTTCACGTTTTCCACTACGTTATCAGAGCAAATTTCCAAATCCTAAGATTCTCCTTTGTTTCGATGGCACGTTCACGTGATGGAAGCAACACCTCCTACGATGATGATCGTAATGGAGTAGCTCTTTTGATGGGTGAATTTACTGAGTTCCAAACAAACGGCAATCAAACCTTCAGCGATTTGCATGAAACCATGTGGCAAATCCTAGCAAGAATGACAATGGTAGAACTTAACCGCGAGAACGATAAGATGCCCAACTAGGGTGATCATAAGCATCCTACCGGTAACCGCAATCCAAACATCCCAATTAAGCAGCCAGGCTATGAGGAAAACATTGATTTCGGTAACAACCGTGTCGTACCACTGTTTGGAGACAATCGAGATGGATGGGAGCAAGATGATTCCAAGAACTTTCGTATAAAGATTGACATACCAACTTTTGTATTGAAGAATTCTTGGATTAGATTACGAAAGTTGAACATTTCTTTGATTATATGAAAATCCAAGAAGAGAAGCAAGTCAAATTGGTCGCATACAAATTTAACGGTGGCGCGTCTACATGGTGGGATCAAGTACAAACAACCCGTGCATGTCAAGGTACGGAACCAGTCCTTACGTGGGTTAAGATGAAAAAGTTGTTGAAAGCCCAATTTCTACCCCCTGATTATAAACAGATTCTTTACCAACAATATCAAATAGAACCGTTCCTGAATATAATGAAGAGTTTTACCTGTTGTCATCTCGTAACAACCTGGTGGAACCTGAGTTTAGTATGGTGACCCGCTTTAAAGGAGGGTTACAATGAGATATTGAAGAAAATGTGGCGCTATAATCGTTGTTCAAATTGTTCGATATTGTCACAACAGCTGAGAGAACAAAGTCACTACTGGAAAGGGCAAAGAATCGGTCTCGTGGCTCGTATATCCCATGTCCTACAGAGGACAAAGGTAAATAAACCAGATGAGAAAATACTGCAGTACCTGCAGGCCCTACTATAAGAGCAGTTCCTACAAGATGAGAAAATACATATGCACGCCCAGGCCTAAACAGGTGTTATCAGTGTGGAGAGCAAGGCCAAAAATCCAATGTTTGTCCAAAACGACCCATTGTGAATTTGGTAGAAGGCGAAGAAGGCGGGAATGAGGAAGTTGATTTTGACCCTACTTATGAGGACGGGATGATTGAGGGGGATAACGGTGAGTTGTGGTCCCATTCTTTAGTAGTAAGGAGGCTGATGTACAAACCTAAAAAAGAGGAGCATCCACAACGTCATAACGTGTTTCGTACACGTTACACAATCAATTGAAAGATATTTGACATTATCATTGATAGTGGCGTAGTCAGAATATTGTTTCCTCAAGAATGGTTCAAAAGTTAAGATTAAAGAAAGAAAAGCATTTTCACCCTTACAAAATTGGATTAAACAAGAAAGGTTCAGAAACGCGAGTGTCTGAAACCTGCCTTGTCCCATTCTCTATTGGGGAGGTCTATGCAAAAGAAATACGATGTGATGTGGTTGATATGGATGCTTGTCACATGATCTTAGGGAGGCCCTGGTAGTTTGATGTTGATGCCACTCACCGTGGTAGAGACAATATTTATGTTTTATACAAGAATGGTCAGAAGATTGTTCTTGGAACATTAAAAGATGAGGAATTCTCTAAGGCAACCTCGGCCAAAGGTAATCCAGTTATGCTAATCGCCGATAAGAATTTCTGGACGAAGTGAAGACAGCTCCTAAGATCTTTGTTATTTTGCTTAAAGCAGAAGTGGTCGAACAACCTTCTCTATACTAGCAGTCGTACAACCTCTATTAAAGCAATTCGATGATTTCGTACTGGATAAACTCCCTAACAGTCTTCCACCCATTAGGAGCGTTCAACACCACATTGACTTGGTGCCAGGGGAGAGCATGCCAAACCGGTCCCACTACCGAATGAATCCCAGGGAAGGCCAAATTCTGCAAGAACAAGTAGAGCAGTTACTGCAAAAGGGATTAATACGGAAAAGTATGAGCCCATGTGCGGTTCCAGCTTTGCTAGTGCCCGAGAAGAATGGCAGTTGGCGATTGTGTATAGACAGTCGTGCAATCAACCGAACTACCATCAAATACCGATTTTCCATTCCACAGTTAGAGGATATGTTGGACATGTTGGCAAGAGCACAAGTTTTCACCAAAGTGAACATTAAGAGCAGGTACCATCATATTTGAATCCGCCTTGGGGATGAGTGGAAAACAGCGTTCAAAATAAATGAAGGATTGTACGAGTGGTTAGTTATGTCGTTTGGACTATCAATGCACCTAGCATTTTCATGCGGTTAATGAATCAGGTACTAAAACTGTTTATTAGTCGCTATGTAGTTGTTTATTTCGACGATATTCTGGTTTATAGTAAGACAGAAGCAGAAACCTTTTACACTTAAGGGAGGTACTAACAGCTTTACAGGAAAATAAGTTGTACATTAACCTGAAAAAGTGTAGTTTTGTTACCTCGAGCCTATTGTTCTTGGGCTTTGTGATTAGTGGTGATGGCATTCGAGTAGACGAAGAGAAGGTGAAAGTCATTCGAGAGTGGCCCAAGCCGAAGAATGAGAGTGAAGTACGCAGTTTCCATGACCTAGCTACGTTCTACCTAAGGTTCATCAAAAACTTCAATAGCATTATGGCCTCCATCCCGAGTGCATGAAGAGAGGGAAGTTTCAATGGGGAGAGAAAGCTAAAATATGTTTTACCTTGATCAAAGAGAAGCTATCAACAGCACATGTATTGGTTCTTTCAATATTTGAGAAGTTGTTCCAGGTGGAGTGTGATGCTTCAATTGTGGGAATAGGAACAGTTTTGTCACGGGAAGGGAAGTCAGTGGCATTTTACAACGTGAAACTGAGTGAGGCACGTAGGAAGTGGACTACTTATGAGCTGAAATTCTATACTTTGGTGCAAACTTTGTATACGTGGGAGCATTATCTTATCCAGCGAAAGTTCGTGTTATTTACTGATCATCAAGCGCTAAAATCAATTAGTAATCAAAACAATATTAATCGGATACACACGCGATGGATGGCTTATATACAACGATTCACCTCCTCACTGAAACACAAGTCGGGTCAGCAATATAAGGTAGCAGATGCACTGAGCCGTAGAGCAACCTATTTGATAACTGTGAGAGCTGAAAGCATAGGATTCAACTATTTGGAAGAATAGTACGAGGCTGACGAAGATTTTGGCCAAGCATTGACAGTTTGTAAACAGGGACAGACCTTTAAGGGGTTTGCATATACAAGAAGGATTCATTTTCGGAGGAAACCAGTTGTGCATCCCTCGAAGCTCTTTGTGAGAACAGGTGGTACATGAATTACATGGGGAAGGATTAGGCGGTCATTTGGGAAGAGATAAGAAGCGAGAGCTAGTAAAAGCGCGGTACTATAAGCCGCAGCTCAAAAGAGATGTGGAGAACCATGTATGATGGGGCACAGCCTGCCAAGCTAGCAAAGGACAATCACTGAATACTAACCTTTACACACCACTGCCTATACCAAATGCTCCATGGAAGGATTAATTTATGAATTTTATTCTAGGGCTGCCAAGGATGCAACGAGAAGCAGACTCTATTTTTGTGGTAGCTGGTCGATTTTCCAATATGGCCCATTATATTTCGTGCAGGAAGACAAACGATGCAATCCAGATGGCCAATCTATTCTTTAAGGAGGTGGTTCGCTTACATGGTGTCCCACAGTCCATCGCCTCAGATCGTGACACCAAGTTCTCGTCCCACTTTTGGCAAACTTTGTGGAAGAGAGTAGCACCAGTCACCCCAAAACTAACGGCTAAACGGAGGTGGTAAACAAGATCCTTGGAAATATAATTTGCTATATTATATAAGAGAAACCAAAGCAATGGGATCTTGCCCTTGCCCGGGTTGAGTTTGCTTACAATTGCATGGTTAACCGATCCAAGAAAAAACTTCCGTTTGTTTTTGTGTATTGTTGTCCTCCAAAGGTGGCTTTATATTTGGTATCAGTGCAAAATTACCAGGGAAGAATGTTGCTGCTGAGAAAATGGTTGACGTTAAAGCCGTTCAAGAAGCAGTCAAGAAGCACCTAGAGGAGGCTTACGCCAAGTAAAAGGCTGACGCTAACAAAGAGCGGAAGAAGAAAATCTTTGAAAAAAGCGACCTTGTTATGGTTTATATAAGGAAGGAGAAGTTTCTAGTGGGAACATACAACAAACTGAAGACTAAGAAATATGAGCCATATCAAATTATGCAGAAAATCAATGCCAATGCCCACGTGAAAGATTTACCTGTTGACATGTCCATTTTTTCTACCTTCAATGTGGCGAACATACATGAGTATTATCCCCCAAATTCGGGTTACTTAGGGGCGAGTTCTTTTCAGGCAGGGGAGGCTGATGTACAACAACTAGCACAAGAGTATATGGTCACACAGGATCGCCACAAGTCGGGGAAGCTGAAAAGGTAAAATCATCCTGTGCGTGAGCAGTAACTATTTATGTGAGCAGTCTCGTACATAGTTGTCAAATCACGAATCGAATCGTGAATCGTTTACCCCCCGAATCACGAACCGTGAATTGAATCGGTTGAATCGGAACCAAATGATAAAAATGTAGAAAAACATACGTAAATGGGATTTAACACTATAGAATTGGTAATTAAGCATAATATGACAAAAACCGAAGTTTAACACAAATTTGTACATATATAAACCAAAGTTTAACACAAATTTAAAACAGTATTATTTTTAAAACAACCTACATATTAATTTAAAACAATAAAATAAATACTAAGATTAATTTAAAACAGTAAAACTGTAAAACAAATACTTCCAAAAAATTTAAACAGGCTACCTACTAAGATTTTTAATATTAATTTAAAACAGCCTTCAAAATTACAACAATATTAATTTAAAACAGTAAACTATATTAATTTAAAACAATAAAACAAATACTAAGATTAACTATAAAACAATATTAATTTAAAACAGTGTTCATATTAATTTAAAACAACAAAACAAATATACCTTCCAAGATTTTATAACAAATGCAAAGGTTTTATAACAAAAAAAAACGAGCAAAAGATAGAAGACATTCAGCCAAGAGAATAGACAAGAAAAGTTTGTTGATAATAACCGAGCCAAGAGAACTTATTTTTCTCTAAAATTCAGTTTCTTAACGTTATCCTTTGTTTTTTGCTTCTTTTTTATTTGTTTTATTAAAACACACGTATGGTTATAGGGTAAAAAAATCGCGGAAAAAAAATGAAAAAAAAAAGTGAATCGAATCCGAATCGTAAGATTCGAATCGTGAATCACTGATTCTGTCCGTTTTTTAACTCTATACAATTCTCAACTCGATTCGAATCGTTTTATGGGAGAATCGAATCGAATTGTACGATTCAAATCGCGAATCGTACAATTTTGACAACTATGGTCTCATATGTACTGTTCATACGTACACTATCCAGCAGCCCCTAGGATCCTCCCTTCGATCCCCTTTGGATTCCATATCTCTTGTATTCCATTTGTTCTTTCTTTCCATAAAACCGTCCAAAGTGTGTTTTCCTTTTACTTAGGATTCCCTTTTATGTCATTATATTAATAAGCTGTTATCTTTTATGCCCCCTAAGATACCCAAAGTGTGTTTCCGCTTTAGTAAATGGGTTAAAATTTTAATAATTATATCTTTTGTAGCTCATTATATAAGAGCAAGCTTGCAAGTATTTGGAATCATCTCATCTTCAAATATAAAATTTGAGTTTTCTTCTCTTTTAAGTGTGTGACTTGTGGATTCAAAAATAGTATTTTTATTTTCACGTTTTCCGCTACGTTAGGGTGGGACTCCTACGTGGTGGAGAGAGGTCCCTTCATAGCCCATCAAAAGAAAACGAAGCATTACGGAACAGCATTATTACGGCTGTTATTTGGAGTTTGGGATGGAAGGGAATGGAAGATTCTTTAAAGATTTGTTGGGGAAATTGAGGAAACTTGGGGCGAAATAGTTCAATAGCCTCCTTGTGGGCCCATTTATCCCAAAAATTTGGCTGAGGATGCTTCAATTTTCAAAAATAACTGGACTGCAGTCATTATTTAAGGGTCTATTGTTGGGATGAGTTGCTCTGGAGTTCTATGCATAGTAATTACAGGGCTTCATTCCTCCTTGGGATTGTGCAGTTGACTGCAGGGTTTGATGTGTGGTATCTGTAGCTCTCTTTGGTTTAGATGCAACAGAGAGGGACTTGTTTGCATCTTGGGGGTTCTGCTCTGAGAGTTGAATTTATAATATGCGTATGCAAAAGTGCAAATATAACAACTTATATGAAAAACGACATTAAACTCATTTCTCTAAAACATGTGGTGACTGAATGATTTTCTCAACAAAGTGGTACAGTATTTATAGAGTACGGAAAAGAGAATATTCCTAAGATATTCTAGCTAAATTGGGAATGGTCTAGGCACTAGTATGTCATGGCTAACATCACTTAAGTAGTGACACCATTTGGAACCTCCTACATTCCATTTATTACGTATGGACTACAATACCCTTTCTCGCTAGTACTAACTACTACAATACAAGAGTATTCTTTAAAGAATTATGCCTTTATTTTAATAATACTAAAACAATATAAATTAAATACACCAATTTATTTATCCTGGTCCATGCGCCAATCTTCCCACTTATACATAAGTTTCCACTTATTACAGTTAGAGAGATAAAAGGAGTCGTGTATTCTATCCCACCCCAAACTAATTAGTGCAGTGAAGATATATCAATGTCAGATCACATTCCACCAACACCAATCCCTCAATATTGGAAATTTCAAAACAAAAGTGAATTAGTTGAGTTCAAGTAGGGAATAAAAAAAGTAGGCAACTGTAAGGTTTTGGGAAGTCTGCTAGTGTATAGTAAGCACTTTGTTAAGACAGACTATTGTAAATGAGTTTTCAGGAGGAAATTATCAACATAGCTCGAATCAGCCCTTTATATATGAGTACTTTCAAATTAAGTAGTGCAGTTAGTAATATAAAATTATTTTAATCAAGTAAGAAGCTCTAGTGGTGAGTTTGCGATACATATTTAGAAATCCAACCAATTACCTTCGGACAAAGTAGAGACAAATGCTCAAGGTCTGCGATACCAAGTTGAAATCCAAATTTAGAGAGTTGTTCCAGACCTACTTTCAAACCAGTCAGTGTGATCTTTTGACTCTGTACTTGTAAAAATGCAGAGTAAATATTCACAAAAGAGAAGGCCTTTACTGTTGACTTCAACCATGAGGGGCACAAGCACAAGCACAAATTAGCCTCCCTTAACATGCAGTTCCCAGAAAGTGGATCCACTAAACAATTTATGGAATCCAAAACCTGTATAAACCTTTGACAATTCTTGTCATCGATTAAATTACTCTGAGATGATTGCAATATGTCTAATATAATGTCTCCACATATTCCCTCCAATTCGTGGGCGGTCGTAGTCACTTCATTTATATGTCCAAATGACCTGTTTTGAAACTCAGTATTAGGTTCGTTATTGTTGTTTAGAGAGGAAAGGTCTTGCATCATATCAGACCATGCCCAATCAGCCGCGGCCGAGGATTGATTAGAGACATTTGAGGTTTCACCAGTTTTACGATTTTGTTGTCGATCCTTCTTTGTAAACGAAGCAAGTACTATGAATTCTCCGGACTCGGTAGGGTGATTACCTATCTTACTCTGCAGGCTCAATTTCACACCCTGGTCCAAAATTTGTAAACATAATTATTGAGGATAAGGTAACAAAACGAACGGTAAATTTTTAAATTACAAAAGTAAAAGCTTACGATAGAGGAGAGGGGAGGGGTTACCTTGAGGAAGAGATGAAAATTGGGGGAAGAGTGGGCTGGAGGGAAAGTTTGTTTCAAGAGGAGCTTGAGGTCGTGTATGGTTTTGTTTGGGGAAATGGAGACGTTGGTTGATTCGCCTGATAGGCTTCGGATGTTGATTTCTATCTCTGTCTCCGCCATTGGTGGTGTTCGCTCCGTTACGAAATTTGCCGCCGATGAGGGTTTATTTGGTTTGGTTTGGAGGTTGACCAATGCGGTGCAAAACCTAAGATTTGGCGGGGAATTATATTCATCTCTACACTTATCATCAAGTGCATTTTATGTGTAATGTTAGGTGCAACAAATTTTTTCTTTTTCTTTTTTTTTTTTTTTTACATTCCAAAGGATTTCATTAAGTTAACAGCGATTATAATAAGGGTCAATTATTAAATAGTCCCTACTATAAATATATATTTTTTAAAAATGACACATATTTTTAGTTTAACCCATTTAGTCCCTCAAGCACTCAATATCCTCTTATTTTTAGAGGTCCGCGCCAGCGACACTCCCTCTCCAAAATATGTGGCAAAGGACTTTTTGAGGCAAAATAAAAAATTTTGGACTAAATGGGTATTAAAAAATGTCTGAGGGACTATTTGGTATATGTCCCTTATAATAAATCAAGAAACACTTAACTCAAATAGGCTCAGATTAAGATAGGGGAAGAGAAGAGAGAAAACATAAAATAAACAGAAAGAAAATTAGAACAACAGTCTAGAGAGAAACTTTTTAACACGTCTGACAGGTTTGGGGTTTCGATCACAACACATCCCAGCTAAGAGATCAACAGACAGATGTCGAAGACACCAGAGGATGAGTCGCCCATAACAAAATCTATGCACAAGACAAACAGACGGTGGAATAATGCAAGGCAAACATGTCAAAAGCAACAGCGCCATAAAGCAAGGCTCAAACACCAAGGGACCTAAAAATAGATACACCTTAGTAAAAGTGGGAGAAACCCAAAAAAGTGCAACACATTTGAAGTGATATTATCATGGGTCGGGTTCGTATTGATATGTGTGTTTGGTTCTACTCATGGCGAGTCCAAACACGAGTGAGTACAGGTGAAACACGTTAGGGTGTCACTCGAAATTATATCGATTTAAGGTGTCTGTGCAGAATTACTCACATTTTATTAGTGTTTTGCACATGCGCTTAAAGCACCTAATGAATTAAAAGTGATTATAGGGAGACCCTCAAATTATACACAAAATAAAAACTCGATGATGTGTCAAACATGTATTGGTTAATACCACTGGCGGATCCACACTATGCCCAAGTGGGGTGGCCGCCCCACTTGAGATTTTAAAAGCAAAAAAAAAATTAGGGTTAGTCTAATTGATCATCTCCAAAGTTCATGGTAGGTTTTGGAGATGAGGTTTTTATCAAGTTGTTTATGTTTCATCAGGTATGCTTGAATTGAACCTTAATGGTGCTAGGGGAGTTAACTTATTTTTGTACTTCATATTAAGCAAACTTCAATTGTTATCACTACTAAAAATTGGGTATTGTGAATACTTATTAAGCGTTGTTTATTTCTTGAAATTAATTAGGTATTGTTAATAATGATTGAGAGTAGTTGTTTGGGCATTATAAAGCTATACTTTGTATAAAACTCGAAATAACCCCGAAAAAAATTCGCCACTTTCGCCCCACTTCACCTAAATTTCTGAATTCGCCACTACCGCTAGCACGGACCCACAAACACAAAAACACCGACCTATATCCGTGTGACACATCATCGGGGTTGAGTTTTGTGTACAATTTCGAGGGTCTCCCTAAAAATATTCATGAATTAATAATGGATTATTAGTAATTTAAACCTTCTTGAAGCATTAGATCATTTTTGTTCTTTCCAATTGTCGAATAATATAGAATTTAAACATTATTTAGTTCTAAATATTTGAAATTGTATTATTTTATTTCACTTGTCTTCTTGAAAATATAAAACAAGAGGTATTATTTATAGGCAAATGCACGTTGGTGTGTCGGCATGGTGATTCAGCAGTTAGCTTTGATTTATCGCGTTTTTAGTTTCATCTTGTCATGCTTCTATTTTGCATGTTTGATACCCCATGCTTCCATCATTGCATTGTTGTGTTTCTAACACATGCTTCTAGCATGTTATTGTCGTGTGTATGGGTTATATTGCATTGTTGTGTTTCTAACTCATGCTTCTAGCATGTTGTGTTTCCACCCCGTGATTTTAATGACTTTTAAAATGGGTTATATTTTAAATTAATTGATTAATTGGATTTTATTATTAATTAATTCATTTGGGTTTTATCCGAATTGAGGATATTAAAATGTATGATTCTGAATATTACTTAAAGATATTTAGGTAATATATGAATGTGATGATTATTAATAATTGTTGTGAGATATAAATTCGGTAATTTGAATTTTTAGTCAGACGCAGTATGTGACGTGTCGGGACTAATTTGTTAAATTGAGAAGGAAATTTATTTTCTATCGACCTTATAGTCATTTTGGCTGCGTCGTTGTGTCTGGAAGGTTTGAAATAGTCAGAAAGTCTATTTGGATGTTCAATTTGGGTCTCGGGTCATTTGGAAATGAAAAGACAACCCAAAAGGGCATTTTGGTCATTTTTATAGGGGGGTGAATAGTGATTTCGGATTTTGTCCTATTATAAGTATTTGAAGATTAAGTGTACATGGGTTATTCATCTCATCTACACAAAATAGAGAAGTCATCTTCCTAAAGAGAGTAAAAGTTTGCTTGGGAAGAGAAAAGTTTACTTGGGAAGGAGAAGAACTAAGAACCAAGGGTCACCACCACCAACCACCACCGGAGGTTGATCGGAGAAGGGAGAACCACCTGTGATATACTACACCAAAGGATCATATCTTCACTAGAGGCAAGTTGTGACACCCCAACTAATTAAATAACGAGTAGCTACTCCTTTATTCAAATTAATTCAAAATGTCAAGTTGGTTCAGTTCATAACATCACTGTCGAAAATATTTTAACCATTACTAGCCACCTAATATTTAAAAAGTGAGTTGTCAATTTTAATTAAATCTGATTAACATACAACAAGTATTAAATTATGGAATGATGATATCACAACCACATTACAGTCACATTACAATGATAAAAGAATAATGAATCTGGAGGAACACTCCTCGGTAATAATCCGAAGTACTGAATAAAACTAAATACAAAGTCTGAATCACTAATTAATTACAACCCAAAAATCTGAAATAAAGCAGAGTAAGTAAGATGTCTCTAAAATAAAAGGGGCGACATGCCCTACAGATAAGTAAATCTGAGATAGAGTCAAGATAGAAAGTGGAGGCGTCTACTATCGAGGTCCTATGACTTCCACAGCAGCTATAGCACGTCATCGGAATGGAACTCCTATGCTTGGTGTCCTTATGGCTGGGCACCTAAAAGGTTTTTTACAAAAATAGATTTGAAAGCAAAAGGGTCATAGTACGATTGTGAAAACAGTTTAAAATACAACAAGTGTTTAATATCATTAAACGGTGAATATAAAATACATGATAGTGCGTGCACTCGCATGAGTTCCTCACCTCTCAACTAATCGTGCACACCTATCGTACCCGTACCCGTTCTAGATATTCTACTATCAAACTAGTCCAATTCAATATATATATGACTTTTACTATACTAATCATGGTTTAATTCCCGGCGCCTTACTATAAGCTGAGAGTTTTACCTTCATTATTTGAAATTTAGTTTCAATAATTACTAAGTGTTTTCCCCTTCTTAACTCTACAAAGATATTTCATTAATTCACACTTGTACTTATATAAATAGTTCATTTCAATAATTCAGTATATCAATCTCATCATAATATACAATAATGTCACCCCTAGACAAAGCTGCGGTGCACATATACTCTGCTATCAAATCCCGGTACATCACGTACATAAGGATCACGCATTCCGAATCTCTCAGGAATCGTTTCGACAAATAACAAACACATATAATGGAGGCGAACATAGTTCACATCACATGGGTCACGCACATACCTACGCTCCCATGATCAGCAGACTTATTAACTTCTCAATAAGCCCTTCTCTGACCTATGTCCTCGAGGTACCAATCTAAATCCCTCCAGTAGGCACACAAAGATTAGATGGCCCTGATCGAACGCCGACCTCCCGTGATAGCAAGTATAGTAGGTATGTTATACACAAATAACTACATATACCAAGCATTCACATGTCTTAGGTATCCCATAATATTAATAGAGGTATATTTCTCATTCATATACCGTCATTTAATGTTACACGTTCACAAGTCCCCGATTTATATACTTTAAAGTTATAAACTCTTCTCACGTCGTAATTTTAGTTACTTATACCCTGGCCCATAGATGTCATCCCGTTTTCTACCAAATTCTAAGTTTTAATCCTCAACGTACTCAACTCTCACAACTATACCCACTGGTCAATAAGGGAAGGTTATCACTCAATTAAATAAGTCTAATGGGGGTTAGAAATAAAATCAGGCCTAAAAATGGCCATTCTGTCAACTCGTTAGAAATCTCGTTCGAACGAGGTTGTTCGAACGAGGGTCGTTCGAACGAAGTCTTCAAATAAACTCGTTAGAAGGGATACTGTCATCTCGTTTGAAGTCTCGTTCGAACGACCTGGGCAGGTCTTCTAACGAGATGGCAGTAAACGCCCAGAAATTCTTCCAATTCGTTTTTCTTCATTTTTCTCTTCTCTAAATTCATCCTAAGATCATCCCAATAGTATTTTAATGTTCTTAAACTTCTCTAAATCCTCTTAGGTCGTTTCTTAACATATTTTTAGGGTCCAATCCTCCAAATCAACATGGAATTATCATTAATCCCCAAATTTTACCCCAAACCCTATGAACATGAACCCAAAATTTTATTGTGCCTAATTACTCATCATAAATCCGTTTTTAAATCCTCAAAGTTAAGTTTTGAATACCAAATTTCATCCATAATCATTATACATGCAATCCCTAACCCAACTTTAGAGTTTCTATAACAATTTCATTAGGTTTTCCTCAAAACTTTCAAGACAAAACAGTTCCTACACTAAATATGGAAGAAATATTCCATGAACTAAAAATATCAAATCATTTGCCTTAGATTAATTCTTCAGATTGTTGTTAATGTTTCAAGGTTGACTTTCTCTCTTCTTTCCGTTCACAAATCCTTTCCAATTGTGATGATGGGGGATGGTTTGGTATAGGTTCTCTAGCCTCTCTTCTAACTTCTCTTAAAACTTCCGTAGCCCACTCTCTCACTTTTGGCTGATAATGGCCTTAGTGTCTTTCCAAATAATATATAATTAACTTCTAAAATTCGTGGGTTTTAATCCCTTAATTTTTAAAATTACCAAAATACCCTTCTAGATTGCCGGTTTGGCCTAAAAATGTCCCGGGGCCCAAACTAAACCCCCGACTAGTGTTTTCTGACTATTTCGACCCTTCCGGACACGTTGGCGCACTCAAAATGACCATTTGGTTGATAAAAATATAATTCACTTTTTAATTTAAATAATTTTGTTCCTGATGCGACTGACACGCGCGTCCCTACTAAATTTCAAAAATTATCGTATTTCTGCATCGTGACAATTTAAATATTTTTAATACTCACGTATTACCATATATACTCAGAAATATTCAATTTTGACATCATAATCAAATACTAACTCACATCTCGCTAGTATTTATATCCAGATTAATTCCCAATTAATTCTCATTTAATTTAATTAATCCCTTAAATAAAAATCAATAAACTTACGGGGTATTACATACTTCCCCCCTAATAACAGAATTTCGTCTCGAAATTCGGAACGAAAGAGTACCTAGTAAAAATAAATCTGGATAACGTTCGCGTATCTCTTCCTCGCGCTCCCATGTGGACTCCTCGGCATTATGATGCCGCCACTGCACGCGTACTAATGGTACTATCTTCGACCTCAGTTTCCTCTCGCTGTGGTCCAGAATTGCGATCGGCCCCTCCTCGTAGGAACTATCAGGCTGAAGATCGATGTCCTCTAAAGAAATGTGAGTATGGGCCAAATCGTCCCTAAGATATTTCCTTAACGAGGAAATATGGAACACATCATGAATCCTATGCAAGTGCTCCGGTAATCCAAGTCTATACGCAACTGGCCCAATCCTCTCGATGATAGGAAATGGGCCCACATATCTTGGTGCTAGTTTCCCCTTCTTCCCAAAATGCATAATCCCCTTCATAGGAGATACTCTGAGTAACACCTAGTCCCCCACCTTGAATTCTCTGAAGAACCTCTTGGCATCAGCATAGCTCTTCTGCCGGTCCTGAGCTACCCGAATACGGCTCCGTATCATCTCTATCCTTGCCGAAGTGTCCTGAATCACTTCCGGCCCAAGGAGTTTGTTATCCCCCGCCTCTAACCAACATGCTGGGGAACGACAAGGTCTACCATACAGCGCCTCGAATGGAGCCATGTCAATAGTGAACTGGTAGGAGTTATCATAACCAAACTCCACCAGTGGAAGGTACTGTTCCCAACCACCTCCAAAGTCTAGGATGCACATACGCAACATGTCCTCCAACATCTGGTTTGTCCGTTCCGTTTGCCCATTAGTCTGCGGGTGATATGCCGTACTCAGCCGCAACTCTGTACCCATGGCCTCCTGGAAACTCTCCCAAAATCGTGAAACAAATATCTTATCTCGGTCAGACACGATATTTAGAGGCACCCCGTGAAGTCTCACTATCTCGGCAATAAAAATCTGGGCATACTGTACCGTAGTGTAGTCTGTCCTCACGGGCAGAAAATGAGCAACTTTGGTCAACCTATCCACAATTACCCATATGGAGTCGTGACTTCTCTGTGACGTAGGTAACCCCGTGATAAAGTCCATGGATATTCTCTCCCATATCCACATTGGAACCTCTAACGGCTGTAGAAGTCCTACTGATTTCTAATGATCCACCTTTACTAGCTGACAAGTGGCGCATTTAGAAATGAACATGGCGATATCTCTTTTCATCCCGCTCCACCAATACTGGCGTCTCATGTATTGATACATCTTATCCCCATTAGGGTGTACCACAAACCGTGAGCCGTGCTATTTTGTCATTACCTCATGTCGCAAGTCTTCCCCTTCCGGAATGACCAATCTCCCATTGAAGTGTAATCCCTCGTCTGAACTAACGGTGTAGGACTCGGCTCCCTCTGCTAGTAATCGAATTATCTGCTCCTGACAGAACGAGTCTTTTGCCTGGGCCTTTGTCACTCTCGTAATAATTTGAGGTGTAACAGTCATCACAGACATGAACGATTGGGCCACTGCATCCTGGTGTCCCAACTCCTTCCACTTAGTTTTCCAAACATCGGCCACCTCATCTACTGGCCTACGTCTCAACGCATATGCTACCACGTTAGCCTTCCCTGGGTGATATTGGATATCAAACTGATAATCCTTCACAAACTCAAGCCACCGACATTGACGCATATTCAGTTCCTTCTGCGTGAAGAGGTATTGTAGAGACTTGTGGTCTGTGAACAACCGAAATTTCTCCCCCAGGAGATAGTGTCTCCAAATTCGAAGAGAGAATACGACTGCCGCTAACTCCAAGTCGTGGGTGGGGTAATTCTTCTTGTGAGGCTTAAGCTTACGGGAAGCATAAGCTATAGCCTGACTCTCCTGTTGCAGCACACCTCCAAGTCCTTGTAAGGACGCATCGGTGTAGACTAGATACTCAACTCCTGGTCTGGGTAATGCTAACATAGGCGCTGAGGTCAACTTGTCCTTCAACTCATCAAGTGCCAACTGACAGGCATCGCTCCAGATGAATGGCACACCTTTGCGAGTCAGATGTGTCAAAGGACCTGCTATCTTTGAGAAACCTCGAATAAACCTTCTGTAGTATCCTGCTAGGCCCAAGAAACAACGGATCTCAGTCGGTGTCGTGGGCTGTCCCCACTCCCTCACCGCGAATACCTTCCCCGGATCAACAGATATCCCCCGGTCTGAAATGATAAGCTCTAAAAACTGAACCTCCTTCAGCCAAAACCCACATTTCTCGTACTTTGCATAAATCTCGTTCTGACGTAGCGTCTGCAAATCCTGCCTCAAATGTTCAGCGTTGTAAGGACCTAAAACATAATTAGGAAGGTTAATTACATGATTAATTATAACTTAGGAGTTATAAGTTATAAATTGGTTGTGTGTTAAACATGTTAATTATCATGTTTAGGGGATGCATGCCCATGTGATATATGTGTTGTTTACATTAGGTGCTAATTGAACTTATGATCGGGGATACCATGTTTAGAACATATGATTAGTTATGTGATTAAATGCATTATAAATTATTTTTTAATGCATGATTATGTTTATAAAAGTAAATTAGGGTGTTGATACGAAATTGGCAATGTTTGGTCGCCAAATGTGAAAGTTTTGAGATTTTCGATAAATTGCTACTTTCCTGTTCGAGCCCAAATTAGGCGTATTAATTTTATGATTTTGGGAAATCACAAAATATGAAAGTTGTAGATATTTAAGTTATCTACTCATAGACACAAAGAGGTAGTAAATCGGGGCCCGTGATAGTGAGTAATGGTAATTTTACCAAGGTGGGACAAATGTGTCATTAATGGAATTGTCTAATCCGACCTTTCATCCAACCAATCACGTGTTACCACTACGCTATTGGACCACTATAAAACGTATTTCTGATTATAAATGAGAGTTATGTCTTATTCCTCATAAGAAATAACAAGTTTTGCCTAAAGAGAGAGAAAGAAGAAATTTAAGGAAGAAATCTTTGGAAAATTTCTATAAATTGAGGAATCCTCGTAAGGTAATTACATCTTTATTAAAGTTGGTCACATGGATGAGTTCTATACTTGACATGTTTTTATTTTTGATTTGGATATATATTTTAATGGTACCCATATTGCTGAATTGTGTTGGAACAAGGATGGGTTAAGAACATAAGTTAGAACTGGAGCTAGGATCGTAAATGCATACTTTAAAGTCCTAAATTTACATCATCTTTTCGTAAAGCATTTTGATTTAGAAAATTCATGATTATGATGTATACTTCTGCTAAAACATGTTTATTATATGTTTCCATGAATTATACTGAAAGTCAAGGTTATGTATGCTTAAAAATGTTAAGTTATGCCTTAATGTTCCATTTTGACCTAGTTATGCTAAAAATGGCATAAATCATGGAATACTTATTGGAATTGACGGATTCAAGTTGGAGAGTAAAATATACTCATACATGTATAACATATCCGAAAATTGTGTAAAAATACCAAGGAATGAACCCTTGGTGATAGTTTGAAGTTTTGGTTTAAAATCTGCCTTAAAGGAGCAAGAATGCATACCAGGTGTTTGACGTTTTGCTCGACATAGAAAATGAGCCCAAAAAATTATGAAACATTAATTTTGTATTATTCAATAGGTTTACTGATATTGGGTGGAATATCATGCAAAGTTATGTTGTATAAAAATTATGAAAACTCCAGGAAGTTGAAGTTGTGTTGCGATTTTTCTTGAAAAACGATTTGGAAAAGGTGGTAATAAAATGGGAATAACTTTGTCTAGCGAATTGGTAATTTAATTCCTTAAATTGTGTTAGAACCCTAATTACTTGGGTGCTATAGAAATGTGAAGTATCATATTTATTTCCTCCTTAGTTATTTCTGATTGACCAAATGATGTGATGTATTACTAGGTTTAATGTTAATTGGTGTATTCAGATACTAATGGCGTTGACTTGTTAGGTGGGGAAGCGGCTAATACTACCATACCAAGGAAGTAGTTTGGTATTAATATTAGCACCAAATTCAAGGTGAGTGACCTGTCCTATGAAATATAGATGATTATACGTTCATATGGAAATGTGTAGTTCAATACATGTGTTAAAATGCTTATGGGAGTGATGTTGTATTTAGGAAACATATGCATATGATTGAAATGTTAAGTGATGTTATTTAATGTTAAGGATTGTGGTGGGTCCTATAGGATGTGGCGGTCCTGTTAATCCAACTTAAAGGTTTGTGTACTCAGGCCTAATAAAGGGATGTGGTGGTCCCCAATAACTGTGGTGGATTAATTGGACTGTGGCGGGTCCAGGCTTGCGAGAGTTTCACAATTCCTGTTGGTTTATAGCATTAGAACAAAATAAAAATAGTTATTTAATTTGGTTATAGGTGTGGTATATGGTCATTCACTAAGCTTATATTGCTTACACTCCTATAATGTTATGTTTCAGGTATGCCTATCGTTTGGAGTTCACTGCCAAGTTAGGACCTTAAAACGGGGGAGTGACGGATATCTAGTATGGTTTGAATATCAAGAATATTGTTGTGTAAATATTAAACTAAAGATCTTGGTTATGCAAGATTGTGTAGTACTTATAGGTGACATGTAAATATAGTTATGTTTTCATCTACACATACCTTTGAAAAAAAATCTAATGCTATTTTTCATTAGAGATTTAAATTAAAGCATTGTTTATTATTTAAGGCAATTTATCGCTAATTAACAAGGATGAGTTTAACTTAATTAAGTCGGGACACGACAACTTGGTATCAGAGCGTGGTTATTAGTTTCTGGATTGGGTGTGAGGGTTTAGATTGGCAGTGGACGCTAGAAAGTTAATTTGTTATGCACCTGGATTTTGACTAATAATGTTAATATTAAACTGCTACTATTGTATTTTGTTTAAGTGAATTATATTGCAGTGAATGATGGATCCACATGAGCCGCATGATGGAGCAGAGGGTGAGGCATCTTATGTTCCTAATAGTCAGCAAGGACATAAACATATTCAAGTGGAGGAACCAGAGGTGCAACAACAACCTATTGATGACGTGGGAAGAATCTTACGTGCTGTGGCACAACTTATGGAACAAGCAAGAGGTGGAGAACATGGTGGGGATAGGGACAAATTGCATGAGAGGTTCATGAAGTTAAATTCGCCAGCATTTACTGGGACTACGAATCCATTAGTGGCAGAGGGGTGGATTCGAAAAATGGAAACAATATTCAAGGTGATGGAAGTGCGAGATGAACAAAAGGTTTTGTTAGCAACCTTTAGATTGGAGGATGAT
This sequence comes from Sambucus nigra, assembly GCA_949130495.1. Lineage (NCBI taxonomy): Eukaryota > Viridiplantae > Streptophyta > Magnoliopsida > Dipsacales > Adoxaceae > Sambucus > Sambucus nigra. Next base: position 389,095,861 of record OX422212.1, read on the forward strand.
GCAAAGTTATGGTGGGATGCTACAGGGAGGTTACTTACTACGATTGGGGGAGTAGTGCCAGCAAATCCTCCACCAATTACATGGGAGAGGTTTGTGAAGGTGTTCTTTGAAAAATATTTCCCAAGGCTTTATAGGAAAGAGAAAGAGGAAGAATTTATCACGTTGAAACAAGGGAACCGAACAGTGGCAGAGTATGAAGCTTTATTTATATCCTTATCTAGATTTGCACCTGACTTGGTGAGGACGGAAGAAAGTAAACATGATCGGTTTCATACCGGGCTGAGTGTAGATATAAAAATCATGGTTGCTAATATGAAGATCACAAATTATGTGGACTTGGTGGATAGGGCCATGGTGTCAGAAAAGTCAATAAAAGAATTGCAAGTTGAACACTCGAAGAAAGCTAGACATGATGGTATAAGATCATATGTATGGGAGGCGGGAACCTCAACTCAGAGTGTATCACTAGGAGTACCTAAGGGCCGAGAATTTAAAAATAATAAAAATGCACGTGGAAGATTACAAGCTCGAGGTGGAAGGACTGGGATGAATCAGTCAGAAAATGCATCTGTGATGGGACCGAGGGCCATATTTTGTTATAGATGTGGTGGTCAAGGGCACATGTCTCGGGAGTGTACAATAGCTGAGATGACACCTTTATGTTTCCATTGTCATCAACCGGGGCACTTACGAAAGAATTGTCTAGCGATGGGAGCTACAACTTCAGTTGGGAGTGTGACAGTAGGAGATAGGATTTCTGCACCGAAAGTACACAGGGGAGGTAAAGGAGGCGTGTCTCAAAACCAAGGCCAAGGCAGAGTGTTTGCACTGACACAACAAGATGCACAAGCTATGCCTAACATAGTGACAGGTACACTTCCTATTGGTGATAAAGATGCTTACATGTTGATAGATCATGGTTATACACATTATTTTGTGTCTTTACTTTATCTGTTGCATCTTAATAAACCATTATCATCATTAGATTTCGGTTTAGCTATTGTTACTCCAGTGGGGGGGTTGGTTTTTATTGAGAGGGTATATAGGGAGTGTGTGGTGCGAGTGGGTGAAAAAGAATTACTAGTTGACTTATTACCTCTCGATATGTGCGACTTTGATGTAATACTGGGTATGGATTGGTTAGCCTCATATCATGTATGTTTGGATTGCTTTAAAAAGGAGGTAGTGTTTCGATTACCGGGTGAACCTGAATTTAAATTTATTGGGAAACGAAATGTCACTCCAACATGTTTGATCTCTGCAACAAAATGTTATGAACTGCTAAGGAAAGGATGTGAGAGTTATCTTGCTCATGCGGTGGACACACGACGAGAGGCTGGAAAACTATCAGTTATACCAGTAGTTAATGAGTTTGCAGATGTCTTCCCAGAAGAACTCCCAGGGTTAGCACCAGACCGTGAGGTGGAATTTTAGATTGAGTTCGTACCAGGAACTGCACCAATATCTATTGCACCATATCGTATGGCACCTGCAGAATTAAAAGAGCTAAAGATACAGTTGCAAGATTTGTTAGATCGTGGTTTTATAAGGCCTAGTGTATCACCGTGGGGAGCCCCAGTATTGTTTGTGAAGAAGAAAGGTGGAACTATGAGACTGTGCATCGATTATTGTCAATTGAATAAGGTGACTGTCCGTAACAAATACCCACTACCCCGCACTGATGACTTGTTCGATCAGTTGCAAGGAGCCAAAGTGTTTTCCAAGATCGATCTCAGATCCGGATATCATCAATTGAAAGTAAGAGATTGTGACATTTCTAAAACTACTTTTCGTTCCAGGTATGGACATTATTAATTTCTTGTCATGCCATTTGGGTTAACAAATGCACCGGCTATATTCATAGATTTAATGAACCGTATATTTCACCCATACGTGGTTTCTTTTGTTATTATCTTCATTGATGATATTTTGATATATTCTCGTAGTAGGATGAGCATAAATACCACCTGCGTATTATTTTACAGACCTTGCGAGAGAAGCAGTTGTATGCTAAATTTTCTAAATGTGAATTTTGGCTAGACAGGGTAGTATTTTTTGGGCATATTATTTCTGCTGATGGTATTTGTGTGGAACCCAAGAAGGTAGAAGCAGTAATGAATTGGGAAAGACCAACTAGTGTGACAGAGGTACGTAGCTTTTTGGTATTGGCGAGCTATTACAAGAGGTTTATACCAGGGTTTTCTTCTATTGCATTGCCATTGACTAAGCTTACCAGAAAGGAGAACAAGTTTGCCTGGAGTGGCGATTGTGATAAAAGCTTTGAAAAATTAAAGGGTAAGTTGACATCAACTCCAGTATTGACTATCCCAACGGGTACAGAAGGTCTAGTTATTTATAGTGATGTCTCATATCAAGGACTCGGTTGTGTGTTAATGCAACATGGAAAGGGAATTGCTTTTGCTTCTCGACAGTTAAAGATACATGAACGCAACTACCCTACACACGATCTTGAGTTGGCTGCAGTAGTTTTTGCATTAAAAATCTGGAGACACTACTTATATGGTGTTAGTTGTGATATTTTTACTGACCATCAAATCTTAAAATACTTGTTTACACAAAAAGATTTGAACTTGAGGCAAAGAAGGTGGATGGAACTTATAAAAGATTATGATTGCACGATACATCACCATCCGGGTAAAGCTAATGTTGTTGCTGATGCTTTGAGTAGAAAATCTCTAGGCATAGTATCTTGTATTTATTGTATTCGAGTTGACCTGCTCAGAGAGTTAGCTTTAATGGGGGTGGAATTAACTTTGAATGAGTCTTATGGAATAGTAGCCCATTTAAATGTTAGACCCACGTTGATGGATTGGATAAAACAAGCACAGGCAGGAGATACAGAATTGGAGAAAGTTAGAGATAATATGAAAAAGGGTAAAGCAAATGAATTTTCTATTCGGGACGATGACATTGTTATGTACGGAAATCGTTTGTGTGTACTTAACGTGCCCGATTTAAGAAGAACGATTTTAGAGGAAGCCCACTGTTCTTTATATGCTATGCATCCAGGGAGCACAAAACTGTATAGAGACTTGAAACAATGTTATTGGTGGCTGGGAATGAAGCATGACATTGCAGATTTTGTTGCTAGATGTCTAGTTTGCCAACAGGTGAAGGTGGAGCATCAGAAGGCAAGTGGTTTACTATAGCCCTTACCTATTCCTGAGTGGAAATTGGAGCATGTTACTACAGATTTTGTTATAGGTTTAACAAAATCATCACTAGAGTTTGATTCTATTTGGGTTGTCGTTGATAGGTTGACTAAGTCTGCACATTTTCTTTCTGTTAAAACTACTTACTCCATGGATAGATATGCCAAATTATATGTGGATGAGATTATTAGATTGCACGGTGCACCTGTTTCTATTATTTCTGATCGAGATCCTAAGTTTACTTCTCACTTTTGGCCTAGTTTACAACAAGCTTTGGGGACTAAATTGAAATTTAGTACAGCTTTTCATCCTCAGACAGATGGTCAGTCAGAAAGAACAATCCAGACACTCGAAGACATGTTACGAGTTTGTGTAATGGAGTTCAAAGGTAGTTGGGATGAACATTTGTCACTAATAGAGTTTGCCTATAATAATAGCTATCATTCGAGTATTGATATGGCTCCTTTTGAAGCTTTGTATGGGAGAAAATGCAGAACTCTAGCGTGTTAGACTGAAGTAGGAGAACGAAAATTTCTTGGGCCAGAAATTGTACAGCAGACTACTGAAAAGATCAATCTTATCCATAATCACTTAAATGTGGCGCAAAGTAGACATAAAAGTTATGCAGACAACCGAAGGAAATAATTGAAATTTGAGGAAGGTGATCGAGTATTCCTACGTGTTTCTCCTTGGAGAGGGGTTATGAGATTCGGGAAGAAGGGAAAGTTAAGTCCTAGGTACATTGGCCCTTATGAGATAGTGAAACGAGTTGGAGCTGTAGTTTATAAATTGGCGTTACCACCATAATTTTCCCGTATACACGATGTTTTTCATATATCCATGTTACGTAAGTATGTGCTCGATCCTTCACATGTGTTTGTCTCACAACCGATAGAGCTTTAAGATGACTTAACCTATGTGGAGGAACCAATTGCTATCGTAGATCGAAAGGAGCAAGTGTTACGTAGTAAAACCATTTCACTAGTTAAAGTTATGTGTAGAAGTCATAATGTGGAGTATGCCACCTGGGAAGGGGAGGATAACATGAAGAAGCAATATCCTCATCTATTTGCTAAGTTTCTTATGCGTTAAATTTCGAGGACGAATTTTTTATAAGAGGGGTAGAATTGTAAGGACCTAAAACATGATTAGGAAGGCTAATTACATGATTAATTATAACTTAGGAGTTATAAGTTATAAATTGGTTGTGTGTTAAACATGTTAATTATCATGTTTAGGGGATGCATGCCCATGTGATATATGTGTTGTTTACATTAGGTGCTAATTGAACTTATGATCGGGGATACCATGTTTAGAACATATGATTAGTTATGTGATTGAATGCATTATAAATTATTTTTTAATGCATGATTATGTTTATAAAAGTAAATTAGGGCGTTGATACGAAATTGGCAATGTTTGGTAGCCAAATGTGAAAGTTTTGAGATTTTCGATAAATTGCTACTTTCCTGTTCAAGCCCAAATTAGGCGTATTAATTTTATGATTTTGGGAAACCACAAAATATGAAAGTTGTAGATATTTAAGTTATCTACTCATAGACACAAGGAGGTAGTAAATCGGGGCCCGTGATAGTGAGTAATGGTAATTTTACCAAGGTGGGACAAATGTGTCATTAATGGAATTGTCTAATTCGACCTTTCATCCAACCAATCACGTGTTACCACTACCCCTATTGCTATTGGACCACTATACAACGTATTTCTAATTATAAATGAGAGTTATGTCTTATTCCTCATAAGAAATAACATGTTTTGCCTAAAGAGAGAGAAAGAGAAGAAAGTTAAGGAAGAAATCTTTGGAAAATTTATATAAATTGAGGAATCCTCGTAAGGTAATTACATCTTTATTAAAGTTGGTCACATGGATGAGTTCTATACTTGACATGTTTTTATTTTTTATTTGGATATATATTTTAATTATACCCATATTGCTGAATTGTGTTGGAACAAGGATGGGTTAAGAACATAAGTTAGAACTGGAGCTAGGATCGTAAATGCATACTTTAAAGTCCTAAATTTACATCATCTTTTCGTAAAGCATTTTGATTTAGAAAATTCATGATTATGATGTATATTTCTGCTAAAACATGTTTGTTATATGTTTCCATGAATTATACCGAGGGTCAAGGTTATGTATGCTTAAAAATGTTAAGTTATGCCTTAATGTTTTATTTTGACCTAGTTATGCTAAAAATGGCATAAATCATTGAATACTTATTGGAATTGACTGATTCAAGTTGGAGAGTAAAATATACTCATACATGTATAACATATCCGAAAATTGTGTAAAAATACCAAGGAATGAACCCTTGGTGATAGTTTGAAGTTTTGGTTTAAAATCTGCCCTAAAGGAGCAAGAATGCATACCAGGTGTTTGACGTTTTGCTCGACATAGAAAATGAGCCCAAAAAAGTATGAAACATTAATTTTGTATTATTCAATAGGTTTACTGATATTGGGTGGAATATCATGCAAAGTTATGTTGTATAAAAATTATGAAAACTCCAGGAAGGTGAAGTTGTGTTGCGGTTTTTCTTGAAAAACGATTTGGAAAAGGTTGTAATAAAATGGGCATAACTTTGTCTAGCGAATTGGTAATTTAATTCCGTAAATTGTGTTAGAACCCTAATTACTTGGGTGCTATATAAATGTGAAGTATCATATTTATTTCCTCCTTAGTTATTTCTGATTGACCAAATGATGTGATGTATTACTAGGTTTAATGTTAATTGGTGTATTCAGATACTAATGACGTTAACTTGTTAGGTGGGGAAGCAACTAATACTACCATACCAAGGAAGTAGTTTGGTATTAATCTTAGCACCAAATCCAAGGTGATTGACCTGTCCTATGAAATATAGATGATTATATGTTCATATGGAAATGTGTAGTTCAATACATGTGTTAAAATGCTTATGGGAGTGATGTTGTATTTAGGAAACATATGCATATGTCTGAAATGTTAAGTGATGTTATTTAATGTTAAGGACTATGGTGGGTCCTACAATATGTGACGGTCCTATTAATCCAACTTAAAGGTTTGTGTACTCGGGCCTAATAATGGGATGTGGTGGTCCCCAATAACTGTGGTGGATTAATTGGACTGTGGCGGGTCCAGGCTTGCGAGAGTTTCACAATTCCTGTTGGGTTATAGCATTAGAAAAAAATAAAAATGGTTATTTAATTTGGTTATAGGTGTGGTATATGGTCATTCACTAAGCTTATATTGCTTACACTCCTGTAATGTTATGTTTCAGGTATGCCTATCGTTTGGAGTTCATTGCCAAGTTAGGACCTTAAAACGGGGGAGTGACGGATATCTAGTATGGTTTGAATATCAAGAATATTGTTGTGTAAATATTAAACTAAAGATCTTGGCTATGTAAGATTGTGTAGTACTTATAGGTGACATGTAAATGTAGTTATGTTTTCATCTACACATACCTTGAAAAAAAAAATCTCATTATATTTTTCATTAGAGATTTAAATTAAAGCATTGTTTATTATTTAAGGCAATTTGTCGCTAATTAACAAGGATGAGTTTAACTTAATTAAGTCGGGGCACGACAAGCGTGCTCCTCTTCTTTCTGGGAATAAATCAGAATGTTATCAATAAAGACAATGACGAACTGGTCTAGAAACTCTCTGAATATCCTATTTAAGATAATTAAACAGTAAATATAAAGTACAGGATAGTGCGTGCGCTCACATGAGTTCCTCACCTCTCAACTAATTGTGCACTCCTATCGTACCCGTACCCATTCTAGTTATTCCCATATCTAACTAGTCCAATACACAATCTAACATTTCTATACGATTCACGATTTAAGTCCCGACATCTTAATTTAAACAGAGAGTTTTACTTTTCTTCTTAGTTCCCATATTGGTCATGCTAATCACTAGAGATTTTCCATTTTTAACTCTACTAAAATGTTGCTATTATTCACAATTACATTTATACATGACAGTTCATTTCAATTAGCAGTATATTATTCTCATCATAAATATACAATACTGGCACCCCGAGACTAAGCTGCGGTGCACACATACTCTGCTATCCAATCCCGGTACATCACGTACATAAGGACCACGTATTTCGAATCTCTCAGGAATCGTTTTCAATAAACAACAATCACACATAATGGAGGTGAAAATAGTTCACATCACATGGGTCACGCATATACCTACGCTCCCATGATCAACAGACTTAATAACTTCTCAATAAGTCCTTCTCTGATCTATGTCCTAGAGGTGCCAATCTAAATCCCCCCGTAGGCACACAAAGATTAGATGGCCCTGATCGAACACCGACCTCCCGTGATAGGAAGTATGGTAGGTATGTTATACATAGATAATAACATACACTAAGCATTCACACTTCTTAGATATCTCAATATTATTAGAGGTATATTTTACATTTCTATACCGTCATTAAATGGTGCACGATTACAAATCCCCGAATAATATACATTAAAAGTTATTAACCCTTCTCACGTCGTAATTTTAGATACTTATATCCTAACCCATAAATATCATCTGGTTTACTACAAAATTCTAAGTTTTAATCCTCGACGTACTTCCAATCTCACAACTATATCCACTATTCAACAAGGGAAGGATTACACTCAATTATATAAGTCTACTGGAGGTTCGAAATAAAATCAGGCCTAAAAGGCCATTCTGTCAACTCGTTAGAAATCTCGTTCGAACGATGTCGTTCGAACGAATGGCTTCGAACGAACTACCAACTCGTTAGAAGGGATACTGTCATCTCGTTAAAAACTCGTTCGAACGACGTCGTTCGAACGACCTGGGCAGGTCTTCTAACGAGATGGCAGATTGCGCCCATAAATCTCCCAAATTCGTTTTTCTTCATTATTCTCTTCTCTAAATCCACCCTAGGACCATCCAAATTAAATTTTTATGTTTGTAAACTATTTTTAGTCACCCTAGGTCATTCCCTAACATACTTCTGGGGTCAAATCTTACAAATCAACCTGTCAAAATCATAAATCCCCAATTCTTGCCCCAAACCCTATGAACTTTAACCCATAATTTTATTACCCTTAAATAGTCATCATAAATCCCTTTCTAAATCATCAAAGTTAAGTTTTGAATACCAAATTTCGTCCATAATCATTCTACATGCAATTCCTAACCAAGATTAAGGGCTTCTACCACAATTCCATTGAGTTTTCGCCAAAATATTCACAGCATAAGGTTTCTACACTAAACATGGAAGAAATATTCATTGCAATTAAAAATATCAAATCATTTGCCTCAGATTTGTTCTTCAGATGTGTTGTCGGTGTTTCAAGGTTGATTCTTCCCTCTTTATGGTCACAATCTCTTCCAAAAATGATGGTGGTGGGTGTTTTTGGTTTGTAACCCTATGATAATTCCTCTCTAACTCCCGTAGCCCACTTCTAATACTTTTGTCTGGTAATGGCCTTAGTGGCCTCTTTAGAAATATAAAAATAAACTCTAAAATCCGTGGGTTTTAATCCCTTAATTTTTAAAATTATCAAAATACCCTTCTAGGTTGCCGGTTTGGCCTAAAAATGTCCCGGGACCCAAACTAAACCCCTAACTAGTGTTTTCTGACTATTTCGACCCTTCCGGACACGTTGGCGCACTCAAAATGACCATTTGGTTGATAAAAATATAATTCACTTTTTAATTTAAATAATTTCATTTCTGACGCGAGTGACACGCGCATCCCAACTAAGTTTCCCAAATTGTCGTATTTCTGCCTCGCGACAATTTTAATATTTTCAATACTCATATATTACCATATATATTTAGAAATGTTAAATTTTAACATCATAATCAAATACTAAATCACATCATGCTAGTATTTATATCCGGATTAATTCCCAATTAATTCTCATTTAATTCAATTAATCCCTTAAGTAAAAATTAATAAAATAACGGGGTATTACATACTTTCCCGAACTAATTAGATGACATTCTGTAAAATAAAACCAGGTTGATACCACCTGTGACACCCCGACTAATTAAATACCGGGTAGCTACTCCTTTATTCAAATTAATTCAAAATGTCAAGTTGGTTCAGTTCATAGCATCACTGTCGAAAATGTTTTAACCATTACTAGCCACCTAATATTTAAAAAGTGAATTGTCAATTTTAATTAAATCTGATTAACATACAACAAGTATTAAATTATGGAATGATGATATCATAACCACATTACAGTCACATTACAGTGATAAAGGAATAAATGAATCTGGAGGAACACTCCTCGATAATAATCCAAAATACTGAATAAAAATGAATACAAAGTCTGAATCACTAATTAATTACAACCCAAAAATCTGAAATAAAGCAGAGTAAGTAAGTAAGATGTCTCTAAAAGAAAAGGGGCGACATGCCCTACAGATAAGTAAATATGAAATAGAGTCAAGATGGAAAGTGGAGGCGTCTACTATCGAGGTCCTGTAACTTCCACAGCAGCTACATCACGTCATCGGAATGGAACTCCTATGCTTGGTGTCCTTGTGGCTGGGCACCTAAACGGATTTTTACAAAAATAGATTTGAAAGCAAACGGGTCATAGCCCGATTGTGAAAACAGTTTAAAATACAACAAGTGTTTAATATCATTAAACAGTGAATATAAAATACATGATAGTGCGTGCACTCGCATGCGTTCCTCACCTCTCAACTAATCGTGCACACCTATCGTACCCGTACCCGTTCTAGATATTCTACTATCAAACTAGTCCAATTCAATATATATATGACTTTTACTATACTAATCATGGTTTAATTCCCGGCGCCTTACTATAAGCTGAGAGTGTTTTACCTTCATTCTTTGAAATTTAGTTTCAATAATTACAAAGTGTTTTCCCCTTCTTAGCTCTACAAAGATATTTCATTAATTCACACTTGTACTTATATAAATAGTTCATTTCAATAATTCAGTATATCAATCGCATCATAATATACAATAATGGCACCCCTAGACAAAGCTGCGGTGCACACATACTCTGCTATCAAATCCCGGTACATCACGTACATAAGGATCATGCATTCCGAATCTCTCAGGAATCGTTTCGACAAATAACAAACACATGTAATGGAGGCGAACATAGTTCACATCATATGGGTCATGCACATACCTACGCTCCCATGATCAGCAGACTTATTAACTTCTCAATAATCCCTTCTCTGACCTATGTCCTCGAGGTACCAATCTAAATCCCCCCAGTAGGCACACAAAGATTAGATGGCCCTGATCGAACGCCGACCTCCCGTGATAGCAAGTATAGTAGGTATGTTATACACAAATAACTACATATACCAAACATTCACACATCTTAGGTATCACATAATATTAATAGAGGTATATTTCTCATTCCTATACCGTCATTTAATGTTACACGTTCACAAATCCCCGATTTATATACTTTAAAGTTATCAACTCTTCTCACGTCGTAATTTTAGTTACTTATACCCTAGCCCATAGATGTCATCCCGTTTTCTACCAAATTCTAAGTTTTAATCCTTAACGTACTCAACTCTCACAACTATACCCACTGGTCAACAAGGGAAGGTTATCACTCAATTAAATAAGTCTAATGGGGGTTAGAAATAAAATTAGGCCTAAAAATGGCCATTCTGTCAACTCGTTAGAAATCTCGTTCGAACGAGGTTGTTCGAATGAGGGTCGTTCGAATGAAGTCTTCAAACGAACTCGTTAGAAGGGATTTTTTCATCTCGTTAGAAGTCTCATTCGAACGAGGTCGTTCGAACGACCTGGGCAGGTCTCTTAACGAGATGGCAGTAAACGCCAAGAAATTCTTCCAATTCGTTTTTCTTCATTTTTCTCTTATCTAAATTCATCCTAAGATCATCCCAATAGTATTTTAATGTTCTTAAACTTCTCTAAATCCTCTTAGGTTGTTTCTTAACATATTTTTGGGGTCCAATCCTCCAAATTAATATGGAATTATCATTAATCCCCAAAATTTACCTCAAACCCTATGAACATGAACCCATAATTTTATTGTGCCTAATTACTCATCATAAATCCGTTTTTAAATCCTAAAAGTTAAGTTTTGAATACCAAATTTCATCCATAATCATTCTACATGCAATCCCTAACCCAACTTTAGAGTTTCCATAATAACTTCATTAGGTTTTCCTCAAAACTTTCAAGACAAAACAGTTCCTACACTAAATATGGAAGAAATATTCAATGAACTAAAAATATCAAATAACTTGCCTTAGATTCATTCTTCAGATTATTGTCAATGTTTCAAGGTTGGCTTTCTCTCTTCTTTCCGGTCACAAATCCTTTCCAATTGTGATGATGGGGGATGGTTTAGTATAGGTTCTCTAACCTCTCTTCTAACTTCTCTCAAAACTTCCGTAGCCCACTCTCTCACTTTTGGTTGATAATGGCCTTAGTGGCTTTCCAGATAATATATATTTAACTTATAAAATTCGTGAGTTTTAATCCCTTAATTTTTAAAACTACCAAAATACCCTTCTAGGTTGCCGGTTTGGCCTAAAAATGCCCCGGGACCCAAACTAAACCCCCGACTAGTATTTTCTGACTATTTCGACCCTTCCGGACACGTTGGCGCACTCAAAATAACCATTTGGTTGATACAAATATAATTTACTTTTTAATTTAAATAATTTCATTCCTGACGCGACTGACACGCGCGTCCCTACTAAATTTCCCAAATTATCGTATTTCTGCCTCGTGACAATTTAAATATTTTTAGTACTCATGTATTACCGTATATACTCATAAATATTCAATTTTGACATCATAATCAAATACTAACTCACATCTCGCTAGTATTTATATCCGGATTAATTCCTAATTAATTCTCATTTAATTTAATTAATCCCTTCAATAAAAATCAATAAAATTACGGGGTATTACACAAGTGTTTGATAATGGCAATCTAAGTTTGTATATTGTCCGTGTTAGAATATTTATAAAAAGAGATGATTTTTCATGTTTGGAAGAAATAATGGAATTGTTAAATAGATTTCTGGAAACCGAAAATATATAAGAATCAAACTCATATTGTAGATAGTTAGCAATCCACGAAATAATCATAAACCCTTGAAGAAATTATGAAAACCATTGATGTGTTCTTGAATATATTATGTTGATAATTTTCTGGAAGAAGAGGATATAAACATGCTTTTAATTCAATCTCTAGATGATTATAGGATGTTTAGATGGTTAGAAATCATTTATATATGTTGATATATCATGTACTAAGGATTACAAGTCATTTGGGTTGTTAATATAAAGGTTTGAATGATTAAAAATGGCTAAACCCGTAGTTGCAGAAATGCTGAAAAACTGGGTTGTTACTTGAGTGATCGATCGATCGACCCCCTGCCTTCGATCGATCGACCTCCCCAAAATTCCTAAAGTTGTTTCTTTTTAATGTTGATTCTTATCCCAAACCTTTTGTAGATCTTTGGTGATTATTAATTGGATATTATGGGACTTAGAGAAGATCAGTAAGCCCTATATAAGATTTGAATTAGTTTGATTGGGATTTAATTGATTAGAATAATGATAATTAATTTAAAGGAATTTCGGTTGCTAGATTCATTTGTTGGATTCTAATTGGTATGCATGAGGATTAAAGATAGGACCAGTAGGGGTGATTGAATATAACACATGGGTATCCTTAAGTTTATAAGAGGGTTTAATCCTAAGTGAAAGAAGATGTGTTTATAAGAGATGTGAAACTATCGGTTTTAACCTTAATTAAGGGGAGAGTTTAATTCGTAGTAATTCGGGAGATATGACAATGTGAACCAGTAGGGTATTAGTGACTTCTTACTGAATATATGTTGAGGAAAAACCTATTTGAACCTTGAGTAATGAGTGAGGCTCGGGGATGATAAAATTAAGAAGTGAAGTTATGATATTTTAATAAGTGGGATTTAAAGAGATATAATGTTACGTATGGGAATTATCTAAGGGTAATGTGAGTACCTTGTTGATAATATATTATAGGTATGATAATGCCTATTTGATTGATTCATAAATTATGTGCATGACATACCTAGCTTACTTGCTATCGATGGGGAGGTTTGCGCGTGAGGACAGTCATATCATGATGAATCCATGGGATCTTTGATTTGTCGCTCGAGAACATAGGTCTATGAAAGACTTATCGGGGAGTTGATAAGTCCGCTGGCTATGGGAACGTAGGTATGTGCGTGGCCCATGGGTATGAGAACTATGTTCACCTCCAATTTGTATGTTGTTGATTGTGGTTCGAGGAATCCTTACCGAACCTTTAGTCCCCTATTCGGCGACCAGCGATGATGGGACATGATAGTAGAGTAATGCATTGCACCGCAGTTATGACTCGGGGTGTCGTATTATATATGAATATATATATAATGAATTAAATGAACGAATGGATATATTTTGTGGTTAAATAATCTACTGTATGACAATTGTAGATAACGGTGAATGGAGAAAAGAATTGAAGTAAGTTAATGAATATTTATTAAAGAGCTTAATTCGTGTTAATGAGAAACGATTCATTAAAATGAGAAATTTATAAGAATGATTATATAACGTATGGTATGGGACATACGGGGTTATAATCTGGGATGAAATCATATTATGGAAACTAGTAACGAGGAACCATTAACTAGGAGGTTAATAGGAAACATTAAGTGTGCACTATAGTTGAGAGGTGAGAATAGCAAGTGAGAGTTGGATACTAACATGTACACAATAAATGCTTTATTGCACTTGTTAAATACTTACTGTTTTCAAAATCATTTTCACATCGGGCTCTGACCCGTTTCCTTGCATATTTTCTTTTCTATTGTATCTTTTATATCAGGTGTCCAGCAGCAGGGACGCCAACCTTAGCGGATTATGATGAGCTATGGAGTTTTGCTTAGACGCCTATCTTCATTTGATTCACAGTATTCTTATAGTTAGGGCATGTCGCCCAAAGGATTTCAGTTATCACTTTCTATCGGAGTCATATACTATTGTGTTCGTGTCATTTTAATACATTTGTTATTGTTGGAATTACTGTAATGGATTAATATTATTTGGGAATGTTTATTCCAATTGCATTTAATTTTTTGTGTTATCTGTTCAGTTATAAGTGTTGTAGAATAAAATGTGTTGTGTTATTCTTAAACTAAAAATGGATTTGTTGAAATTAAAATTTGGAAAGTTTTTAACACCAGCTTAATTGGGTATTGGGTGAGTTGTAAATGTTTTCGACAGTGATGCTAAGAATGAGCCTACTGTATATTCTGTTTTAATTTGGTATGGGGCTGCCCACCCGGTATTTAATTAGGCGGGGTGTTACATCGTGATTCTTCTTTTATGATGTATTATGGGTATCCACATACATTTGACACATCCATATTTATAACACTCTCTATTAGATTTCCAAATATAGTGTCCATTATGCATTATACAATGTCTCATTAAAATCTTGACAGGAAAAATGGGGGACAAAACCTAGGCGAAGGGAAAAAAATATAATATGCATAACATAGAAAATAAGTGATAATCCCCTGATGAAATTTCTATTAGTTTAACAAGATTGATCATGCACTTGTTGCATGTCGATATCATGTACCAGCTTCTTGAAAGTTGATGTTGGTAATGATTTGGTGAATAAATCAACAAGGTTATCATCTAAACGAAATTGTTAAATATCAATTTAATGACTTTTTTCCAGCCCACGCGTATAGAATAATTTTGGTGAAATGTGTTTTGTTTTTGTCAACCTATATATATCCTCCTTTAATTTGGGCAATACAACAAACACTGTCTTTATGTACAATTATTGGAATATTTGTGGCTCAAGGCAATTTGCATGTACTTCTAATGTGGTGGATTATAGATCTCAACTATACACATTCACCGCATGCTTTATAGAGTGCAAGTATTTTCGAGTGGTCGAATAATGTAGATAATAATGTTTTCTTTTTCGCTAAGATTTTTCAACACTACCACACATAAATACATACAAAATATGTGAACAAGCTTTGCGAGGATCAGAAAAATATCCAGCATCTTTATATCCTTTCAACTAGGGTGTTTATATGATTCCTTCGAGTAGAATAAACCCATATTAATTGTTCCTCGAAGGTCTCTCATAATGTGTTTGATATCATTCCGATATTATCGAAACATGGGTAATAAATTAGATAAAAATGCAATACAAGGTTCAGTATATGGTGTCAAGTATAAAAGGGCACTCGTAGTTTGGATATGGTACTTTAGGACCAAGACTCGTATCACTTTCTTCTTTATAACTAAATGGATTTTTTTAATGTTAAGTGCCCTAACAACCATTGGAGAACCCAATAGATGACATTTATCCATAATAAATCGTTTTAGGACTATTTTAGTATAATTTGTATAAAGGATAAGGACTCCACTTGAGCTACGTTCGATTTGGAGGATGAGATAATATTTCATTTTTTCGTGATCTTTTATCTCAAATTATTTCTTTAAATATTCCGAAGCTTTTGTAAGCTCTTTTGGAGTTCCAATTAGAATTATATCATCAACATATATTACACTGATTAAAAAATCCATATTCGTCTTTCCTATTGAATACACGATGACATATAGGATTGTAATATACCCTTATTTCACCAAGTACTCGTTAAGACGGTCATACCACATTCTTATGGATTGTTTCAACCTGTATAATGACTGCTTAAGCTTAATTAATAAATAATATGTGTCTTCTTATGGTTGTTTAAATCCTTCAGGGACTTTCGTATAGATATCTGTATCTAAATTTCCATACAGATATGTTGTTATCATGTACAATAGATGCATGCCGAGTTTTTTAGACCGTGAGACTAATTAAATATCTAAATGTAATTGGTTTTTTTTAAAATCAATCTCAAGTCTGTGAGGTTTCTTCAAAATCAATCTTAGGTCTCTGCGAGAGACCTTTTATAACAAGTCGGGATTTACATCAAACAACCTCATCTTTCTCATTATGTTCTCTTGGAAACCTACAGGGTTTACATTTTTAGCTATTTGGACTATAGATCTAAAGGAATCTTGTCTTGCACGTGAATCCAACTATGCTCGAATTGCTTATTTCCATTATGGTCAACCATATCTTTGTCGACATTCATTAATAGAATGAGGTTCGTTATCATCATTTTCAATGATTTCAATAGCTACCATAAAGGAAAAATATCATCGATGATAATATATTTGCGATTCCATAACTCTCTACTACATGCATAATTTATAGAAATATATTATGCACTTTTAGGACTTAGAATAATATTCATTATGGATATAGGACATTCAACTTTATTTTTGTAGATATAATCCCTATTTTTGAACCCTTAAGGAAAAATAGTCCCTATTATCGTCTTAAGATAGTCAACTTTTCTTTTATAAAAATGGTCACTATTTCTTTTGTCCTTAATACAAAATTTTATATAAGCTTAAACTCCTATTATGATTTTAGGACCGTCACCTTTTCTTTTATTAAATTGTCCCCAATTATTCGGTCATTAATATAAATCTTAATACAAGTTTGAACTGCTAATATTGCTTTAGGACAGTCATCTATTCTTTTATCAAAAAGACTTGTACTGTAAGAGATTCTTCCCACAATAAGTATTCAAATTGTATAATTACCCCAACAAGTATTATGAATGTGAAAAAAAGGAAAAAAAAATAGATAGATACGTGATTCGTATGTGAGGTTGGTTTATGCCCACGGGGGTAAAGGGGGAGTGTTTTATATTTGAAAAAAAGGTTGGCAATAATTGGAACAGTGGTGTTGCTAACTAAGACTCCAGGTTATTGCGTGCTAGTTACAATTACCCTCTAATGTGGGCTAAATGGCCCCATTTTATAGACTTAGTAATCCATGTTTATGGGGGTTTTCATACTTATTTGTACCTGTAATGATCTTCGAGATTTGATTATATCTAAATATGCCCAGGCCGATTACTCCGTGCATCCTCCTTTCGTGGCTTGCCACGTATTCGGCTGCGTGGCTTAGGTGGCGTGGCCTTAGTTAATATTATCCCTTCCTTTACCCCAAGGCGGGTGTGATCGGTCAAAACACACTAATTAGCCTTACCTTATTATTATATGTGTGTTCGGTCAGTCAAACACATTGACTTATTTTTCGCCACGTGTCTATCTAACCTGACGTTATTTTTACACATGCTTGTTTTTGGAGGCGGGGGAAGCAATCATTGAAAACATAGTTCGTGCACGTATTTCTAGCGTTAGGTTGTGTGTCCAACATCATCATTAAAGGTTATGATGGCGCGTGCACGCGACAATCTTCCCCAGGGTGAAGGCTGTGAGAAGACGGAGAATCAGAGTGTATAATGGTTCCCATGCCCTTATACCTTGGCACTTTCACTAGTTGCCAAGGTAATTTGAATTTTTTTGCTCTCTCTCTCTCTCCATTTCCACTGTTCTCAGTTATAGTCTCATTCATCTTCTTTATATACCATGTCTAAGCATTTTAGAAAATATAAAGTTTTATCAGCCAATAACTTTTAGGAATTCCATATTTAGCATGGAATTCCTAATATTATTGTCATGAGAGTCTCCCCAAAGGAATAAGATATTTTCGATCTTCCCTATGGGGAGGTTGATTTCTTGACAATGGAAATACTTGAGGGGGGAGTACAATTTTTCCTTTACCCATTGCTGGTAAGGGTACTCCGTTACTATAGAATACTCCCCTCCCAAGCAAAATGGTAGTTTCTATCGGATTGTGATGGAACAATTGCCATAAATCAGGCTTGTGGGACTAACCTTAGGCTTAAAGAAATTAGGTATTGTTACGACCTAAGGTCTTCTCCAGGCATTGGACTATATCGTTTCCAAGCCAGGGGTAAGGCCCGTAATCTAGATACTTATTTTCCTAAATCCTAAAAATACATTGAAAAAAGGTCATTGTGGTACCTGGTGCATTTTATAGTGAAAGTTATGATGGGCTTAGGGTTACTGCTACAAAAGGGGCTTCTGGCAGGTCACCCACAAGTGTTTTGATTTGTTTTTGTTTTTGCTTTTTAGTTTTTACTTATTACTGAACGATCTGATTTTTTACTTGTAGATCGTTTTCTGAACACCAGACCTTAAGATTACCATGTGAATCTCCGAGATTTGGAGAAATTTTAGAGGAGACCAACCCCAACAGGAATCCACCCACTAGAGAGCAACCCACGTTCTTCTTAATTATGAATTAACCTACCAATCCTTTTCCAAATTCACAGCCATCCTAGTCGACATCCCGATCGCTCAGATCGGCTAACTTGCTATTCTTAAAAACCCAACCCCTGCGAGTTCAGAAGTAATCTCCACCGAGTTAGATTCCAGTCAAAGTGAGGACGAAGAGGCAAGAAAAGAAAGGCAGGAAGAATAAGAGGAAGAGGGGGATCTTGAGTCATTATTGGACGACTTTGATTCACTTTTTTCCTATGAAGCTAGTGTGTCAGGTCATATTTGGGAGGAGGTTAAAGACAAAGAGGACTTATTGGTCCAATAATTCACTTTTCCCCCAGTCCCTTTTTTTCATAAGGAAATGAATAGATGATCAAGGAGGCTAATCAACTTGGTGGCTGCCATAGATACTTTGAAGAAATAATAAATCACCAATGCATGGGAGAAAGAGTTTATGGAGCTGGACGCCAATGGGCAAAGGTCGAACATGCTAAGAAGAAGAAGACCGATAAGACGTCGATCGGTAGTGGTTCCAAAATATCGTTCCATCTAACTGATAAATAATCACCAATGAAGTCGATCAACGAGAGGGGCAACGTTCAAGGACCCCACACCTACCAGTGAATAAAAAACATATAAGGGAGATTTCCTTTTATAAGGGGAAGGAGCCAGTGATGGCTACCATTTCGACCCACAGGGACTTAGAGGTGGCCTTTTCTGTCTCTTAGACTGCTTTATTGTCTTGCAACATGATGGAGTTAAGGAGATTTACTTGGGAGAGGCTCTACAAAGAAGGACTTCGTCGTAGTGTGCAAGTAAGCTCGTTTACCCTTCTTCTTTTTCTTGTCCTTCTTTTCTTGTCCTTTTTTTTCAACAGGAGCTCTCCAGCTGATCTTTCTTCTGCTGGAAGTCACTTGAGGCCACTTCTAAGGAGAACGCCTCCCTCAAGTCCCAAATGGTTACTCAAGTTCAATAGATAGAGGACTTAAATAAGAAGCTTAAGGATCATGTTGATGCCAATGCTAAGGCAATGGAGGAGGCTAAGCAAACTCAGAATGAGTTCAACCGAATTAATTATGAGCTATCCAAGCTTATGGTCTTCCACCAGAGCGCCTTCCTGGAGAAGCTTATCCTTAAAAAACTGTGGGCTCAAAGGGAGAAAATCAGAGTGACCAACGTGGAAAAGGTCAAGGATGAAGGCTATGAGATAGCCATCTAGGAGGTCGCTACCCATATAGATTATTATGAGTCAATTGCCTTTAACGAATATTGGGTGGCAGGCCTTCAAAGGAGCAACATCGACGAGGGTGACCCTGCCTATGCCGAACACCCCCATAAACAACCTTTTGGCAGTCCTCACCAAGGAGGCGTTGGGTCCCTCCTCCACCAATCCCCCTCCCTCTACCAATCTTCCTACAGGGGGGGGGGGTCTCGAGTTGACTAGTCAAAATTAGGCCCCTTTCCTCTTTTTTTTCTTTTTTTCCTTAAATTTTTGTTGACCCTTAGTGGTACCTTGTAGTCAGTAGGCCTTTATTATTTATTAGTGAAAAATAAAAAAAAATATTTCTAGTATACGCTGTGGCATTACTGTTATATTTTATTTTCTTGCCTCTTCGCTTGCACTTTACTTGAAATTAAGCAACCAATTTTTGCCAAAGTAGGCTAAAGTTGGTACAGGTATAGTCTTAGGCGGCTACTGTTATTTGGCTCAAATCACCCTAAGTGATTAACTAAATCAATCATTAAGAGACTTTTAATAAATAAAGCGATTGGACAAAGTCATCTCGGTCGATCGACTAAATCAATCTTAAGTAACCTTTAGCAAATTAAGCAATTTGCCAAATCGATCTTAGGTGATTGCCAGAATCAAACTTAAGTATTTTTTATCACATAAAGCAATTGGGCAAATCTATCTTAGGCTATCGGTTAAATCAACCTTAAGTAATATTTAGCAAATTAAGTGTTGACCAAAGCCATCTTAGGTGATTGGCCAAATAAAACTTAAGTTACTTTTAGCAAATAAAACAGTTGGCCAAAGTCATTTCAAGTGATCGACTATATCAAGCTTAAGTAATTTTTAACAAATAAAGAAGTTGGCTAAATCCATTTTAAGTGATCATCTAAAGGGATCTTGCTGTCCTCTAGGGCGATCTGCTTTAGATCATACACTATTAAGAGCGGGTTTTTCCTGCCCTTTCCCAGATCATACCACTTATATAAGTGGGTTTTAGCCGACCTTTTTCAGATTTGTACCATTTATAAAAGTGGGCTTTATGCCTTTTCTAGGCCAATTTGCTTTAGATCATACCACTTCTAAGAGTGGGTTTTAACCAACCTTTTCTAGATCGTACCACTTATATAAGTGGGTTTTGTGCCTCTTCTGGGTCGATCTACTTTAGATCGTACCACTCCTAAGAGTGGGTTTTAATCGACCTTTTCCAGATTATACCACTTATACTGGGGGGTTTTGTGCCTCTTTAAGGTGGATTTACTTTAAATTGTACCCCTCCTAAGAGTGAGTTTTAACCGACCTTTCCCAGATCGTACCACTTATGCAAGTGATTTTTTTTTACTAAGGCATTTCACACAATCTAAAATAATTAAACGTGAATCGTTTTATTGTGCATAAATGAAAGAGTTCAACTGACTTGTTCTCTAATGGTAAAACTTTCTAAGGTTCATGGCATTCCATGACCTCGGAACTATACTCCCGTTTATTTCTTCTAAATGATATGAACCCCCACCCCCTTTTGAAGCTATGCGATAAGGTCCCTGCCACTTCAGTTCCAACTTTCCATCTGATGGATTCTTTACGATAGGCAACAAATTTCTGAGGACCTGGTCGCCAACTTGAAATTCTTTGATCTTGATTTTTCAGTCATATTGCTTTATCAGCTCTTGTTGATAAGCGGCTAAATGTAATAAGGCTTGATCTCTTCTTTCTTCAGCTAGGTCTAACTCATGGGCTATTTGGTCATCATTTCGGGCGTCTTCTAATATCTCTAATTTGATCATTGGTAGTCCGATATCTAAAGGTATTACTGCTTCCATATCATAGGTAAGGGAACATGGGGTTTCCTTCATCAGCTTTCTTAGGGTTATCACATATGCCCATAAACCTGCATATTATATTGAGAGAAGACTACTGAGACATAGTGAATCCTAATTCTATATTCGGCATAAATTTCAAGAATCGATCCTTATCAAGCGAGGTTTCGTTGTCAGTTACCAACGCTCTTGGAATGATATATCACGTGATGATATATCTTCAGATGTATCTCTTGGCATTTGGTTCTATAATGTGAGTGAGAGGTTTGGCCTCAGCCCATTTAGGAAGTAGTCGGTCGTTGTTATCGGTTACCTCCGATTCCCAAGTGCAATCGACAGTAGTTATACGATGTCCATGCCCCATTGGACGAATATCCATGGGCTTATGAGAGGGTTGAGATATTCAAATGGCTATTTGATCATCGACGAGAATATTTGGCACTTTGGGCACTTTTTAATGAAGTGTGTTGAATCCTTTTACATATATAACCACCAGTACCCTTGAGAGATTTCTCTGTAGGAGAGTGATTTCCTGCCTGTGTGCATTTCATAGATTCCTTCATGCATTATTTTCAGTAATCCCTTATACTTGACCTGGGTGGACGTATTTAAATAGTGGACCTGTAAATAATCTCCGATATAGTTTCCCATCTGAGTTGAGACAGAATCTGGCCAATCTAATCTTTAGCTTGTGTGCTTCCTTGTCATCTAGGGGTAGCTCTCTAGCTTCCAAAAAAGAGATGACGAGGTTCATTCATGATGGGGTCATTTGCACTTAGAGGATACTAAGATCACTAGTTGTATCTTTAATGTTTGGTCGATCTACATATTCTTTCTCAATTATTCTCTTTCGGTCGACTTCAATGGTTAGAGGCTAAAGTATCTAAGGCATTCGCATGACTGTTTCGTTATTTAGCAACTGCTCTACTAAGGCTAAATTGAACTGTTGAAGTAGTCATCTGGCTTTATCTTTGTGGGATATCATCCTGAGATCTCTTGCTTCATATTCTCTATTGAGTTTGTTTGCAATCATCTTAGAATCATAAAATACGATGATGTGTCGAAAACCCATATTGATCGCCCTTCTGAGACCATACACCATAGCTTTATACTCAGCTTCGTTATTTGAGCATTTAAATTCCAGTCTAATGGCTTATTCAATCAGTCTGCTTTATGGGGTCAAGAAGACCATCCCAACTCTTGTGCCCTTCTCATTTGATGAGACATCAATAAAGAGCTTACCGTTGCTCATTCTCAATAATTAATAATGCTTTCAGTATGGGTTGCGGTTGCTCATATCTTGACAATATTAAGAATTCTTCCACGAATTCGGCCATAATTTAACTATTGATCGTTGTTCTGGGCTCATATCTAATGTCGAATTAGGCCAGTTCAAGTGAACAATTAGTCATTCTATTAGAGAGGTCGACCTTTCTAAGGGCATCTTTTAAGGGGTATATCATCAAGAGAACCATGGTATGGGCATTAATGTAATGCCTTATCTTCCTCACGACGGTTACCAGTGCTTAAACTATCTTTTTTATGGGCATGTATATGTTTTTCACTTCAAGAAGGGTATAACTTACGTAGTAGATCACTTTTTGCTCCCTATCTTAAAGATATATCAGTGTTGCACTGGTTTCGTGACTTGAAATGACAAAGTAGAGGTACATGTATTCCCCTTCCTTTATGATTTTACAGCAAGGGAGGAGATCCCAAGTAGTTCTGAATCCCTGCTTGAGCTTGATCGCATTCTTATGTCTAGGCATTAGTTAGAAGATTTTAAAATGAACCGATTATGGGCTACCATCATCCCAGTGATGACCTTAATGTCTCTAATAGTGGTTGGTTATCTAACATCCTGGAGAGCTCTAATTTGGTTTGGATTTACCTCGATACCCCTCTAAGTAACCAGGTATCCTAGAAACTTATCAAAGCTTACACCGAACACACATTTAGATGCATTGAGCTTCATCTCGTATTATTTGAGGATGTCGAATATCTTCATAAGGTCTCTAAGATGATCGGCCAAATATCTACTTTTGACGAGCATATCATTTATATACACCTCCATGGTGGAGCCAATTAACTTTTTAAACATCTTTGTTACCAACCTCTGATATGTTGCCCCTCGTGTTCTTCATGCCAAAGGGTAAGGTTATGATGAATGAGGTATTTTCTTAATCCGGGACGAATATGGGTATCCGATGGTAGCCGGAGTATACATCCATAAAGCTCATTCGTTGATGCTTTATTATGAAATCTACTAGTTGATTTATTCGGGGTATTGGAAAACTTTCCTTGGGGCAGTGTCTGCAGGGTTGGTGAAATCAACACAGACCCTCCACTTGCCACTTTTTTTTTACAACGATGGTGTTCAACTTTAGCTTATAACTCTCTTGGTGATTTGTTCTAACTCTCTTAGTGATTTATTCCACATGCAATCGATGGTAGAGGATTTTTATGTCTATTATCGGGAGATCTTAAGGCTGCTAAGTGAAAACGTTTGTGTTTGCTCTAGGAAAGCGGGAAAGTTTTTCGACTTTATCTCTGGGTAGCTTTGATCTGGTGAGAAAGATCTTCTCTGGCTGTAAAGTATCCAAATAAATGGAAATAAGTTCCTTTAACACAAATTCAATAGGGGCCAACCTGAGTTTTTTCGATGACCGAACTCCCTTTCGTTGCTACTTGGGCTAATCATCTTCCAAGTTGTCTTCATTTGGATTACTTTTGGAATAAGCCTGATTTATCTTGATGTCTGAAACAAAATATCTTCCTACCATTGCTTGATTTCCTCTGGTTTCTATTTCCCTTTGGTCAGTCACAAACTTGAGTTTTTGATGAAGCGACGATGGAATGACTATCTGTCATGTTGCCATCTCTGCCTAATATGGCGTTATAAGGTGAGTTCGACTGGATTACGTGGAATTCAACCTCTTTAATAGTTAAACCGATCTTAACTAATAATTTTTTTCCCCAAGGGTGACTCTACGTCCCCATTGAAGTCGATTAATTAGCCGACATTAGTATCCAGATCCTTGACACAATAGCCAAACTTGTACAGCACTGTTAGACCCATGATTTCAAAGGAACTTCCTTGGTCTATCAGTAATCTCCTCATGTCAAAGTTTATAATTTTTAAGGTGAGCACCAAGTTATCTTTATGAGGCAGATTTATGCCGACTAGATCATCATCGATGAAGATGATAGCAAGATCGGTATCCAGGTCCTTTATTTCCCTTTTGATTAAGATTAGTTTTGTTGGGTCTACCTATAATGCTTGTTAAATGCTGGTTGCTACCCTTAAATTCTCCCTTAGTTTTTTGATAGTAGGTTGCGCTGAGTCGGAATAGACGTGGATGACAATGACCAATCCTACTGGTGGAAGATCTTCCTATACTTTTTGGAGTGCGTTAATCTTAACTATTTCCTTTGGTTTTGTTGTGCTGATGTATTCGTTGAGAATTATCACTTGGACAACTTCCTCTATTTTTTTTGTACATCTTGTAATTTTTTGTTTGGTTCCCGTGGTCCTCGTGGTAGCTACATCTTAGACTAACGTCCCTAGCACTTGGGTCACCGATTATCTTAGGAGGCCACTTGAAGAATGATTTATCTTTAATCTAATGAATCATTCTAAAAATGGTATCCTTGAAGACTATTTCCAACTCCTTGCAGTTACTCCCACTGGCCTGAGATTTGGAGAAACTTCTAGAAGCTTCATTCCTGGATCCCATCATAGCCGACGATGGATTATTTTCCCCTATGGGGCCCTACTTCGGCTTGCTCTTCTTTTGGTTAGCTGGGGAGACTGCAATGGAGATATTATCTTCTACCTTGGTGTATTTTTCAATGGAGGACATAAGATCTCCCATTAAAAAATTCGACTTCTTTAACAATAACTAGTAGAGATCATCTGACCGCTCTAGACCAAACTTAAAGGAGGCGATTGCCAGTTGCCCATTGCAATCGTCAATTTCATTGTATAGCTCCCAGTACACCTGAGCGTACTTCCTGGGACCTCTTCCTTTCTTCTTATTAAGAGACATCATCAAATTTACCTCCTTGAACACCGTGCTGCTTGTGTTAAGTTGGGCTGTAAACTTCTCAGCAAGTATCCTAAAAGTGAAGATCGACATGGGGATAATTTCTCAAACAACTTCATATCGATCTCTCCTAGGGTTAATGGGAATACTCTGCACACCAAAGTGTCATGATGGCTCCAGAGGGACATGGTTTGCTGGTAGTGCTTGATGTGATGAGCTGGGTTTGTCTTTCCTTCAAACGCTGTGACTTTGGGTATAGAAAACTTCTTTGGAGGTTCGAAGGATTATAACAGTTCGGTTAATGGTGAGGCTGCACCATACCCCAGTGCTTTCCTGGCCAGGTCCTTGGGCATCCTGGTGAGATTTGGTTGTGGTCGAGAGAAAATCCTCTCAATTCATTTATCTTTACTTGATTTGGTTGTGGTCGAGAGCGAGCTGGCCTGCTACTCGGGGCTGACTCTGTTGGATGCGGTTGGTAGTGCCTATAGTTGATGGAATTCCTCATAGGTGAATGATCACATTGACAATAGTAAGGGATCATATGGGGGCTTCTTGAATAATAAGCCTTACAGACTTTGTTTCGTAGGGAGTGAGGTCCCTTCCGGTGATGATGTCGAGTATGCGAATAAGAGTTATCTCCCTCTGATTGTTGGGACAACTGTCTCCTTAAACGGGGGATCTCTTAGTTACAACTGTTTAGCTTTTATTCATAAACACTGTCCAAATGGGAGATAATCCTTCCTTTCGCTTGATCAATTGGTGGCACACGGTACCGTTGACTGGGTCTATATCTGCCAGGCGAATGTCCTTTGGACCTTGAATGTTATTGGAGGAGTAGCAATCGCATAGAATTTTTTTCCCTTCTTATAACTTGTATTTCAGACAACACATGACTCCTAGAGTGAGCGGGGTGAGACTAATA
Organism: Sambucus nigra; assembly: GCA_949130495.1. Classification (NCBI taxonomy): domain Eukaryota; kingdom Viridiplantae; phylum Streptophyta; class Magnoliopsida; order Dipsacales; family Adoxaceae; genus Sambucus; species Sambucus nigra. Next base: position 389,122,291 of record OX422212.1, read on the forward strand.
TGCACTTCTGGTGAAGTTTGGGCTTCCCTAACTTTAATAGTGTGTAATACCCCGCATTTTTATCGATATTTATTTATGGGATTAATTAACTTAAATGTGAATTAATTGAGAATTAATCCGGATAAAATACCAACGAGATGTGAGTTGGTATTTGATTATAATGTGTATATATGGCAATATATGAATATTGAAAATATTGAAATTATCGCGAGGCTGAAATACGGCAATTTGGAAAATTTTGTTGGGACACGCGTGACAGTCGCGTCAGGAATATAATTTTTAATTAAAAAGTGAATTTTATTTTCATCAACCGTATGGTCATTTTGAGTGCGCCAACGTGTCCGGAAGGGTCAAAATAGTCAGAAAATACTAGCCGGGGGTTAAGTTTGGGTCTCGGGGCATTATTGGGCCATACCGGTAACTTAAAAGGGCATTTTGGTCATTTCGGAAATTTGGGAATTAAAACCCACGAAAATTAAAGATAAAAATCTGACTTATTCTTTATCCACTAAACCCACTAACTACACTAAATGACTTAATGGACTACGGGAGAAGTTAAGGAACAAGTTCTAACTTGCCAAAAACCAATCCCCACCTCCATTGTCATCTTGAGAGAAGAGCTTGGAGAGAGAGAGAGAGAGAGAGAGATAGGAGAATTCTGCAGAGAGAGAGAGGAATTCAACCATCTTCAACCAACAACAAATCTGGAACATAAGGCAAGTGATTTAGTTACAATTAATTTCATGAATGTGTTCTTCTATGTTTAGGAAATTTATCAAATTTTGTTTTGGAAGATTGATATAGACCCATGAATTTGAGGATTAAAACTATGAAATATGTTAGGAATTGCATGTAGAAACATTCTGGACGAATTATGAATTCAAGATATAACCCTTGATGATCTAAAAATGGATTTAAGAAGAAGTGTATTAATGTTCTTGAAAGAAATAGAAAACTGGGATTCTTGATGATGTTTTGATCCAAACAAAGCCCTTGGATGATGAATTATTGGTTTAGAACGTTAACAATGTTGTAGGATGGTTGTATGATGATATTATAACGTTATCTTAGAGTTTCATGCTTATTAATGGAGTTTTGGGACGTTTTGAGGACTGCAAAACGAAGCAGTCCGTAGCCTACCTGGTGTGATCGATCGATCGACATTCATCAGTCGATCGATCGACCACCATCGATCGATCAAAGGTCAAGGTCGATCGATCGACCTTCCCAGAAAGAGTAAAATTTTTCCAAGTTAAATTTTAATGGTGTTAAAACCTTAGAAATTATTATTGGAGACTTTATGGATATACTTAGACTTAAGGAAGACGAGTAGGTATGGTTATAAAATTTGGACCTTAATTAGGATTCAAATTGAGGAATTATTCTAAAATCTAATGAAATCCGATGAGTGAGATAATGTTAGAGTTAAAAGAGTAAATTTGAATAATTTGGTGAAATGAAGTTTGGGGCAGAAGTAAGGACCTTAAGCATAATGATGTTATATGTGGGAATAATAGGAAACTTAATAGTCCCTTTGAGATAGGTTTTAAGTACAAGAAACTACGACGTGAGATGTGTCGACAGTCTACATTTTATATTATCGGAAGACTTAAAATGTATAAAATTGGAATAATGGTATAAGGATGTAGAATTTACCTTTATTAACGTTGAGAGATCTAAGATGTGTAAATGCTTAGTATATGATTTTTGTGTATGACATACCTACCATACTTGCTATCACGGGAGGTTTACGTTCTCTTAGGGCCTTATAATCCTTGTGTGCACGGATTTAGTTTGGTACCTAGAGGACATAGTTCAAGGGAATGACTTAATTGTGAGTTATTAAGTCAGCTGACTATGGAGCGTAGGTATGTACGTGACCCATGGATATGTTGAATTATGTTCGCCTCCATTTTTGTGTGATGTGCTTATTCTAACAATTCCCGAGAGATTCGAAATTTGTAATCCTTATGTACGTGATGTACCGGGATGGATAGCAGAGTATGTGTGCACCGCAGCTTAGCCTCGGGGTGCTTATATTGTATATTTATGATGTGAATAATATACGGTTCAATGAAAAGGAATTTGTTATGTTTAAATTGCGAGAATGATTTATAGTGACTCTTTGAGAAGTTAAAAAGGGGTAACATGTCGAGAATTGTAATGTTAACAATTGAGAATCCGAGTTTAGGTAAAGCTATCTATTTAAGTAATAACATTGGGAATTCGTATTGTGAATCGAGTAGTTGGGTTAGAACTTATGACGGTTTAGTTAGATATAAATAACACATGAATGGGTACAGGAACGTTAGGAGTGCACAGTTAGACGAGAGGTGAGTATTTCATGTGAGCACGTCCTAACATGTTTCTTGCATTCATTGTTTTAAATGTTACTAAAGCACTTGTTGTTTTTAAAATACTCTCCACTTTCGGGCTCTGACCCGTTTGCTTTCAAAACTATTTTTCTTGTAAAAACCTTTTAGGTGCCCAGCCACAAGGACACCATGCATAGTATTTCCAGTCAGGTGATGAGCTGTAGCTGTTGTGGAAGTTACAGGGCCTTGCTAGTAGACCCTTCATTTGCCTTGACTCTATATTCAGATTTCATCAGTTGTAGGGCATGTCGCCCATTTCTTTTAGAGACATTTCATTTCTTTCAGTTATTCAGACTTTTGGCTTGTAATTAATTCAGGATGCAAACTTGTTTTATTTCTTTTCATATTGGGATTGTTGTGAGGAGTATTTCCTCTAGACTCATCTTTATTTGTTGATTTATTATAGTTGGACTTTATCGTGAATGGTTGTGTTACATTTCTATATTTCATTTATTGCATGTTAATCAGATTTAATTTAAAATTTGACAACTCACTTTTTAATAATAGGTTGTTAGTAATCACTAAAAAAAAAAATGTTTTCGACAGTGATGCTATTAACTGGACCAACTTGGCATTTTGTATTGATTTAATAAAGGAGTAGCTACCCGGTATTTAATTAGTCGGGGTGTCACAGGTGGTATCAGAGCATCAGGTTCTAGTGTCCTTTAGGATCTGTACGGCTTATTATGTTTCCGCTGAGCTTTCTTTGATGTAGAGCCCTATATTTTAGGACTGTTGTATTCCTTTATGTATGCTTCGCTCTTCAGCTATTTTAAGTTATAACTGAGAACTTATAAACTTTACTCTTATTTCAGATGCCTCCACGACGTGCGCAGCGAGTTCCTAGGGATGCACAGCCCGAGCCACAGCCAACTCCTGTACAGGGCACCATGAATGCCGCCGAGGTTGCAGCCATTGTATCCCAAGTGGTAAATGTCTCTCTTGCCGTTGTACAGCAGGCACCACCCCAGGCGCCAGTAGCCGCGCCAGTTCAGGCACATGCATTCCCGTCTGCTTGGGAACGTGTTCGAGATGCTTTTCAGAAAGCACACCCTCCGGAGTTCGCAGGTAGCTCCGACGTTGTGGTATCTAGTCAGTGGAGGAAGGATATTCAGAGGCACCTGAGGATGTATGAGTGCACCGATGTTCAGAAGCAGATACTAGATACTTTCAAGCTAGTAGGTTCTGCATTGCAGTGGTGGGAGTCTATTACCACCGCAGAGGAAAGAGATACTCTCTCTATACAGGAGTTTTGGGTGCGGTTCGACCGCAAATATTTTCCGTCAGCTGTTCATACGGAAATGAGGAGGAAGTTGATGAGCCTTAGACAGGAGGGAAAGACTGTGGCCGAGTATGAGGTCGAATTCACAAATGTGCTGAACATTGTACCGGATGAGATACCGACGGAAGAGAAGAAGATTCAGAAATTCACAGATGGATTGACTTGGAGGGTCCGGCAGCACTTGTTGGGGAATCTATCGTTGGCCACCTACTCTGATGTGGTTAACACTGCATTACTCCATTGCCAGGACCACCGCTTTCACTTGACAGAGGGGAAGCGATCAGGAGAGTCCAGCCATCAGGGCAGGACAGGGGGAAATGGTGCCAACGGGGCACAATCAACTCAGGGTCAGTATAGGCAGGGTGATCAGGGTTCCCAGCAGGGGGATTCTAAGAGATTCCGATCAGGGGGTTTCAGGAACGGTCAGGGAGGATTCCGGAATGGCCAGCAGGGTCATAACGGCCATCAGGGCCAGCAGGGTCAAAATGGTCAACAACAGCAGTTTCACCAGGGCCAGCAAGGCCAGGGCAGAAATAGTAACGGTCACCAGGGCCGTGGTCAACAGGGGCAGCGAGGGGGAAACTTCCAGGGGAAGTGTTTCATTTTGTGGTAAGATTGGCCACAAACGTCAGGATTGTCCTGATAAGGGCAGGGCCCCACAGCAGCAGCAACAGGGTGCTCGACACGAGCCACAGAGGCCTATGTTTCCCGCCGCCCTCCCAGCACCACAGATGGCAGCATTACCACCCATTCCAGCAGTCCCAGTTCAGCAGGGACAGCTTCAGTATGGGAGAGTGTATCAGCTTCAGCAGGCCACAGCCCCATAGAATCCGCCAGCTATTGAGGGTATGTTCTCTATTTAGGGGACTCTGGGGCGCATTTTATTTGACACGGGGGCTACACACTGTTTAATTGCTATGAGATTTGCACGCACCATTGGGTTATTAGACACCGCAGAGAGCACCGCTACTTATGTAGACTCACCGTTGAGTAGGGTTTCCATGATTTCGCTTATATGTAGAGGTGTGGGTATAGAGATCGGGAGGTTTACTTTACCCGCTGATATGTTAGTGTTAGAGATGACCGAGTATGATGCCATTATTGGTATGGATTGGCTAGTAGCGTACCGAGACATGATTGACTATTTTAGTAGGAGTATTATCTTTTCCATTCCCGGGCAAGAGATGTTTTTAGTGGCGATGCCTCGTCCTGAGGGAGGATCGTCCACTCATTTGTACTACATAGAGGAGGAGACCTCTAAGGAAGTGGTGATACCACTTGATTCGATTCCGGTTGTTCGAGAGTTTACCGATATATTTCAGGATATACCTGGATTACCTCCGAGTAGAGAGATAGATTTTGTGATTGATTTGACGCCGGGCACTCGGCCTATTGCCCGCGCACCTTACCGTATGGCTCCAGCTGAGATGAGAGAGTTACGGGATCAGATTGAGCAGTTGTTGGGTCAGGGGTTTATTCGTAGGAGTACTTCGCCGTGGGGTGCCCCTGTGTTGTTCGTAAAGAAGAGGGATGGATCATTGAGGTTGTGTGTGGATTACCGGGAGTTGAATAAGGTCAGGATACGGAATAAGTATCCATTGCCCCGAATCGATGACTTATTCGACCAGTTGACAGGAGCTTCTTTCTTCTCAAAGATTGATTTGCGATCGGGATACCATCAGTTGCGTATCAGGGAAGAGGATGTCTCAAAGACTGCTTTCTTAATGAGATATGGTTCCTACGAGTTTCGGGTTATGCCTTTTGGCTTGACCAATGCTCCAACCGTGTTTATGGACTTGATGAATAGGGTGTTCAGAGAGTTCCTGGACCAGTTCGTCATTATTTTCATTGATGACATTCTGGTTTACTCCCAGACAGAGGAGGAGCACGCCGAGCATATGAGGCAAGTTTTGCAGACGCTACGCCAGAACGAGCTGTATGCAAAGTATGAGAAGTGCGGGTTTTGGCTGAAGGAGGTTCAGTTTTTGGGGCATATTATTTCCTACCGGGGGATATCTGTTGATCCGGGAAAGGTATCCACGGTGAGGGAGTGGGGACAGCCCACGACACCGACTGAGATCCGTAGTTTCTTGGGCTTAGCAGGATACTACAGGAGGTTTATTCGGGGTTTCTCCAAGATAGCGGGTCCCATGACACATCTGACTCGTAAAGGTGTGCCGTTCATTTGGAGTGATGCCTGTCAGTTGGCATTCGATGAGTTGAAGGACAAGTTAACCTCAGCACCTGTGTTAGCATTGCCGAGACTGGGAGTTGAGTATCTTGTTTACACCGATGCGTCCTTATAAGGACTTGGAGGTGTACTGCAGCAGGAGAGTCAAGCCATAGCTTATGCTTCCCGTAAGCTTAAGCCTCACGAGAAGAATTACCCTACTCATGATTTGGAGTTAGCGGCAGTTGTATTTGCCCTTCGGATTTGGAGACACTACCTTTTGGGGGAGAAGTTTCGATTGTTCACAGACCACAAGTCCCTACAGTACCTATTCACGCAGAAGGAGTTGAATATGCGACAACGGAGGTGGCTTGAGTTTGTGAAGGACTATCAGTTTGATATCCAATATCACCCGGGGAAGGCTAACGTGGTAGCAGATGCGTTGAGCCGTAGGCCAGTAGATGAAGTGGCAGGGGTGTGGAAGGCAAAGTGGAAGGAGTTGGGACACCAGGATGCAGTGGCCCGATCATTCATGTCGGTAATGACTGTTACACCGCAGATTGTCACGAGAGTGGTAAAGGCACAAACAGATGACTCGTTCTGTCAGGAGCAGATAGTTCGATTATTAACAGAAGGAGCCGAGTCCTATACTGTTAGCTCAGACGGGGGATTACGCTTCAATGGGAGACTGGTAGTTCCGGAAGGGGAGGAATTGCGACACGAGGTGATGGCAGAGTCGCACGGCTCACGGTTCGCGGTACATCCCGGTGGGGATAAAATGTACCAAGATATGAGACGTCAGTATTGGTGGAGCGGGATGAAGAGAGATATTGTTGTGTTTGTTTCTAAATGCGCCACTTGTCAGCTGGTAAAAGTGGACCATCAGAGACCGACAGGACTTCTACAGCCATTAGAAATCCTGATGTGGATGTGGGAGAGCATCTCCATGGACTTTATCACGGGGTTGCCTACGTCATAGAGAGGTCACGACTCCATTTGGGTAATTGTGGACAGGTTGACCAAAGTCGCTCATTTTCTACCCATAAGGACAGACTACACTACGGGACAGTATGCCCAGCTCTTTATAGCAGAAATAGTGAGACTTCACGGTGTGCCCCTAAATATCGTGTCTGACAGAGACAAGATATTTGTTTCACGGTTTTGGGAGAGTTTTCAGGAGGCCATGGGCACGGAATTGCGGTTGAGTACGGCTTATCATTCGCAGACCGATGGGCAAACCGAGCGTATAAATCAGATGTTGGAGGACATATTGCGGATGTGCATCATTGACTTCGGCGGTGGATGGGAGCAGTATCTTCCACTGGTGGAGTTTGCTTACAATAACTCCTACCAGTTCACCATTGGTATGGCTCCATTTGAGGCGTTGTACGATAGACCTTGTCATTCCCCAGCATGTTGGTTGGAGGCGGGGGACAACAAAATACTTGGGCCGGAAGTGATTCAGGATACTTCGGCAAGGATAGAATTGATACGGAGTCGCATTCGGGTAGCTCAGGATCGGTAGAAGAGCTATGCTGATGCGAAGAGGTTCTTCAGGGAGTTCCAAGTGGGGGACCAGGTTTTACTCAGAGTATCTCCTATGAAGGGGATTATGCGATTTGGGAAGAAGGGGAAGTTGGCACCGAGATATGTGGGACCATTTCCTATCATCGAGCGGATTGGGTCTGTTGCGTATAGACTTGGGTTACCGGAGCATTTGCATAGGATTCATGATGTGTTTCATATTTCCTCACTAAGGAAATATCTTAGAGATGATTTGGGTCATTCTCACATTGCTTTGGGGAACATCGATCTCCAGCCCGATAGCTCCTACGAGGAGGGGCCGATTGCTATTTTGGACCGAAGTGAGCGAAAACTGAGGTCAAAGATAGTTCCGTTAGTGCGTGTTCAGTGGCGACATCACAATGTCGAAGAGTCCACATGGGAGCGCGAGGATGATATGCGCGAACGTTATCCAGAGTTACTTTTACCAGGTACTTTTTAGTTCCGAATTTTGGGATGAAATTCTGTTATTAGGGGGGAAGTACGTAATACCCCGCATTTTTATCGATATTTATTTATGGGATTAATTAAATTAAATGTGAATTAATTGAGAATTAATCCGGATAAAATACTAACGAGATGTGAGTTGGTATTTGATTATAATGTGTATATATGGCAATATATGAATATTGAAAATATTGAAATTATCGCGAGGCAGAAATACGACAATTTGGGAAATTTTGTTGGGACGCGCGTGACAGTCGCGTCAGGAATATAATTTTTAATTAAAAAGTGAATTTTATTTTCATCAACCGTATGGTCATTTTGAGTGCGCCAACGTGTCCGGAAGGGTCGAAATAGTCAGAAAACACTAGCCGGGGGTTAAGTTTGGGTCCCGGGGCATTATTGGGCCATACCGGTAACTTAAAAGGGCATTTTGGTAATTTCGGAAATTTGGGAATTAAAACCCACGAAAATTAAAGATAAAAATCTGACTTATTCTTTATCCACTAAACCCACTAACTACACTAAATGACTTAATGGACTACGGGAGAAGTTAAGGAACAAGTTCTAACTTGCCAAAAACCAACCCCAACCTCCATTGTCATCTTGAGAGAAGAGCTTGGAGAGAGAGAGAGAGAGAGAGAGAGAGAGAGAGAGAGAGAGAGAGATAGGAGAATTCTGCAAAGAGAGAGAGGAGAATTCTGCAGAGAGAGAGAGGAATTCAACCTTCTTCAACCAACAACAAATCTGGAACATAAGGCAAGTGATTTAGTTACAATTAATTCCATGGATGTGTTCTTCCATGTTTAGGAAATTTATCAAATTTTGTTTTGGAAGATTGGTATAGACCCATGAATTTGAGGATTAAAACTATGAAATATGTTAGGAATTGCATGTAGAAACATTCTGGATGAATTATGAATTCAAGATATAACCCTTGATGATCTAAAAACGGATTTAAGAAGAAGTTTATTAATGTTCTTGAAAGAAATAGAAAACTGGGATTCTTGATGAAGTTTTGATCCAAACAAAGTCCTTGGATGATGAATTATTGGTTTTAGAACGTTAACAATATTGTAGGATGGTTGTATGATGATATTATAATGTTATCTTAGAGTTTCATGCTTATTAATGGAGTTTTGGGACGTTTTGAGGACTGCAAAACGAAGCAGTCCGTAGCCTACCTGGTGTGATCGATCGATCGACATTCATCAGTCGATCGATCGACCACCATCGATCGATCGACCTTCCCAGAAAGAGTAAATTTTTTCCTAGTTAAATTTTAATGGTGTTAAAACCTTAGAAATTATTATTGGAGACTTTATGGATATACTTAGACTTAAGGAAGACCAGTAGGTATGGTTATAAAATTTGGACCTTAATTAGGATTCAAATTGAGGAATTATTCTAAAATCTAATGAAATTCGATGAGTGAGATAATGTTAGAGTTAAAAGAGTAAATTTGAATAATTTGGTGAAATGAAGTTTGGGGCAGAAGTAAGGACCTTAAGCATAATGATGTTATATGTGGGAATAATAGGAAACTTAATAGTCCCTTTGAGATAGGTTTTAAGTACAAGAAACTACGACGTGAGATGTGTCGACAGTCTACATTTTATATTATCGGAAGACTTAAAATGTATAAAATTGGAATAATGGTATAAGGATGTAGCATGTACCTTTATTAACGTTGAGACATCTAAGATGTGTGAATGCTTAGTATATGATTTTTGTGTATGACATACCTACCATACTTGCTATCACGGGAGGTTTACGTTCGCTTAGGGCCTTCTAATCCTTGTGTGCCCGGATTTAGTTTGGTACCTAGAGGACATAGTTCAAGGGAATGACTTAATTGTGAGTTATTAAGTCAGCTGGCTATGGAGCGTAGGTATGTACGTGACCAATGGATATGTTGAATTATGTTCGCCTCCATTTTTGTGTGTTGTGCTTATTCTAACAATTCCTGAGAGATTCGGAATTTGTAATCCTTATGTACGTGATATACCGGGATGGATAGCAGAGTATGTGTGTACCGCAGCTTAGCCTCAGGGTTCTTATATTGTATAATTACGATGTGAATAATATACGGTTCAATGAAAAGCAATTTGTTATGTTTAAATTACGAGAATGATTTATAGTGACTCTTTGAGAAGTTAAAAAGGGATAACATGCCGAGAATTGTAATGTTAACAATTGAGAATCCGAGTTTAAGTAAAGCTATCTATTTAAGTAATAACATTGGGAATTCGTATTGTGAATCGAGTAGTTGGGTTAGAACTTATGACGGTTTAGTTAGATATAAATAACACATGAATGGGTACAGGAACGTTAGGAGTGCACAGTTAGACGAGAGGTGAGTATTTCATGTGAGAGCACGTCCTAACATGTTTCTTGCATTCATTGTTTTAAATGTTATTAAAGCACTTGCTGTTTTTAAAATACACTCCACTTTCGGGCTCTGACCCGTTTGCTTTCAAAACTATTTTTCTTGTAAAAACCTTTTAGGTGCCCAACCACAAGGACACCATGCATAGTATTTCCAGTCAGGTGACGAGCTGTAGCTGTTGTGGAAGTTACATGGCCTTGCTAGTAGACGCTTCATTTTCCTTGACTCTATATTCAGATTTCATCAGTTGTAGGGCATGTCGCCCATTTCTTTTAGAGACATTTCATTTCTTTCAGTTATTAAGACTTTTGGCTTGTAATTAATTCAGGATGCAGACTTGTTTTATTTCTTTTCATATTGGGATTGTTGTGAGGAGTATTTCCTCTAGACTCATCTTTATTTGTTGATTTATTATAGTTGGACTTTATCGTGAATGGTTGTGTTACATTTCTATATTTCATTTATTGCATGTTAATCAAATTTAATTTAAAATTTGACAACTCACTTTTTAAATACTAGTTGGTTAGTAATCATTAAAAAAAAATGTTTTCGACAGTGATGCTATTAACTGGACCAACTTGGCATTTTGTATTAATTTAATAAAGGAGTAGCTACCCGGTATTTAATTAGTCGGGGTGTCACATAGTGGTGAGTGATTCGATTTTCCACAAACGACGCCAATTTAGGGGATTCTTCCCAGAATAATTATTTGAATGACAAAATTGCTCCAAAAAGTATTATGAATGTAAAAAAAGGAAAAAAAAGAGTTATGTACGTGGTTCGGCCGTGAAGTCGGCCTAGGTCCACGGGGGTAAAGGCGGGGTGTTTTGTATTAGAGTAAGGGGTGGCAATTACTGAAAAACTAGTGTTGTTAGGTGAGAGTCTAGACTATTGCGTGCTAGTTAAAATTACCCTCTTATGTGGGCTAGATCTCCCCTATTTATAGACTTAGTATTCTACGTTTGTGGATTTCTTCATACTTAATCTGTAACAATCTTCGAGATTTAATTATATCTAATTATTCCTAGGATGATTACTTTGTGCGTCCTCCTTTCGTGGCTCGCCACGTGTTCGGTCGTGTAGCTCTGGCCACATGTCTTTAGTTAATCTTATCACGTCACCTACTTTTTTGTCCTTGATAAAAATTAGTTATTCTTTTTAAAATACCATTTTTTATAAGTTGTTTTTTCTTTACTAATGTGATTCCTATTTTTCGTAAAATATGGTTTCTTATTAAAAAATTATGTTTAGGCTACAGTCTTTTCAAACATTAAAATAAAGATGTCGCTAGACTTCAGGTCATTAGAGTCCAACCACCGGTACTTCTTCATCAAAGTGCAATACTAAAATGGCACTATCATTTATTTGTTTTTAGTCATTTTTAACATTCTATATCCTTCATGTTTCCTATTCATAAGAAAATATAATTATGCTATATACTTATTTTTTTTAGTATTACACTTCGAAATAAGTTTGTTGTATTAACACTACAAATTTAGTTTTGCAGTAAAGAAAGAGCAAATATAATTTTGTAATCCAAAGGTGGTGTGACGATAATAAGTCGATACAGAGGTTCAATGGATGACATCTTAAACATCATAAATCAACTATAAAATAGAAATTTGACGATGCAAAAATTTGTATTCTAACGGAATAGGGTTGAATGGACTTTTAATGACATGAGGTATATCCTTAGTCCAATGTTTGAAAATAAAGCAGATTTAGTTTTTTTTTTTAATTAAAACACCTCAATTTAACCAAAAAAATATTGGGAATAGATTTATAAAGAAAAATAAAGGATGAAACTGATTTTTATTAAAAGTAAAAACTTTAATTAAGGACCATTAAAATAGGAACTATTTTTATATAAAAAAAATGATTGTCCTTTTGTGGAGTAGAAAATGAAGAGGTACTAAAACAATTGCATTTTAAGATAGTAAAAGAGTATTTTTGATATTGAACAATTGCATTTTGTAACAAAATTGGTATGTGTCCTATATGTATAATTAAAATGTTAACAATTCATTTTTCTACATTGTCCTTTAAAGAAATTTCATTATTTAATGCGTCTACCTCTTCAGAGGTTTGTGTCTCTTCAAGGACTTGTTCTTCTTCTGGAGTATTTTGTTTAGGCATTGTGTAATTTCTTTCTATAATCTCTTTAGGAGTATTAGTTTACCATTTTATTCGCTTCTTGCGAGGAACTGAATCTTTTGAATCAATTGAATGCCCACGCTTCAAACATGTCTTCGTTGATTCATTTTTTGTCATACTCATAGGTTTTTCAAATGTAATGTCAACTCGAGCAGAAGCATTTGGAGTTGAGATATGTGATATAGTTAGTTTTGCTACATGCGTAAACACATCAGGCAATTGGTTTTAGAATCTTTTAGAGATGAGTATGGTTGTGTTTCGGCCGGATCGGATCGAAAAATGCCTTTTAAAAAAATCGATTTTTTTAAATAAAAGAATTATTTCTATTTTCGATATGATTTTTTCAGAAAATTAAAAAAAATTCCGAATTCGGAAAGATCGGCAAAAATAAAAATAAAAATAAAAAATTCACAAAATATATTAAAAATCCAGAAACTTCAGAAATTCCAATATTTCAAAAAAATGAATTATGTATTTTTGATTACTCGAAATTCTCATTTTCAAGAAACAAAGAAAATAGCTTAACCCAATATGTAAATAATGAGGATTTAACCCATATTTTTATTTGTGTAGAAGTTAGGAGGATACTCTCATTTTATGGAGCACATTTTGGAGCCCTCTCCCTCTCCTAACCAACGTGGGATATGGAAAACTTTTAAAAAATTGAAAAAATCAGAAATCGAAAAATAATTTCAAAAAAATTGGAAATAATTTAGAAAAGATCGGAAACAAATTCAGAAAAATCAGATCGACATAGTTTCGAAAAATCAGAAAATTCATAATTATTTCCGATTATTTAAAAAAAATCAAAAATAGAAAAATCGCAAAAATCGAAAGTTCGAAAAAAATATACACCTCTAAACATGAGTGATCTTTTGTACTTTTGTTTAACACTGAGAAGTGCGAGGATCAAGATGAAATAAATTTAACGTATTCCAAGTAATTTCACAACGTTCTATTAACTTATTATTATTTCCCCGAATGTGTGTGTGTGTGGGGGGGGGGGGGGGGGGATTGTATGATCAAAATGCAATCCGCAAATAATGCGGTAAGAAGATCACGGGGTAAAGGTTACAGATATCTGATGATGACAGTAGGCGAATAATGTAATAACATAAATTTTATTTGAATTAGTTATGTGTCAAAATGACATTTAACGGACTATTAATAGTTTTCGCGATGCTTGTGACACATACATATGTCCTGTAACATGAAAATAAGATTGAAACATTTATTCTCTTGTTCGAAATAAATTATTTTCATAAAAACAGATAGTAGAACGAGATTAAAACGAATTATTTTAAGTAAAGTGTGTATAAAGTAGTGAAATTCAAAATTACTTTTAATGTGAAAATAATACAGTAACTTGTCCTACACACCTCAACACCAATTTATAGTAGATTGGAATTTCAAGAAATATAAAATATTATACACGCAAAAAATTACAATTGAGTACCAAAGGCACTGAGTTGCATAATTATCTAAGATGACTGTACCTCACAGTGCAGCTTAGGAATCCTATAAAAAGGGGCTTATACTCACAACAAAAATCCCACCTCTTCTTCTCATTTCAAAACCGCAATTCACTCTCTCTCTCACAAAAATCTCAAGAGCAAAAAACCTCTTCTCCTATACCCACAAACCCACGAAAACCCTTTACCCAAAATCCTTTTTACCCGAGCTCACCATGACCCTCTTTCTTCTCCTCCACCGCCGACTGAAACCGTTATTTTCTCTATTTATCTCCTCCCCCATGCTGGACTAGTCTTCTTCTTCTTCTCCCTCTTTCTATTTCAATTTATTTTCTCTCTCGTCGCTAACATAAACAAAGCTTTAAGCTTCTGTATATATAATTATGTGCATGTGTGTATTGAAGCTCCGACTACCACCCATCCCCATGGTGGTGGCCGATGGCTAGAAAACCCAAACCGGGGGGGGGGGGGTATCAATTCGTTTTTTATATGTATATATGTATGTATGTATAAAACTCGAGAATCATCAGCTCCAAATCAGTTTCGTTGGATTATTATTTTTTTGGTTGAAATTCATCACGACTCAGTTTGATTTTTGGGTAAGGTAATTTCAATTGGATATTACTTTACTGTCAATTTTATCCTAATTTTTTACCTCCCTATATATTATTTGTACTCGGTTACGTATCAAAAATGTCGTAAACACGAATTCCCGAACACGTACGAGTAATCGTATTTTTTAAGTGTGTATTTGACTCGGAGTCATTTTCTTTTAAAAATATGTCTAAATGAGTTATGATACGAAAGGACTCGAGATTAGATCCGAGACTATATCACGAGTCATAGTTAGTAAAATTGTGATTATGCAGGTGTTGGACTATTTATTTTGTTATGTTGGCTAATTTTGGAAGTGGCATGACCACTGGATTATTGTCCAAATAAAGGGGAAATTTTTGACTTTTTTCTAATTTTATTTTGTGTCACGAACAATAAATTATCGTATAATACACTCGAGTACTATAAACAAAAAAACATAGATATCAACCTTTGATCGGATCAAAAGTAATATTTTAAATCAAATATACGATTTAGTTAAAACAGTTGATTTTAGAGTAACTCGAAAACTTAATATTCTTTTAACTCGTATATCAGAACATTGCCAGTAAACCATATTTTTGTTCGTATCAAGCCGTCTATATAAATTTGGACTCATGCCATTATTATTATTATTATTATTATTATTATTATTATTATTATTATTATTATTATTATTATTATTATTATTATTATTATTATTATTATTATTATTATTATTATTATTATTATTATTATTATTATTATTATTATTATCGATTAACGTAACATTTTTATATTATCCGACCCATAAACTAGAGACCACAATTTAACATTATATACGGGATTCATATATTAATTATTGTCATAGAATAAGTTTTATTCGTATTTATCAAACAACGTAAGATATCATAAACCCTTTGATTCTCAAACACCGATATAACCACTCTCATTTAAACCCTCAAGAACAAATGACTAGGAGAACTGGAACGCAACAATGAAAGATCCACGAATGACAACGTAAAGCTCGTAAAATACCGATTGGTTTTTCCTACCTTTTTAATAGTAAACTTCGCGTATTTGGCATACTACTATTGATATCACTATGTGATAGCTCTTATTTACACTTAATATGTGCATATTATAATATTGCTATACTACACATTTTATTAAATATCATCGATATTTGAATTTGAATGTGGATCGATTTAACCCTTCTCACCTAATAACTGATATAATGTTCCTTATTGTTTCAACTCATCCCCGCACTTTTGTGCCATTATTTGGTTTTACTACTTGTCCCACATAACTTTCTACTTGTCCTAATGGTGTAAGATGTTTGAGAGACTGGATTATTGCCACATATGTATGAGTGCCACTTTGATTGTGTGCCTAGCCGGTTACTTTTCTCCAAAGGTTTTGGGTTTACTTTATTTGGTTTTACTACTGGCTTACTTATTTTTATACCCCTTAGTGAGCTGGTAAGCATGTGATTATTAGTTTAAAGATCCTTGTCTTTCTTATATGATCGCAACGTTATTACCACTAACCATTGCTCCATTACATTTACTACAACACTGATTTTCTTGATATAAATCTTAATTAGCTTGTAAGTATGGGATTATCAGTTCAGACTCCTTGATTTTATTTAAGAGTTATTATGAAAAAATATTCATTTTCGCTTCATTTGATAAACACTTAATTCCATCCACATTCCAGACTCCCTTTATAGTTGTACTTGTTATAAAACTAGAAGAGCATATTTAACAATTTTGCTGATTTGTTTCCTTCTAGTTTTTTTTGCACAGGTATCGATAGGGAATGATAAATACTTCAGGAGTTATATTGCAACAGTTTGACATATGTAGAGAAATCATTGAAGAATAAGACTTTTGAACTAGACATTTTAGCTTTTATAAATTCTTAATTAGCATAGTATGCATGGCTCAATTATGATTTAGTATTATTTTAAGACAACCCGAAATTTCAGAGTGTGACAAGTTGGTATCAAATCCAAGCTTAAAGCTAGCCTATGCGGGACATAAGTTAAGATTATGATTAGGAATGTTGCTTAAGTTATAAGGACAGTAAGGATGCGATGGTTAGATATGCATCAAGAATATTAATCTGCAAGGTACATGATCAATATATGGGATAGTAGGATATTTCCTAGGAAAATATTTTAAAGGATAAAAGTATAGTTTCAAGGTTGAGATGGTTAAATTATTACGAGAATATTATGGAATTATAATTTTGAAAATTATTATTGAGGCAGATACTCGGATTTTATATAGTGGGAAAAATCACTAAAGAATTTTGGGATTGTTAACGATGTGACTGAGTATTTAGAGATATACTAAGAAAATTATTTTAGGAAGAGATTGTATACAATATAATCCATAAGTTTGCAACACAATTCTTTTGTCTTAAGTATTCGATTGATACTCCCCTTGAAAATAAATTACTTTATTTGGAATTCCAAAACTTTCATCTTTGAAAGTTATCACACTTTTCTATTAACCTTTTGTGATCGTTTTTCGCATTGTACTTTCGTTATACTGTATACTATTCCCATTAGATTATGAAACTAGTTTGCTTATGTTAGATGGTACCTGAATAAGATTATATTGAAGAAATTATGAACGAATTCCTTGATGAGAATTGAAAATGTAATTATGAAAAGGTATAAGTATCACAAAGGTTATGTTGGATCTTTTTACTCTTTAGAATGTAACAACATCACTTATTGAATTATATTCCACCAATAACATTTTTCCCAAGTTCTATACAACATTAACCTTGAATTATGATTAATAAACCACTACCATATACCTTGTAACCATTGTCAATTATTTTTTGAAGTTACAGTGATTCCGGATATCATTGGAAAATTTAATATGCCCAGAAAGAGTATGGAATTCATAGTTAAACACAATTTTTTATCCATAAACAACTATAATAGTTGTGATCAGATGGAAATTTATCTAAAACCTTTATATGATTTTGACATCGTGGGAGTATTGGTTTCATAAACCATTTTTTCAAGGGAATTCCAATTTGAAACCCAGATAATTTTTTTAATGAGAAATATAAATTTTTCCCATGGTAGGTGATCACGATTGTTTCATAAAATGCTCATATCATTATATGATACCCCCTGATACTTTATGAACTCCTTTGTGAGGCTCATATTATGTTACGATTGAGGCAATTTTAAACCCCTATGTTAATCTTGGAACAATATGTTCAAGATAGCTTAATTCCATTTAATTTGTTCTTATATAGCATACAATATAACCAGGAAATAAACTAGCATTATACCCGCGATACTATTATTTGCCTGTAGGACTAAGATTATTGATTGCGTAGTTTTATGAATGCCTCTCTTTGGAGTTTTGGCTTGACCATGTTACTATATCTTTATTTAACTGGATTGATTATCTCAAATTATTTGGATTGATTTATGTCCAAAAGTTTTGGATTGATTTGTTATTTGTCTTTCTATTAACCCCGAACCTCTATAATAGATAACCGTGGGTTATCTTATTTTAGCTACTATCCGCAACTTTAACCTTATGAACATGATATTTTTAATTCTAGTAACATCATCATATGAATTCTGGAATATTACTTCCGATGAATTATTACTATACCTACCTGATATCGCCAGAGTTTTATCCGGAATAAATTATTGTTGATCTTAATCAATGAGGTATTTATATCATTCCACGATTTATCAGAAACCTTTAGCCTCAGAGTATTCATGTGTTACCTTATTTAATGACCTAAGAAACTATTGGGAAGATACAACATAATTGAGAAAGACTTAAAATAACCAAGATACATTGGACACTTTAGTATTAGCAAGTGCCCTACTTTTATGACCTATCAGTTAGATTTACTCAGAAAATTATTTAATATTTATTATGTGTTCCATGTGTTCTAGTTGAGCCGATATATTCCAAACCCAATACATGTCAATTTTATGACTACACCGACAATCTACATTTTAAAATCAAACCTCTTCTGTAACTTTAGACTCTTGTTACTTTATACCGTTAACCTACCCTTGATTCTGTATAGTTCATGATACTTTCACAAAATCCCTCAATGAATGATAAGGAATATTTTGGGATAGACAGTTATTAGATTTAAAACTTTATTGTGAGTGTATTTACGTTCTTTCCTAGTAAACTTATTCAAAATATAGTACCCTACAACCCTTTAGAATTCTAAGAAGTATATTGTAACCATTTAAGTTAAGAGAAATCCTATTTACTTTTTATGCTATCTTCTGGTTAAATATAGGAAAGTTAGACTAAACATCATTATTATCTAAATTTAACCTACCCTACATACACAAATCGGTTATAGGAAAGTTTTCACCCTTATTGCTATGATTTCATAAACGTTAGTATTTGGATTCAATATACTTCAAATAGTAGCATCATTCTGTGGAACGATATCAGTGATAACAACATCTTCCCTATAGTTTTATAACTATACTCACATTATCTTAAGTGAACCACTTCTATCTATTTGGTCCACAAATTAGCCTAAAATTTTAGAGTATATCTAGATTAGTTTGATGTGCTTTAAAGAACCAGTTATATTTATATGTTTATGGTAGATTCCATGTAATGAATTCTACAATATTAGACACCGTACCAACTACGATACTTATTAATATTATGTGAACCTAGGCACCAATAAACAAGCCTAGTTGAAATCCCCGAAAGTATCAGAAGTTACATTGTGTTCCAAAATAGTGACTTAATGGAAAAATCAAACCCCATAGACACAATATTTTGGTATGTAGGAAATTGAAGAAACATTTCATTGAGATGCTCGATACAGTTTCTTACCGTAATTGAAATTCTCAGGAAACTTGCTTATAGAAGTATTAACTTTATCGAATAGTGGATGATTCTTTTCGATTAAATAAGCGCGTGATTTTACAACTATAGTAATTCCCCAGATTGCCCGCTATTTATAAAAATACTGATAAAAGAAACAAGAGTTTTACTCCCAAGGTTGGAATTGAAAATTCTTATAGGAAACTTACTGATTTTGATATAGAAAAGAGATACATTTGTACGAGAATCCTACATATTATTAAAAACCACGACTTATAATTACGTTATTGAGAACTCAATGTGAGTAAACTATCGACTTACCTGCCCAAACAAAAGTTATACTTCCACTTACCTATGATACAAATGGTTGTTAAATCCTATTCTTACAATATCAATGTTTCAAACCTTCAGTATTCTCTTGCTGACACTATATTTTTATATAGTGAAATATCATTATTTCCTAAACTATATACAACCTACGATGATTTTTACCAATACCAAGATCTTGATAGTATGAGATTATTGATATATGACTGAACTTTATACAACTAGGCGAGACGTAAAATTTTGTGACGTAAATATATGCGACAACAGACGACACTCGCAAAGCTTATAAAAATGCCTATTAATTATATGAAATTCCAATTGTTTCTAATCCTGGCTATATCAAGTATTTCTCATACGATAATGTTATATAACCTGTAAATAACGAAAGAACGACGTGAGAAACATCGTCAAAGTTATATAATAGATTTACAAACACGAATAAATGTGTTATCATATTGTAGACGATGTGAGTACCACGAGTAGTTGGAATAGGAAATTTTGAGGACATTCTTTTAGGTGGTTAGAATGTAATACAATGAGTTTTATTTGAATTAATTATGTATCAAATGACATTTTACGGACCATTAATAGTTTTCGCGACGCGTGCGACTCGTAAGTATGTCATGTAACATGAAAATAGGGTAGACACATTTATTCTCTTGTTCGGAATAAATATTTTTCATAAAAACAGATAGTAGAACGAGATTAAAATGAATTATTTTAAGTAAAGTGTATATAAATTAGAGTAATCCGAAATTACTTTTAATGTCAAAATAATACAACATCTTGTCCTACACACCCCGACACTAATTGTTAGTTGCTTGGAATTTCAAGAAATATAAAATATTATACATGTAAAAAATTACAATTGAGTACCAAAGGCACTGAGTTGCATAATTATCTAAGATGACTGCACCCTCAAAGTGCAACTTAGGAATCCTATAAAAAGGGGCTTATACTCACAGCAAATATCCCACCTCTTCTTCTCATTTCAAAACCGCGATTCACTCTCTCTCTCTCACAGAAATCTCAAGTGCAAAAAACCACTGCTCCTATACCCACAAACCCACGAAAACCCTCTGTCCAAAATCCTTTTTACCTGAGCTCACCATGACCCTCTTTCTTCTCCTCCACCGCCGACTGAAATCGTCATTTTCTCAATCTTTTCTCCTCCCCCATGCGGGACTAGTCTTCTTTTTATCCCTCTTTCTATTTCAATTTTTTTCTCTCTCGTTGCTAACATAAACAAAGCTTTAAGCTTCATATATATATTTACGTGCATGTGTGTGTGAGTATTGAAGCTCCGACCACCACCCATTTCCATGGCGGTGGCCGATGGACAGAAAACCTAAACCATGGGGGGGATTATTAATTCGCTTTTTATATGTATGTATGTATAAAACCCGAGAATCATCAGTTCCAAATCAGTTTCGTTGGATTATTATTTTTGGGTTGAAATTCATCACGACTCAGTTTGATTTTTGGGTAAGGTAATTTCAATTGGATATTTTCTCTACTGTCAATTTTATCCTAAACTTTTACCTCCCTATATATTATTTGTACTCGGTTACGTATAAAAAATGTCGTAAACACGAATTCCCGAACACATACAAGTAATCGTATTTTTTTAAGTGTGTATTTGACTCGGAGTCATTTTCTTTTAAAAATATGTTTAAACAAGTTATGATACGAAACGACTCGAGATTAGATCCGAGACTATATTATGAGTCATAGTTAGTAAAATTGTGATTATGCAGTTGTTGGATTGTTTAGTTTGTTATGTTGGATAATTTTGGAAGTGGCATGACCATTGGATTATTGTCCAAATAAGGGGGGAATTTTCGACTTTTTTCTAATTTTATTTTGTGTCACGAACAATAAATTATCGTATAATACACTCGAGTACTATAAAAAACCCCCATAAATATCAACCTTTTGTTGGATCAAAAGTAATATTTTAAAAGGGGCTTGTACCTACAACAAAAATCACACATCTTTATCCAAGCTGACTGTACCTTGACTGTGCATCTTATGAATCCTATAAAAGGGGCTTGTACCTACAACAAAAATCACACATCTTCTTCTCATTTAAAAACCACAATTCACTCTCTCTCAGAGAAAGCTCAAGAGAAAAAAGCCTCTGCTCCTATACCCACAAACCTATGAAAACCCTTTACCCAAAATCTCTTTTACCTGAGCTCACCCCGGCCCTCTTTCCTCTCCTCCACCGCCGACCATAACCGTCATTTTTCTCTATCTTTTCTCCTCCCCCATGCCAGACTGGTCTTCTTCTTCTCCCTCTTTCTGCTTCCCTCTCTTACTGACATAAACAAAGACTTAAGCTTCAGTATATATATTTACGTGCATGTGAGTGTGAATATTGAAGCTCCGACCACCACCCATCTCCATGGTGGTGGCCGATGGCCAAAAAACCCAAACCGGGTGGGGGTTATCAATTTGTTTTTTCTTTATATATATATATATATATATATATAAACCTCGAGAATCATCAGTTCCAAATCAGTTTCGTTGGATTATTATTTTTTTGGTTGAAATTCATCATAACTCAGTTTGATTTTTGGGTATGGTAATTCCAAATTGATATTGGTGTACTGACAATTTTATCCTAAATTTTTACTTCCTTATATATTATTTATACTCGGTTATGTATCAAAAATGTCGTAAACACGAATTCCTGAACACGTACGAGTAATCATATTTTTTTAACTGTGTATTTGACTCGGTGCCACTTTCTTTTTAAAATATTTTTAAACGATTTATGATACGAAACGACTCGAGATCTGGTTGCCGTTATAATTCGAGAGTATATTACGAGTTATAGTTAGTAAAATTGTGATTATGCAGGTGTTGGACTGTTTATTTTATTGTGTTGGCTAATTTTGGAAGTGGCATGACCAGTGGATTATTGTCCAAATAAGGAGGAATTTTTGACTTTTTTCAATTTTATTTTGTGTCATGAATAATAAAATATCGTATCATACACTCGAGTATTATAAACGAAAAAACCACAAATATCAAACTTTTGTTGGGATTAAAGTAATATTTTAAATCAAATATACGATTTAGTTAAAAGAGTTGATTTTATATATCTTGGATTTTGATACCTTTGAACTCGTATATCGGAACATCGCCAGTAAACCATATTTTCGTTCGTATCAGACCGTCTATATAAATTTGGACTCGTACCATTATTATTATCGGTTAACATAACATGTTTATGTTATTCCGACCTATAAACTAGAGACCAAAATTTAGCATTATATACGAGATTCATATATTAATTATTGTCATAGAATAAGTTTTATTCATATTTACCGGATAACGTAAGATATCATAAACCCTAAACCGTTCTTCCCAAACAATAATATAACCACTCTCATTTAAACCCTTGAGTACAAATGACTACTGGAACTGGAATGCAACAATGAAAGATCCTTGAATGACAACGTAAAGCTCGTAAAACACCAGTAGATTTTTCCTACCTTTTCAATAGTAAACTTTGCATATTTGGCATACTTCTATTGATATCACTATGGGATAGCTCCTATTTACTTTTAGTATGTGCATGTTATAATACTGTCATACTACATATTTTATTAAATATCATCAATATTTGAATCTGAATGTGGATCGATTTAATCCTACTCACCTAATAACTGATTTCACGTTCCTCATTGATTCGGTTCACCTCTGCACTTTTGTGCCAACATTTACTTCATGAGAACTTTTGTGCCATTATTTAGTTTATGAGCATTAGTATTAACTAGGAAGTAGACTGACTTGTTATTCCATGAAACTTTCTAATTGGTTTAATGGTCTCAGATGTTTGAGGGCCTAGATTATTGCTACATACGTATGAGTGCCTCTTTGATTGTGTGCCTAGCCAGTTACTTTTCTCCAAAGGTTTTGGGTTGACTTATTTGGTTCTACTGATGGCTTACTTATTTCTACACCCCTTAGTACGCTGGTAAGTATGGGATTGTCTGTTCAAAGATCCTTGACTTTCTTATATGATCTGCAATGTTATTACCAATAACCATTGCTCCATTACATTTACTACAACACTAATTTTCTTTATATAAACCTTAATGAGCTGGTAAGTATGGGATTATCAGTTCAGATTTTATATGATCCTTAATGAGCTGGTAAGTATCGAATTATCAATTCAGACCCCTTGATTTTATTTAAGGGTTATTTTGAAAAAATATTTGCCTCCACTTCATTTGATAAACACTGAATTCCGTACACATTCCAGAGTATGCTTATATTTGTACTTTTTATATAATTAGTAGAGCATATTCAACAATTTTACTAATTGATTTCCTTCCAGACATTTTTGCACAGGTACCAATAGGGAATGACAAATACTTTAGGAATTATATTGCAATGGTTTGAGATATACAGAGAAATCATAGAAGCATAAGCCTTTTTGAACTACAGTGTAAGACCGTTTAGCTTTTGTAAATTCTTAGTTATCATAGTATGGATGGCTCAATTATGATTTATTATTATTTAAAGACAACATTCGCCCCCGAGAAATTAGGGCATGGCGAATCAAAACAAACATAAATGCTGAATCAGCATTGTGGACCCATCTTAGTGCATTGAGGGGAAATTAGGGACTTCAAGAACACATATAAAAGTGCATAAATGGGAAATTTGTTCATGGCCTAATACAAGTTGAAAAGGTGAGTACTGATGATAAGCTTTTGGTCGAAAATGAACCAATGTTATATTGTACAATATATCATTCACCCAAACATACAATGGTAATTTGGTTCCTATAAGAAGGGTCGAGAAATTGATTGGACACGCTTAATAAGAGATTATGCCAAGCCATTTTGGGTGTGGATATGAGAAATTAAATGCTATACGTCAATTCGTACAGATATGCAATAGTCATACAAAGTAGAGGATGTAAATTTGGACATGTTATCAAGGCATATTGACTTGATACGATAGTATTGGAAAATGTGATTGCAACTTGATAATTTGATCAAGGAACACGAAAATGCAACATTGTAGGTTCAAAGTTAAGAGACAAGTGACCATATTGCTAATGCATCTTTGAGGACCATAAAATATTATATAGTCCACACTGAGGGTGAATAGGAACGTAATATCCCCTTGAATTTATTCTAAGAAAGTTGGAGATTCGATTTTAATTTCGATGGAATGGTTTGAGAATTGATTTTACCTGAGAAAATTATTATATGTTATATTGAGAAAAGAATATTTTAGTTCTTTAATTAATGCCCACATGAGTTCTCTATAATTTTAAGCATCATAGTGGAATATGGGTGACCAAGACGGTTATGTCAAAGCATAAACATATTATTATCACTAACTTCTCATTCGTATAACATTCTATAACTCTTATATTTATGTGATATAATATAGGATATAAACTTGGAAGTTTCTCTAGTATTTGCTTTTGGTCTGAGATAGTACAATAATATAAAGATACTCCAAGTGATGTTCAATTATAATCTCAACGTGGTACCTATTTGACGGATGTATTTAAAACTGAGTAGATTGCTTTTGGATCTAATTGATTACAAAACATCACTAATATGGAATTTTGTAACGCGTGGTAATAATATGGTGGCTATACCTAATCCCTCTATCAGATTTTTCGAATTTGGTTTTGTGTTAACATTCGCTTCTGTAATAATGCTAATTTTGAAAGTTATTTTATATCTCAGAGGATTGTATGGGTTATTGCAGTGACTGCTAGACATACATCTTTACCATCAAGTCTTAATTAAATAATGTAATTTGATATTTGTTTATAGTAAATAAAATGGATAAAATACTCATACATACGAGAATAAATGACATTATAAGAAAATTTTAATACTACAAGCCATATGGGAAACTAACTTATGCATAGTTCTAGAGGATTCTAAAAACAATTTCGATTGGTGGAAATAGCCCCATCACTAATTAAATGATAAATTATTCCATCGGGATCCTTAAAGAAATCTGACACTTCAATCCACTAATGTAAATGGAACCATTAGATTAAAACCATTATTGAAATTTGTTTCAACCTCTTTTTCTTCATTTGTCACTGATGCCTAACTATTGTGCCTAATTTTGAGCAGTCATAGGTTGCCATTTTCAAAACTCACACTGCAGATCATAACGAAGAGAAAAGATAACATATTTAAATGAAGAGTATGCTTGTGATAATTATTACCTTAAAACCCATACATTAGCAGTTATGGTGGAATCATACATAAACCAAGTCCAAGAAGACCGAGGAGTCTGTCTCACTCTATCTTGTTGTGTTAATACACGAGGCACATCTTCACCTGATATAATTCCACCAAATGTTTTGGTGTACGATAATTTTTAGCTAATCATCTTTCAGACCACTTCAATAACAAATATTGTCATGTTTTTTTTCCATACCATATCTCATTTCTTATTTTGTTCTTAATAGCACCCCCCTTCTTGTGGTTTGGTGCTAATTAATATTTTTATAACCCGAATTATATTGCTTAAAATCCTCTAAAATTATAATAGTTTTGTCGCCCACATCCATAACCACCAAAAGAGTTTGCACGTGCTTCAGGCATTAGTGTAGATCCAGTCAGATGAGATTCATGATTTGTCAATAAAAATTTGTTAAGTTATTCAGCAATAATATAAATAAATTTAACTGGAATGATTTGGGTAATAACAATGTCGATAATCTTCTTATGGAATAATGATGATACCATATCTAACCCCCGGTATTACAAGAGTTCTTAAACCCCCGACTTCCCTCAAGCAAGAATTAAGGTTCCAATGGCATGACATCCCATTCAGTCTCTCTCCCATAGTTTGCATATATATAGGAGGACGTAGAATGATTGAAGGTAAGTGAGAATCATTAAACAATGATATAATAGAGAGTTTTAGCTACTCTCAATGTCGACTCCTTGTTCCATAAGCTCTTAACCCATCGTTGTGCATATATAACCATAGTTTGGATCATTTTCCAATTATGGTGATTATTATATTCCTTACTAAGACCTATGTTAATACTCAGGAACCCTAATAGAAGTCCGTCGGTTACTTCCTAAGGTCATTTGGATTAGTGAAAAAATTTGCAAGGACCTTAAACTCTCTCAGCCAAAGCCCAATAGGTTTAATAGATTGTAATAACTCTTTATGGTTTAATAAATAATATAACACCCTTTAACTGTTGACGTAGGACCCTTAGTTACACTACACCAAAATGCTCATTTAGTAACATACTATTTTTTGTATTACTAACACTGTTATACCATTACTATTTCTCACAATATGTTAGCGTTACTAATATTAGATAAGTGTTACTGTTTTTAGTTGAATATTTCGAAAGTAATTTTGTTCTTAAAAAAAGGGTTAAAGTTTTTCCAACCAAAAAAGAGTCCCGACTATACCTAACTGGCTATTCTCCCAAATTTTGACCTACCTTCCTTTTCTCCAAATCGGGCGCGACCCAGGGTTTGAAAGTTTTAAATTTTAGGCACGTCTCTCTCTCTCTCCCTCTCTCTCCTTGTTTGCAAAATCCCCACAGTTCTCTCTCTCTCTCTCTATATATATATATATATGTATATATATATATACACACACACGTGGACAGATCTAACCCCCACACTTGTCTTTAAGAAAAATATTTCTTCATGTTGAGAAATTGTTAGGGGTTAAAAGATAAAAGTTTGAAACATTAGGGTCAATTTTTGGGTGTTGATTTCAGTAAAAAAATTCTTAGTTTTAATGTTAGGGTTCTTTTTAGGGTTGGTTTGGTTACTTTTAGTGCTAAAAGTTAGGTTAATTTTATATTGAAATGTATCAATATGATGCAATGTAAATTTCGAAATTAAAGATTGAAATGTTATAATAAGGATTAATGTCGATTTAAATTTAAGAGAATGTGATTTTATGAGCTTTCACATTTCAAATTATTTTAGGATTTACTTAATTGTTAGTAATTAATTGAATACCTATTAAATTGATAAATATTTAAGAAATTATTTGATAAATACTTAAGAATAATGTAATACCCCGAGATTTTTGGAATAATAATTTATTTATTTTGGGAGAAATAAATATTATTTTAATTGGAGATTTATTAAATTGGCTTTTGAGGTCAATATTTGAAGATGTTAGAAAGTGATTCGAATGACAATTCTGAGGGTGTGGTTATTTCCGGAAGGGTCGATATAGTCGAAATGACTACTTGGAGTTTATTTGGGTTCCGAAATATTTTAAGTCCGTTTGGCTCGAATTAAAATGACTGAGTCATTTAAAGTGTGTATTATCAATTAAAATTGGGACTTATGTTTTAAGGGTTTTTGAGGCTTACGGATCAGCCACTCTCACTTGAGAGAAAGAAAGAAATAGAAAGAAAAGAGAGAGAGGAAGAAAAGAAGAAGAAAGGAAGAGAGAAAGGAGAAGAAAAATTGGGAGATTCCGGCCAAAACGCGATTTCGAGGGCGAATCAGACTCTACAAACTTGAGGCAAGTGATTAAACTTGCTAAATAATTGTTGTGTATCATTTATTTCATGATTTGTGGATAAATTTATGAAATTTGGGATAAATATGTTAAAACCTAAATTTTGGGTAAAATCTTATAATTGATGTGTAGACGATGAATTTGAGGTTGGAAATTAGTTGGGTTGAGTTATATAATGAATTTTGATGTTATATATATGTTTGGGTTGAAGAGAAATGGTTGGAAGATGATAAAAATTAATTTTGGATTTTGGGGAAGATGATGAATAGTAATACCGTAGCTTGTGGGGTAAATTCGGACAGGAAGAGAATTGATTTAGCTCTCGGTCAAAACATAAAAGTTGTAGATCTTTTCGATACAGCCGCGTGAGAGCCGACCGCATATTTTTTCTGATTTTTTTTGAATTTATAGTGAATTTTATACTGAAGAAGTTCTGATATGGAAACTCGGACTAACATAATGGAACCGATCCGTTTTCTGGGGGGGATTCGGTTCGTTTTCTGGGGGATTCGGTTCCATCTTTTGTGCAGATTTTTAGTGCTGCTGCTGAACTTTGGAGAAACCTTAGAATCCTAAATTGTGAAATTTGAGGGGAAACATACCTTGGATCTGTAGAGTATCGGGACCTTATCTACTGTCTTGATATGTGAGTGTGGTAGTACCCTTTGAGTGAGGAGAATATGTATGAATAAAGTACGGGAATAATAGCGAATATATTATGTACTGTGAATACTAGGCTCGAGGAAAATGAACGAACTTATATAAGTTGTGGGTATACTTATTGCTCAAAGTATGGGAATACGTATTGGGGTTGTATATTAAGTATGTGATGGTTTATATTATTGCGAATGGGAATATTCTAGGGTATTGGTTATCGCTATAAGAGTTTGGAGATTATAGCCATAAATTATTGAGAAGGGGTATAAATAATATATACGGTGTCGTTAAAGTATATATATTATGAGACGAATGAATATATATCAGGGTTGTTGGTATTATCATCGTGCGGTGAGAAAAGCTAAAAAATAATATATTAAGGATTAGTAAAAAATCGATAAATGCGTAGGATATTCGAGATATAAATATACTATGTATGGGGATTTATTATGCGGGTTGTGTGTATGCCCGGATGTTATTATATACACGGGTTAAATAATTACCTATGGGAAATTATGTATAGGTGAGACAAATAACTATCATTATAATATGGTTGTGTGAATACCTAATTGATGATATATTTATATAGGTTTAATGTGTACCTATATGATTGTTTATTATGTGTATGACATACCTACCATACTTGCTATCACGAGAGGTTAGCATTCGATAGAGGACAATCTTATCCTGTGTTGCCTTCGGGGGGATTTTAGATTTGGTACCTCAAGAGCATGGAGCCTAGGTACGGGCTATCTGAGAGAATGATAGTGTTGACGGTCATATGGGTGCGTAGGTATGTGCGTAACCCATAGGCTTGGAACCATGTTCTCCTCCAATATGTGTGATTAGTGATGATATAGTTTCTTTAGTGATGTGGAACATGTAATCCTTTAGTACGAGATGTACTTGGATTGGATAGCAGAGTATGTGTGCACCGCTGCTAAGTCTATGGGTGCCGGATATGGATATATGTATTTTGATTAACATATATATGTACTTGAGATAATCCACGGATGCTTAGTAAATGGGAATGACTAAGCCACTTATATTATAGCTCGGTGGATGATTAATATACTTGTTGCGTATAGTATATTATTTGTGTATGATTATGTTTTATCATATATTTATCTCTAGAGTAAAGAGATATAAAAAGATTGATTGAATCTCATCCCGGGAGATTAAATCCGGACAAAATTGTGATGAATATATTAAAGTGAAAATGAAGAGTAGATAATCATATGAGTATATATATCGCGATAATCAACAGTGTCAAGGTGTAGTGTATCGGGAGGGTTCCTTGTTTGGATTTCTCTTGCGAGACGTCCCATGCATGAAACGCCGTGCACTGTTGAGAATTGAGATTTATTAATTCATTAAATTAAATAAGGATTGGGGGTTATATGCGTCATGCATTGAGCGCATAATGAATCTTGACAATCAATACTGCCAAGATTTAGTGTATCGGGGGGTTCCTTGTTTGGATTTCGCTTGCGAGACATTCTATGCACGAAACGCAGTGTAGTATTGAGAATTGAGAGAAGTTCAGTCCTTAGCACTTAGATGCTAATAACTCATATATATATTTATTTCAATGACTAGAATATGAGAAATTTTAGTAAGAAAATGCTTATGTATATTTTATATGTTTAGAAAGTGGGTGAATAATTGAGATTGGGATTAGTAGAAGTTGAGGGTTATGATTTAAGAGCGAATATTAAATGAGTATGAATTGGGAGTAAGTTAGATTACTTTGCCTCAAGATAAATTTGGGCAATTATTTGGAGATCACGTGCATATGTTTAGTGCGCGCTTTAGTTGAGAGGTAAGTTGAATTTTCTGGAGAGTGCGACTCCACTTTAATCATGATATAATGCATTTATAATTATTATGCATTTTAATGCACTTGCTGAAAATACTTTTAATTTGAACTTAATTTGTAGTATGATTTTATTATGAACTTTGTTTAAGTTATCTAGATTTGGACTGAATTTGTACTATGATTTTGTTATGGACATCATTTAAGTTATCTATACTTGGATTTTGTATTGTAATTTCTTTTAACTTCGCTAATGCCAATATTTATATGAGCATTTCTCCATCCCAAACCCGGATAAAGGAGGAGGGGAATGGTGAAGAAACCTTTTTCATTTTTTGGTTGGAGTTAATTTAGCTTTGTTTTGGAGCGTAGATCTGTACATATCTGAACCTCTTCCTTCTAACTAATAGGGTTATGGCAGAACTAGGGAACTAGACAGCGAAAAACTATTGGAGCAGTTACTTACTTTGCAACAGTTGTTGTATCGTCTTATCAGATGCCGGGTACTTTATGTGAAATTTGAGGACCTTTATTCATCAGCGTTTGCGCATAGTTTTTCGTTGATTGGATACCTTATTTTGATTGATGAATTTTATCTTGTTTAAATCTTGATAGTCTGAAGGAGCAGCTGTTGGTAATTACATAATACAATATGCCCTCGCTCTGGTATGTACGACTTTCATTTTATATCAGAGTTCATTTGAAATTAAGTATCAGGATGATTCCCCACTCTGATCATATTAACTTGACTAATTTATCCACTTTGATTTTGAGGCAAAGGTCTGGCAGCTTTCTAGAGTTTATCCACTTTGAGTCCGAGTCTTTGAATGGTGGATTTGTTCCCGATTCCTTTAGCATATCAAAATAGGGCAATATTATATATTTCAGAGATAAAGCTTAATGACTTTTCTCTTTTGTAGCGAATCATTTGTATATAGTTTATAGTGGACGAATGTGTCATGGTCCCATTAGGAATATAGCTGTTATAAGTAGTTAGTTAGTTAAGGGATCAATAGTCTTTTGTTATATTCACTAATGTGTACGGTGTTGTTTTACGTTTTAATTAGCTACTTATATTCCTTAATATGAAGCATAGCAAGATGCTATCCCTAAGATTATTAAGACATTGGCCGTGAATTAACTGTTGTAATTACCTTGTGCTTTACATTTTAATTAGCTGTTGTAATTACCTTGATGTGTGTATTCTATATTGCAATTACTATTTTAAATTCCATTTTTTTCGTTTTTCTAATAAATGTATTTGGGCTCGGTCCCCCAAATTGCAATTACTCAGTCTTAGTTTCCCACAATCACAAAATTGTTGGAAAATGAGCATCAGCCAAGGCAACGGGGTTACAATTGTTGTTGGCATGCTCCCAAACCTCTTCTGATGCATTCTTATATTTGTACGTTGCTTTGAATCTGTAGATGGACCCATTCAAGGACTCATTAGGTATAACTTTTGATACATAATTTCTTTTCTCTTGATTAGTACTGATACCTATAGTTTCTACTGTATTTATTTTTTCTTGTCTATTAAGCAGGCACCTTTCTTTGCGCCACAGTCTCTTCTTTCCAATAAGAGAGGAAGTCACTAACCATTTGCGAATCTAAGAGATATCTTGGATGTCTCCAAGACTTGTAACTCCAATACCCACATAGTCACACCCGCTACTGACAAACCCATTACCCTCTACCCATACCACAGTCTATACCCACCAACTCAACGCGTACACTAGCTTATACCCCAACCCATGGTCCTTATCTCCCCGGCCTTACTCGTGATCATATCCTGCTAAATCCCACCACCTCATTCCCCAACTTGCATTCACCCATCCAACTCCTACACACAACAACCTGGTATAGAATATTTACAAGGTTGTCTTTGTATTTTTGTCCAATAACAGGTCTTTTGTTTTGGTTTTGTGGAATTTGAATCGCTAGATTCCATATGGAGTGCAATAAAGGTACGGACACCAAACCTTTTTTCCTCATTTTCTTTTCAAATTTTGATAATTGTATTTCAAAGTTTCCTCATTCTATATAAGCACTTATTATGTACTCTTAGGCATCGTTTGGTTCGGGGTTAAATATTTTTCACTTGGTTGAAAACTAAAATGGTGAAAAGTATCTTCACCTATTCAGACTTAAAATCTGTTAACACACAGTTATAAATAAGTATACACACTATAATCATGTTTATTTTGGACAGCATAGTGAACGTAATTGAACTCTGAAAACTTTTTCATGGTTTTACCTTTCACTAGTTAGCGCACACGTGCGTTGCACACCCACCTAAATACTTGTCGGTATGGGGAAAAAATTCCGAACCTGATGAAGCCAATACTTCTACTGACATGACCCAAACCCTTTCTCACATCAATGGTCGCCAAGTCCCTTTCTTACAAAGGCGAAATTCTCTTAAAGTAAAATCTTCGAAAGCTCCAATTTCACCACCACTTTAACCCTTGTCATCACAACTTACTACTAACAATGCCAGAACCAAGCCTTCTTTAACAACACCGCCTCCTATATCTCCTAAGCTGAAATCCCCAAGACAACCAGCGATTAAGCGAGGGAACCAGCCTAATAACTGGTTGAGTACCAGTGCTGATAAGGTGTTGATACCACGGTGCACTACCAAACCTATTGCTCCCGAGAAGAAACCAAAAAAATGTGGTGTAGTTAGAGTAGTTCATGCCAGTGTTGCATTGAAATATTCTTCTTCTTCTATAGTGGAAGAACCGGGGAGTATTGCTGCGGCTAGGAGAGAGCATGTTGCAAATATGCAGGTACAATGGAAAATGAAGATTTCACATTATGGAAGATCAAAGTCTGCTAAATATGAAAGCATAATAGGTGAGCTTGATTTTTCTTTTTCTGCTACTGCCACCACCACTATTAGAGAGGAAAAAAGATGCAGTTTTATCACACCAAATTCAGGTAAATATTAAAAACTATTCATTTGTAATTAAGACATTTTATGAAGCACTAAAGCAGAAGATAAATTTTAGGGTGATGAAAATAATTTGTTACGTGTTTTGTTTGCTAATTTTATGTTAAACTGTGCTCGCTTTTGCAGACCCTATCTATGTTGTTTACCATGATGAAGAATGGGGTGTTCCTGCCCATGATGATAAGTAAGTTTTCTCTCTCTCTCTCTCTCTCTCTCTCTCTCTCTCTCTCTCTCTTTCAATATATATATATTTATATAACATTGAGATTTGGTACTCATCTGATTGTGGCTATGCAGGCTGCTGTTTGAATTGCTAGTATTAACTAGTGCACAACTTGGATCAGATTGGACTTCTGTATTAAAGAAACAACAAGTATTTAGGTGGGTGTGCTTTCAATTCCATAGCTGATACTTTATTTACAAAATCATTTCAATGCCATAACTCATACATATTTATAGTCATTTTCAAGATTTCTTTCTTGGTTACAAGCATTTTATCTCTTTCACTCATTCAAGTTCTCAGCTACTCTTAGAGTTTTAAATCTTTGTGGTAAGCGTCTTGCCACCTTGTCACCTTCAATATGCGAATTGAAGTATCTTAGATACCTCGATCTCAGTCAAAATGATTGGGCATAGTTACCTGAATTCGTTTGCAGGTTAAGAAACCTACAAATGTTAGATTTGAGTTAAATATAATAAAATTACAACCCTACCGCACTTGATAGGAACCTTGGAAAATTTTATGTATCTCAACCTTTCTTACTATTTTTGAACAAGGGAGTGCCACTTGCTTGGGTGTTGTTGAGATCATCACAACTGCTTAGAAACTTAATTATCGCTCTCAACTTGTAAAAGTTAGCAAAGTACTTGAGATTTCTTCTTCATCCTATCTCGTCTTGTTTGACTAAGGATCATAATGCTTATTGTTTATCTTGTGAATAGCTAAAAATAATTTTTTGAGTTTGCCTATCCCCATTCTTTTACATTGAATGATTTTATTACCCATGACCCATACGTCACTTTCATTAGTGCAAGACAAAACGAGTAGAAAAACCCATATATGTATATGTAAAATCCACAAACCCTTTTCAACTACGAAAAAAGTACGTGTTATCCTTTGGTTGATTGTTTTTTTTTATTCAGCTAACATCCTTTTTTTCCATTGGTAATTTTAGGCGACACCAACTCTAGCAGCTGCATATTCTATTTCACTTGTTGTGAAGATACCTGCTGTGTTTGGTTGGAATAAGTGTAGTTATAACACCAATGGCCATCAAAGCAGGGGCAGCTGGTGTGGTATGTAAATTGCGAAATGGAAACGAACAATTCTTAGATTTTCCAAATTTCCTCGTGTATTGAGATGAATTTCATATGTATTGAGATGAATTTTCTATTAATGGAATTTCGGCTATTAATTTTTATGGAGGTTATTGTCTGGATGTGTATTAGTGTTGCTATTGCAGACTATTTGTTTTTTTATACCTTAAACAGGTGGATAGTACTATAAATAAATGAGATTTTGTCCATTTTTTTTAAATGTAACTTATTTGTATTGAAATTAAATCGGATCGACAGTTATTTTATTGTCAATATGTTAACATTTTTTAATATTATATACCCTCGTGTGTTTGTGTATATATATAAATATATATTTTTATTTTTTTATTATTAGTAATAGACATATACCGTTACTAAATGTGTTACAAATATTGTGTTAGAAACGTGTTACGAAATTAGTAACACTTAAGTAACGGTAGAAAAGTGTTAGTAACACAGAATTTAATAACACTTTAGTAACGGTAAAATAATGTTAGTAATACAGAATTTAGTAACGGTAAACAAGTGTTAGTAATTTGATTCCCCACGCCTTTTTTCTAACACTTTTTTAGTGTTAGTAATTATTTTAGTAACACTACAGTAGTGTTACTAATTAGCTGTTTTGGTGTAGTGAAGGTCCAAAGCACTTTAAATACTCGTCTTACACTTTGACACTTTTCCCATTTTATTTGTTTGAGGTCCAGAGGGGAGCACCTGTTAGATCTGAGGTCAATTATGATTTTAATACCCACCAGTTTGGCACCGTATCTGGGAACGACAAGTTCCATTTCTCCTATGGACATACCTCATTCTTTTAAAAATGCGGACCAATGTCATTTTGGCATCATTTTCTTTTAAATATATGGGATATAAACAAAAGGAGCTTCAAGAGTAGTTAACTACATGAGGCTTTCTTTACCCCCGGTGGTAGAGGCCAGAACATAGTGGTACTATAGAGAACCAAGAACCCCACTTGGAGGGGAAAATTATCTAAAGGGTGTGGCTAGGTCCCTCCAATGATTAGTGGCTCGCATCCCTATCAAGGATAAATTGTCACTCATGAGAGATTAATCTCAAGGTGGTCTTAAGAAGTCCAAGCCTTCGAAAAACGAGATCAAGAAGATACAAGACCAGTCCAAGAACTTCCTCAACTAGTATAAGGCACAAAACTCCCAACACTATTGATTTAGATCTCCAAAAGACATTGTTTCCATTATCCAATGAAGTTCAACATTATGCTCCTCCCCCAGAGCGAAAGATTTCTAATATTGAACCATTTGATTGGTCAAAGGATCCCATTGACCATTTAGAGAGTTATATGTCACTTATGCTCATTAAAGACACCATGCTACTCTTAAAGGAATGGATAGGAACTTATTTTCCAAGGTCAATCCAAGAGCCATTAGGAGCTTCAGTAAACTATCAAGATCCCTTGTCATCCATTTTTATAAGACCTTTGAATATGCAGAAACCTGTCACTTCCCCCTCCATTTCAGATTAAGGATCAACGAAGTTCTTGGGGAGTATGGCAAGAGATTCAACGAAGAGGATCTCCAAGTTGATAATCTGAATGAAATCATCAGTGTGGCAACTTTAATCTTAGGCCTCACCTAAGAAGACTTCTTGAGATCCCTCAAAATATTTTTTAAGATCATTCAGCAAAAAGCCTCCAAAATCCATAACAGAGTTGCTCGAGAGAACTCAGAAGTATATGAATGTTGAGGATGCAATATTAGCAAGGCATGTTATGGACACCCCCAGTAAGGAGTGAGGAAATACATCTTCTCTAATATTTAGTTATCCCCTGAGTACAAGAATAAGAAGGGTGAAGGTAAATAGAATGGACCTCCGAAAGTCAAGCACTTAACCTTGCTCAGAACCTCCATAAAGGAAGTCTTTGTAGTGGG
The DNA here is from genome assembly GCA_949130495.1 of Sambucus nigra. Lineage (NCBI taxonomy): Eukaryota > Viridiplantae > Streptophyta > Magnoliopsida > Dipsacales > Adoxaceae > Sambucus > Sambucus nigra. The sequence goes on from OX422212.1 coordinate 389,159,063, forward strand.
AAAAGATTAATACCCGTTGCTTCCACCCAATCTCATGAGATTCACAAAGGATGAAAGGGATAGATCTAAATATTTCGGGTTCCACAGAGACTATGGCCACAACACTATCTATTTCTTCAGGATCAAAGAAGCTATATAATGGATAATCAAGAGGGGGTACCTCGAAGGATTTGTGGCCATATATGCAGGCAATGGTCAATGAAACAACAATAACAATAACAACAACAAGAATAAGGATGATGTCCTAGTGATAAATGTGAACACCACTTATGAGGGTTTTGCCGGTGTCCACATCTAGGAAGGCTTATCTCAGAAGCATCCAAAAGGGGGTGCAAGTTAACGATGTCTATCTACCACATAAGTCCTCAGAGGAGTTCCAATGATGTTTGTTTTGAAACATACTTTAGAAGGGTTTGTCTACCTCATGACGACCCCTTTGTAATCATGGTGATTATGGGAAATTATAATATGGAGAGAGTAATGATTGACATTGGGAGCTCTATGATCATCCTGTCCGTAGATGCTTCTGAGGCCACGGGCCTTAGCGTAAAGCACATGCAACCAATGATAACTCATCTAATGGGATTCAATGGGGAAATGAACTATTCCTTGGGGTATGTCACTCCCCCCCCCCCCCCCCCCCCCCCCCCCCCCGCACTTAGCTCAACCATCTGGAACAAGTTTTTGGTGGTAGACCCCCCAACCTATAATGTGATCTTGGGAAGATCATTTCTCAATGATTTGGATACTGTTGTATTTACAAGAATGTTGGTAATGAGGTTCCCAGCCCCGATGGGAGTGGGAAAAGTGCACGAGGACCAGGAAAAGCCCAAAGAGTGTTATAGCACCTCCATAAAAGAAAAAAAGAGGTCGCTTGAGACCTACTAAAGCCAGTTAGAGGTCCCAAAAAGTTCTTGGAGGTGCCCCAAAGTCTTGTAAGAGGTCTTCCCTCCTCCACCATCAATGCTTAAGATCCCTCCAAAGAGCCTAGGCATAGATATGATGAATGTGTATACTTTAGATACACGAGACAAGGAAAATAAAAAAAATAGGTGAGCCAACAGAGGCTCTGAACACTGTGTGCATTGACGAAGATTATCCTACCAAGGAAGTGCATATTGGGGCTGTCCTGAGCCCCTCCCTCTAATATGATCTCATTCAGTTCCTAAAAAAACAAAGATGTATTTGCCTAGAACCACTCAGACATAATCGGAGTAGACCCCGAGGTCATGGTCCACCACCTCAGCTTGGACCAAAACCACAGTCTTGCTCGATAAAAGAAAAGGTTATATGGTCGGGAACAGAAAATGCTAACAAAGGAGGTTGACAAGTTCTTAGTAGCTAACTTCATCATAGAGGTGAAATGTCCACAATGACTCTCAAATGTGGTATTTGTGCCTAAGGCCAACAAAAAGTGGATAGTGAGTGTCGACTTCAGTGACCTTAACAAATTATGGCCTAAAAATTAATATCATCTACCTCGAATTAACACCTTAGTGGACTTAACAATAATCATAGTCTCCTCTCATTCTTGGATGCATATTTCGGGTATAACCAGATCAAAATGTCCCTTGTCGATAGAGAAACTACCTTATTTATTACGAATAAAGGTATCCATTATTACAAATTTATGTCTTTCATACTAAAGAATGAAGGTGCAACTTATTGAAGGGCAGTGAACTCCATTTTTAAAGAGCTCACTAGCAAGTCCATGGAGGTCTATGTTGATGATATGATGGTCAAAAGACCGAAAGCTCAAGACTATGTGCAAAACCTTAGGGAGACCTTCTCCATCCTTAAAAATAACCAAATGAGTCTCAACCCAAATAAATGTGTTTTGGGGGTTTCTCAAGGAAAACATATGGGATTTATGGTCACCATACGGGCCATAGAAGCCAACTCGAAGAATATCCAAACTCAATTGGTCCAGAGCCTAATTGGGAGAATAGAAGCCCTTAATCGTTTTATACCAAAGTCCACAAAAAATGCTTATATTTCTTCAAGATATTAAAAAAGGACCTCCAATCGACTCCCGAGGCCCAAGAACCCTTCCAGAGCCTCAAAACATACCTAGGCTCCCCACCTCTATTATCCCAAACCATCAGTGGGGGAGATTTGTATTCGTACCTTGCTGCTTCACCAACCAATATTAGCCTATATTTAATCCGAAAGTAATTTTGGCTTCATTACCCTATGCGCTATGTCAACTGAGTTCTGCAAGGGGATGAAATAAAGTACTCGAGGATGGAAAAGCTCGCCTTCTGGCTCATTATCTCAGTTAGACGTATGAGGTCCTACTTCCAGTCTCAAGACATTGTGGTCATAATCGATTAATCCATCTGAAAGATTCTCTATAATCCTGATACCTCAGGAAGGCTTGCCTAGTGGTCTATGGAGTTGAGAGAATTTGATATAAAGTATCATAATACACCCTAGTGTACCCTCGTCCAGACCTAGATCCACCTCGTCCACAACCGATTAGTGTTAGGTCGTTTAAAGTAAGGAATTACAGCTCGGTTGTGGACACGACTTTTGTCACCTAGGCCTCGACTATGGTGACTCGGCATCGTCTAATGAGTTCAGTCAACATGGTTCAATATCAGTAATCTTGTAGCCAAGTGTAACCTCGGACTCGTCCCCCACCTGTCAGGAGACGAGGGCTGACCCTAGTCAGTAAGTTATCACCAGTAGTGGTCCCACTAGGGAGCCGATCCACTATCTCGGCCTCGACCTGGACTACGCGACCGACCGTAGCACCTGGCAGAGTGCGTGGGATGGATCATGTGTGGAATAGTGCGTGTGGGATGCATGATCACGTGGGAGAAACCATTATGGACATATCTCTCCCACACGTGAGGGAATATTTCATCATCATGACCTAAATGTGACAGAGATTGCTGACTCCTCCTCATTGGCTGAAAATATTATATGCACGAATATTACATGCTTAGGAGTACACTACACCCCCAAGGCATTATAAATACTAGTCTTCTCCTACCTTGTAAAGGGATTGATTATTCTCAACCTAGTAAAACTATGTCAAAATACACAGTAGAGAGAGAAAAGGTGGAGTGTTGTATTTACAGGCCATTAGTGCCCTTATTCTAGTGAAAACCACCGTTCATACTACACAGTGGACGTAGGCTCCAGCCGAACCACTTATATATGGTGTTATCTTTTCCTTTGCCTCATCTTTTTTTGTATTTACATTCTTGTTCTTGCACCGTTGTTGTGCTGGTTTGATCTCACTTATCATATTGACTTAGTGGTACCAATTCTGGTATCATCAATCTGGCATCGTTTGTGAGAACGAGATAACCATCTTCTTCCCCACTGTTGTAGCTGCTTCACCGGATTCTCTGTTGGTGGTCCAATCTCATCCTAGGTTGAGAACCACCATTAAAAGAGCTCTGGTTTGAGTTTCAGCTCATCTTTTGCTTTTTCATCTCACTTCCAGCTCACTGCTTGGTTATTTCGGTCATCGAAAGTCTTCAATGGCATCATATCCTACTACCATAGGTGGAACCAGTACCAACTAAGACCCACCTCAGTCAGAAATGGTTGAGGTGGCGGCGACTCTATGCTCCTTAGTAGACAGCCAGCGACAGATGCAGGCAAATCTTACTACTTTCAGCCAAAACATGGTGGCTACACCTGTCGGTGCCGGAGAGGAGATGATAACTCTGGCCTCCAGAGAAGGTGGCCCGGATCCAACGGCCAGGGGACCACTCCAGGCCCGACATAAGTATCTTCCTCCTCAGCAAAGGCGTAGGGATGTGGCCGACCCTAGGCATTTACGCCTGGGGAGGTCGGGTCATGAATGACCTAATGACGAGGATGAGCAGTATGATGAAGAGGATGACAAGAGATGTTGGGAGCCTTATCATATTTCTAAAGGCACTGTGAGACCCATTCAGCCCATTCACGGATGCAGCGGAAGACCGAGCCGAGAGTGTAGGCCAAGGGCATCAACTCTAGACAAATTAAGAAGGGGGTTGGCCTTTGATAGGCTTGGCCTAGCAACAGATGGCCTAAGAAATTGCATCTCAAAATCCAGAAGTATAGATGGATCTTAAAGGAATGACAAATGTGATGACCACCAACCTCCTCGTGTTCGAGATGAGGAGCAGCGAGAGGTTAATAGCCGATAAAGAACAGTTGCCAAAGAGCCTTCGGTTCACCCAGATGTTAGAGAAGGGACTAGAGATAACGTGGCCCAGGCTGAGGTTATAGCAGCGACCGAGATCCCCTGGAATAATTATATCCAAAGGCTGTAGGATATGATTGAGGATATTATGAAGAGTTTAGACCCCTTGCAAAGGGGATACAATGAAGGCTCCCCCTTTGTGGCAAAGATTGTGAGTTATCCTACCCCAGTTAAGTTCAAGCCGCCTGTGGTCACTCCAAAGTATGATGGAAGCACTAATCCTATCCACCATGTGGAGATGTATCAATCTGCTACTGATATTTATGTAGTCTCAGACGAGATGAGGTGTCGTGCCTTCTCAAGCATCTCGACCGGAGCAACTCATGTATGGTTTACCTCTCTCCCTAAAAACTCAATTTAGAATCTAAAACAACTTGCAGAAAGGTTTATACATAATTTCTTCTTTGGGGTGAGGCCCGAGAAGAAGACGACCCACTTACTGTATGTAAAGCAAGGTAATAATGAAAGTTTGAGAGAGTACATATCGAGGTTAAAAAAGGAGAAATTAGAGGTTGAGGATTATGAAGAGAGTATTGCTATGACCGCCTTGATGGGACGATTGCAGAAATGAAAGCTACTTTAGAAGCTTGTAGAGGATCCTCCAAAGTCTATGGCCAAACTCCTGGCTATGGGCGGGAGGTCATGAATGTGGAGGAAGCAATGGATGCCAAAGGTGAAGATGAGAAGGGGATAAGCAATGGGGGGTAGGTTCCAAAAGAAGAACAAGGACGACAAGAAGAGGTCGGCGGACGATAAATTCGCAGACTATACCCCTTTGACCGTCAACTGTGAGCACATTTGAAATGAGATCAAGAATGATCGGTCTCTGAAGTGGCCTGAGAAGTTGAAGGCGGGCTCCTCCTCACAACTGGAATAGAAGCATGTGGTCTGAATTTTGTATGGACCATGACCATACGATGACTAAAAAGGCGTGTGCGATAATGATTCAAATAGATTAGTAGTTTCCAACCTAAACTTATTTAATTGGATGTCTAAATTTGCTAAAATCAATACCAATTAAATCAACCCCTAAACATGCATCTACGTGTCAATTCAAATCTCAAATTAAATCATACGATGAACAAGTTGATAAAGACAGATTTCACGAAAAAATCTCCGCAACGCAAAAACCTTTTATTTTCACTATAATTTGTAAAGGAACGGTTTACAATCGGATTACAATGAAAATACATTTGACTTACGAAATACCCACATGTGTCGGTTCGTAGTCGTTAGCCCAGGAACACCGCAGCATTCCCTATGACACGCAGTCGATCAACCCAGTACCTCTCGCAAGTGGAACCTATGGTCAACCCTGTAATTTTCCAAGGCACCTATGATTCAGCAACAAAACTCCCAGCAAAAATATGCTTTATGTTCCACAAACAACTCATACAAAAAGTCTGGGATTTGTGAATTGTAAAACACAGTTTGAACTGTGTTGGAGAATAAATAAAAACACTCAAAAACGTATTCTGATAAAACTAGTGTTTTCCCCACATGAAAATAGTAGTCTGACACCCTTTAAATATTAAAATTCAAGGCGGTGGAGTGTCAAACTTAAACAGCTCGTTCGAACGAGACACGACGTTGTTTGAGCGAGATCTGATCTCGTTTGAACGAGAAACGATGTCGTTCGAACGACATCATACACGTGTCCAAAACACTTCAGTCTTTTAAACATTTTGGAAACCTCAAACCTAAGACTGTTTACGAGATCAACAAAGTTTATCCAAAATATTTATGAGAAAATGTTTTTGAAAAATTAAAAACCATTTAAAATCATTTCAAAAATCATTTTTCATAAACTGAAAAATATTTATTTTTCATAAAAATACCCCAACACTTTTATGTAAAATGTAAATGAAACCTAAACACATTTGACCAAATTCGTCCTTGTTGGGCATGACTGTTGACGATGTCTTGAAATTTGGATCGTCGATTGCAGATGAAAGCTTCCCATATCTTCGACAAACTTGTAGGGGTATAAGACATACTAACTGTGACGGAAAACGTCCTTACAAATCCCCCCTTATTTCTATGCCGGTACAAAAAAAATATCCGAATTATCGCCAAATCACCTATACAAATCTACCCTCCCATAAACTCAAACGTGGAAAGATAAACTGAACCAATCTTCAAACTTTTTTCAATCTTTAACAATCAATTTTTCAAATCTCCAAGATTTTCTCATCAGGGTGTGCAATCTAAACATCTTCAATGACGTACACGTGGGATACAAAATATGGGACAAAACACAAACCTCATGACGTATCGAGTTTGAAATGATACAAAACATAAACATGAAAGCATAATCAAATCTCCCCCATAATATCATAATTCGTTCTCCCCCTTTTTATTTGTCCGAAATAGACAAGGAAAAGAATAAATCACATAAAGCAAATTCGAGGTGTCACGATAAAACAAGGCAAACAAACTATTTTTGATTTTTTTTGTATATTATACAAAAAAAGATGTTACAAAAATCACACACCATGAATTTAGACTAAGATAACCAAATCATGGATACGGAATGAATGGGTGAGAACAAATTCGATAGAAGAATCAACCCAATAATATCATGGGCAAGATTCATAAGTGTACTCCTAACGAATGAATATAAAAAATACTCCTTTGGTGTAAAATTGTTGAATTTAGATGACATCGTCTTAATCATATCAATAAATCAAAGTATAAATGATTTCCACACCAATAACATCAAAAACTATGTAATGCTTTTTCATGACTTTCAAGGACGTGCAAACCGTATTGAAAATTTCATCCAAACTCCCTCATTAAAAGATAATGCCTTTATTTTTCTTATGAGGTGATGGAACAAAAAAAATATTGGCCCATTTTTAGCATAATTTTCTTTTTATTGCCTTTGAATTTTTTTTTCCAGGCTCTTTTAAACCTCATTGGACCCGGATAATTTTCGATTCCTCACTTTTTTAGGTCCATTTAAATGGTGGCTTAATCGCAAAGGATAAATAAGTACCTTTCGCAGCCCTTTATCATTTTTCAAAATAAAACACAAAAATCTCACAAACGGTTTATATCGCGCACTACTTTTTGTCAAGTTTTATCGCATTTGGTTCGTTGTATAGACAGAATTGAAGCGAAAACACTCAACCAACATGTGATCTATAAGAACTAAAGTCAAACAAATCCATGCATGAGTGAAATAAAGGACAAATGGAGTCAATCATGTAGGTAGCAACACTATATAATCTTAAAGACTCCAAACTTTGTAAAGCACATGAACGACACAATATATTGTCTCAAAGCACTATCAAACAATCACATGGATATGGCATGAAGTTGTGACTTGGTCATCCTAAACATGCATTCATAAATGGTGTAAACAAAATAGAAAACTCCTTTTGAATTTTTCAAAATTTTTCTAAAAAGGGAAAATCTTTTTGAATTTTTAAACACTGATCAGAAACAACCCAACAGTACCAATAACATATAACAGGAAGAAACAGGGAACTGCAAACATATCCAGGGTTATTCAAACGAGATGCCATGTCATTTGAATGATAGGCAATATCGTTAGAACGAGAAAACACAGATTTCCTAGATTACACCGAATGACATACAGTTTAGTCCAATGGAAAATTTCATAAAAATAGTTCCTGGAAAGGACAAACAGTGCTAAAATAGTACCAAATAAAAGAAAAGCAAATAGAATACAAAATGGTACATACTAGAAATAGGCAAAGGTGTCATCATGTAAATCACCCTATGCTAGTAAAACATGCATAAACCTCAACCGGGAAGTGCGGTGGAGTTTTCCAAAGACGGTGACATCTTTTGAAACAACTCCATCAAATCATGAGAAGTCTTGACCATAAACTTTACTTGCTCTCGAATATGTTTAAACTCTCTATCATTATGTGCAGACAAAGTATCATGAGTGGGTGCATGTGCGTGAACATGTGTAGGAGCATAGCGTGGCATATAACCCAATTTAAAATAAAATTCCCTAAGGTGTACTCTCTTTTTACAATGGGAGTAAACATAAATCGGCCTAGGAATTAATTTTTCAAAAATTCTAGGACGTGTTCTCCTAACGGGAATGGGACGCCTAGGTGGGTTGGGATGAGAAACTCGTGAATCCATCACCAAAGTGAGAACCGGCTCGGGTGAAACAAAAGAAGTGGACACACCGTCATGATCTTTTCCTAAACTCTCATCACCACTCAAAATGGGATTGAAAACCATCTTTTCAAATTTCTTAGATGCGTTTCCTAAAGGGATTTTGACCTCCCGAGCATGTTCAAGATCACTCTTGAGTTGGGATACACGAGTCGTTAGACTAGACACCGTGTCGGTCAAGTCATGCTTTTCCCTCCTTAAAACTTCCTTCTCTTTCTCCAAATCTAAAACCCGGCGACCTAAATCCTTATTATATTTCTTTGTTTTCAAGGTTTCGGTGTAAAAATCCCTAAAAGCTTTTTGGATCTCACTTTCATCTCCAATAGAAACACTCGAGTCATCACCATCACTCTCGTGAACACTATCATCGTGGGATAAAGTGGGTGTGCTCACACGACTCGAAAAAGCTACACACATCCCATGTCCTAAACCCTTTTTCGGACTCATCTTTCTCATCATCTTCTTCACTATCACTAAGAGTGGCAGGCATGGCTACTTTCTTCCCTTTTATCTTAAGTCTAGTAGCACACTCAAAAGCCCTATGACCTTTGCCTTAACATTCGAAATAAATCATCTCATCCTCCCCACTCTCTTCGTTTTTTTCTTGCTCATTCTCTTTTTCATTCCTCTCTGCGGCCTTTTCTTTCTTTTTATTTTTCTCAAATGAATTTTTATTGAGAAAAAATATTTTTATTCATTTTGAGAAACTTTTTAAAAAATTTCGCAAACAAGGCCACATCGTCAATGCTAAACTCTTCTTCAGAATCAAACTCATACACTCTCTCTTTCTCTTTCTTCCTAACTTGAATCTTTAAAGCAACGTCTCTATCCTTAGCCTTAATGGTTTGGGGAAACATATCAATCTCATAAGTTTGTAGGTCTCCTACGAGCTCTTTTAACTTAAGTGAATTTAGCTTTCCCATTGAATTCAAAACAGTAACTTTAGGAATGAAACGTTTTGGAAGAGATCTCAAAATATTTTTAACGACACGCGTGTTATCAATAGGCTCACCTAAATTAAAACTCGAGTTAACAATGTCCGACAAACGTGCATAAAACTCATCAAAACATTCAGACTCAGACATGGTAATGGTCTCAAATGAGGTGGCCAAATTTTGTAACTTTGATTCTTTAACCACGTTCATACTCTGATGTGTCAATTGGAGGTCATCCCATACCTCTTTAGATGTGGTGCACGCCATAATTCGGCAAAACTCGTCAGGGGTTATGGATCCCGAAATAGCATTCAAACCACGAGAATTAAAATTAGACATTTTAAAGTCATCTTCGGTCCAATTCGACACAGGTTTCAAAGAGGTAACGTTATTAGTAGTGACAATGGGAGGAGTCCACCCTCTTTCACAAAGCACCCAGACTCATTCGTCAATGACTTTTAACGGGGATTTCATACGAGCTTTTCAATAGGCATAATCGGACCCATAAAAAATAGGCATTCGATTATATAGGTTCTCGTTTTAAAACATTGCGACAAACTTTCAAAAATCAGATTTTTTAAACAAAAATCACTATCACACAAGTTTGCGAAAAATAGGAATACACGATAAATTAGCATAACTTGCTCTGCTACCAATTTGAAAAGGCGTGTGCGATAATTATTCAAATAGATTCACAATTTCCAACCTAAACTTATTTAATTGGATGTCTAAATTTGCTAAAATCAAATACCAATTAAATCGGCCCCTAAACATGCATCTACGTGTCAATTCAAATCTCAAATTAAATAATGCGATGAACAAGTTGATAAAACAGATTTCAGGAAAAAATCCCCGCAGCGCAAAAACCTTTTATTTCCACTATAATTTGTAAAGGAACGGTTTACAATCGGATTACAGCGAAAGTACAATTGACTTACGAAATACCCACATGTGTCGGTTCATAGTCGTCAACCCAGGAACACCGCATCATTCCATATGACACGCAGTCGATCAGCCCATTACCTCTCTCAAGTGGCACCTATGGTCAACCCAGTACCTTTCCAAGGCACCTATGATTCAACAACAAAACTCCCAGCAAAAATATGCTTTAGGTTCCATAAACAACTCACACAAAAAGTCTGGGATTTGTGAATTGTAAAACACAGTTTGAACCCTAAAAAATGTGTTGGAGAATAAATAGAAACACTCAAAAACGTATTCTAATAAAACCAGTGTTTTCTCCACACGAAAAATAGTAGCCTGACACCCTTTAAATATTAAAATTCAAGGCGGTGGAGTGTCAAACTTAAACAGCTTGTTCGAACGAGACACGACGTCATTCGAGCGAGATCTGATCTCGTTTGAATGAGAAACGATGTCATTCGAACGGCATCGTACACATGTCCAAAACAGTCCAGTCTTTTAAAAATCTTGGAAACCTCAAACCTAAGACTGTTTACGAGATCAACAAAGTTTGTCCAAAATATTTATGAGAAAATGTTTTTGAAAAATTAAAAACTATTTAAAATCATTTCAAAGATCATTTTTCATAAATTGAAAAATATTTATTTTTCATAAAAATATCCCAACACTTTGATGTAACATGCAGATGAAACCTAAACACATTTTACCAAATCCGTCCTTGTTGGGCATGATAGTTGACGATGTCTTAAAATTCGGATCGTCGATTGTAGATGAAAGCTTCCCATATCATCGACAAACTTGTAGCGGTATATGACAAACTAACTGTGATGGAAAATGCCCTTACTTCTAAAACCAAATACCAATTAAATCAGTTTAAGTTGGAATTGCAAATCTGTTTGAATCATTATTGCACACGACATTTTCACCGATAAGTGTTTTGATCTCAAGGATGAGATTGAGAGAATGTTGAAAGCTGGCAAGATGAGAAAGTATGTTAGATAAGGGAAGTTCCAAGGGTGGTCGAGACGACGCTCGAAAGAGAAGGAACGACAAGTGCAATCCTGATGCTCTAGCAAGTCGAGACGACGATGACTCTAACGATGATGATGAAGTAGACTCAGATTTGCCTCCCCCAAACACCAATCCAAAATGCCGGCTTCATGCGATCTCTGTTGGGGTCAAGATGATCTGTGAAGGACTAACTATAGGAGGAAAAGAGGTTACCGATAGAAAAACTCATGTAGCAGAGGTCAAGGCTCTCCTTAGAAAACCCAAGGAAGTGCATTCAGTAGCAATAGAGCCGAAGGAGGTAAAAATAACTAAAGTTGATATGAATACTTTTATTGTGGGTTTTTATAGACTATATTTCAAAGGGATTCTAGCCTCGCATGATGACCATTTGGTTATCACCACTCTGGTGAATGGTTATGAGGTTTCGAGGATTTTGGAGGACGGCAGCAGTTCGATCGATGTTATGTTTTGGGACTGTTACAAAGGCTTAGGTTTGAGTAAGAAAAGGCTAGTGCCGTATTTTCAAGCTCTCATCGAGTACAGCGAAGAAAAAGTACACCCTTTGGGGATTTATAAAATAGAGGTCAGAATGGAAAATTGTTAGCCAAAGTGCCTCATAAATAAGATTAATTTCTTCATCATGGATGAGAATGTCTACTCAGCCTATAACATAATTTTGGGAAGAGTAGCACTCAAGGAATTTGAGGTCGTGCCATCAACGATTCACCAAATGATTATGTTCTCGACTCCATATAGGGTAGGGGAAGTGCAGGGTGACCAGATTGAGTCACGCGAATGATACTTTAATCAGTTGAGGAGAGAAAGGCTTACAAAAGGGCTACTATAACGTACAACATTGATACCTTGGATCCTAGAGATGAGACTAAGTTAAAGAAGGGAGAGGACACTGAGGAGGTATAATCCATCGTCCTCAATGAGGACGAATCGAAAAAAATAGTCCAAATCGATAAAAACCTGAAGGAGGAAGTCAAATAAAAGTTGATCAAGTTATTAAATACGTGGCAAAGCATTTTTGCATGGAGCCATGAAGATATTCCTGGCATCGATTCGAAGATCCTCTGTCATAAGCTCAATGTGGCCGAATATGCAAAGACGATTAGATTGAGAAGGAGAGTCTACTCCCAAGAAAAATATGATGTCATTCGAGAAGAGGTGAAGAAGTTAAAAAAGGCTGAAATCATTAGGGAAGTCATCTACCATAAGTGGTTGACCAGTGTTGTCGTCGTCCCTAAGGCCAACGTTAAATGGAGTATGTGTGTTGATTTTATAAACCTGAACAAAGTCTGTCTTAAAGATAGATTCCCTTTGCCGAGGATAGACCAGATGGTGGATGCTACTGCTGGCCATGAATTGAGGAGTTTCATGGATGCCTACTCAGGGTATAATCAGATTTTCATGGACCCGACCAATGGGGGAGAAGATGTCCTTTCTAACTCACAAGGGTACCTATTGTTACAAGGTCATGCCTTTTGGTTTGAAGAATACTAGGGCAACATACCAAAGGTTGGTCAACAAGATGTTTGAGGATCAAATAGGGAAGACGATGGAAGTTTATGTCGATGATATGTTGATAAAAAGTCTCAAGGCCGACACTCATGTGGCCGACCTTGAGAGGCCCTTTGATACTATGGACGAGTTCAGGATGAAACTTAACCCCTACAAGTGTGTCTTTAGCGTGGGAGCAGTCAAGTTTCTAGGCTTTATCATTAACCAAAGGGGTATTGAAGTAAACCCCGAAAGATCAAAGCTTCATTGGAGATGAAGACTCCGACGATAATCAAAGATTTGCAGAGGTTAACTGGGTGAGTGGCAGCGTTCAACATATTTGTGTCTAGAGTTACTGATAAGTGCCTTCCTTTTTTCAAAGTGCTTAGAAAGGCTTTTGAGTGGAATGAGGAGTGCGATAGGGCCTTTCAAGAATTAAAGGCCTTCCTTGGTTCCACACTCTTACTGTCAAGACCAATCTAAGGAGAGAAGTTGTACTTATGTCTGGCTATGTCAGAGTTGGCCATAAGTACTGCTATAGTCAGGGATAAAGATGAAGTACAGAAGCCGGTGTATTTTTAGAGTAAGGCCCTCCAAGGGGCTGAGCAGAGATATCCCAAAATGGAGAAGTTGGCTTATGCTCTAATCTATGCTTCAAGAAAGATGATGTCGAACTTCCAAGCACACACCATGGTCATACTCACTGATTCTCCCTCAGACAGGTCATCCATAAACTTGAGAAATTAGGTAAGTTGATGGCCTGGGCAATTGGGCCAGGAGAATTTAATATCATCTACCAGTCGAGAACAACCATTAAGAGGCAGGCCTTAGCAGTCTTCATTATCGATTTCACATGGGACTAGGCCGATACAGAAGAAATTGAGGTTCCAGTTTGTGCACCGGTATGTCTTTCCCCGACTGAGGCCAAGCCGAGTTCATCTAGAAGTAAGGAGCCTGAGAACGAGGAAGAGAGATACCTCTTCAAGAATGGGTTCCTAAAAAAGGTTAATTTTACAAAATATAGTACAATATGGAACTTGTATATCGTTGGCTCCTTGTGTAAGATAGGGAGAGGAGTAGGGTTAATTGTGTCGACCCCAGATGGGACCGATATTGAATATGCACTGAGATTCATCTTCAAATCTTCCAATAAAGAGTCAGAGTATGAAGCCCTCCTAGTAGGTCTCTCTCTTGCGCGGGCAATGAACGTCGTCTAGCTTCTAGTCCATAGTGATTTCAGGTTAGTTGTGAATTAAATTTTGGGGGTATATGAGGCCAAAGATGACAGAATGACCAAATACCTAGAAAGGGTGAAAGCATCACTGAAGAATTTTAAAGAGGTGAAGCTGAAGAGGATACCTCGTCTGGACAATAGTCGAGTCGATGCTTTGGTAAGGTTAGATTCCGCTACAAGAATAAAAATTTGAAGGTTTAGAGATCTTACATCGGTTGACCATTGAAGAGGAAGACAGTACAATGAAATTTTGTTTGAACTTAAATTTGGGAGCTTCTTTGATGGATCCCATCATCCAATACATCAGAGATGGGGAGTTACCAGAGTCTAGAGCCGAGAAGAAAATGCTGAGGTACAAAGCGGCTAAGTTCTTTATTATAAGAGACATTTTGTATAAGAAAGGATTCCTACTCCCTCTACTCAGATGTGTTCACCCGTGTAAGGTAGAGTGTATTGTGAAAGATATGCACGAGGTATCTTGTTCCAGCCATATAAGAAGGAGGTCATTAATAAAAAGGATTATTACTCAAGGATATTGGTGGCCGATGTTGACCAAAGATGCAGCTGCATATGTGAAGAAATACGATAAATGCCAAAGGTTTGCCACCATTCCCCATCAACGTCATCAACCCCTTACCTCTATCATATCCCCATGGACATTTATAGTCTAGGGGATCGATCTAGTAAGACCCTAGCCAAGGGCTGTGAATAATTACCATTACCTAATGGTAGCTATTGACTATTTCTCAAAGTGGGTAGAGGCTGAGGCAATGATCACAATCACGGAGAAGAAGGCCTTTCAATTTATGTGAAATTTTTTTTATCTGTAGATACGGCCTACCTAGAGCTCTAATTTTTGATAACGGTAAGCTGTTCAAGAACATCTCCCTTGAGCAGTACTGTGACCGGGTTGGCATCAAACAGTTCTTTTCAACTCCAGGCCGACCCCAGGCCAATAGACAAACAAAGGTTACGAACATAACAATTCTCTAAGGAATAAAAAAAGTTAGAAGATGCCAAAGGGAGATGGATTGATGAGGTGCACGCTGTTATATGGGCGTATGAGACGACGGAGAAGACCCTAACGGGGGAAAGGACACTCATGATAGCCTATGGCTCAGAAGCCGTGGTACCGAGAAAGATTGGTCTCCCAACCTATTGGGTCCAAACATATGACTCGGAGCATAATGTTAAAGAACAGAGACTAGACCTAGATCTTATAGATGTACAAAGAGAAGACGCTGAGGTCAGGCAGGATACCTATTAGCAAAGAACAACGAAGTTCTTCAATAAGAGGGTGAAGGCTTGACCATTGGCAGTAGGATACCTAGCTCTGAAGAAGACCTAGGAGAAGCCTAACAAGCTTCATCCTAACTGGCATGGTCCCTATAGGGTGGTGAAAGAAGTGGTTCCAGGAATGTATTGGCTGGAAAATTTAGATGAAGAACCATTATCCAATCCATAGAATGCTGACCATCTCAGAATATACTATCAGTAAGAGTTTTGTTGATTTCATTTGTATTAATTTTATTCGCCTAATATGAGAAAAAAATTATGAATGAAAATTTTCCAAGTGTTCTCTCCTATTTTGATTGTTTGAATTATTTTAGATTATATGTATTAGATTATCCTAAGCTACAGAACACCATTCGTGGTGAAGTAACTCCTACTTACTCTCGGTGATATGACAGTCCAGATGGGGTCAACCCCGTCCATGGAATCTCAATAACACCGAGAGGGGGGTTCATCTTAAACATCATTAACTTGGTGAATAAACTCCCTTGGCCGAGATGACAGTGTATGGACGAGACGACTCTTGTCCATACACTCTTAAAATGACGAGGGGGGATTTATGATGCAAACAACATAATTTGGTGAATTCAAATTTAAAAATCACTTAAGTGCAGTTCATTTTAAACATCATTAACTTGGTGGATAAACTCCCTTAGCCGAGACGACAGTGTATGGACGAGATGACTCTTATCCATATACTGTCAAAACGACGAGGGGGAAAATGATGAAAACACCATAATTTGGGGAATTTAAATTAAAAAATCACTTAATTGGTTCATCTTAAACATCATTAATTTGGTGAATAAACTCTCTTGGCCGAGACGATAGTGCATGAACGAGATTACCCTCATCCACACAGTCTCAAAATGATGAGAGGGGATTTGTGATGCAAACACCATAATTTGGTGAGTTTAAATTTAAAAGTCATTTTATTTATGATTGTCAACAATCGTCTTTGGACGAGGATGAGTTCAAATATGCAAACCAACTCATAAAAAATAAATATCGACAAGCTCATTCATCATCAATAAAGTAGAAAGGAAAAGCATTAAGACGAGAAAAAAGTGCCATTCATTCGACTAAGAGATTCAGTTCTATACAAATGAAAGAGTTGAAATATTTACAAGATAAAGGACAATTACAAAAATACGGGTATCGTCCACAGACAACCACCCTATTGAGTCTGCTCAACATTAATATTTACTTAAGCATCATCCCCGGCTGCAGCCATCGTTTCAGCATCTACATTGCCTACCTCAGCAGGGGGTCGACAGATGTCCTCTCTCCCTCAGCAGTGGTCAAGGCCTCAACGAATGATAAGGCCTCGATAAATAGGGGGTCACTAATGTCAACAGTCTCCAAATATGGACTTAAAGAGGAGACGACATCAACAAACTTCAGGACGACCCATCTGCAAGCCGTCTTAATTCTCCTCTCAAGATACTCCAGGCCAAAACCTTGATATTTGTCTGA
Source organism: Sambucus nigra (assembly GCA_949130495.1). Lineage (NCBI taxonomy): Eukaryota > Viridiplantae > Streptophyta > Magnoliopsida > Dipsacales > Adoxaceae > Sambucus > Sambucus nigra. Next base: position 389,175,807 of record OX422212.1, read on the forward strand.
AGCCTTATAGGCTTCAATTGCCTCATCCTTGGCCCTTTGAACAGCAGCAGCAAAGTTGGACTTGAACAAAGTGGCTTGGGTCTTCAAAGAATCGTCCTTCTCCTTTAAGGCTTTATCTTTTGCCTTAAGCTGGTTACTATGATCCAGCTTCAAATCATCCATGGCCTTTTTGTGCTCGACTCTGCTCTCTTTCAGCTTCTGTTTCAGCTCGACTTCAGCTTGAATTGTCCTAATGGCATCTTGAAGCTATTGTTGATTTTTAACCATCCACCTGGTGGTCTAGGTGAGGGCACATACGAACTGCAAAAATAAAGAAGTCAGAGTCAGATAAAATTAAAAATTATATGAGAAGAGACGACTTAGGGAAGTACGAGGATGATACCTACACCATATAGTGGAGGCTAAACCCATAAACCTTGGCAGGAGGCATTTTCCCCAGGAACTCATAGTTAGCGTCAGAGGGGGCTACAAATATAGCAGCCTTTTTTCCTTCTTGTTGGTAATTAAAGAGCTGAGGTCGACCTTCAGCTGAGCCAAATTGGACGACCAAAAAGCCTCAAAAGACGAGGAAGACTTAAGAGCAGTTTTTGTAGAGCCGACCCTCTGCCTAGTTGGGGGGTCAGGCCGAATGTCTGTGGTGGCCAAAGGTTATTTCCTCTTATAGGTGAGCTCAGGACGGGTCAGCCCCCCAGTAGTGGATTTCTTAGGTTGCTGGTTGTTACCTTTCTTTCCTAGGCCAGACAATAGACTTAGAGCCATCATATTCCAGACCTCGTCTGAAACGTTTGGAGGATGATCCGCAAAGAAAAAGAAAAATGATTAGAAATAATATGTGAAGGCGAGGTAAGACTTCAACGAATTAAATAACTCACATATCTTGTTCAAGGGGAAAACCCCCAAACCAGAATCTTTAAGATAATCAGGGACCATCAGATCCTCAAATTTTAGAAGGGCCACCTCACTTCCTTGTTCCTTAGATACTCGACCACGTCTCGTTCCTCAAGGATGAGGATGGGGTCCAATTTAACTGTCTTAGGGGGATTGGCCCAGGTGGGGGGACCCTTAGCTCATTCTCACCTGGGTAAAAATTAGCTAAAAACTCTCAGGTCCTAGAAACGAAGAAGAATCTTTCTTTCCAAAAATGATTGGAAGTTTCAGCCACTTGGATAAGCTTTTTGTCTGGTTTCCTAGCCCCTAGATGAAAATAGCAGACTTGTTTGGTGGAGGATGATTTGTTGTAGCAAGCTGTAAAAAGTTTAACTGAAGGCTCATCTGTAAAGGTATTCATCCATAATGAGACATACCCAAGGATGATTTTCCAATAATTGGGGGCCAGCTGGGCAGGTGCGACTCCTAAGACAGACATGATAGCTCGAATGGCAGGATCAAAAGTTAGCCTGACGCCAACCCTAAACATCTGATCGTATTCGGAGATTTCTCCTTCCAGACCTTGAAATACTTTCTCGTTCTCATCCGAAATCCTCATTGAATTGTCAGGCTTAATGCCATACGATTGTCTCAATAATAATAGATCAAATTATTTGACAAAAGAAACGAAAAACCCAACATATAAATAATTAACTAAATCCTCGGCCTCGGAGTTGGCCTCACGATCGACTTCCTCACGAACAGGGGGCCCCTTTGGGAGCCTCTCATGAAATTCATGAGGTGTCATAGCCAAGACATGAATGGCAGTTGGATTGACCATCGGCTCATCCCTATCAGAGATAATGCGAATAGATAAGTCATCTTGACTAGACGACTCGGCCTCAGAATAAGAAGACGTACGAGATTACCTCATCTCCTCTTCGAAATCCCGACCCTCAGCTTGGGGAGAGGACGAATCGGGAGCCTCAGTCGACGAGGGAAATATTGTTTTAAAAGGAATTGGGAAAATGGGTCATACCCAGTGGGGGTTAGCTCTACGTTTAGCCTCATATTCTTCTTCTACCCTACGAATATTTTGAAAGCACCTCTCCCTAAGTGTGGGGAACTCTTTGGCTAACATGTAAAGCTTTTGTAACATCCAAAAGTCGAGGTAGGACTTAGGCGTGCAAGAAGTTAAATGTATGAAAGTTTAAAAGAAACAAACACCTTGGGGCTTTGATTAACTTTGACCCAAAGATCAAAATGGGGAAGTGAATAATTTTTTTTACCAAGAACTCTCAAGAACAATTTGAGTGTTCACCGAAAAAGATAATCGACAGTTCACTGAACTAATTAATGGCTCTATAACGGGGGGGGGGGGGGGGAGATCCCTAAAACCACCAACAAAAGCCTTAAATCTTATTTCTCAACCCAAATACGAAAATCCTCAACCCTAAAACCACCTAACTACTTCCAAACAGTCACTGGGAAATCCCTTAAGCTCACTGGAAAATGAAAAAAAAATGCTCAAAACCAACTTGGAAAGAGAAAAATCTTGAAAAGAATGGCAAAAAGAGGTTACCTGGAAGAGTTAGAAGAACAGGGAAGCAAAGAGAGCCCTAAAAGCACGCCTGGAAATGCTTGAACAAAATGGAGGCACTGGATTTAGAGAGGGAGAGGGCTCGCGAATTATTTAAAGGAAGAAAGAGAAAGTAAATAGATTTTTAGGTTTAAATATCAGCAATGATTTTGCAAAACTTTCAAAGTGGTGCACGACTCTCAATGCAATTCATAATTGGGGGACATAATGGCTGACATGTGTCCCCTTACAATGGACCAGACCTAGTAGTTAAAAGGATGCCTCATCCAAAGGACACTTTATACCTCATCCATCTCATCACATCACATAAATAGCTAAGGGCTAGGGGTGATTGATACGACTTAGTGTACCCTCGTCCAGACCTGGATCCACCTCGGCCACAGCCGACTAGTGTCAGGTCATTCAAAGTAAGGAATTACAGATCGGTTGTGGTCCCGACTTGAGTCACCTTAGCCTTGTCTATGATGACTCGACCTTGTCTAATAAATTCAGTCAATATGGTTAACTATCAGCAACCTTGTAGCCAAGTGTAACCTTGGCGTCGTCCCCCACCTGTCAGGAGACGAGGGCTGACCCTAGTCAGTAAGTCAGCACTAGCAGTGGTCCCACTAAGGAGTCGACCACTATCTTAGCCTCGGCGTGGACTATGCGGCCGATTGTAGCACCTGGAAGAGCGTGTGGGATGGAACATGCATGGAACAGTGCGCGTGGGCTACAGGACCACGTGGGAGAAACCGTTATGGCTAAATCTCTCCCACACGTGAGGAAATATTTCATCATCATAAACTACATGTGACAAAGACAACTGGATCCTCCTCATTGGCTGGGAACATTCTATGCATGCATATTACATGCTTGGGGGTACACTACACCCCTAAGGCACTATAAATACTTGTCTTCTCCTACCTTGTAAACGGATCGATTATTCTCAACCCTAACAAAACTCTGTCAAATTACACAGTAGAGAGAGAAAATCTTGAGTGTTGTATTTACAGGTCATTAGTGCCCTTATTCTCATGAAAACCCCCATTCACACTGCACAGTTGACATAGGCTCCGATGGAACCACTTATACCTAGCATTATCTTCTCATTTTTCTCATATTTCAGTATTTACATACTTGTTCTTACACCATTGTTGTGCTGGTTTGAGCTAACTTATCACACTGACTTGGTGGTACCAATTCTAGTATCATCATATCAACCATGGAGTGCCAACAAGGATCATACCTTAATTGACTTTATTACGAAGTTTAACAACTTAAAGGAGGAGGAGGAGTAAGAGGCTAAGAGCTCTGAAACTAAAGTAGCCACTATTCTAAAAAATAGACCCCACCTCTCCAACGTGAGTCTTACACGTGGATGGTTTTTCCAATTACTCATTCAGGGAAGCTGGACTTTATTTGGTAATCCAAGAAGGAGGTACTATCTCTCTTACTCTCCATTTTTAATTTAAAGCCTCTAACAATTAGTTAGAGTATGAAGGCTTATTGTTAGGATTTGTCCTAGACATACATTTGAATGTAGAACTGGTAGCAACCATCAAGGACTCTCAATTAGTGGTTAAGCAAGTCACTATGATCTACGAGGCAAAAAAGGGGCCAAATGGAAGGGTAATTAGCAATTGTGAAGAACTTCATCTAGAGGATCCCAAAATTCTACATCGGGGAGTTCTCAAAGAAGAAAACTCATAAGTTGAAAAACTTGCATGGGTGGCCTCATCAAATGAGGTGGACCCATAGGTCTTGGTTGTCTCTTTAGACTAGCCGAGCATCATCCAGCTCCATATCAACACAACAAAGGTGCTCAAACTAAACCATTCCCATCAAAGACTATCTAAGATATGGAATCATATCCAAGATAAAGCTTCGAGCTAGACAACTAAAGTTTTTAGCCTTTAGATACAACACAAATAGTGCGGTTTTGTTCAAGAATGGGTACAATCTAGTGCTTCAGTGATGCCTCAAACTAGCGGGAGCCAGTTATGCCACAGAGACCTCCACGAAGGTGTTTGTGGTGCTCATATAGGCACAAAAACCTTAGTATATAAGATATTGAGGCAAGGGTACTCCTGGATAACCTTAGGGAAAGAAACTAAAGAGGTGGTTCATCACTGTGATAAGTGTCAGAGGTTTTACTTTGTTACTAAGCAACCAACGAAGAAGATGGCACTAATGTTAAGTCCATGGCCATTCGCTCAATGGGGAGTAGACATGGTAGGGATCCTACCCCTCAGTAAAGACCGAAGTAAGTTTTTCATTGTGGAAAACAATTAATTCATCAAGTGGGTTGAGGCTGAGCCTTCATCCACCATCACAGAGAAAAACGACCACCAATTTCATTTGGAAGAACATTACTCTCTGGTTTGGCTTACCTTGAGCCATCTTCTCTCACAAAGGCAATCAGTGTGATGATATAGCCTTCAGGAAATTCTACTTAGTATATGGTATAAGTAACCACTACTCCTCTCCAGGCGACCCTCAGGATAATGGACAGGTCGAAATGACCAACATAACCATCTTCCACATCTTGAAGAAGAGTTAGGAGAAAGCTAAGGGTATGTGGCATGAAGTGATGCCGAGTATCTTGTGGGCCTACATAACCACAATCAAAGATCTGACGGCTCCATTCTCCTTGACCTTTGGCACTAAGGCAATGATCCTAATAGAGGTAAAAGTGATTACACAAAGGGTATCTTAATTTGAATCGCAAGTTAATGACGACAATCTCTGATTAGGCATAAATTCTTCACATTTATCCCCTTAATTTCGGTATTTTTATGATCCCGTGCGGTGTAAATAGCTTGGATTTGTCTCATATCTATGATACTAACCCTTTTTGGTAAATATTTCGTATTTTGTGTATCTCTTATGTGTTTTACAGGTTTTTCATGCAAGAAAGATGGAAAAGAGAACTCAAAATAGTGAAAGAAACCAAGAATCGGGGAGTTGAGGAGAATTTTCGTAATTTTGTAGCCTTAGTACGGAGGTGGGGCCAACTGGAAAGTTGAAGATCTTTCAATTACAAGAACACTGGAAAAAACGGCACCTCAATCCGAGTTACGGTGAATAAGTTATGCCCATTTGAAGTTGAGAAGAAATTCAAGAAAAAAGCTGTCAGACCAAAACAGAACCGAAGCTGAGAAAAAAACCGGGCCGCCCATTTGTCACGCACCAGATCCGCTACGAAATTAGTCACGCTCCAGATCAGTTACAAAATTAGTCACGCTTTCTAAGTGTGACAAATTGGCAGATACGGGATTTTTATTTTGTGCTTATCTTTTAGCCAAAAGAGTTTTATGTTTTGGGGACTCTTCTAAACGACCCTTAGCCTATATATTTAGTCATTAGGACTCTTTTTATTCAGATTTCATTCATGTAAAAGCTCCATAACAAGTAGGAACATCTAGGAGAAAGATTCACATATTTTGCACCATTAATTCAAGAGTTTTTCCGGTTTTTCTTCAATCTTTGATTTCTTCTTGCATGTTCTTGTTCTTCAATCGTGGTAACTTTTATTTCCAGCACTTTTATCATTATTCACCATGTTAGGCTAGGTTTTTAAAGGTTGGGATGCATGAACCCAACCTGATGTTGTAGTTGCTTGTGTATAAAATTAGTCCTCTGAATTTAGTGATTAATTACGACTGTATTGCGTAGTTACACAATAATTGTAGATCTTTATATCTCGTTTGCCTCTGGGTACTCGTGATGATTTAGAGTGCAATTCGAGTGCAACTATCGCGATACTGATTTACTCATCCTCAGATTAAGTATGACGCGGGCTTGAACCTCGTATACGTAATGCTTGGGAGTACTAAATTCCGGGTCAAATTAATCAGTTAAATTTACGATTAGTTTTATACCATCAATACTCTAGGGTTGGGGGATTGTGTCTCTACCTTAATTTTTCCAATTAGTTTTAGTTAACTTCTTTATTTTTTCTCTTTTTCCTTTCTCACTCAATCATCATCTTTTACACTTTATTTTTTGAAGTAATAAATCAATTAAAATCTATCAAACATTCCCTGTGGATTCGATACCCAGACTCGCCACTATACTCCGCAAGAGTGTAGTTAAAGTTTAGGTTTTTTTGTATTGTGGTTGGAAGCCGACAACAACGACTAGCGTATTTACACGGACGCTCGGTTTTCGACTCGATCAATCTCAATAGGTCTTTGGATGAATTAGAGGAAAGAAAATAGGTTTCACCAATTAGGATGGACTCTTACAATAAGAAAACAAATTCATATTACAGTAAAAAAGTCTACCACAAAGAGTTCAAGGTAAGAGACATGGTATTGAGAGAGGTGAACCTTGCAACTAAAAACTCGAATGAAGGAAAGTTGGGCCCTAAGTGGGAAGACCCTGTGCAGTTGTCAGAATAGCAAGAACATAATGTTATTATCTCAAAAACATGGATGGATTTGAAATTACACACCCACGGAACATATAGCATCTTAAAAAGTACTATCGATAATGTATTATGCCTCTCAAATGAAATGAAAAGAACTTATTATTGATAGCTATAATGTTTCATTATTATGTTAGATATGAGTTATAAGGCTTTAATACTTGGATCTAAGTTAAACCTAAGGTCTAAGGACCTAATGTGGGTTAGAAGGCTTTAATCCTTGGCCCCAGATTTAATATAAGGTCGAAGGAACCATATCGAGTTGAAAGGCCTTAATCCTTGGCCATGAATAAACAATTGAGGTTACAAAGACCTTAGACCAATGACTCATGAAGTTAAAAGGCTTTAATCCTTAGCTCCTAAAGTCTGCAAGGTTTTAAAAGACCCATAAGGAGTTGCAAGGCATTCATCATTGGCTTGAATTACTAGTCAAAGGTAAAAAAAAACTAAAAACGACGAAAGTAATTACCAAGTCTTTCATCCTTGATTACACTTAAATTAACTAAGGTCTGAGAACCCATGGTAGTCAACTTAAAGGACCTTTTCACCCTAGAATATTGTTTTAAAGGAATAAAATTACACGACAAATTCAAAAACCTTAGTAAACCATCTGTTTGAACCCTAATTTTTGAAAAAGACCAACTTTAAATTATCAAAAGTTATTTACAACCATGATTAAAATCTATGACTTAGAAAAACTTACGTTTAAAAAAAATGGGGGGCTAAGTATTCATATGCAAAAAATTATCCAAAATTCCAGTTTTATAAGCAAAGGTGTGAGTCCCATCCCCTAGGGTTTTAATCCTTATTTAAAAATGGTTTTGAGGTATCCGAACCCATTCTAGTACCTCAAATATAAGATCTAAGGCTTTCATTCTGGAAGAACAAGGTCTTAAGACCCCTTCTTGGTCCCCAAGTCTAGGTCTTATGACCTATTGTGGGACTTTATATTCTAAAAATTCAAAGTCCAAAGTTTTAATAACCCATTGTGGGACTTTAGATTTTAAAATTTCTAAGTTGAGAGGTCTGATGACCCATTGTGGGACTTAAGATTTCAAATTTCTAAGTCCAGTTTTCTTATGGCCATTGTGGGAGTTCATATTTCAAAATTTTAAGTCCAGAGGTCTTATAACCAATTGTGGGACTTCCAATTTCAAAGCTCCTAATTCCGTAGGCTTAAGGTTATAAAAAAATCCTAAGTTCTAAAGTTTTAGGACCCCTATCAGAACTATTTTTCCATCCCAAGGTCTTTGTCCTTAGTGAATCATGTTTTAAAGGTCTTAGGACCTTCTATGGAACAAACTTCAACTCTAAATTTTAAATATAAGGTCTTAGGACCCTTGAAAAATATGTTTCTTGTCCTTTATACCCAAAAATTTTGGGGGACTAAGTGTCTATGTACCAAATTTTAGGCTTTCAATCAAAAAAAGTAAAAGCAAAAGCTTTCATGGTTCTAAGGTCTTATGACCCATTTCAGAACCTTAATTTTGACTTCAGAAGTTTCTCAATTATATGGTAGAGGTATCATGACCCACAACTTTACTTTAGCAATGTTACATCCCAAGTTTTTTTCTTTACCAAGAAATCTTGAGGTCTAAGGAGTACTACCTACATGGAAAACCTCACACAGATAAATGCTATGAATAAATTCCTTGGTCGAAAAAATAAAGCAAGTATAAAGCAAAGGAAAGTAGTGCATAAGTCAAATTTCCAAACACCAAATGATTGTCATTAATGGCAGATAGAAAAGTGTTATATTAAAAGGCCCAAGACCAAAAAGAGTTAAAAGAAAAAAAAATTAGATTAAAGACTTCTCAAGGCTTGGGATTGATGGGGGATTCCTTCACAGGGGATTCACTTTTCTTCTCTGGATGGATTGACTAAGGCTTTGGAATGGGGGATTCCTTATGGGATTCTTCTTCTTGAATAGTGGAGGCAAAGATTTCACCAGCATCGCTCTCACTATTGCTCTCACTATCAGAGCCTTTATGAGATTAAGGGGCTTCGGGGCACAAACCAGAAATATCCACTTTAGGAAAGAGATCATGGACCTTGGCTTTGAAAGCCTCAAATCCTAAGGCATATTTCTAAAAAAGAAACTTTTTGTAAGACTCAGATTTAAGATAGACATCCAAGTTACTCTTCACTATGGCATCAATCCTTCCACCAGGCCCTCCGAATACTCTTTCTGCAGCTCTTGATCCTCGGATGTAAACAAGTCCTTCATGACTTTGAGATATACTACGTGCTACTTTTTAAGATCCATGCCATTGTTAGCCTAAAAAATATTGTCTTGAGTACTTTGAATATTAAGATTCTGACCTTGGAGTGCCTCCACCACCACTTCATTCTCAATCTGATCCAAGCATGGGATTCCTCAACCTTAGTCAAGGATTCCCGAGCAATAACCAAGGGGGAAGAACTGTCCTTAAGGGTATTATCATTGAGAAGCTTTTTTTGCTTGTGACCTCAGACCCACTCTCTCCTTATCTAAATCAAGCACCTCTAGCCACTAATTATTATTGTTTGGTTGAATTCTAGCTAAATCATATCCTACTTGTCAGCTATCTTCAGGGCCTTGGTCCACCCTTTCTGACCCCCAATGACATCAACCATTAGGGAATCAGGTAAGTGTTGGGACTACAAAAGGAGAAAAATTATGAGAATAAGGTATATAAGGGAAGAATCTACTAAGTAAAAATAAACAAACGATGTGAAAGTACATTGCCTAAAAGATGAATCAGTTATTGAGCATTGGTAGAGGTCCCTTGTCCCCGTAACGTGTCCATCATATCAAAGAAATTTATCTTGGTCATGGAGTGAAGTGCATATACAGTTGAACCATATGATTTCATCCCCTCAACAAAAGAAGGCATTGAATACCCCTCCAATCCAGTAACCTTAGTTGCACCCTTCAAATCCTCCTCCTTTTGGAGGGACAACATCATCCCTTTCCTTTATTAAGGGGATTATGAAATCTTCTTCATGTTGTGAGATTGGTGACTGGAAGTCCCCTAGAATAAAAGAACTGCTATGGATTTCCCTTGAGGTTACATACTCCCCTAATTATGCTTGCAACAAGGGTAGAATTTTAGTTACAGACCCTAGTTGTGGGACTTCACTTGAGCCATACTTCAGCTCAAGCTTCTCCACTAGTTTGGCACTAAGAGTTGGAATACCCACTAATGTTTTGAACTTTAGGCACTTAGTGGATTTAGATCTCTTCCCCTTGTTTATCACAGACTGAATAGGTGCTTGCTTGGAAAATAACCTTGCTATCATTTTTTCCTCCGATTCATCTATAGAATCATCAATAAGGGAAAAGTTAATCAATAAAGAACAATAATGAGGATAATATCCAAAAAAGGAAAATGCAAGTTATTTATTGGGAGAATAGTGAAATTTTAGCAAGATTCCACCTCTGATTGTGGGGAGGACCTCATCAATCCTAAGGGGAAGCTCAACCTTACCCCTAGGCTTGTTATCCATTAGAGGCCTAAAGAATTTTAGAAGAAATCTTATTAGTAACTTTTCTTTTTTTGATCACCAAAACAAAAGGCTCAGTCTCCAATGACTCCCCAACCACAATTTTGGGAGGATTCAGGAGCACCTCCTGAGGTCCGAACCTAGGTATCAGGCCCCATACCACTTTTAAAACACTACATCCATATAGAAAAATTGCAAGTGTTTTAAAAACTTGAAAATGGCATTTGTAATGGTTCAAAACACTTATAAATTGTCACGTTGCAAAAATTTTGCAAGTGTTTAAAATCGTTGCAAATGTTATTTACAATGGTGTATTGGGAACGATTGTCCGTTCTGGATATCCATTACAAAAAATTGCAATGGTTTTGAACACATGCAAATGAAAATTTTACAAGTTTTAACAGTTAATGAAATTTCATTTACAAGTGTTCAAAATCGTTGTAAAATTTAGTAAGCATTTTTGTTTTGCAACGGTTCTAAACATTTGCAAATGAAAAAGTATGAATTTTTTTGTAACAATTCAAAACTCTTACAAATATTAATATGAAAGGAAAAAATGTTCCTTTTGTGAGTGTTGTGAACCATTACATAAATTAAAATATTAAAAAAATAAAAAATACCCACCACATGCCACCACCCTCACGTATAGCAAACAATAAAAATGGATAAAAACATAATAATTATATCAAAAAACTTTCATATAATACTTCATCATATGTTCAACAACGGAGTATGGGGATGTGAAGAAATTCAATTACTTTTATACATTTCACCTATCCCAAAGTTCAAATATCACTAACACATAAGGATAAACATTCCTACAGTAGAGAAACCAACTTGCAAAAAATATAATGTAATTTTATTCGAGGAGATATAATTTGTATCAATTAAGTATATCGTCATCATAGAATTTGCACACTTCTCATAAATATTACACCACAGTTTGTGCAGAGTTGAGCGACCTGGACAACAGTGAGAAAAACATCCACGAAATCAATTGAAATGTTGATAAGAAAAACATCCACGAAAATAGTTAAAGCAAACTATATATTGCAACGTTGTGATGGGAGGGTGACGTTTGTTGCTACTTCGATTAGGGTGGGACCAAGACAAAGCGCTTGTGCGGAAGGCCATTTTGACTGTATATATACATCCATGTACAATAAACCATATGGATGATATATAAGAAACAAATTGAGAGAGACGTATTTAAAAAAATGAATATGAAGCAGGCACAAAGAATTTGAATGTAAATATATGCATCCTTTCTCTCTACTATTTTCTCCTTTTTAGCTCATAGTTATATTGTCAAATGCAATTGTCATTGAAAGTGGGATTATTTTCATGCCTTTGAGACGTAAACACTATTACTGATCTGCAAGCATGAAGATAAGCATCATGAGTAGTTTTCGTTTACAAACTCCGGTTGAACATTAAACTATTATTCTACTTTACTGGACCAATTTTTTTTATTTATATGACAATATGGCCATTTTCTTTCATGAATAAAGGAAAAATTACAATTTTAACAGGTTGAGAACAGATAAATAGTGGACAAACTTGCGCTTCTAAAACAAACTACTCAAGTTAAACACGTACACATCAAATCAAATAAGAAGAGTGGTAAGTTAACAACAAGATAAGAATTTTCTTCTCAATCGACGTCAAAAAATTTCCACTTAGTGGCCGTATTTTAATCAATGAATGATTTTCGATTGAAGCCCATAGGGTTATTTAGAAATGGATAAGGTAATCATAAGTAAATATGAATATATTTTTATGATTGATGTTTAATCCTTGACCATCAATATGAGATGTTTTATCCTTCACAAATCTCATAGTTACAATAATAACCATCTGATAAACACAATGAAAAACAGTAAATAAAATATTAAACATTTTTTTCTATCAAATAACTGAATTTTTTTTCCTCTAAATATGTTTCACCCCAACCTAACAAAGCCTAATCAGAGTAAGTGGAACAATAATAAAGAGTGAAACTATTTACTTATTCAATATTTCAATAAAGAGGATGAGCGATCAACTATATTTTGCGTAATTTTCAAGCTCAGAAGCATATCCAAGATGCTTAATGCTAAATTGGGTGTATAATGAAATTATCATAGGAATGGGAAGTACATAAAAGACCAAAGTATGAAGGATGAGAAATGCACAGTATCTGCGTAGATTACACTGGCACCTCCTCCCGTAACTATAGTCCAAATTCATTCCATTGGATTTAGAACTGTGAACTTTAAAGACGAATTGGTCTATAATAATCAAATAACAAATTAAAAATCTTCATTCAATCATTTGTAACACCCCGCGCATTCTGGTAAGCGAGGTGGCCAGCCGCCGCCGCCAAATTTCATGGGGATTCACTAAATAAGTTATCATTCTTAGGATGTGATAGATATATGAGACATATAAATTTTTTTCCACAAGATAATAATCAAATTGATTCAATAAATATCAACATTCAAGCAATATTAAATTCACCACTATGCTAATCTCCAAAATAAATCAAACTCCAAATAAGTATAAATCTCCATGAAATAATCCAACTATTAATATATGAAAAAACTCGTAAACAATAGTGGAACCAAGTGGCGCACCAAATCCATAAATAAAAGTCTCATAATAAATACCACGGAATAAAAAAGAAATCTAAAACTACTAAATGCATCTAAGATAAAACTCCAGCTGCATCTCCAAAAATATCTCCAATCACTCCTATGCAGCTACTCCAACGCTATACTTGAAATGTTAGTCAACACAATAGGTCAGAGCCCACCCCATGAATACTAGATACTCACCTCAATTAGGGTCCGTGAACCCAGACAATATCATTATACATGGTAAACATCACAATAGAGTTTTTTAAATTAAACGAGATATGAATATTAACATGCGAATAAAGTAACTATCACTATCTACCCACATAACTAAGTCACCCTAAAGCATAAGTCCAATTATTCCACTAGCCATATAATTTAAAATTGCTCTTATCCTTACTCAAATTAATTATTCAATTAGTTTTATTCGTGCGACACCATTATGGCCAGTTGATAGAGTTACTTTTTGATATGTCGTTGTTGAAAGCTCCTCTAATAAAAAATCACAATTACCTACAAAAATATACAACAAACTAGAATATAGTGGTAAGTGAGGTATTAATCCAAATATAAGGGTGAAACATACAAGAGAGGAAAGATGTAATTCATTTTTTATTTATTTTCTTTTTGATTTTTATGCTTTCTCTATTTTCTTTTAGCCTTTTCAAATATTAAAACAATTTTGAGATTAAGGTGAAATAAGACTATTAAATAAACTATGTAAATAAAAGTAAGTGAAGATACTAAGGTTGCGTTTGTTTTTCTGTCTGAATCTGAAGTCTGAATCTGAAAAAGTTGTTTGTTTGCGGTCTGAATCAAACTTTTGAATGTATACTGTTTGTTTGCAGATTTATGTCTGAAATCTGAATGCAGATTATTTGGACCATTTTACCCTTATATTTATTTTATATACAAAATGTATATTTAAAACATTCATGACCGTAAATAAATATTATTACACACAATATACAATTTAATACGTAAATAATATTAGTCATTCCAAGTAATAAGGAATTTGCGTAGTATAAAATGTTTAAAAATATGTAAAAATGATTAAGTAACTATTAAAAGTCACAAAATACTAATAATACTGAATTATAAATCATAAGTTCTGCTAAATAGTTGATTTGCAATTTGTTCACGTAAATTAATCATTTCTTGTTGCGGTGCTCGTCCAAATATTTGATCATAATTTCGTGGAGTTTCTGCTTGTTCACTATTTACTAAAGGTTCGGCCGACAAGTCCAGATCATCATCTTCATATATCTGAAACAATGGATCATTAAGTGATACTCGACGAAGGAAGTTATGTATTTCCATGCATGCGACAACAATGTGTACTTGAGTTCGATGACTATAAGGAGCCATTCTATGCAATATCGCGAATCTATTCTTTAAAACAACGAATGTCCTCTCAATCACATTTCTTAATCTAGCATGTGCATGGTTGAATTTCTCATTTTTATCTGTAGCTTGACCATCACGATTAAAATCCGACAACTAGTATCGTGTACCTTTATAGGGGCACATAAAGCCCCTAGTGTGGGTGTATGCAGCATCACACAAATAATACATACCTACAACAATAAAAAAATGCAAATAAGACAAATAGTAATAAACAAATATAATAGTTGTAGAAAAAATAACAATAAAACAAATATCACCTTCAGGGGGTAATGGAAATTAGTTGCTTGGATGACGCAAAGTCTCATTTAACACTCGTGAATCGTGCACTATCACCTCCCATCCGGCCATAACATATATAAATTTCATATTAAAATCATATACGGCCAAAACATTTTGAAAACATTCCTTTTCGCCTCGTCCTCTGAAAGGGATTTGTTTATCAACCGGAATATGTGAATTAATTAGTATACCATCAAGTGCTCCAATAGCCCCTTTGAATGATCCTTTCCTAAGACGTCGATGTGATCGAATTTCTCCAGTAGATCCATTAAATTCAGGAGGCACTATAATCTCTTTAGAAAAAAGAAGCATTGCCCACAATACTTCATGAAAATACTTACTTATAGTTTGTCCATAATGTTGGAATCGGTATTTTATTACTCGATTTCGATGATTGTGACCAATAATGCCTAAAAAAATGCCATTTTCTCTTCAACGTCTATATGCCTACTATCAGTAAGCCACCCTCTTTCGGGGAAGTGACCGCATAGCTCAAGAAATGCATTTGTCCTCATCCTAAATAAATCAAACATTTTTTTGGGAGATCCATCTAAAAGTTCTTGTAAATACGCCTTTCCCGAAATCAATGATGTACACAACTTTTGTCTCACACGTGTACATTGTTTAATAATTTTAAACATTATAATTATTGCAACAACGCACACGAACAACCTTTGCTTTGGAGTCATTTTACTGCATGGCAAAAAAATTATAAATTGTAAAATAATAATTGGGAGATAACTAAATCAATATGTAAAAAAATACCATCAACGACTTAGAATTAAACAACGAAAAATACCCAAACTCATTAAATAACATAACTAAACAATCGTTTTAAATGTCTTCCTAAGAAAGAAAAATGACTGATCTAAGAACTCAAATAACCTAACTGCTCAATTATCTTTCATTATATTGTTGAGGAAGCACACTTTATGCTCATTATTTTCCATCATCAAAAATAACTTTCTATAGTCTACATTGTCCCCAAACGCTTTCATGGCCGCAATATAAAGGTTAGTGTCCAGTAAACCTAAGGCCATAAATTCCTTCATAGATGTGACACACTCATCTAAGATTTTTTTATCGCCACCACAATCACTCTTGATAATATCAATAAGATCATCAACTTTTTTCATGAAGGGGTTATCAACATTCTCTCTTCTAGTACGCTTTTTTGATTGGCGTGAGGATACCGCATCACTTCTCCCTCCTTTTGGATCTAAAGATTTTCTTCCCCCCTGTTCTGAAGTAACATTGGTACGTACATCCTGAAAGGTATAATCGGTGAAATAGGAATCATATGTTGGTTGGTCTACTTTAGTGTCAAGTGTTTCATTCTCTCTGAAAACGTCTACATCATCATCTTCTAGTGAACGTTGATTGCGGGGGTTCTCTTGAGGTAAAGAATGCATAGGGTTAAACGCCTCATCCCCAGTTGCCATGGTGGCCTCAAACAACGTCGTAAGAAAATCTCTATCTTCCAAAGGCTTGTTTCTAAGCTTCTTTGTGTCAGGGTACTTCTGTTGATTGCAATCAAATTAAGAACAAAAAGTTTAAATAATATATAGCTTACGATAAATTACTATATAAATAAAACAAATGTTAATTTCTTGCCTTTATAATATCATCCCAAACATCAACTGGCCAATCAAAAGTCCCTGTTTCTGCATTGTACCCATGATCAGTCCTATTCATAAGCACTCTCCAAGCGGAATAAGATTTTCGAAGATAGTCCCACTGATTCTTTAATTGTTTTTGATCAAATTCGTGATTGTATTTCGTTTTCAATTCCTGGATGATCCTATTCCATGACACAACCTTCAACGACGTTCCACTATACCCTTCCCTGCTAACTTCTTTCAGACACATATCTATAAAATCTTTGCCTAAGCTAGTGCCCACAAATTTCGACTGTGGAGTTACTTTTGATTCTTTCAGAGCCATATCTAAAGCTATTTAAAGTAATTAGGTTATTAGATGAAAGAAATAAATTATAAAAAAATAAACAAGAAGTTTAATTAAAAAAAATAGATGTTTATAATTAACTGGCGACATAGTTCTCAAAAATATTTTTGTTTTTGACACAACACGACAAAAACAAAAGAAAAAATATTTTTTTAGCAAAAGATGACTTTAGCAATAAAAACAATTTTGACAGAAACAAAAGTTTTTTTTAATGAAAAAAATATTTTAATTAAAAAAATGTTTTTTAAACTACTTTTAATACAATTTTATCATCACCACAAAAAAAATTTAAAATCGATTTGTTAGTGCCGCTGGCGTGGACCCACATCCAATAACTGATGCGGATCCGCACCACAAAATAAAATTTCATGTCGTGTTGATTTTATTTGGATCGTGTACGGATGTATGGATAGGTAAGAAAATACGACACGACACAATTTTTTTTTCTAACACGAACATGACCCAAATTTATAAAAGTGACATGGTTTGACAAATAATTATATCAATTTATTTTAATATATAAGTTTGTTTATTTCATTTATTTAAAATGAAATAAACAAACTAATATATTATCTTCCTGTGTTAATAAGTAATAATTGTTAAATGTTGTACGTATAAATTTATGTTAATGCATAGAATCTCAAAGGGTGATTAATGGTTACTCCTTAAAGCATCTTTTTAATCTTGCTGGAATGATTCAAAGCTTGAGAATACTTTTAAATTAATAATCTTAAAACCCGCATATATAAGACAAGCATATTGATGCAATGACAATGTCATCAATAAGAGATAGTGTTGGCATAATTCAATCCAGAGAACTATTTTTTTTAAAGCAAAACAAAAAGGTTTTAACAATAAATTAGTATTTACACCTTACTACAAATGTTCGGGTGGAATTTTTTACTGTAAAAAATTATGTAAAGGCAATCCCACGCTGACTGCCTATCAAACTAGTATCACGTCTGACCACTGGACTGCACATCGAAGCTGTCAACACACACACACACATATATATATATATATATATATATATATTGGGTGAAAATATGTCAACATATGTCGACATCCCCACGCTAAAGGCAATACCCAAGCTGTTTTATACCCTCTTTTACCCCCCCAAAAAATAAGAACGCCATTTTCTTGAGAGACAGAACAAGAGCATCTCATATTGTTGGAGATGTACGACTCAATTATACAAATTTTAGCGAGGCAAACGAGTTTGCAAACATAAGGAAAAAATGAAGAACTTTGAGGTTTGTTTTTTTATTTTTACGGGTATTGAAACATAAAGAAAAAATTGTTGGAAAAAAAGAGAAAGAACACAATAAATACCTGTTGAAGTTTTTTTCTTCAGACTGAAAATCCAAACTCTTGTACTCATTTATTTTGTGTTTGTGTCTATATATAGCTTTTGCAAAGTGAACCTTATAATGAAAGAGTTCTAATGCATGATGACTCTTTGTTGTATTTTATTTAAAAATGTTGCGTATATATTTGTATTGTTGATAAGGGTATTGTTGTGAAAGTGATTGAGTTCAGATTTCAGTTTTCAGATTCAGAGGGTTTTAAACCTCTGAATTATTAAGATGGGAATATGACCGTCGGTATCTGAATCGTGTGGAAAACAAACATAAATTTTCTACCTCTGAAATCTGAATGGTTTAGATTCTGATTTCAGAGGTGCAAACAATGGGTCCAAAGTAAATCTAACTAAATAAAAATCTAAAATATGAAATGGGTGAGGAAATGAAAGTTAGGACTAACAAGGGATAGGATGACACCATATATTCTAGATAATCAAAATTAATTAATTCATTAAAATTAGTTATCCCAAGTTAGTATCAAAATCGCAAATCAACTCTCGTTGCAAATGTAATTTTTACAATAATATTTTAGAAAATTAAATTTAACACTCCTACAACTCTAGAAAAGTATATCTAAACATCATCTAACAAATCACCCGCGAGGATCGATCGATTAAACTAGTTTAAATCATAACGTAAGCCTAGAGTTGAAATTAAAAGAATAATACCACACTTGAGAAACCCCTATCTCTATTTCGAATCTAAAATGGGTATCATAACTAGAATTTCGATTTTCTCTCAAAAATCATTTACCATCTCCCGAGGTATAAATTAAAATGTAAGACTGCAAAATTAATCATCAAAGGGACATTTACGTTAAATGAATTAATTAAATTAGGATTAACATCAAATAATGGGTCACCCCACCCCTTGAAAGGGGTTTTAGCCTAACATGATATCAAGCAAGATAAAGAAACATTCAATATGCATTTAATATAATATAGTAGAGAGAAGAACAATCAAACCAATCTCTTGAATTCAATTGAATTCAATTCTTGAATGAGAAGCATACAATCCTCAAAGTGAGTGATCAACAAAAATATAAATGAAAATTTCACTAAACTTGAATCTCAAAAATTTATTTTCTCACTAATCTCTAAAAAAATAAAATAAAATAAATTATAACCTAAAAAAACTACACTAAAATGGTGTTTCTCTCTCTAAAACCCTAGATTCTTCGATTTGTCTTCAAATGGCCTTGGGTCTTCATTTATAGCGTGGTACATGGAGCTAGGGGCATAAATGGGAGAACAAAGGTGTGCATGTGGTTTGAGATATTGGGAGTTGTGGGAGAAAAAAATTAGATTTGTTTCATGGTGATTGGGGGTATTTTTGGAATTGGGAGAAGAAATTAATTGGGGGTATTAGGTAAAGGGGAAATAAGTGGCATTTAACACATGTGGGTTAAATGTGTTGGTCTTTTATCTTTGGTTTGTGGTTGGCTTTAAGCAAGTAATAAATCGATTTTGGTGAAATGGGTCTTGGTGGGTTTAGAGATAGGCGCAGGTCTCGGGTAAGGAAGGTGGGTCGGAGCTGCCACGGGCGGAGGTTAAGTGGGCGTTGGTTGTATCCGGGTTAAGTCGATTTGGATTTTGGTAGTTGGCTTTGGATCGCGTGTTTCAGGTGGGTTGGTGAATCGGGTGTGGGGAAATTCGAGTTTGGCTATGGCAAGGATGGCCAGAATTTGGAGGTCGACAGGTGTAGGTCTCACTGTAGATGGTGAGTGGTTGCCAAGGTTTTGGTCCGGGTAAGGGGGTTGACGGGTAGGAGATGGTTTGGGTAGTGTAAGTCGGGTATGGTGTAGGTGGCACCGAGGCTGTACCGGGTTAGGTTCGGAAGAACCGGGTTTTATGGGGTTTCGATTTTGAGGGGTTTAACTGGGTGTGGAGATTGTGGTAATGGATTATGGAGGTAAGGTGTTTGTTGGGGGACGATGTGGGTAGCCGGGTTGTTGGGAAGGGGTGTTGAGGTGGTGGATGAATCTCGGGTCATGGGGGTTTAAGGAGGTTTTATTTTATTTATTTATTTATTTTTGAACAAATCCACCACCTGCTAGTGGTGGCAAGTGGTCGCTGGGGTTTAGGCAGGAATGGGTTTGCTCCGGGTAAGGGGTTATTGGTGGGTATTGAAATGGGCTTGGCCAGAGGTGGAGACGGGTTGTGGCCATGGCAGTGGGTGGTGGCCGAAGGGGCTGCTGGGTTCGATCTGGAAATGGGTTTGCAGCCGGATTGGGCTTGAAGTGGAGGTATAAGGTGGGTTTAATGGGTGAGGTGAGCTTGGGTGTGTTGGTAATTGAGGTTGGAGAGAGAGAAAGAGGTGGGTTTGGTTTAGGAAGATGGTGAATAGTAAAGGGGTTGTTTGGGTGTGAGTAAGGTGTAGGATAGGATGGTGTGTGTGAGTGAGTTGTTTGGGTGTGAGTAAGGTATAGGTAAGTGTGTGTGTGAATTAGTTTATACCCAACAAAAAAAAATAAAAATTAGAAAATAATAAATAATAAAAATAAATCTAATAAAAACAAGTAAAATAAAAATAAAAACTAAACTAAACTAAAAATAAAAATCTAGTAAACTACTAACGACTAATCCTAAAAATAAAAAGAAATAAAAATAAACATTAAAAATCTAATAAAACTAAAAAAAACTAAAATCCTAAAAAAAATATAAAAGACATAAAATAAAAATAAAAATAATAATCTATTAATACTAAAAACATAATCCTAATATAATAAAACTAAAGAAAGATAAAATCTAATAAAACTAGAAAATAAATTCCTAAAAACTAATCCTAATAAACATAAAATAAAGATAAAGATAAAGATAAAAATTAAAAACTAATAAAAATCAAAATCAAAATAAAGAAATATAAAAATAGAAAATAAATCCTAGAAAATTCTAAATAAATCTAAAAATAAAAACGAATCAATTAAAAATCTAAAAAAAATAAAAGTACAAACACAACACACACACGGGGTTCAGGTGACGATTTGGGCTAGGTTAGGCTTGGGTAAGATACGAGATTGGGGAATTAGCTCCATAAATCGCACATTTGCCCTGAAATAAGCGTTTGAACTCCGCATACGACGATCAAACCTGCACATTAAATATTTACGCATATAGGAACAGATTTATCGAGAATTAACAATTAAAAACGGTATATTCGGGGTATTATTTAATCACTTTTGGGTACTTATTACCCCATCCACAAACAGAATATTGCTAGTCCTCGAGCAAAATATAAAGAGAAAGAGATAAGAAGCCAAAAGTGTACCATTTTCGCGGGCACTTGAGATTGCACTTACCATGTGCAACAAGCCATTAAACTTATAGGTTGTCCTATAGAACGTGTTGTGTATCGTGAGGGTTTGCAGGGAAATTACCCACAAAATTCTTTATTTGCAAACGATAATCAATCTCTTATTAGACGTAGAATAATCACACAATCCATCACGAGATAAATATTTTGAGAAATACAACTTAGAAGTGCATAAAAAGGTTAGCTAAGTAAATACTCAAGGCACATCCTTCCTAGCACTCAATTTGTGTAGTGTGAATTAGTCAAAACGGGTAAAGTATCATAAGAGTAATTCTTAGATAACCTTTTCGGAATCAACGCTTCAATTTCAAATCTCAGTGGATATAACTCTCTCAAACAAACTCACGAGATTAGGGTAAGTGTATCGCTCTTGTGTGTGAGGAGGTGAGTAAATGTAAGCAAGCTCAAACGTCTCACACACATATAAGAAAGAACGAACATATAGAAAGAAAATGATCTCATGAAAGAATGTTAATCACTATAGTGAGAACGTCAAGTTATTCACCACGTTGACTTTCATTTGCTTGAACACCTAGGGGAAATATAGGTGCATATGGGTGAGGGGAAAATGAG
This sequence comes from Sambucus nigra, assembly GCA_949130495.1. Taxonomy (NCBI): domain Eukaryota; kingdom Viridiplantae; phylum Streptophyta; class Magnoliopsida; order Dipsacales; family Adoxaceae; genus Sambucus; species Sambucus nigra. The sequence continues at coordinate 389,197,686 of OX422212.1, forward strand.
ATGGGAAGGATGGAATTGATGGATGATATGAATGATGAGTGATGGATGTGTGAAAAGAGTGTATAGAACTTTAGGCATTAATGTTTTTATTACACAAGAACTAACTACAAGCTCTCTTTTTTCTTTTCTTTCCTCTCTTTTCTCTTTTTGTTTTTTCTATTTGTTTTTTCTCAATTTTTTTTCTTCTTTTTTCTATTTTTTTCTTTTATACTCTCAACATGGAAGACATTTCACATTGGGGAAAGCACTATTTTTCTCAAAACAATGGATGATATGGAGATGATATGTGATGGTATAGGGAAATATATGGGAATATGGAAGAGCATGGGAATGTAATGGAAGAAGTGAAGGGTAATTGGTTGGTGTATGGATAAAAATGTAGTGATTGGGAATAATTTTAAGACACGTGTTTCTTACAACTCGAAAGTGATGTCGTTCTCAGTGATCAAGCCAAAAATTTAGTGGAAAAATAATGAGATCATACAATGATTAAGTGCGAACCCAAATGAAGTTGAATCAACTTGTGACTCGGAGATTGCGTAAAACTCTCCAAAAGGTGAAAGGCACGAATCTGACAAGCTAAACTCTCTACTAGTAATCCTTAAGGGTTTCTTGGGAATTATAGTACTCTTCAACTTTAAACCACAGTGACGTGATAAGTGCGCAATTTTTGTTGAGTCTAGAAATTAATGGTGTAACATGCCTTGTTATGTATTACATAAGCTATTTATAAAAAGACAAATCCTCTAGCTTAATTCCTAGACTTAAAAGGATGGATGCTAGAAAATTCATGTTAATGGATGAGATTAAAGAAATTGCATGAAAATTTTAAAAATCAGGTTTAAAAATTAATAATTTTCAAAAGAGGTATAATTTTAATTAAATTCCCCACCCTCAAACAAAAAGGAACATCGTCCTTGATGTTAAGTAAAATGATTTTTAAAATGAAGAGTAGAAGGGATGAAAGATACTACTAGAATCAACTACTAATGAAGTGGACAAATATAGCCAACATGAAGCCTGAATAAGTAATAAGAAAAAAATGTGTACAAGTCTATAAACATGATAAAGTATTGGGTGATGTAAAATAGCACCCCCAAACAGGATGAGACTCATACAAGAATAATGGGATGACTCCCGGTAGCGCTAAGTTTAATGTCTTCAACCAGACTGACTGCATTCTCACCCTGAAGAGAAGATCTATGAAAGCATTGGGTGGCAGAAAAATTGGGTAAAGAGAATCACCCTAAACAAGATTGAAGCGTCAGTCTTTTTGGATAAAGGCTAAAAGGGGTCAATGCACTTGTATGGCAAAGTGCATCACACGATGCAAAGCATCGGTGGACCATGGGTGGGTGGGTATTAGGATAAGGGTGAGAAAGGCATGGGTGATTAAGCATCAATCACGCACCTTATTGAGCCGAAATGTGAGGGCAACGGGGGACCTATAAGAATGGTGATCAAGTTGAATGGAGAGGCAAAATGGTTTGGCAATAATGATGGGGTGGGCCTCATAGAAAGAACACGATCGTACTATAAATGGGCGATGATAATGGTCATGCAGTGACACGCCAGAGAGATGCCGATGGGAAAAATCAACACCACAAGAGAGTGGCGGGCATAGAGTAACAAGCTCGGTGTCATAACAGTAGAGAGTAACACCATTAATACTCTTATGAAAGGTGGAGGACGGTTTTAGGTTAGGATCTAAAGATATGGATGGAAACATGCAACGCGTAATATCAAGATCCAAACCAGGTAATGGGGTAGAAGGGACAATGGGTGGTTCGGGTGGGATAATTGGTGGATCGAGTGGGATAAAGGGCGAAGGAAGATGATCCAACTCAAGCGTGGGAGACACGCAATCCTCATGAGGCACAAAATGATCCTCAAGGGCACTCGCAGGATGAAGTGTGGTATCTAAAGAGGGAGTGGTCAGCTTATCCGTAAGAACACCACCAATAAATGTGATGGGTGGTTCAAACGAGGCACCAAGATTGGAGTTGAGAAATCATTAAAAATATTAGGCTCAAAGGGAGCCATGCATGGTGGAACATGATCCATCTTCGGAGAGGGAGGAATCATCTCGGATTCAATTTCGAGAAAATGGTGAGCAATCGTAGCTGGAGCTAACCTATAATGAAGTGGTTCCTCGAGAACACATGTGGTGGGCTCAATAGGTATAGACTCGGGCTTTGTTTTAGATTGAGCGTGAAAGGGACTATGAACCTCAATGCGGGGTTGTTTTGGATATGACGGGAGCAAATCAGTCTCACTAACGAAAGGTAAGTCAACACAATTGTTAACTTGAGTCCCGGACCATGGAATGTTTTCAACTTCAAGATTCTCGGGGTGATAGGGTTGGTCACAATCAAAGTCAGTGGCACAAGACGACGCATCATCACTCCACGTGGGGGAAATAATGGGTTGACTTGGGGGGAAGTCCAATGCTCTCTCACACTCAATTTCAGTTTATCTTTGTTCAGGACCTTAGAGGGCTTCATTTTGAATTTGAGTGGCTTGCTCTTGATCAACTATGAACTTTTGCAAGAATACCTCGAGAGAGGATGTGGATGATGGTGGTGAAGTGTAGGTGGGTGGCGGTGATTGAGGTGGACACAACTCACTAGGATGCGGAGAATACTCATATGATGTGTGGGGAATGGGGTAAAGTGTGTCATACATGAGAGAGCATATTCTTAAGAGACAAATGGTTGATAATCATGGGGTGCATAGGGAGGGAATTGATAGGGAATGGGTTCACTTGGTTGCCATGACAACTATTGGAACGTGTGAGGATTCACAACATCGTCTTGGGATTCATCTTACATGGAAGGGTGATCAGGCCTCCTCTAATAACTTGGGTACTCACACAACTCGGGATTAGATATATCGTGATAATAGGCTAAGGTACACATGTTCCATGGTGGGTGCGTAGGGAGATGAAAAGTACGAACACTCATGGGATAAGTGATCGGCGTATGAACAATGGGTGCATGATAAAGTATGCGACACGTCTACACTTGACACCGAGGGTGATGGAATAGGAGGTGGTGCATAGTTGGTGCAAGAATATCAACGGTACTCGTGAGAAAGCTGAGACCACTAAGTATATCATAAAGAGACGGCTCAGGATGATTCTCACACGTGTCGCGTAATAATGAAAAATGACCAAAGTAGACCCGTAAGGGATGTTCTTCGGCCATGTGGAGAGTAGTATTTTTTTGAATTTTTTAAATTTTTTTGAAAAGGAAAGAAAATATTTTTGAATGTGCTAAAAAATAAAGGAAGAAAATGTTTTTGGATTTTTTTGAAAAATAAAGGAAGGAAATATTTTTGGATTTTATGGAAGAAAATAGTGGGAAAAATATTTAAACTCTTTGAATATTGACGAACTCACTAAAATCGACTACCAAAAAGTCGAATTGGAGACACACAAGTCAAGGATAAATCCTAACTAGCACATAGCCAATTTTTATCTTCAAAATTAGTGAAAGGGTAGTCAAATTTTAATTACGTCCGCGGGTGATAAAGAAAATCACGGAATTATCTGAGTGATCGCCTTTGCAAAAATATTCTCCTATTAGGCTACCTAGTTGATTGATTTTAAATTTAATGATGGCTTGGGTAGGACATAATTGGTAAGCGAGTGAGTCGGGGGATGAAATCCCTTCTCGTGAATGACCAGGAGTAGGTCTTAGTAATTTAATTCATCATACATTCGAAAATAAAAGCGAGAATAAAATCACACAAGAGCACGTAGTCACACACAAAAATTGACTCGCTAACAGGAGAGGCGTGAGGGTTTAGAAATGTACCTCCCACGTTTTTTACACCGTGGGGTGATGAACAATTTGAGTCGATCAGGGGGAGATTACGCCTATCTCAACCGGCCCCGAGAGTCCTAACGACCCAAGATAGAGATGATTATTTTCCTCGCCTTGGATGCCCTCTCTCTACCTTGTTCGGTTTCCCAATTATGCTTTTCTTCAATTATTACAAATTTAAAATTAAAAATAAATGGTGTCTCTATGCACCGCAATACAAGCCAAGAATAAAAATCCTAATACGAGCCTTCTAAAAAAATAAAAAAGAGTACAAAAATGAAAAATAGAAATGAATCACAAAATGGATCCTCTCAAGTGCTTCAAGCTCCAAAGACTGGAAACGACGCCATTTGATAAAGTAAGTAATAAATCCTCTAAAAATAAATAAAATCTATTAAAAATAAAACTCAAATGAGAAAAAATAAAAACTACAAAAGAAGTAAAAATAAAAACTAAAGTCCTAAAAATATAAAAGCTAGCAAAACTGAAAATAAACTACTAAAGACTAATCCTAAAATAAAATAAAATGAAAATAAACACTAAAATTAAAAACTAATAAAAATTAAAAATAAAAATAAATTCTAAAAAATTCTAAATAAATCACAAATAAAACGACTCTAAATAAGATTTAAAAAAAAATCTAAAAAGCACAAACTAAACACACACGGGGCTCGGGGTAGGTTTAGGCTCGGGAGTGGGGAATTAGCTTCATAAATCGCACATTTGCCCTGAAATAAGCGTTTGAACTCCGCAAATGGCGATCAAGCACATTAAATATTTACGCATATAAGACCCAATTTGTCAAGAATTAGTAGTTAAAAACGATCTATTTGGGGTATTATTTAAATACTTTTGGGTGCTTATCACCAGTCGACCCCTTATCAGTCCTCATACACTCTTGGCGCGCTTAAAGTTCTACACATCACACCCATTCCCCTCACTATAGCCAGTCAACCCGATTTCTGTCAGATCTGCACATACTCATGAGGTCTCTGCACGACATGTCACTATAGACAGTCGACCTTTATTTAGTCAACCCCACACATACTCGTGACGCCAATACACACCCACGTCGCCATAGCCAGTCGACCCGTATTCTGTGAGCCCTGCACATACTCACATCTCAAATTTATTTTTAATACTCGTTTATTATCTAAGGCATTAATTCTCAATTTTCTCAAGTTGTCATTATTTATATTAGCCCCACCCTATTATAGAGCAAAATTCCTCAAACCTACCTCTAGTCCCATGCCTTGAGGTCTCCAAAACACAAGTACATCCTACCCTATAACATAGGATAAATCTCTTCCTTTAATTTCCTCCTAGTCTTGGGACTTGACTATCGAATTAACAGAACGACACAAGAATCATCCCCACCCCATAATATCACATTCGTAAAAATCTACACTAACTAGTCCCATACCTAGAAAGTATTAACCGCTACTAAGGCCTACTTACTAGTCCCATACCTAGCAAACACTCTTAAAATTAAGGTGAGAGCATAACTACCCGAAAATTCCATCGTTCCCGCGGTGTCAAATATAAATTAAACGATAAGTCGCATGGGACATTTATTAACAATTCTAATTTCTCATAATATCAAAAATTTATCTAATTTAATTCGTTCAATCAATCCACAAAATTAGAACACTTTATCTTATGCAACAAATATAATTTCATCATCATACAAGTTTATGGTGTACACATCAATAATTACTCTTTTATCACACTTACATAATTTTATGTGATATCCCAAGTCCCTTTCAATTTAATAAAGTTACTACGATTTTCTACATGCAAATCTGCATCCATATCAATAAAAATTCAACCTCTATCCTAAGCACAAAAGGGTTATAAGTCTTAATTCATATTAATATTTTTCATAAAAATAGTCCCAGTATAGATTCCGCTTTTCCTAATTAAGGTTTCTAGTTTATTTTAAGAAAAACATGTAATTAAATGTTTAGGCGATATTTAAAATGCATAATACTAAAGAGAAATAATATAAATATTCATGCCTGTGAAAAATTCAGTTGAAAATTCTGAGTGGATGGTTGCATTCCTCTTGAAAAATTGATAAAGACTTGTTCTTGAACAATCTTGAGAAAAATGATTTGAGCCTTAAAAAATTGGGTTGAGTCTTGATTTAATTTGGGGCTAGGGTTTGTAGATGAGAGGTGGTAAAGATATGAGAGACTTATGGTTTAAGACTTCGTGAAAAATTTATTAGAATAGCCTAACCCCGAGTTACTTTAATATGGGAAAAGTTCAAGAGTTTTAACTAACTCGAACTCTAACAAATCAACAAACCCGCTAACACTGTCTCAGCCGAATCGATTTGCCCTCCAGGTCGAATCGATTCGGACCTGAAAAAGTCCATAATTCGTCCCAAAAATGTATATGCATAAATAAATCCCTATTTCCCCCCGATTTCAATTCCGATTTATAGCTTACTTTCCATAAATAATTCTAACATTTTAAATTGCTAAAAATAATTAAATCCAACAATTTTTATTTTTTCAAATTAAAAATTAAATTAAATTATTACCAGTTCAAAATTACGGGGTGTAACATACTTCCCCACTAGCACATGAATTTCGTCCTTAAAATTCGATGAAGCGTCAAACGGTAAACGTAAACCATACAAATAAAATAAGACTTACATATTCTTACCCATAGGATGCCATGATCGAGCGCCCACACACCCGATCCGACGCTCACCTTACCCACGATCAAAATACATTATATACATATTACCTCTCTATAAGTATCTAAAAAGATAACACATATCGTGCTACTCCACTAGCCATGCCTTGGCTTTTGTGGTGCTTGCCCTGCCTAAGGCTCCCGAGTCAGAAGAATATAACACCTACCCATTGTGGTCACTGCTGGTGCTGCGAGCGCTCCCTGTACACCTGGCACTGTAGGTGCGGGAGGCCGTGCACCTTTGGACACCTAGAAGGTCGGTGCCTTACTTTCCCACCACTAAAACACGCGCCCATAAAATGCCCATACAACTTATTTGGTGCTCGTTCACCCTACCGTCCTTACTAATGTCCCTGAGGATCCTGCGGGGCACCATTTCCTTTCTGATAGACTTTCTGCTCCTGTCCTGCTCACTGCCTCTTCCACGCCTGGTCATTTCGACCCTTGTTCTATCCTCCTTGACCATTTGACTCCTGTCTCTTTTCAAAATCTTCTTTTGGTAGTTCACTTTATCCTTCCACAACAACAACGCGACACCCACCACCTGGGTGTAAGTAATGTACGCTGGATTCCCCAACACTATTTTCTTAATATGCCATCACAAACCTTTAATGAAGCATTCCATATTCTTCCCCTAGGTATTCACCTCCTCTAGTACAATCAATATAATTGTGAATTCCTGCTCATACTCAACAATTTATTTCGAACCCTGCTCTCAGTTTATAAACTTCCTCTTCTTCGCGCTCCTAATCTCATACGGGAAATACTTGTCATTAAACTTTATTAATAAAACCCCATAGTTTAAGAGATCCCTATACTCTGATGTGGTGACATTCTCCCACCACTATAATGCATCTCCAATAATCTTGAACATAGCTAACATCTGCTTCTGCACATTAGTACAATCCACCATCCTTAAGTGCCTCTACATATCCTTCTTCCATTGGTGAGCAACTGTTGGGCCATATCCCCCTGCGAAGGTAGGAGGATTGCCCTTATGGAAATAGGACCTAACCCTGTCCCAAACTGAAGCAGGTTTACCTTGCTATTGAGCCTCTAGAGTTACCCACCTCTGTCTTCCAACCTTAATACCAGCCACCGTAGCCTCACGCATAATGGCCGCTAACTCCTCTACATACAAAATAATCTGCCTCGAACTCTCCTGAACTGCAGAACCAGAAACTAAATCCTCTTTTCTATCTCCAGCTCTCCTAGTGTTCACCATCTGAAAAGATATGAACAAAACAACACAAACTCGGTAAAACTAAGAGTACAAATCATCAAAATAAATTAAAGGTAATCAACACGAAAGCTAAAATGGACTCACAACCTACGAGACCTAAGACCATGCTCTGATACCATCTGTAACACCACGTGCAATTTATCAAGTGAGGTGGCCGCCATCCAATGCCTCCAAACTACGTCGTGCGACACTAAATAAGTTATCATTCTTAGCATGTGACAGATATATGAGACATATAATTTTTTTTCCACATGATAATAATCAAATTGATCTAGTAAATATCAACATTTGAAACAATATTAAATTCATCACCATGTTAATCTCCAAAATAAATCAAACTCTAAATAAGTATAAATCTCTATGAAATAATCCCACTATGAATATCTGACAGAAACTGTAAATAACTGTAGAACTGATTGGCCCACTAAATCCATAAATAAAAGTCTCATAATAGAAGCGACGGAATAGAAAGCAATCCAAAACTACTAAAGCATCTAAGATTAAACTCCAGCTGCATCTCCAAAAATATATCCAATCACTCCTATGCAGCTACTCCAGTGCTATACCTGAAATGTTAGTCGACGCAATTGGTCAGACCCCACCGCAAATACTAGGTACTCTCCCTAATTAGAGTTCGTGAACCCAGACAATAACATTATACATGATAAACATCACAATATAGTATTTTAAATTAAACGAGATATGAATATTAACATGCAAACAAAATAATTATCACTATCTACCCACATAACTAAGCCACCCTAAAGTGTAAGTCCAATTATTCCATTAGCCTTATAATTTAAAATTGCTCTTATCCTTACTCAAATTAATTATCTAATTAGTTTTACTCGTGCGACACCATTATGGCCAGTCGAACCCTTATCATTCCTCACAAACTCTTTGTGCGCTTAATGTTCTACACATCACACCCATTCCCCTTACTATAGCCAGTAAACCCGATTTATATCAGCTCTGCACATACTCGTGAGGTTCCACGCACGACATATCACTATAGCCAGTCACCCCGTATTTTGTCAGCCCCACATATAATCATGATGCCAATACACACCCACGTCGCTATAGCCAGTCGACCCGTATTCTGTCAGCACTGCACATACTCACACCACAAATTCACTTTTAATACCCGTTTATTATCTTATGCATTAATTCTCAATTTTCTCAAGTTGTCATTATTTTTGGTTTAAGAGTCGGTGAAAAAGTAATTAGAAAAGCTTAACCCCAAGTTACTTTAATATGAAAAAAGTTTTAATTAACTCAAACTCTAACAAATCAACAAAGCTGCCGACATTGTCTTGGCCGAATCGATTCGCCCTCCAGGCCGAATTGATTCGGACCAGAAAAGGTCCACAGTTCGCCTAAAAAACGTATATGTATAAATAAAAACCCTATTTCTCCTCCGTTTTCAATTTCGATCTAAATCCCATTTTTCATAAATAAAATCTAACAGTTTGAATTGCTAAAAATAATTAAATCTAATAATTTTTTCTATTTTCGAATTCTGAAATAAATTAGATTATTATCGGTTCAAAATTATGGGGTGTTACACCATTATTGCATATAAAAAGTATAGGATCACAACTCACCCCTTTAGATCTAGCAAAATAGAAAAAATAAATAAAAAGGCAAATAATAACTGAAATAATTCAATTTAAGAGTTGTAAAGGTAAAGGGAAACTTCAAACCAGCAAGGGTTTTAATAAAGTTGGCAAACAGTCACATAAAGTGGGATAAAAAACATGAAGCTGGTAATGCATATGCAGACACTGATCATTGTTATAAGAAGCCAACTATTAAACAATGGATATCTTGCCTAGAGCAAGCACTAAATTTATTTATGGAGATTGGAAGGTTCAGTACGCATAAAAGAAATTTCAAGAAAATTGCGAAAGTATGTGAGTAAGAACAAAACTTGGAGCAGGCTATGCCATTACTATGACAAAGCAATTGATTTTTTTGAAAGTGAAGAAGTAAATAGTTTAATACATCACTGCAAGTAGAAAATTGCTAAATTTGTTAGTTTGTTCTATGAGCATATATCACGACATTCGATCAACAGTAATCTATTTTAGTATGGAGTTAAAGGTCATATTCTTAATGATAAACTTTTTCAACTCTATAAAGGGGATGTTGTTCTAATTACTAATGCATTGGAGCGATATTAGGAACTGGATCCTACCTTTTCAGGAACACAGAGTATAACTTGCCCGCGAATTTGAATGCTGCTATTGATGAAAAATATATGACAAAGTATATTGTTGCTGCTAAGGAATTTGATAACATAACACTGTTGGATACGCTGAAGACATCCCTTATATTGAGAGTGAAAGAAGTAATTAAGGCTAAAGATATACAGGAGGATGATCTTACTTAAGAACTCTATTTTTCTTAACAATTGTGATACACATATGTTTCAGATGAATGTACTATTCTCTGTGGTTATGTTCAATCATTATTATTATTATTATTATTATTATTATTATTATTATTATTATTATTATTATTATTATTATTATTATTATTATTATTATTATTATTATTATTATTATTATTATTATTATTATTATTATTATTATTATTATTATTATTATTTTGTATGCATTAAATTTGGGGTTGAATTGAGTGACAATGCTTTCATTTATTTATAAGCAAGAGTTTGTAATTGGTTTCAATTTTCTGTACTGAATTATATGAAAATTGTGTCTATGCCTAAAATTAATTTATTGTACTTATGATATATAGTTTTAAAATGTAAATATATATACTAGGATATCACATCCTCAATTAGAAAAGGCTTGCATCAATATTTTTGAACTCATCTTACCACTACTAATCCCAAAGTGAGAAGTTCAGTATTTGATTTGTAATTACTAGAATTAGCGTCCATTTGCATATAAAGGTTTGCAATCATAGTTGCTTGAGCTACCTAGGTGAGAAAATTCTCGACAACCGTGTCATTAAGAAAATCCTTAGGTCGTTGCCTAGTAGGTTTGATGCCAAAGTGACCATTTTAAACTCCTTGGGTAGATTAGATTCGACGAAACTAGAAGAGATTGTAGGTGACTTATAAACCTATGAAATCGACATGATTACCTCCAAGCAAGTGCCTAAGAAAGAAAAAGGTATTGCTTTGAAAACTTGGAAGGAGGAAATTAAAGTTTTAGATTCCGATTTTGAGGATGTTTCTTTGTTGGCAAAGAAATTTAAAAAATTCAAGAACATCAAAGTAGATCCCACCTCTAATAATAAGTTTGAGAAGCCTAAGAGAGATGAGTCGGATAAGTGTTTTGGGTGTGAGGGTTACGGTCACAAAGTTAAGGAATGTCCCACTAGACTTGAGAAAGAGGGCAAGCAGCCCATTGTCTATAATGACACCTTAAGTGATAGTGATCCGGAAGAGGGAGAGAGTTCCCCTACTGATCGTAACTTTGTTGCGTTTTCGGCATGTCATGTGAGTGACGGCGATTCTCATGTGCATGACACTTCTGATGAGGGTTTGAGTGTATCCCATGTTAGTGAGGGTGAAGAGAGTGACGAGGAGGTAGATGTGAAAGAGTTGTAAAATGCGTTTAATGAGTTGTATGCCGAAACGGTGAAGGTGAAAAAGCCTAACTCAAAATTGCAAGCTAAGTTGAATGAGCGTGCCATAGAAAATAATGATAGTTTGATTGAGGATCTTAGGGCACGAGAGAAGAAGTTTAGGGAGAAACTAGAGTTTGTGGAGAAAGAGAGAGATAATCTTCGTGGTTTGATGGAGTCCTTGAAAAAGGAGATTTTAGAGGTTGAGGAGTCTAGGCGTTTTCTCAAGTCTAGGATTCACGTGTTGGAAGAGAGATTAAGAGACTCGTCTAGAGTCAAGTTTGATTTAAAGGCTAGGTCGAAGAAGTTAGATAAGATCTTAGGCACCGTCCAAATAAAGGTAGATAGGGCAGGTATAGGTTTTAATGAGAGAGTTGTTCCCATTCCCCCCGTACGTGTGAGAAACACTAGGAAGGTTAGAAAAGGTCCACATATAGGTAAACATTCCCACCACCACTACACTTGCACGTTTTGTGGTAGGAAAGGTCACCTTAGGCGTTATTGTTACGACCTTAGACAAGCTCCTAGAAAGTTTAGGAATAAAGTTGCCTTGGTTCCCCAACCCCCCATGCGTCGTTTTACACCTACTTGGGTTAGGAAATCGGATTTAGTGGCTTTAGGAATTAAACTTCATGATTCTCGTTTGGGTGCACTTGATTCTTCCCATGCTAAATCTAAAGGATGATAGTGTTGCCATGTTTGTCATATTCTAGTTTGCTTCATGATATATTCATTGCTAGTATTATGACATGTGTATCATTTTGTATTATAGTTTTCATTTGTTTGAGTCCTATTAAAAAAAATACAAAAATATTTTGTTTTTTTTCAGAAATTTTTTGAAATATACAAAAAGATTTTATTTTTGAGAAAACTTTTGAAAACCCAAAAAGATTTTGCTTTTATTTGAGTCAACATATGAAAAGCCAAAAATATTTTCGGTTTTTGTTTTTGAGTTTACATGTTTGATGTGGCATATTGGTGTGCTTGGACCCCCCCATCGTTTCATTATCCACGTGGCTAGGACATTTGGTCATTATTATCGATGCTTAGAATGATCTTAACCATTGTTTATATGGGGTTGCTTCGAAGTTGATATGCATGTTGATTCAACTTTGTATATATGCCAACATCTCACACATGCACGAGTTTATATGGATGTTTGAGTTCTCTTGCATATTTAAATTTGATGAGGCGTTCTTATCTCAATCTTGTCATCTATGCGTAAGCAAACTTAAGGAGAGGTGTGCATGTAAGAACCGTTTACCGTGAGGATTTGAATTGGTAAAAATAATGAGTGATTCACAGGAAAGGGCTGCGAGAGTTCAAAATTAACCCGTCGTGAAAGCCACCATTTAAAAGAGCCCAAAAGATCATGCAATATGTTAAGAAAATGGCCAAATTAGTTCAGTTCATTCCAAAGAAAATATAATATTATCGAGGGAGTTTGGATGGATTAAAAATTTAAACGGGTTTGCATAACTAATCCTAATGTTGAAACATTGCAACTTGACGCTATTGTTTGTGGAATCGTCAAAATTCTGGATTTGTGTGCATGTAGTATGTTTAGTTCATTAATCTCACACTTTAATTATCATAAGGCTATGATAAAGTTTGATGATTTATCGCTATCAATTAGAGCTTCTTGATCGTTTTGATGTGTTGGATTTGTGACTCATTTGTTGTAGTTTCATGCCCATTCATTTCATATCCATGTTTGAGCACATCGACACTATGTTTGCATGTAACTCACATTTTTAGTTTTTATTAGTTTTTGCATTTTGTGTTAAATGCCTACTGTTTTAACACTGTTTTGTTTCTATCAGGCCCTTCCTGGAATTTTTTTCGCAGGGCAATATTATAACATATTTCTGGGAATCTGGGAAATTTTGGCAGGTCGCACAAATTCGTTCAAATGACTTGTCCATCTCGCGCGAACGACAGTTGTAATTCGTTCGAGCGACATCCCCAACTCGTTTGAGAGATGTCCCTGGCTCGTTCGAATGATAGGCTGATGTGTTTACTTCTGATTAGTTTGCAGTCCGCTGGGTTAATTTGGTATATTTTTGGTACTCCTAGAAATTTTTCTGGACTGAGTGGTTTATATGCAGGTTTTAATTGGTTCAAATTGGATTTTTGCATAGAGTCCGTTTATCACACCTACTTAGATTGGTATATTCTTTGTGTGATCCATTGGTTTATTGGCTTCTGATTTGTCATCTCTTGATCATATTTAGCGGGTTGTTTCATGGTTATCTAGCGTTTTTAATTCGCAAATTGATTTAAATTGGTATATTCTCATGCTAGATACTTGGTCTGGTTTATCTTTTCACCGGATTGTCTATTCGAGACAAAAAGGGGGAGAGATGTATGTGAAGAGGACAATCTTGTCTTGTGTGCCTTCGGGGGGATTTAGATTTGGTACCTAAAAAACATAGAACTGTGAAGACTTATTTGTGAGTTGATAAGTTAGCTAACCATGGGAGCGTAGGTATGTGCGTAACCCATAGGTATGTGAACTATGTTCACCTCCAATATGTGTGATTTATATTGATATGGTTACTGAGCTATTCAGAACTCGTGATCCTTATGTACGTGATATACTGGAATTTGATAGAAGAGTATGCATGCACCACAGCTTAGCCTAGGGCTACCATATGTGTATATATGTATTGACAGTGATATAAATATATACTTGAGATTGTTCTACTCTGTTGCTTGGTAGATGAGTTAGGGAGAGACCTATAGAATAATGTAAACTTGTGGTAATTCAAAATGAGTATTAAATTACTTGAAAATGATTAATAAATAATGGTAATGAAATTTCATGGTATTTGAGTAATACGGGTGGCTTAATATAGTTATCCCTATAGGCAAAGATTTGGTATCGACAAGATAGGTGGGTAGCATAGCTAGTATGGGTAGTAAATATGAGTTATGCATGCACAATAGTTGAGAAGTGAGAATCTCAAGTGAGAGAACGTGACTAACATGTATATAATATTTACTATTTAATGCAATTAAACGCTTGCTGTTTTTAAAATATTTTCACATCGGGCTCTGACCCATTTTTTTCCAAATCTATTTTGTTTTTGTAAAATCATTTTAGGTGCCCAGCTACAAGGACGCCAGGCATAAGAGTTTCGTTCTATTGACGTGTTATAGCTGCTGTGGAAGTTATATAATCTCGATATTAGATGCTTCCACATCTATCTTTACTTCCTTCGGAGTCATTCATATCAGTCAGGGCATGTTGCCCATTCGTATTCAGAGATAACATTTTCAGACTTTCATTTATTTCAGATGTTGGATTTATTTATTCTGACTCTGTTATTTCTTTATATTAATTATTCCTGTGAGATTGTTTATGTGAATGTTGAATGTTTGGTTATTCATTACTTAGTTGTAATTTAATTTAATTAATAAAATTTAGCATCTCACTTTTTAAATATTAGGAGGCTAGTAACTAATTAAATATTTTTCGACAGTGATGCTATGACTAAACCAACTTGATATTCTTTATTAATTTAATAAAGGAGTAGCTACCCGGTATTTAATTAGACGGGGTGTCACAATAGGAAATTAAATACCATTACTACCTCCTGTTTTGGAGTTGATACACATCGATCTTATGGGCCCTATGTGTACAAAGAGTATTGGTGGTAAAAAGTATATCCTAGTGATGGTTGATGACTTTTTGAGATATTATATCGTTGGATTTTTTAGGAAAAAAATTCCAATTTTGTTGAGTTCCTAACAATCAAGTTTCATGCTCTATAGAATCAATACAATGTCACTTTAAATCGGATTCGTAGTGGCAATGACACTGAATTTAAAGAAGCCAGAGTGGATAGCTTTTGTGATGAAGACAATATTAAAAATGAGTTTTCGATCGTTTATACCTCAACAAGATGGTATTATTGAGAGGAAGAATCGAATAATTCAAGAGATGTATAGATCTATGCTTCTTGCCTAGACGTTTTTAGGATAAGGGAGTTAATGTTGCATGCCACATGGTGAATAGGGTATATCTTTGTCCAAACCTATCGTATTTTCAAGTTTTGGGGAGTCCTTGTTATATCCTTAGAGATAGATAGAAGCTAGGAATATTCAACTCTAGAAGTGATGGGAAAATATATTTAGGGTATTCATCGCCTAGTAGAGTCTATAGCGTGTTTAACCTTAAAATCTCTAAGGTCATGGAATTGTATAAACGTCAAGATTAGAGACAATGTGTCAACTACGTTTATTGATCCTGGCCTTGTGTGTGAGAATAATTCACCCCCAATCATGATCTCATTGCTCGCCACACCACTACGGTGGACCCCACTCTTAATACAAAGGATCTACCCTCTTGGGTTCAAAATATTCATGACCTTTTTAACTAGAGAATGTGGTTAGCTAATTTTGCTACACTTCCATAGTATAACCCAAGAATATGAGTGAATCACTCGAGTATGAGAATTGAATAGGTGCTATGCAAGATGAGATGCTTGAATTTCGAAAGAAAGATGTCCGGGAATTAGTCATCTGACCTAGAGACATTAATATGATTGGTACCTAGCGTGTGTTCCAGAACAAGATGGATAAGAATGGTGCCATTGTTCGATCAAGGTAACACACAGATTGTGGGTGTAGACTTTCAAAAGACATTCACCCTTATTTGTAGGCTCGAGTCCATTCGTTTACTACTCTCCATAGCATGTCATCTATGATTTAAGTTATAATAAATGGATATTAAAAGTGTCTTCTATAATGGCATTCTTCATGAGGAGGTTTATGTGGAACAACCAAAAGAGTTTTAAGACCCAAAGCACTTAGGACACATCTTTTGTCTAAATAAGGCCTTGTATGGTTTGAACCAAGCACTCGCTCTTGCTACGAAAAGCTAACTTCTTATCTATTAGCGCATGGCTTCAAGAGAGGGGGAGTTGATATGACATTATTGGTTAGGAGAGAGGGTGGTTCTATCTTGGTTTCCCATGCTTATGTGGATAACATAGTATTTGGATGCACGTGTAACCAATATTCACACACTTTTGAGGAGGATATGAAGAGTGAGTTTAAGATGAGCATGATTGGTGAGCTCACTTTCTTTCTAGGTCTCTAAGTGGGTGAACTCAAGAATGAGATATTTATATCTCAATCTAAATATACTAGGGACCTAGTGAAGAAGGTTTCTTTAGACTCTTCTAAGCACTCACGCACACCATGCGTTCCTCAACTAAGCTTAACAAAGACGCTTTAATCATAGACCTAGAGCAAACTCTTTATAGGATTCTTAGAGTTAGTACCCTCTATGTAACCGTTAGTAATCCTGACATAACCTTTAGCGTTGGAGTATTTTCACACTACCAACCGTACCTAAAAGAGTCTTACTTCCTTTCACTTAAATGTATCATTAAATACTTGAGTGACACTCTTTTTATGGTATTTGGTACTCCTTTGATACCGTTGACCGTTTGTCAGATTATTCAGATGCTAGTTGGGATGAGAATGTCGATGGATGTAAAAGCACCTCAGGTGGATGATTTTATTTTGGGAGGGATCTTATCTTTTGTTAAGAAAGAAGAAAAACTCCATTTATTTGTCCATGGAGAACGCCGAGTACATCGCCATTGTGAGTTGTTGCACAAAAATCTTATGGATGAAGCAAATGTTGGAAGATTATGGAATTATTCAAGTCACAATGACTATTTCTTATGATAATACGAGTGCAATCCATATTTCTCATAATCCGGTCCAATATTCTCATACAAAAAATATTAGGATTCATGAGCACTTTATTCATAATCTTGTATAGGAGAATATTGTTTCCTTGAGCTTTATTAATATCGAACATTAGTTGATTGACATTTTAACTAAACCTTTAGATGCACTTAGATTTGAGGATCTTAGGAAGTCTTAGTTTTTATGTCCCAATGATTGAGTTTGATTATTTCTTCTAGTATAGGGTGATTATCATATGACTATCTTTTGTCCCTATTACTATATTGTATTCTTATGTTTATATTTTGAAAAATCCAAAAAGATTTTCTTTTCTTTTAGAAAAAGTTTCAAAAAATCTCAAAAAGATTTTGTTTTGATAAAAAAATTCACTAAAATCAAAAAGATTTTTGTATTTTGTTTTCCATTGTATATGGATGCTCATTTAAGATGTTCGAATCACAATTACATTCCATCCATTCATGTGACTTACTCATGGAGTTATGAGACTTGGCTTCGTTTCTTTCGTGTTCATAAAAATGCATATTTAGCATTTTGTTGTTCTTTGATCATTACTTCTTTCATGGTAGATTCTTTATATCGCCTTTATCGCACACATGTACGAACCTCTTAAACATTGTACTTGATTTTCATAAGCCTAATAAGGTGTTCTCATCTCAATCGTGCTTCATAATGAACTAACCATACTGGGAACTAATTGTTATTATAAGAAATATTTCTCTTATTTTCTTGAAAATTTGATTCTTGTTTATGCAATAAAGTGGATACGAAAGAAGCAGTCTTCATTGTGTTAAAGGCCACCATTGTCAAGAGACTAAAAGATGATTTTGCACATAAAAACATATGAACCAAGGATAATTTTTTTTCATTAATATTTTATTTACATGAGCTATATGATTCCTTCAATGGGTTTGTGCTTAAAATATGAGATTTTGCGATGTTATAAGAGTAAGATCAATGGGTTTGCACAATAAAATTCCTTCAAAAATATTAAATGGTTTGGCATTTTTGATTTGATAAGCATTGAAGTTCATAACATTTTGCATAAGTTGAGTCAATTTCACTTCGTTCAACAATTTTACACAAAAGGTTGCATTGAGTTATTTATTTACGATTATCTTTTTGACTTTGTGTACCTTTTCTACGTATGCCTATGTAAAATTTACCGTGCATTAAGTTCACACAATTTCATTCCATTTCCATAATTCTGATATTGTTGTGCCATTCCATGGTGTGGTTGTTTGTATTTATACTTATATGTATATTTACGTACTAAAAAAATCAAAAAAATTCCAAAAATACTTTGTTGATTCATTATAGTTTCACTGCACATGATTCATTGTTTATTCTTTGTGATGATATTTAATATTTAGGTTCTTATTATGCTAACATTTCAGGATTATTTTTTAAACCTTTGTCTATTATGGACAAAAAAGAGAAGAACATATTGAGGGGGAGTTTTTGTTTATTTTAATTTCCATGTGTGACGATATTTCTTTTGTTTCATGTTTGTAGGTATTTTTAGCCTTGACAATTTCATAGACTACACGATGAAGAATTTCAGTTGAAGAGAAGGTCACATGTGTCTTCTCCTTTTTGGGGTTAGGAGGGAATTAGTTGAACTTGTCTTAGGGGTAATTTGCTTTCTTTTGTTTTGTACCGGAATAGCCAAGGGGGGATATTTGTAAGATCAATATTTATAATTTCTCATCATCAATTTTAGTTTGGCATCTCCCGTTACACCCCACTTCACCTTCATGTACATTTTCAAGACTTTAAGTGTAGACAAGTTAGTGACCAAATAAAACAATCAAAGGTCAATCGACATTACATTTATTGGAGAAGGTATATGTGGTTGTTTATGCGTAATCTTTTCTTTTAGGAGTATTTTAAAAGAGTTTTAAAACTTAAAATATTTTTTCAAAGCGTGTTTTGAAAGTCATTAGAATGACAGCAGATGCCATTCAAATGATTTTCTATACCTCATTAGAATTTCTTCGAACTTCCTTCGAACGAGATTGATTTTCATGACTTTTGGTAGGCTTTGGAATCTCGTTGGATCAATTGCTTGATATATGTTCGACTGAGAAAGGTTAATTCATTATAACGAAATGTACCTTCATTTGAATGAGCATGCAAAAAAATATTTTTTATCTAATTTCAAATGCAATCTTTCATGTCTATCTCTTAGAGATTTTCTCCTTATATATAGAGATGTGAACATGCATTTTAAACCATGCCTTTTAGATATCTTTTTGTGATCAAATTCTTTTATTTTTTAAATCCAAACCCCCTGGATTATTTAAGATCACTTTATCAAACCACGAAGAAGACAATCCTTGTTTATAACCATGTATAGTTAATTCTTTACTGCTGATGATAGGAATATGATTTCTTGAGGCTGATTGGTCTACATCGCTTGCGTTTAAAAACTTGAAAGGAAGACACGACTTCATCACTTAGTGGAGTTCTAAGTTTTGTAAGTCTATAGATGTAATTATGTAATACCCAGTTGTAAATAGTGCTGAAATATACGTTTGTCCGAAAGGAATTTTTCATCATCTCTTATCGTCTATTTGTGGTTTGTGGCTTATTTTCATTTAGTTTCAATAACTTTCATATTTAGGTTCACATAATTTAATCAAGATAAAATTTGAACTAAATGGAACTTGAATTTGCGTGTGTGTGTCTGTGACCTAATATACGATTTATACATATAATTGAACCACTCAATATTTTTTACTAGTTCCCGTATAAAGTGATATTTCTCATTGGGAGATTAAATCACCCCACCCTGGACTAGAAAAACTTTTCATCTCCCAATTTTGCTATCTAAAATGTTCAGGATACTTCTGTCTAACATAATCGCATAGTTAACGTCTTTTGGTCCCATAATTAATGATAGCGACTTCGTTAAGGAGGATATCATTTATTATGTTTAAGTGTAAATCCTCAGTTCATTACTTGAATATGAATCCGATCATGTATAACTTTCCCATAGGGTGACCGAACTCACTCACATTCAAATTTAAAGAATTATCACTTAAGATTTTTAAGAATACCAGATGTCATGACTAGTTCCATTCATTGAGGGGGACAGATAAAGCTGACATGAGAAATTAATCACATCACATTCTTAAAACACTGATGGAGATCATGAAATTTGTGTTGAAACCCCTCTCCCAATTAATGTTTTGATCTGAGGGTATTTCGAGAAAAAATATTTATTCAATTCTAAACACCCAAACTAAATCATCAGTAATTCTCCAATTACTTGTACAAATTAAATTATTTGGTTCTTTATTTTAATATTCCAAAACTAAAGTATGTTTTGATAAAAATAAAACCCGGTGACCATAATTAAATTTATTGATTTAATTAATTGCATCATTAAATTCAATTTTAGGAAAATATAAACAAATTATTATTTTTCTAAAAAAATGTGATCTGGGTCGGTCAAAATCATAATTCATGTTGTCCATAATAACTAGGGATCCTAATTAATTAAATAAATGCACATGGTAATTATTAACATGATAAAAATGGAAGAATCATAATAAAATATAATAACATGTAATCACAATTCAAATTGGAAATAAATTCCTCTTTTCATCATGATACTTCAAGATCAAGAATCCCATTAGAAGTAGATTTCTCCAACAACCATTATATTTTTTGTTGTAGAATTCGCTAAGATCTAGAGTCCTTTACGAAGTATCGATCTATAAGAACTTGACTTCTATTACTTCCAAAACGATGGATCAATGATCATCTCGAATGGAAATCTTAAAGAGAACAACAAAATCCCTTTTTTAGAAATCTAGTACACAGAGAATCGAATTTCCCTTGGAGAATCGATTCTTAGGGGGGATAATTGATTCTCTATACGGATATAATCGATTCTCAATATAGAGAATCAATTCTCTGAGCTTCAAAACTACGTCGTTTTGATCTCCGTTTTCACTTCGTAAAAATCATGAAAAAGCTTCATGACTTCAGTAGAATTTTACGAAACTCCATAAAACTTTCCACGTTACCAAAACCAATGAAAATATATGATTACAACTATTAAAAAATTTTAGGGTTTGTTTGGTTGCAAACTGGGCCAATTCCCTCAATGGCAAAATTTTCCAAGGCATGCCAAAATTTTCTATGGAAAATTCTATGGCCAAAAGTTTAGGATTGTTTGAAAACATCAATTTTTAGGTGGCAAAAGTGAGATGTTTGATAAAATTAATGGTAAAAGTGGCAAATACAAACAAACTAGTATATATAAAAATATTTTTAACCAAAAAAGATAAAATTATTAACAAAACAATTAGTTTTTAAAAAAATAATTTTAATAAAAACAACTTACAATGAAAAAAAATAGTTTTTCATGAAAAACGGGTTGTAAGAAAAAATCATTAAAAAAAAGGGTTTTTAGCCCTAGAGTGAAACAATTATAACATAAAAAATGCTTTTTAAAAAATAAAGTTATAATACAAAAACAAAATTTATCCCAAAAGTGAAACAATTTTAATGAAAAAATAAACAATTTAACAAAAAATAGTTTTTAATGAAAAACAAATTTTAACAATAAAAAAATAGTTTTGACAAAAACGAAGTATTTGTTTAATGAAAAATAGTTTTTAGTGAAAAACTATTTTTAAGAAAAATAATTTTAACACAAATAAACAATTTTTAGTGAAAAAATGGTTTTTTTAGCCCCAAAATAGTCAAACAAAAAATGAGAAACATTAAAAATACAGTTTTTAATGAAAAATAAATATTTTGAATAAAAAACAGTTTTGACAAAAATAAAATATTTTTTTAGCAAAAATAATTTTTGAAGAAAGACTATTATTTTAGAAAAATAGTTTTAACACAAAAAACAGTTTATAGTGAAAAACAATTTAAGAAAAAATAACTTTTAGGACCCCCCGGAAAAAAACAGTGATAACAAAAAAGAAGAAAAACATTTCTAAAAAATGTGTTAACCAAGAAAAACAAGTTTAAAAAATCATAAAGATGGTAAATCTCCGGAAAAACTGTGTCATCTTATATAGGTAAGCAAAATTTTCCCGCTAAATTATCGAAATGTTGGCAAAATATGTATGTGGACATAGTATCCATGTAAAATATATCATGGAAAAGAAGGCTATAAAACACACAAAAAAGATGGGCAAAATCTTTATTTACAACCATTTGACACGATAAATACAGCCTATCAAGCGGACCCTTACATCATCTAAACAATCCTCCAAATGCATTGATCAATACAATAATTAAAAATAACCTAACTATTACAACAAAATGGAATATATGAAAAAATTAATAACTGATAAACAACGGTAGGATCCATTCATATAAAACAGCATTCATGTGACCATGATGGAAGGGACATGATCATTGTAACCCTATAAAACCATGTTATTACTATATCATAAACAAACATGTGTATACAACATTGAAAATTAAGGTTTCAAGGTAAACAATATGGACGTTTCTAAAACTTGATCAAATCTATAATCAGGGATCTAATACTAATTTTTTGGGAACAACATAATAATAAAAATATTGTTTCCCTACAAACTTTGATTGATCACAATTCTGAAAAGTATGCAAAAATAACTAGATTCAAATAATGAGTTTAGGGTTCAGATCACGATACCTTTGCGGATCGTGTAGGTGGTCCGAAATAAGGAGAAAACTTTGATGAAGAGGATGATGGGGCATCTTTTCTTACTCCTCCAAATCCATACTCGAATGCTATGAATGCTTTGAATCTTCTAGTATATTATCCCACCAAAGTAAGCCTTGAGTATGATCACTCTCGGATATGAAAACTTGGCAAAATATGAGAAAAATCACTTTACCTCTCCCCACCCCACCATAAAAAATGAATAGTTTTTCTTCTCCCCCTCTAACCCTAGAAAGTGTATCATGCCGCATAAACCCCTTCCTTTGACTTATATACACAAATGAATTGGGATTGGTCCAGTTAGGATTTCTAGAGAGTTTGGACCCACTACTTAGATAATTGACTATACTAGGGACCCAAGACTAATAATTAAATTATCTTCTAAATATAAATATGAAAATCACATATCACACCACGTGATATATTTTTTTCTTGTTTAATTACAATTAATTCCACTACACTCCAATTTAATAATCTCATAATCACTCGAATAATGAGGTCTTATTTTCAAAGTTAGATAGTACATAATATAATTCCTCACGTAAAGCATACAATACCCCCTTGGTCAAAATCAATTCAATGTCAATCGAATTTTACTAACGTCTTATGTATTCCTTGATCTCAAAGTCAACTTATTTGATACTCTACTAGATATATAAAATCTATTAATAGGGTTTACGGGTAGAATCATAACTTATAAGTTTATTAATGGGTATCACAATCTGGATATTTTTGAGATGCAGATTCCTTTGGATTATAATCTCAGACATGTACACACAATGATTACCCAACTTGCGAATATTTATACCGGATAAATTTTATCGCACCTATAACAATTAAAGAAATAATTATATGCACCTCCCAATCCTCACAGTCCTCGGGATTAATAATCTACACAACCTCTACAAACATTGTGAGATAATGAAAGTCTAAGCTAGTCATCACTTAAACTTGAATTTCACCCATAGTCATGTTCAATTAAATCATGATGTATCTGTAAAATACTCTTTGAACAATTAGACAAGTTATCGAACGATTATATAGCTTCCCGTAGTAAAGATAAACTATTAAGATCATTCTCACATCTTTACCAAGAAGATTTCAACTCCATATCGAAGTTGTGAATTATTCAGTTAAACTAGAACTGGAATTTCAATCTTTTGTGATCAGGTTGAATCGAACTCACCAAAATTACGACTAAGTTTAATTGACCCACATACATATATATACAATATATTTAAGATAAATATAATCCATTCTCACAAACATGATTCCTACTTAAAAATGAAACCGACACACCTTTATTCGAAAATAAATGACATGCATGGTTTTAAATATAAAATCCCAACACTCATAGGTCATCCTCCCCAGATATGAACTGCTACAATTTGAGTGTCATCTCAAAGAAGATTTCACTCTCTTGAATTTTTGTGTAGTTCCTGATGGGATTGAACTTTTAATAACGTTTTCCAAGGATTTTCATCAATATTGAATGAAAAAGAACATTAATAGTGCATATAAAAATCTATACATGAAAACTAGGGTTTGTAAAGACTATATCTTTGCAGATCTTATTATCGATAAACAAAATTTTATTGATTTGATGTAGAATCTAATTTGAAGCATCTCTTTGTCTTCCAATGTATGATCCCTTCGATGAGAGAGAAGGGTGGCCTTCTCCCTTGAAAACAAGCTTGTAAGATTTTCGCAGAGAAATATTTTTCTCTCTCTTCTTTGCTCCATCTGGCACCAATATAATTGTGTTCCTCTCACCCCTACCTCATTATTTGACTCCTACTTATCCTCATCAACCTAAAACATTAGTGGAAAGAGTTGGACTAAGTATGGACTCCTCCAAAATCACCTAAAAAGTTGCCTTTATTTAATTAAGGGTATAAATGACCAAACACATATATTGGCTCAAAATAATTAGGAACAACATTGGAGACCCAAGGCTAAAAAATAAAATAGATTCCAAATAGAAAAATAAAATTCCAAATTACTCTCCCATAATTTTTTTTCCTTTTAATCTTAATTAATTCTACTAAATAATTATAACTACACTCCAATTTTAATTACTTAAAATTACCACAATAGAGAGGCATAATGTGGGCATAGTTGGTTAACACATAATACGATTCTCCTTGTAAAGCTTACGATACCCGTTTGGTGAAACTAATTTTCCACTAATTGATATTCACCAACATCTTATAAACATTCCTTACTCTCAAACTTAACTTATTTGACATCTCTTCGGATTATAAGATCGAAGTTTACTGCTAGAGTTAAAAATTATAAGTTTATCAAGAAGGTATCACATTCCACGATACTTCTTGGAGACGGATTCCTCTGAAACATAATCTTGAATATACTAACAGGATTACTGCCCAACTTAAAGGGTTTATTGGCACAAAATAAACTAAATCACACCCATCAGCAAACCAAACAATGATGATGCAAATAATTCAATACTCATATCCCATGAGATTAAGAATATATGCACCCATTGAAAACCATAAGATTGTGCAAGTCTTATTAATTCAGCATCAAGATTTGAACCTCATCCTTGGCCCTACTCAATATTTTTCTAAAGTACCAGTACAATTTTCCTTAAATTATCGTACAAGTTCTTGAACCATCATATAAGTTCCCGTAGTCAGATAAACTACTAAGATTGTACTCGTTATTTTATCGGTAGGTTGTCAACCCACCTATATAGGTTTTGAACTACTCAATGATGCTAGAACCTAAATTTTAATTTTCTGTGACCACAACAAAATTATTAGAGCGAATGCCCCCCAAATTTTATGAAAAATTAAATTAAACTTAAAGTGAAATTAAAATACACAAACAATTTAAATTTCACTTAAACAAAATTCAATCCAATTCATGTAAACACACTAAGCATGAATTTTATCAAATTAAATTAATGCCGAATTGAATTAAATCAAATTAAAATTACCCATATAATTAAATAGCACCAAATTAAACATGAGTTGTGATTTAAACCAAGTTTTATCTTATTAACCTACACATGCATCTAAGTGAGAATTTTTCAAGATAAAAAATAAATCACAAACACACTACATCGCGATGTACGAGAAAAACCCAAAATGGAAAAAACCTCGAACAATCCTTTCTACAAGTCCTCTAAGTATGGTTTTACAAATACAAGACAAAAGACTTACAACACACAACTTGACTCACTTCAAGCCGCGATGCTTCTTCTTGCATCCACCTCCGCCTAGTTGATAACTCCTGAGTCCACCAGAATCTTGGAATCCACCAATGGGGCACAATTATCCTCAACCCACACACACTGCCTCATCGTATGACAACACCACAATAAAAATGATCTTTTTTTTTTCGAGTAGAGAAGGAACCCAAACTTTCTCCTTTGATTGGTAGAGAAGAACCCGGTGTCAAACGATCTCCGCGAAAAGATATATAAATAGGAACTTGGATTAAACTAAAACTATGGGTGTAAAACTTGGTTTTGTTCTTAAGATAATTTCCTTTTGACAAACAAACACCAAGGGACTTTTCTTAGAAAAGTTTTTGGCTCTCAAGAGCACTTGAAAATTTGAAAAAATTCACTTCCAAAAACTATCTTTTCGTCCACTTAAAGATGGTAAAAAGTAGTGGGAAAAATGGGAGGGAAAACAAAAACTATCAAAAACTTCTCATGGGTCGTTGGAACGAGCTCGTTCGAACAAGTTCGTTCGAATAATTATCTAACGAGATTTCAGAACAAAAAGGCCAAAACTCATTTGAAATTTGTCAGATGGTTCGTTCGAACGAGACTAATTACGAGATTACGAATGAGATTTCAAAAGACAAAGCGTCAAAACTTGTTTGAAATCTCGTCTGATATGTCGTTTGAACGACCTCATTCGAACGACATTTTAGAAAAATTATTTTTCTTATAAAAAATAAAAAATCTTTTTCAACTTAAATGAAATTAAATTAACACCTAAAAAAAGTATTCCAAGTCTCTCTCTATATATTTAATGCATTCATACCTTTTAGATACCTTGGAATACAAATGTTGATGACGTATACACTTGGCACGAAAACCGGGAAGGATGAAACTTTAAATTCTTGGTCTCTATGTCTTCAACTCTTCAAACATCATAGGCTTGAGGTATAACCAACATCTATCCTATAACTCAAATAGTTTTGTCTGGAATTAAGACAATACTACAAATTGACTCGATTAGAAATTTACCCTTAAAAATCTCTCCCTTTGGATATTCCGGGACAAAACCAAACCAAAAATCCTAAGGGCCATCAGGCTCAGCTAAAAGGACACAAAACCGCCCAAAATAAAAAAAAATTACATTTTCTTGACTCGACACTTAGAATGAAAAGCTTTGCCGCTTTAAAAGATTTCCACTAAAGATGAAATCCTGCGCACTTAAACAAACCATTAAATGCATTGGGAATATAACAAATAAAAGTAAAATAAATTCTTCCCCTATTAATTAATTAATTATCCCTTTTTATCTAACATGATCTACCTAAGATGATAGCGCTCTCCCCCTAAGTTAGATCTTCTAAACTAAAGGTTTAAATACCATTTCCCCCCCTTTTTGTTCAGGAATAGACAAAGGTCAAGAATAAAAAAAAACTATTTCTCCCCCAATTAAAGCAACTACTCCCCCTAAACTAAACAAGGTATATAAATAAGGAAAATCAAGTGAAACATGCAATGGTTCATAAAGAGACAAGAGCATTTAAGCATATGGCGACAATGAAGTACAACTAATCCATACAAAGATTAATAAATATCACCTATGATGAGATGACAAAAGATACCATTAAAATGTACTATGATAATCATGAGATGTCAAACACAATTCGCAATAAGATAGATACCAATTTTGAATTCAAAGCATTCATGGACTGGCTAGCAAGGCAAAGACTCAAGAAAAAAAATACCACATATATACACAAATATACCACTAACGCACACACACATATA
Source organism: Sambucus nigra (assembly GCA_949130495.1). Taxonomy (NCBI): domain Eukaryota; kingdom Viridiplantae; phylum Streptophyta; class Magnoliopsida; order Dipsacales; family Adoxaceae; genus Sambucus; species Sambucus nigra. Next base: position 389,225,450 of record OX422212.1, read on the forward strand.
CATAGGTATTATAACCAGACACGACATAAAATACATTAAGCTTTCCACACTCATATGAAAAAATGTGTCTAAATACATGTGGTAAACGAAAGTGAACGGGTGTGAACTAGAGACTAAAGAAATATAGACCCAAACACTTAAACATGCTCACGGAGTTCTCATTTGATTGCAAAACTTTATTTAACTTGAATATAGCCTCATGTGACAATATAAATTGAACTCACGGAACAAACATACATAATGCACACAAGCCTAGAATATTGACGATTCTACAAACCAATAGAGTCATAACTAGAAGAACATAACTAGGATACAAAGTCATTGTGCAAACCCGTTGATATATCCAACCAAACTTCCTCATTAATATTCTTTTTCTTTTTTTTTCTTTATGAACATACCAACTAAACAATGAAGGCATTGGATATTTTTTTAAGCCACATTTTCTAGGACAAATTTCAATGGTGGCTTTTCACGCAAAGTAATGTTGTCTTTCGTAACCCGATTCCATTAATAAACAACTACACCGAATAAATATTTTTCTATTTTTTTGAAATCCGAGAAACGGTTATTATATGCACAAATCGTCCATAATCATAGCAACATTTAGATGACTAAATTGATAGGAGAACATCTCACTTAGCTTAAATATACATGTGAAGTTAAATTTCAATTGAGCTCATGCATGTGTGAATCGAGGCATATAAAAAGAGAATCCATTAAGCAAGCAAAACTCAAACTACTCCATGCAAGCATGATAAAGAACGCTTTAAGGATTGAAAATCTTAACCAAAAGTTCTAGTCACATGGAAGTATATTGATATTGGATTCAAACACAAGTATATGCCACATAAAATCTGTAAAACTAAAATACACATACAATATTTTTTTGAGTTTTTCAAAAAATTTAACCAAACACAAGGATAACCTAAAACACAAAACAAACATCTTTTTGTATTTTTTGACTAACACAAAATAAATAAAAATAAATACAAAAGATAAACATGTCATAATTCTAACACAATTTATATAATGAAGCATAAACTAAAATATGACAAATAAACATACAATTGTCAATAGTATATCATGAAGCATGGCTAGTGTATACAAGAAATTACTCATAATATATAGAAAGTGTGGAGTCATGCGCTAGCATGTGGGAACCATAAAAAATGAAAAATTTCAAAAATGTTATATTTTCCATATTCACAAAAAAAATCCTTAAAAATCAGGATCACATAATATTTTAGTTTAAACCGCTCTAATACCATTTGTTGGAGCGAATGCCCCAAAATTCTAAACTTCAAATTATGAGATGGTTCAATGATATACCAAATTTTAATTTTTCAAAAATTATTTCATTTTCTTTACTTGAAAAGCACAATCAATCACATGAAAAATTAAATTAAATTAAACTTAAAGTGAAATTAAACTACACAAACATTTTAAATTTCACTTAAACAAAATTCAATCCAATTCAACTTGAACAAACTAAACATGAATTTTATCAAATTAAATTAATGCTGACTTGAATTAAATCAAATTAAAATTACCCATATATTTAAATAGCACCAAATTAAACATGAGTTGTGATTTAAACCAATTTTTATCTTATTAACCTACTCATGCATCTAAGTGAGAATTTTTCAAGATAAAAAATAAATAACAAACACACTACACCGTGATGTACGAGGAAAACCCACAATGGGAAAAACCTCAGACTACCATGCCTACAAGTCCACTAAGTACGGTTTTACAAATACACGACAAAAGAATTGCAACACATGAATTGAATCCCTTCAAGACTCGACGCTTCTTCTTGCATCCACCTCCGACTAATCGATAACTCCGGAGTCCATTGAAATCTTGAAATCCACCAATGGGCCACATCTACCGTCAACCCACACGGTGCCTTTCACCGTATGAGAACGTCGCAGTAAAAATGATCTTCTTTTTGGGGTAGAGAAGGAACCCAAACTTTCTCCTTTGATGGGTATAGAAGAACCTAGTGCCAAACGATCTCCAAGCAAAGATATATAACTAGGAACTTGGATTAAACTAAAACTATGGGTGTAAAACTTGGTTTTGTTCCTAAGATAATTTTATTTTGATAAACAAACACCAAGTTTTTGGGTCTCAAGAGCAGTTGAAAATCTAGAAAAAGTTACTCCTAAAAACTGTCTTTTCTTACACTTAAAGATGGTAAAAAGTAGTGGAGAAAAGTAGTGGGAAAAATGGGAGTGAAAATAAAAACTGTCAAAAACTGCTCCCAGGTCGTTCGAATGAGCTCGTTCGAACGACTTTCTAACGAGATTCGGAACAAAATGGCCAAAACTCGTTTGAAGTTCGTTAGATGGTTCGTTCAAATGAGATTACGAACGAGACTAAGAACGAGATTACGAATAAGATTTTAGAAGACAAAGCATCAAAACTCTTTAGAAGTCTCGTCTGATATGTCATTTGAACGACCTCGTTCGAACGAGAAATGTCGTTCGAACGACATTTCAGAAAAAAATATTTTCTTATAAAAAATAAAAAATATTTTTCAACTTAAATCAAATTAAAATACCACCCCAAAAGTATTCTAAGTATCTCTCTCTCTATATATATATAATGCATTCATACCTTTTAGAGACCTTGGAATTCAAATGTTGATGACGTATACACTTGGCACGAAAATCGACAAGGATGAAACTTTAAATTCTTGGTCGCTACATCTTCGACTCCTCGAATATCATAGGCTTGAGGTACAACCAACATCTATCCTATGACTCAAATACTTTTGTCTGGAATTAATCCAATACTACAAATTGACTCGATTGGAAATTTTTCCTTACAAAAATTCCTATTGAGCATAATTGATCAACAGTATGATATATTTACCAACAAATAGTAAGCAGTTCTATAATTATGATTTTCTATTTCAAATGGGTTATGATGAGCCTTTATGGCTGAGGAGTATATAAACATCATAAACATGGTTTTAAGAATAAATCCCTAATAATCTCCCACTTAGTCTTAAAATTATATTAAAATAGGCCAATGGTCATAATTTTTAGTCCCTGACCAAGGCTTATGGGTCACGATTTTGGACTGTGACCATATAGAAGGTGATAAAATCATAGGTCACGATCCAAAACGATTACCTAGAGTGTGGATTACGATTTAAAACCATGACCGCAGTCTTAGGGTGGGTTACAGTCCATAACCGTGACAAATAATATGACCATTCAAATATTTGACACTACTGGTCACGGTTTAGAACCGTAACCCAATGTGACATTTTTGAATGGTCACATTAGTTATGACGGTTCTGGACCATGAAAACCATTATGATCAAATTAAAAATAAATTTGGTCACCGTCTTGGACTGTGACCAAATTTAAAACTATAAAAAAAATTATTTTTCTGTATCCATAACAAACCTGTACAATTTTCAAACTTGTTTGCATCTACAAAAATAAATATTTATCCAATATGCCGTGCATAAATCAAAATATAATAATACGATATAAGTTAACGAATGCATGCTTGCGTGAATATGCAATGAAATACAACACATGCTTGTGTGAATATGCTCCATATGGTCCAAATATTCCTTCTTCGACTAGGCTTGTAACAAGACTTCAAAATGTTCCAAATGCTAAGTAACAAAGGACTTGAATCCCAAAAATAACTTTGGGATGCCTACATAGACAAAAATGGCATTAAAGTCCACGTTACTGGTAATATAAAAACCTAACACATAATACAAATCTAAGGTGTCTCTTTTGATTTATGAAAATATGTGTCAAATGTGTTGAAAGTTGTAATACCCCGTAATTTTTAATGATTTTAAAATGGGATTAATTAGGATTAATTGTGAGATAGTTAAAATTAATCCGGATTTTAATATTACTCGAGAGTAAAGTAATATGTGATGTATGTTGAATCTTACTTAGTGATTAAATGTAATATATGATTATGACTTTACATGATTTAATAAAAATTATCGCGAGGGATGAATACGACAATTACGGGAATTAAGTCGGGACGCGCGTGTGAGTCGTGTCGGGACTAAATTTAAAGGAATTAAAAAAAAAATATTTTATGTCATCCAAATGGTCATTTTAACTGCACCAAAGTGTCTGGAAGAGTTTAAATAGTCGAAAAAGTCTACTTGGGTGTTTGATTTGGGTCTCGGAAAACTTTTGAACTGAATAGACACCCCAGAGGGGTATTTTAGTCACATTACATGGGACATGAACAATACCTACGAAATTTGAAGATATCTTATTTAAGTTTAGAGTTTATCAAAGTGAAATTCATTCATAAAAAATGAAAAGACAAGTCTGTGAGGAGAGGTGAGGTTTTTCTAAGAAAGGAGGAGTCACCCTAGGAAGCCAAGAGTCCAAGGTCATCCCACACCATCACCGCCGTTGGACGTTGGCTGGAAAAGGGAAAGGACCACCAGTAGACTAACATCCCCAAAGGTTTAGACCTTCAATTTAAAGGAAAGTGACTTAATTTGTTCAAAATTAACATGATAATGCCCATGTTAGGATAGTTATATAATTTTGAGAAATTGCATGATTTAGAGATTAACCATGATGATGTTAATGGAATCCATAATATGAGAAATATGTAGAATAAATATTCTGCTGATTTTATATTTTAATCTTGATAAAGAAAATATGAGTTTTATATGTTATTCTTGGAGAAATGATAAAAGATGATTTTCTGGAAATCATGAGAAATAACATGTTTAATCCAAACGAATTGATGTTTTAGGTTGTTTGATGATTGGAAATCATTAATATGTATTGTTATATCATGTGGAATGAATTATAAGGAGTTTGGGATTTTAATATAGACGATTTGAGGATAAAAAATTGGTTAAACCCATAGGCCAAATATGCAGAAACAATAGGCTCATACCTGTTTGATCGATCGATCGACCTTGAATGTCGATTGATCGACCAGATCGATCGACTATCCCAGAATTCATATGTTGGTTTTGTTTAAGGCTTGATTAAATTCCCCACTTCCAAGAATTCTTAGTATAAATTGATTATAGCATAACGGGATTTAGGGAAGGTTAGTTGGGTGGTAATTGAAACCCAAAAATTATTTATATGTGAATTAATCCTTGAGAATAAAATAATGGATAAAAAGAAATTAAAGTTTGTAAACGAATAAACTTGTTTGAGAATAATATGAATTTGTAAAAATTTGGGATTCGGGATGACATGGACCAGTAGGGTGTGGATCATTACCTACTAAATTTATTTGAGAAATAATGGTTAACTTTCGAGTAGTGAGAAAGCTCGGGAAATATATGTTAATAACTAAAGTCATAATCTATAAATACGTAGGATATTAGAGAGAAAAAAATATACTACGTATGGAATTATCATATGGGTTGTGTGAATACCTTACTGATATTACATAGGTGCTGAATACCTATATTTTTGTTTATATGACATACCTACGATGCTTTCTACTACGGTGGAGGTTTCGCATTATGGTCGATTGATAAGCACCCAAAAGTGAACATTTTATACCCCGAATAGACGTATTTTAGTTACTAATTCTCGACAATAATGGTCTTATGCGCATAAATGTTCAATGTGCAGGCTTGATTGCGTTTGCGGTTCAAAAAGCATTATTTCGAGGCAAATGTGAATCAAATGGAGCTAATTTCCCATTCACGTAACCTTACCCTAGCCTAAACCTACCCCGAAGCCCGTGTGTGTTTAGTTTGTGCCTTTTTATTTCTTTTTAGGCTTATTTTTTTATTTGAGTCTTTATTTTATTTTTAGATTAGGATTTTATTTTTAGATTAGGATTTTATTTTTATTTTTATTTTTAGATTTAAATTTAAATTTTATTTGTTTTTTATAGTTACTTAGTATTATTTTTTAGGTGTCCAAATTAAACTCACACACACCCTACCTACATACACAAAATTTACACCTAAATACACCCTAATCCAAACACCTCCCTAACCCTCACCTAACTACCATACACATTCAACACATACAAACCCTTTCCCCCATCATCTTCTGGATCCCACCATCTCTCACTCTCTCTCCTCTCTCCAAACTCCATTAACACAAAACACACCTCCACTCACCATTGACACAACTCTCTCTTCACCTCTACACTAAAGAAAAAATCATCCCCTGCTAAAATTCCCCTCTAACCCGTGGACCCCTGACCCGCCTTGATCCGTTCTACCTCCGACCAGATAACTCCGGTCGGCGATCCCTCTAAGCAACCAACACTGGCGACCCAAACTCACCGCCCACTGCCTGACCTCAACCTCACAACCCTCCGGCGAATAGCCCAAACCTGACCTCATCTCCTAAACCCGCTTGAACACCAACCCCGTCATCGACAAAACCCGTCTCCCACCCAGACCTCCCTCAACCCCATACCCCCGGTTGAAACCCACATCGGGTGATCCAAACCCACCTACCCATTTATCCATCTCAACGAAACCAATGTGTAAGTGCATAAAAAATGAAGACAAACCAACAAAACAAAATAAAAACCCACATGTTTTAAACCAACTTAACCCCAATACCCAAACTACCCCCAACTACCATCTTTTACCCTTATACCCAAAATACCCCATAACTATATCATATTTTTTATTCCCCCTCAATCTCATTACCTCACACAATGCATAACACACCCCTAGCCTATTTTCAAAATTACCCTTGATCCATTGCCACCTATAAATGAAGACTCAAGACCATTTGAAGAATCAATGAGGATTTTAGAGAGTTAGAGAGAGAAACATTTTATATTTTTAATTTTTTAGGTAGCTTTTTATTTTAATTTTATTTTTTAGAGAATTGTGATAAATTAATTGTTGAGTGATTCAAATGAGTATTTGTATGTAATTGAATATTGTGGAAAGCTCAATTTGAATGGATGTTGCTCAATTTCAATGGAGGATTAGAGTCCAATTTTACAAATCAAGGAGACTTATTTGAAGATTTGTCCTCTTACCCTTCTATTTTATTTGTTTATAGCCTTGATTATTTCTTCATCGTGTTTAAAATAATGTTAGGCTAGATACCCTTTCAAGGGGTGGGGTGACCATTATTTGATGTTAAACTTACTTTAATTAGCTTATTTAAATTAAATATCTCTTTGATAATTGATTTTGCACTCTTACTTTTGTATTTACGCCTCGAGAGAGGGTAAATGATTTTCGAGAGAAAATCAAAATTCTAGTTATAATACCCATTTTAGATTTGAACTAGAGATAGGGGTCTCTTAAGTGCGGTATTATGACTTAAATTTCAACTCTAATTTCATTTTCTATGATTTATACAAATTTTAATCGATCGATCCTAGTGGGTGATCTATTAAATGATGCTTAGATCTACTTCTCAAGAGTTGTAGGAATGTTAAATTTAATTAACTAAAATGTTATTATTAAAATTACATTTGCAACGAGAGTTGGTTTGTGATTTGGATACTAACTTGGGATAATTAATTTTAATGAACTAATTAATTTTGATTAACTAAAATATTTTGAGTCATCCTATCCCTTGATTGTTCTCACTTTTATTTTCTCACTAGTCTCATATTTTAGATTTTTTTTATTTAGTTAGATTTACTTAGTTTCATTTTTATCTCCTTTTTTTAGTTAGTTGTTTTCATCTCTTATTTAGTTTAGTATAGTTTCGTTCACCTTTGATAATTGCTTTAATATTTATTTTTGTAGAAATGAACATGTTTAATTAAATAAAGTATTGCGTGGGATATACGGGATAATGAGAAGAGATAGGATGATAATTGAGAACCTTATTAAGGGTAATAATAAGGTACATTAGGCATGTACACTAGATGAGAGGTGAGATTCTCATGTGAGAGCCGAGAACTAACATGTACATAATACATGCTTAACTGTACTTGTTAAGCACTTGCCATTTTTAAAATATTTTATAATCGGGCTCTGACTCGTTTACTTGCATATTCTCTTCTCTACTATGTCTATATTACCAGGTGCCCAGCATCAGGGACGCCCGACTTAGTGGATGGATATTTTGACGAGTTTAAGGAAATACAACTTTGGATTAGACGCTTTCAATTCCTTGATTCCTATGTTTATAGTATTTGTCTCATTTAGGTCATGTTGCCCAAGATTCTAGCAGTTCCATTTCCATTTCGGATATTGTACTAGTTTTATATTAATACTGTTATTATCATTTTGTTTGGATGGTTATATTGAGATATTTCAATTGGAGAGTTTATTTCAGTTACATTTATACTTGTTGAATTTTAATTCAGTTTTGTTGGGGTGTTACTTATTTTATTCAGTATGGTGGTATGGTTTTAATTAAAATAAAAATTGAAAAAGTTTTGACACCTAGCTTAATTAATTATTAGGTGAATTAATAAGAAATTATTTTTCGATAGTGATGCTAAGAATGAACCAACTGGATATTCTGATTTAATTTAATAAAGGAATGATCACCCTGTATTTAATTAGGCGGGGTGTCACAAAAGTGTAAAAAATTGTGAGAACCCTCAAAATTGGAAATTGTGGTGTAGGCCCCATTTTTGAGTTTTTTATTTATGAAAATACATGTAAATGTATATATGATAATAAAAATAGTGGAGTAGTGATACAATTGAAGTAGCCACACATATATTGAACATACGATAATAAGCACGCATGAGCATAAGAAAATTATTATGTTTTGTGGGGCCGTTAAGTGGTTATTTTGCGTTTTCGCCCTTTGACGGCATATTTTTAAGTGTAAGTGTAACTATTTACAAAATTTCATCATATTCTCAAATCAGGAGTCCCATGACTATGCAGTAAGTTGCTACGAGTTACACTGATTCCGTATGAGGTGTTCGTGCATCTTGCGAGGCCGTTTGGTTATTGTCTTGCACTTTCGCCCATTGGTTACTGTTTTGCACTTTCGCCCTTTAATGGCATGTTTATAAGCCTCAGTGTAACTATTTGAAATTTTTTATCATATTCTCAAATCGGGAGTCCCATGACTACGCGATCAGTTACTATGAGTTGCATTAATCCCGTGCGAGGTGTTCGTGTCTTTTGTGGATCCATTTGGTGGTGGTTTGCATTTTTTTCCCTTTAATGACATGTTTTTAAGCCTAAGTCTAACTGTTTAAAAATTTTCATCATATTCACAAACCAGGAGTCCCGTGACTACATGATCACTTTCTAAGAGTTAAATTGGTCCCGTGCGAGTTGTTCGTGCCCCTCGTGGGGCCATATGGGGGCTATTTTGCGTTTTCATCCTTTAACGACATGTTTTAAAGCCTAAGTCTAACTATTTGCAAATATTCATCATATTCTCAAACTGAGAGTCCCAAGACTACCAGATCTATTGTTACGAGTTACATTAGTCCCTTTCGAGGTGTTAGTTCCTAAGAAAAGATACACAAACATAAAAGATACACTAACGTAATTAAATACGAAGGTTGTTCCAACACATACGGTGCAAAAAGGATTGTCACACAATAATATAATATTTCGAAACTCATTCTTCATCTAAATCAACTGAAAGAGCGGCCAAATTAGGATTCTCTTCAAGAGCAGACTGGAACTTTTTACGGGACTTTAATACATCTACTTCGGTAGTCAAACCCTTCGGTGCATCTGTAATAATATACCAATTGTTGTTATTTATGCATTTAGAGTAGAATATCTTTTTTATATTTTGAAAGGAAGAAATTAAAGGCTCGTCAATCAAGCAATTTTTACTCTCCATCTTAGATAAATCGATAATTATAAGTTTTGAGGGAATATTTACTTTACAACCATTCATAGTGTCCTCCACCTTCACCCAGTCAAAATAGAAGACAATTTCTTTGAAGTCTAAGTAATCTAGTTCTAGGATTTGTTGGACAATCCAACAGTATGCCAACATCTTGTCCTTTTGATATTTATCACTTTTTCTAGCTACACAAGAAGTCAATGAAAAAATTGATATTCCTCTATTTTGCATCAGTAGTTTTTCCTCACACGGGTATGAGACAAAATCAGAACCATTGATGAGGAATTTTTTAAAATCCTTTGCACAGAAAAATAGGACCTTCGGCTAAACGTGAAACCCTTGATGACACGTCGCCTTTCTTTAAAAGCTATATTTTTAATAGATTTGTATTAGTCCATGTTTTACAACACATACATAAATAACCACAATAGAAGAGGTTGGAATTACCTCATTTTATACCCATACCCATAAATCACTTCTCTTTTAATTTTTGACCATTTCATGCTCATACTTCCTAAATGTGTTCATGAAATTGTAAATTTTAGATGGTAATATAGAGAATACAAGTAATCAAACAAAAATTAGTTATATATGTAGTTACTTACTCTTTCTAATATTCAAGTCCATCTTGGGATTTCTTGCTCGTATTGTAGATTGGTAAGTCTCACCTCTTTAGAGTTCTCAAATGGCAATTCATCCTTAAACTCGTCAGATTCCTCAATCACTCATTCTCCATAATGATTGGAACTCCTAAGCCATTGTTCCATCATATTTTATTGGGTGTATAAAGATGTATCAATTGTTATGTATTCTTATATAATTGACCCTCCAATATACCGTGTATTTTTAATTTAGTCATTGAAGGTTTTCATTAATATCTCAAAAGGATACATCTAGCAATACCTGATGGGTTCACATAATAAATCCTCATCGCATAAATGCACAATCAGGTGGACATTAATGCCAAAGAACGACGGAGGAAAATACTTCTCTAAGACATAATTTTCCTGGGATAAAGTGGCTTTTGCTGCCTTATTGTTCTTCTTGTTTACCACTTTTGCATGTAGTAAGGTAAGCAGAAACTAATCTACATAATTTCCCTGAGGAGATATTTATGCTCAGAAAAGCAATGCCTAAACAATATAGGAACTAATTGGATGATGACGTTCCAATAGTGAGACTTGCACTATTTTAGGTCATTTATTTGGTAGCTTACAACCCTACGTAAATTACCAGAATAACTATTCAGAATCTTTACATTGAACAACATGTCTAAGAGGATATTTTTCTCACTAGTAATCAAGGTGAAACCATCTGCGGATATCAAATATCTTTAACTAGTTGGATAAGTTTGTAACCACAATTTCTTATTTAATTTTTATATCCTTTAGATCGCAACGCTCCCTCTATCTATATTTCGAATGAGATCTACCCAGATATGTTCCTACCAGATGTTTTGAACAATTCTTCTCTGTGTTCATCACATCAATTACATGCTTTACACGGTGCTCTTTCTAATACAAAAAGTCAAATATAATTGATCGTCTGGACCATGCCTTCATTTTACAGGATCTTGTGGATCCTCCCTAGATTTACTCTTCTAGCCAAGAAACTGAGGGTGTTTTCCTATAAACTTATTCCTCAAAGTCACAGCCTTTTCCTTCTACTCGATTTGGTAACCGAAAAGTCTAGTTGGATTCTCCCTACGCTCTTTACCGACGGGCAAAAGTTAGACTTATCGTTCCTAAAATGGTAAATACTCGACATAAATGTACGATGAATTCTATAACTCATCTTCCCACTATAATGTAGCTAAGTGGATTCAGTTCCCCTCTCCCCCCCCCCCCCCCCCCCCCCCAAGATTGAACATCCATAATATTCATGAACATTGAAAGTGGATAAGGTCCCATAGGCAGGAAAGTTATGGATATCCCACATAACAATTGATGTAATTGTGAACTCTTCACCCTTTTGAGCGTCAAATTCCCTCAGACATTTATCCCATAACTCTTTAAGTTATTCAATTAATGGGGCCAAGAAAATATCAATATTGTTGTTGGGACCCTATGCCCTGAGTATCAACAACGTCAATAATGTCAACTTTTTTCCCATGCACAATAATGGAGGGAGTCATAAAGGCACTATTAGAACTGTCCAATAACTCTTTTTAATACATAAATTATCGAAAGGGTTAAACCTATCGGTTAACAATGCAAGATCGACATCGTGTGATTCTTTTGCAAATTCAGGGTGTCATGCATTTGAAAGCTGCCAAATGAGAGAATCAATTAAACAATGCATGAGATTCCCACCGACCTCAGCTCGAGTGTTCCATGTCATGGCCTTTTCTATCCATGGTACCGTGAAAAATCTTTTTAATCTTGGCCCGAAATGAAAATACTTTAATATTTTCTATGTAACCGCGAGCACTTGCGAAATTTATTATACCATCTTTTTGACTCTCACAAACCATATATCTTGTATCCTATAATATAGGATATTCATTCTTCAATTTGTGTTCATTATGGTATAATATGAAATTATACTTGCATGCATGAATGGATTTGTAAGTCAAACCCAAACCCTTTAAGCTCTTTTTCAATCTCGGATAACTATCTTGCAATGCGTTCTCTTTTGGGAGAATATCTTTAGACCATTTAAGAATTGGATTTACATATTGACTAACAACCCAGATTGACTCTTTAAATTATGCAAATGGATCATTGTGTATAATTCCAGTGATCTCCTTCACAATTTTTATATAAAAATCTAGCCGTAGCGGCTTTCAACTGTAGGTATTCCTAATCTTCGGGTAATTCAGCATATATTTGGTCATTGACTTGGTCATAATGCATATTATCCGTATCCATATGCTGGTGGTTTTAACGATTGTGGACTCTGTAAGCATCATCAATTAGGTCGATCAGAGGACGATGTGCTGGAGAATCATTCACCACTTCTACCTAGCGGGGTTCTGTCAGGCGATCATTTATCGATAATTCTTTTGGAATAATGGTACATTATTTTCCCCATGGAATGTACATATCTTATAGGCTTTCATCATATCACACATTAGTAAAGGCAATTAAATCTCTTCCAAAGACTCAAATTTTCTATTTATGCAACGGTTGCATGGACACGGAATCTCATCACTGTTAAGATTTATATCTTCATATTTAATAAATTCCCGAACGCCTTTTACACGATTAATGGATACTCTATGAGTCTCTCCCATCCACTCTTTGTATTGTGGGAAATCCATTAAGTAGTCTTCAAAACTCAAGTCACCTATATAAATAGGTTGAAGCGAATGTTGTGTTAAATACAAAAAATCTCAGTTTATAATTCAAGAAAATTAATTCAACCCCAACATATTCAAAACAAATTCAAAGAAAATTCATTCAACTCGATCAAAAAGAAATATTACAAGTAAATTCATTCAAACAAAATGGATATTCTAAATAATTAAAATATTACAAAAAAATATTCAAAAAAAAATATTGTTCAACGCGTAGACTTGTCAAGAAAATGAACTGGACAAGTAATAAAACAATTTTCATAATTTCTTAACATAAGCCCTTCCCCATGGTTAATGTACACAAACTAATCTCCATAACCACCATATATTTTATCGATGCATATATTAGCTTTACCCATTGTGATGAGGCGTAAACTTCCTATTTAAAACATGCCATTGGGCGTTACTCCCTAAACAAAATGATACCACAATTTTGCATATTATGTATAAAAGTGTAGTGGCAAGTAGGGATTGAATCCACTAGGAACAATATTTAGAATTACATTTTTTTAACACTAAGAAAAGGGGGAAGTGTAAAAGATGATATGGGTGATTGTACAAAGAGGAAAAAAGAAGAAGTTAACTACGCAATTAAAACTAAACAAAGATTAAGAAAAGGAGATTGGGATTACATCCCCACTATGGGCTAAACAACGCACATTAAGGATTTTGGTTCGAAATTATTTAAACAAGCATATTCAATTGATTATAAACATAAAACATGAAGAAAACTAAACCAACAATGAAAGATTAAACTTTCTCTCAAATATGGTCACAAATGGATTCATTTTGGAATACCGCTATGCACAGAAACGTTGTGTGACAAAGAAAGTTAAACACATAATATTCCAACTTTAATACACAAGGTTTCAATTAAATAAATTTTTACCCAAAACCTAGATTTCAAAGATCAATACCTATTAATGGTGAAAATGTGATCCCAACCCTTAAACTAGCTGCTACACATGATTAAAATAATTGATACAACAAATTAACTGATGAAAATAACTAATTAACCAACACAAGCAAGAAATAAATGACGACAACTAAATAATTAACATGTAATCTCGATAACGAAGCAAGAAAAAGAAAATAACTAGATTAAGTATGGAAGAAGATGAATATTATCATACTTCTTAAAAAAGCCCTAAAATCTTATATAATAATATTTAAAATGAAGTTCCCAAATTAATAGAATGTTTTTCCATAAATACCCAACCAAAAACCCACACAAAAATAAAAATTTGCAGACTTTAACAGGGTTTAAATCGATTCGCCAAAATGGCCGAATCTGTTCGCCCCTATAAGTCTGAATCTTCATTTTGGACTAGCATACGAAAAATGACGTAACTTCTTTGTTATATATCGGAATTAGGCGCGGTCGAAAGATATGCGAAGATAACTCAGAGGACTAAAATTTTCATTAGAATTTGGGCCATAATAACAAATGATGAAATGACTAAAATGCCATTGAATATGCCATTTATGACAGAACTTTTCCTAAATGCGACCAAGCTTCACGCTAAGCACTTTAATACCTACAAAAAGCTCAATTATACCTTGCAAAGCATATAAAAATTCATAAAAGAGGTTGTCTGGCTAATGAGAATAAAAATAGGAATTAAGATAACCGAGGGGGTTAAAATGCATAAGTATAAAGGGTAAATAAATGCAATATTCGAGATGAATCACACCCCTAACTTATACATTTCTAGTCCCTAGCAATGCAAATAAAAAAGACTACAAATAGTACAATAACAGGGAAGATATGTACAAAAGAGATCAAAGCCACTTTCGTGGGCGAATGATTGCACTTAGCATATGCAATAAGTTGTTAAACCCCTAGGTTACCCTAGTGGACGAGTGTTCTCTTGTGAGGGTTTTCGAAGATGAAACCCACAAAGATAATAGTTTCCTCAAAATATGCATAATCAATCAAAAAAGACGAGATAAAAAACAACGAAAAAGATTTCAACATTTTATTAGCATAGTGAATGAATTCTCTCAAATTCCGTAGTTACTAACATTACATAATGAACTTCATTGAATTGAAAACATAAAATTGGGAGGAAAAGAGAGCAAATGCAAAGTATGATTTGATAAAAAAAATTATAAATAGGATAAGCATGAAAGAGTGCATGCTATTCAATCCTCTCTAGATATTACACTCAAGAAATAAAATCACTATGAATGGGAGGCAATACACATGACATGTGGGCATAAAGAGTAAATGTAAATAGAAACTAGGTCGCGCACATGTCAATAATGAAGAACGTTATATATAAAATAAAAATTTGCTATCTCAATGAAAGTTACCGTTCATTAATGAAGGCAAAATGTATTTTTACAAATTATGGAAATTATTTAAACTTCTGAATTACATTCACCTTAAGATCACTTAGGACTTGTATAGGGTTGTAATGTAGTTTAGGGTTTAAGGTTATGAAAGGAAGTGTATGTTTACGAATTCAAAGGTGTTCGGGGATGAAAACTCGAGATAATGAAAAACTATAGGCAATTTAAAAATTGGAAAAATGATTTCCATATTAAGCAGATATACATTGGAAAGCGATAAAGGTCATTGAACACTATATACAAAATGTAAATACTTTGTCTTTATTTTATTTTCTTCTTTTTTTCTCTTCTTTTTATTTTGTTTTTCACTTCACTTTTTTTTCACTTTTTTCTTTACTTTTTCACTCTCACATTCTTCACTGCAACCACATGACGATAACATGATTCAATCCCAAGTATCGTTCCAAACAAAGGTATGGAGGGTAATATGTATGATATATAACTCCAATTTGGAGGTAGGTACGGGGTTTTGGGTTATGAAACAAAATGCTATATTAAGGCTTAAAGGGATTGACTAGGTAAATATATGAGGTGAGGTCAAGGTCAATATGGGTGATATAATAAAGATGGACTACGATTATTTCCTAAAGTTTACATAATTCTTGAGTCAAAATAATTTTGAAAATTATGATCAAGCAACACATTTCATAAATGAACTCAAATAATAAACAATCAAATGAAAGAATAGTGAGATTACCGATGAATTTAACGTTTTCAATGAGGAAAGAGTAATGTATATACATTCACAAATGAAGAAAATCCCAAAGATCACTTGGTGTAAGTATATAAAATACAACAAAATATTACCGAGTTATAAACGCCTTAAACTAAGTCATTAAAATAAGAAAAGTGCACGTGCTCATGGGTGTAAGTTTAATTCATCAAGTTATTCATAATTTCAATGATTTGAGGAACAAAGTTTAATAACTTCTAAAATTTAGAACATGCATCATTGAATTGTCTACTGAATCGGGCATTTATAAAAATTTATCATCGAAAATAAAGGTAAAATGCCCAACGAAGGAGAAAAAAGAAAGAAAATATTTTTGAAATTTTCAATTTTTTAAACAAAAGCATGATTGGTAAGGATCATGTGATCAAATCAATGAAATTAAACAATGAATGGAAAGAATATCCCACACCCCTAACTTATATATTTCATTGTCCTTAATGCAAATAAAAAAATAGAACACTGAGAGAAGAAAAGAAAGATATTACCCAAAATGGAGCGATCCCCGATAAGTACAAGCCCATTGAATCTACAAAACATGTTAGAACCAAATAAAACAAAAAGAATAACAAAAACTTTAACTATTTATACTAGACTACAATTAAAAACAGAGGAAAAAAAAGAAAACAACTAACTATTTACAACCTACAATTTGAACTTCTAATTAACTATACACTAGAAGTCAAAAAAATTTAGGGTCCACCCAAAATACAATACGAATTTGAGGAATTAATGGTGTACCCTCATTTTCATGCATGCCTCTAGAAAATGGGAATTCCGTTTGTACAACGAAAGGCATGTGTAAGGCATAATAAATGAATAATCATCAATTAAAATTTTTAGGGGGGTGATGGGGGGGATGCTAAGGGGGCAAGACCAAATTGATCTCAAGAAAATTAAAATCTCCTCCCCGAGGTTTTTCAATTGGAATGCGAGGTGGATCAAGTGCATGTGAATAGCCCATGAGATGAAGCATCTCAAAATAAAACTCCCGTTCAAGAATTGGGCTAAAGTCCTCAAGACTTTAATCCAATTCTTGCGATATATTTAATGGTTCGATAATAGTGGGAAACCAATGATGAAAGACCTTCAACCTCAATAAAATTTGAAATATTGATAAGAGTTTGAAATTAAAAAGCGCTTGGATCACTCTCAATGATTTCTTTTTAAAAAAGGGGGTGGAGGTGAAAAGCAAGTTTCAACCTCAATCGAGCTTTTAAAAGAAGAATTCATTTCATTGAGTTGGACATTGTTTTATTTGTCCAAGCTTCATAAATATCGAATTCATCATTTAATTTCTTATTCCCACTTTGCAAATTTTGTTCCTAAGATGCTGAGTGATTACCTGTAAATTCTTGAATTTCACGTTCAATTCTTTCATTTTCAAGAATTTGGAAGGACTCACGCATAGTCTGGGGAGTGTAACTTTGAGAACTATTATCATAACAATTAAAGCCATTAAAAGAGTTAGGATGAGACATTTCAAAGTAGGAAATTAAAAAACGTGACAAGCACTAAAATCTCAGTTTTCTCATACGTTTCAAAAATAAAGAAAAAAGAATATACAATATACACACAAAGTATTAAAACATTAAAATCCTAAAATGAACCGCTCCCCGACAACGGCGCCAATTTTTATGAGGCGTAAAACTTTGTATTTAAAACATGTCATTGGGTGTTTATGCCCTATACAAAAAGATACCACAACTTGGCACACTATATATGAAAGTGCAGTGACAAGTAGGGATCGAATCCGTAGGGAATTATATTTTTGATTAAATTATTTTAGCACCGAGAAAAGGGTAAATTGTAAAAGATGATATGAGTGATTGTAAAAAGAGGAAAAAAGAAGAAGTTAACTACGCAATTAAAACTAAACACATATTAAGAAAATGATATTAGGATCACCTCCCCACCATAGGATAAACAATGCATATTAAGGATTTTGGATCGAAAACATTTAACTGAGCATATTCTAATTATTATAAACATTAAACATGATTAAAATTAAGCCAACAATGAAATATTAAACTTTCGCTCATATATTTTCACAAATGGATTAATTTCGAAATATCATTATAAACACTAACGTTACGTGACAAAGAATATTAAACGCCCGATATTCCAACTTTAATACATAAGGTTACAATTAAATGCATTTTTAACCAAAACCTTGATTTCAAAGCTATTACCCATTAATGGTGGAAATATGACCCCAACCCTTAAACTAGATAGTACACATGATTAGAACAATTAATACAACAAATTAATAGTGAAAATAACTAATTAACCAATATAAGCAAGAAATAAACGAAGAGAACTAAATAACTAACAAGTAATCTAGATAACAAAGTAAGAACAAGAAAATGGAACTAGATTAAATATGGAAGAAGATGGATAGTATTATACTTAAAAAATGTGGGTATAGACCCTAAGAAAGGGGAGAAGGGAAAGCTCCCCAAAAATCCCTATAATCTTATCTATTAACATCTAAAATTAAGTACCAAACTTAATAGAAGGTCTTATCATAAATACCCAACCAAAAACCCACCTAAAAATACAAATTCGAGGACTTTAACAAGTCCCGAATAGATTCTCCAAAATGGTCGAATCGATTCGCCCCTGACAAGTTTGAATCTTTATTTTGGACCAGCATACAAAAAAATATTGTAACTTCTTCATTATAAATCAGAATTAGGCGCGCTGGAAATCTAAAGGAAGCTAAATCAGAGGGCTATAATTCCATTAAGACTTTGTGCCATAATAAAAAATTATGAAATGATAAAAATGCCTTTGAATGTGCCCTTTATGATAAAACTTTTTCGAAACGAGACCAAACTTCACGCTAAGCACGTTAATACGTACAAAAGCTCAATTATACCTCACAGAGTATATAAACATTCATAAATGAGGTTTTCTAGTTAATGAGCATAAAAATAGGAATTAAGATAACCGAGGGGGCCAAAATGCATAAATATAAAGGGTAAATAAATGAAATATTCGAGACAAATCACATCGCTAAAGGCCGATTATTGATATGCATTTCAAAAATCATGGAAATGAGGGTGCACATGCCTATAACCCTACTATTGGTCAAGTCCCTTATATAATACGACTCACCAAAGTCACTGAGCGTTGATGACGATGATGTACAAAATCTTTTAGACGTATTCATTTACGAAGGAAATGTTCCGGGAGGAGGAATTGGGAGTGGAATGTTCTAGGGGAGAATAGGGGAATAGTTGAGGCATTTGGGGGGAGTAACCCTATTGTTGAGTAAAGATTTAGACCAACCCGTGAATTTAATTCATCAGAAGTTTCATGTTATTGCAAATATTTCCCACCTCCCTTTGAAGCTCTGACACCTCTTCTTTCGTCTTGGCATGATTTTCCACCTCTTTTGCCACCTTACCCCTCATTAAAGAGATCTTGTCCAATATATATGCATTGTGTTGTAATTTAATACTTGGCCTACATGAACCTACACCTCTTATCCTCCCCATTTATGGTCCGTCTCAATTACCTTGGTTAGGGCACCTGCTTCAATGTCATAGAGGTTACACACAGACTTACTGGTCGACAATCCTTATATCATATCATATCCTATAACATAATATTATATTTGGGACTATGATTTTAACATTAACAATATCATAAGTTGTGCAAGTATAAGTTTATTTAGGAATTCATTGGTCCCTTTTTTCATCAGTCGTGCAAGTATAAGTTGACCCGATTATATCTTTACCATTTTCTGGAGTCCCCTTGGTCTATTCCACCCATTCACCCTTCCGATCATCATAAGATTTTGCTTAAGTTTGTGGACATCAATTTTTTAATTATCTTCAGCTTATTTCTTTCCCTCTCAATCAGTTTTCTTCCCTGGCCTCATTCTCTAAGAAGTCTTTCCATTAGTTAGTGGGCATTTCAAAATTTTAGAAAACTTTTCCTTTCATACCTAAAATATTAGAACTCATTGCCCCTTAAGAAAAAAATTATTTCAAAGGTTTTTCCAAAAGGTTTTCAAAACATCAGCTACTCTAGAAATCTTTGGTTTTGAACCGGTTGGGATTGAAAATGTCTTATTAAGTTGCTCCTAAGCGTCAACCTTTAAGGCAGGATCAACCTTCTTCCAGTTGCCTATGCCCCCGATGCCCACACTTATCTTTTCTAGAGACAAACAACGGTTTATAAAAAATTGAACATCAACTTTATCACCGGTTGGATTATCCTCTCCAAAGGAGAACCCCATGTGCTTCTCGGGGTAAGCTTGGTATCCCTCGACAATAGGAGTTGGGGGAGTTGGATTACTAGGGGTTTCCTGAGTTTGATGACTCGGAGCTGGAGTAAATTCAATATCCAGTAGAGTAGAGTATTGATAACCCTGAGGACATGAGAATTGAGGTTTGGGTGTAGGAGAGGGCCCAATTGGTGGTGTTCCGCTATTTGGTTAATTATTTTCATTTCACTTCGACATTTCCTTCAATTAAAAGAAATTAGCAATGTATATAAAAGGTACGGTTTATGACTATAAAAATGTATATACCATTTCAATAGCTTTTAAAACTTGTTCAATGTGTCTGATTTCCATCCAATCGGTATTACTTTTTAAAATCTATGAAATTTTGCATGTGACCAATTAGGCAGAAGCGTGTCTTTAATTGACGTATAAAGGACAGTGAAATGAATTTGGAATCCTTTATTCTTTAACTTATTTTCAAGCTCATTTTTAATATGCATATGTCGTGAGACTTCTCAATCTAGGTGAATGATCTCTTTATAGAATTGTATTCACAAAGGATAAACATTTTCTTCAGCATTTTCTCACACTGTCACCAACGCCAGTGCCCTGTCAAGATTATGCCGGCGAAATATATTCTCTGCTGCCTCATCCCAGTATTTTGAGAGAGATCAACTTCAAGATTTGTAAATAGGAGTTGCCTATATATGGTTCACAATAATTAAAGATGTTTTTGTGCGATCAAATTGGACCCTCTCGTACTCTTATTTCCATTAGTTACTACTGTGACTCATTTTTCCTAAGAATATATATAGAAGGGTGTGAATATGAGTCGTAGATGTAATGGATCTAATTAATCCTAAATAAATTGTGGTTTTCCATCCGATCAATCAGACACAACAAGTCTAATTTAAGTTCATTTTAATTTAATTAAACCTAAAATTACTATATGTCCATAGTTGTGAAAGCCCTTCCACTAATTTATGCTCACACAAATAGCAACCATTTAAGGAAGGGATGAACACGACCACAACAAGTAAATCAATTGACATTATTTCAAATATTTAATGTATATATGTGCGTGTGAGAGTTTGTGAATATGTGTATGTGTGCATGTGTGTAGTTGTTAAGATAAGGTAGTAACTAAAATAAATAATTACTTAAAGGTTTATTATGAATAACTAATAAAGTGAGCGTTTTAAGTACCCATCATCTGTTTCCAAACATGATCATTCAACATAAGCCACAACAACCATCAACCTAACAATCCAACACAACTTTATCATGTACTACATCTAAATCATCGACTTGATTGATTTCCAAGAACATATTTAAAAGAACATAATATCATGGGGTATTCAAACATAAAATCTTCTCATGGATTTTTTTTTTATATTTTCATACTTAGAGTTTCATCAATCAAGTTTTGGGTATCAAGGGCATTACTCAATATATATTCCAATTATCATAAATCCTCTTAATTAGTCAATTCTACATAAAGGGTTTCATATACAATCTCTAACAATAAATAGGGCCATATATTTTATTATAGAACATGTGAGAATAATAAAAAATTCACACGCAAACACAGACACACATAAACACATGCACATTTATTATGTACATTGATAAGGATTTTTGTATTTGAAAATTTTATGTTTAACCGCTTATACATAATATTTTTAACTAACATGAGGGTTTTTCAAAATTTCGTGCATTTCAAACTTCGACTCAATTCGTGCATTTTAAACATGTCATAAAGGTTAATTTTAGGTATGGTATATTTTGAGATAGAGTGGATATTATTTTGTGTGTAGTAGAAACTGAAAAGGTATTCAATTTGTAATCTTCTTTTTAATTAGGTTTGTGTATGGAATTTTAAAGGTTATCTTCAATTTGTAATCTTCCAAAAATTTTATTATGAATTTAAAAAATAAATTATAAGCAACTAGTTGAAAAGAGAAGTTAAATGAACATCGATACAAGGATAGGTTTGTGTATGAAATCATTTAGAACGATAATTATTGTATTTTACATTGTTAAGTCTGATTGTCCCTTTTAATTTCTTGTGCGGAAAGTGTTTTAAGGATGACAAAAAAAATTCTCTTTTTGTGAAAAACCTTTTTCCAATTTTTTAATTCGCACCAAGTTGCGAACAAATTCTAACTTAACCAAATTTTATCTTGATTAATCCTAAACATCCATCTAGTGATTAAAGCAAATAAAATAAAGTAAAGAATACTCACAATGCCGGAGGTATGAGGAAAACCACAAACGGGAAAAACCTCGGACGACCCAAGCTAGAAAATCACTATGAATATGGTTTTACAAAGGTACAGATGGTAATCTTACTCAATGAATCGATCCACCCATAAGACTTGACGCTCATCTTATCTTCAACCACTCCTCTCATAGTGCCCACGTAGAAAGTAACCTTCTTCCACGATGCCTGTCCATAACACATGCGTCCACGTATGTCTCGGTGTCCACCGATATGACTTGTAACGTCTACGATGTTGAAATCGGACTCCACCGATTCTTCACTGTAAAACCAACAATGTTCAAGTGTAGAACAACTCTTCTTATTTCCACAAAGATCTCTATAACAAATATCAATGATAGCTCGGACCTTTGAAACTTTAAGGATGTGTTTAAACTTAAAAACCTTAGAAAACTGTTTGCAGAAATTGTACTATTTGAAAACTGAAAATCATTCTACACGCACTTCGAAACAGGGACCGAAACACACCCTAAATAGATTTTTAAGTCGGCGCATAGTTCGAGCGACATTGAATATTTTTCTAATGAGATGGCCATATCGTTCGAACGACATATATATCTTGCACCAATGGCTTCCACTATCGTTCAAGCGTCTTGCTCAATTAGAGTCCAAACCAAAACCAGCTCTAATCCGTCCTTATCAGTTTATACCCGAAGTGTAAACCTTTTCAAACACTTATAAAACATTTTAAAAACATTTATTTAATAAAAATTATATCCTTAAAAATTTTAAAATTAATTCCGAGTCTCATTAAATTTATGCATTCATACCTGAGTGATCTCGGGGATCAATTAAACTTTGAAGACGAATAAACTTGCACCAATTAAACTTCGGCATAATTAATTCCTTGAAGCTTTTTAGCAATGTCTTCAACACGTCATAGTCTGTGCGGGATCATGACAAATAAAGATAGAACTATGACTCAAACGTGTTTTGTTCCGGGAATGAGTCAAAACTATACAATGGACTCAATTAGAAATTTTGTCCTTACAAATCTTTCTGTTTGACTATTCTGGGACAAAACCAATAGTGAAATGCCTAAGCCGGGCCGTTAAGCCGTATAATGCCTAAATCCCATCCCATAAACTCAAAATAAAATATACAGGATAAGACTAGTAAACAAAGGACCGACAAGCATGAAACTGTCTCTGAATGTCTGAATGTGACGTAAACTTGGAATCTCGAATCTCTTAAGCATACCTATACATATGAAACAGAAAAATACCCAGTGAAGTATGGATTAACAAATTGTATAAGTCATAATAAAACATGTGAGAAAAATATTTTGTTACCAATTTGAAATAAAACATCTTTTAGATCCGAATATCAAATATGCACATAAATAAGATACGAATGTAGATGCATATATACAAGATACCAATGTAGATACAAATGTTCCAACAGTGAACCACAATGCTCAACACAAATCTCCCCTACATCACATACAACTCTCCCTCTTTTGGTCTCAAATAGATAACCCGGTGAAAAGATACCAATTTAACAACATATCTAGCACAAGCATAATCAATGAAATATATCTAGAAAATCATGCAAACAACCATCTAATAATGATCAATAAAATCAAAATCGTAGCTAGCAAACAGACAATCACACAAATAAATTAATCAATCTACGAATGTGTGACTGAATGATCATAAAGCAGTAAAAACAATCTAGCCTATCAATGTGAACTACATAATAGAATCCCAGTAGCAATCAGTAGTACCAAAATGTATAACCAAATGACCCCAGGGTACTGAAACAGAATAAACCAGAAGAGACAGAGGCGTCGCTCTAACGATAAAGCGACGGCGCTCGAACAATAACATTTAGCGACACAAAGTTGTCGCTCGAACGAGCTATCAAAACATTCACACCTTGCGTAAAAAAGTAATCAGTTTTTCCCAGTAAAAAAATCTCGTAAAAAATCTAACTGGAAGGGGCTCAAAACTACAAAACAATATGTAAACTAAGAAAACTAAAAATAACAAAATATGAGTTACATGCTAACATAGTATCGATGTGCTCAAACATGAACATGGAAAGTATGGGCGTGAACTACAACAAATGAATCACAATTCCAACACATCGAAACGATCAAAACGCTCTAACTGATAGCGATCAATCATCAAACTTTATTTTATCCATATGTGACATTTACAGTGTGAGCTTAATGAACTAAACAATCAACCATGCATACAAATCCGTAATTTTGACGATTCTACAAACAATAGCGCCAAGATACGATTTTTCAATGCGAGGATTTGTGGTGCAAACCCGTTTAAATTATCCATCCAAACTCATTCAAATATTTATCAGATAATATTTTAAATGAACAGAAACTAATTTGGCCCATATTGTCATATGATTTTTTTTATTGCATTTAATTTTTCTCGGCCTCTTTTAAATGGTAGCTTTCACAACGAGTTAATTTTACACTCTCGCAGTCCTTTCCCTTGAACACCCATCATTTTTTCAATTACTATTCTCACGGTAAATGGTTCTTACATGCACCCCTCATCCTTATGTATACTTACACATAGATGACAAAATTAAGATAATAACGTCTCACCAAACTCAAATATGCAAGAGATGCCAAACGTCCATATAAACTCGTGCATGTGTGCAAAGATGGCATATATACAAAGTTGAATCAAAATTCATATCAACTTCGAAACAACCCCATAATACAATGGTTAAGATCATTCTAAGCATAAATAACTATGACCAAATTTCCTAACCACATGGATAATGGAAAGAAGGGGGTTCAAATACACCAATATGCCACATCAAACATGTAAACTCAATAACAACAAAAAATAGAAAATCTTTTCCGTTTTTCAACATATTTTGACTCAAATCAAAGTAAAATCTTTTTGTATTTGTCAAAAATATTATAAAAAAAAAAAAATTTTTGTATTTTTTCAAATAAGACTCAATAAATGAAGGAAGTACAAAAGATATACATGCTATAACACTAGCAAGATATAAATCATGATGCAAAGACTAGCGTATGATAAACATGGTAACACAATCATCCTTCAGATTTAGCATGGGAAGAATCAAGTGTAACCAAATGAGAACCATGAAGATTTAGTCCTAAAGCTACTAAGTTCGATTTCCTAACCCAAGTAGGTGTGACATAATGGGTGGGGTTTTGGTAACCGAAACAACTGTATTCCTAAACTTCCTAGGAGCATTCCTAAGGTCATAACACAAACATCTAAGGTGACCTTTCCTACAACAATGTGTGCAAGTGTAAAGACGGCGGGAATGATTACCAAAATATCGACCTCTCCTCACATTCCTAGTGGGCTCTCTCACACGGTTGGTATTGACTTTGGGAATGGGTACAACATGATCACCGTAGCCTATACCAAACCTATCACTTTTGACTTGGACGGTGCCTAACATCCTATCCATCCTTTTTTTACCTAGATTCTAAGTCAAACTTAACCTTACTCGAGTCTTTCAACTTCTCCTCCAACTCACAAATATCATAGACTCAAGTACACGCCTAGACTCCTCAAACTCTAGGCACTCCTTTTTTAAAGTCTCCATCAAACCACGAATACTATCTCTCTCTTTCTCGACGTACTCTAGCTTCTCCTTAAGCTTCTTCTCCCGTGCCCTAAGATCCTCAATCAAATCATCTTTATTTTCTATGTCACACTCATTCAACCTAGCTTGCAATTTAGAGTTAGCCTTTTTCACTTTCATCTCTTCGGTATACAACTCATTAAATGCAACTTGCAGCTCTTTCACATCTATCTCCTCATCCTCACTAACTTCACCCTCATTCACTTGGGATTCAATGGCCTCAGAAGTGTCATGCACATGAGAATCTTCATGGGAAGATTTATCGTTGGCGCTCACATGACATGCCAAGAAAGCAACAAACTTTCTCTCATTGGGGGGACTCTCTCCCTCTTTCTAATCACTATCACTTAAGGTAGAATTATAAGCTATCAGTTTCTTGTCCTCTTTCTTAAGTCAAGTGGGACACTTGACAACTTTGTGACCATACCCCTCACACCCAAAACACCTATCTGACTACACCCTACTAAGTTTCTCTCTTTTATCTTTAGGGGTGGACTCTTGAATTTCTCAAACTTTTTGGCATCTTTCGTTTGCTTTTGAAATTTAACAAATTTTTTGAACTTTTTAGCCAACAAGGTGACATCCTCAAAATTGGAATCGAAATCGTCATCCAAAACTTTAGTTTCCTATTTTGGGGCTTTCAAAGTAATGCCCTTTTCTTTCTTTGGAAGTTTCTTGGAGGTAAACATATCGAGTTCATAGGTTTGTAAGTCACCTACAATCTCTTCGAGTTTCATCGAATCAAGCATTCCTAAGGAGTTTAAAACAGTTACTTTTGCATCAAACCTACTCGTAAAAGATCTTAAAAATTTTCTTTTTGACACGGTTATCGATAATCCTTTCACCTAAGTTAAACGACGAGTTGACAATATTAGACAACCTAGCATAAAACTCATCAAATGACTCACTATATAACATTTTAATCGTCTCAAACTATATAGTGAGGTTTTGTAACTTAGACACCCTAATCGTGCTAATGCCCTCGTGAGTAAGTGCAAGTGTATCCCAATCCTCTTTTGAAGTTTCACAAGTCATAATTCTATTATACTCTTTAGGTGTGACATGTGAGGAAATTACGTGCAGACCTTTAGAGTTGTATAATGCAAGCCTATGTTCAACATCAGTCCATGACTCAACGGATTTCAAACTAGTGACATCACCCTCTCGTGTGATCGATGGTGTCTAACCCTTTTCAACAGCTAACCAAACATGTTCATCAATAGATTTTAAAGCACCTCTAAAATCTATTAAGCATAATATGGCATTTTCCATTAAGCATAATTTGTGCCATAAAAAATAGGTGCAAGAAAACTTTCAAAACCTCCAAAATTCATTCCGAAAAACACAAGGGATCAAACACAAAAATATGTTTCTAGATCTGATACCAATTTGATGGACCCTTTTAATTTCTTATGAGGAAAGTATTTTAAGGATGACAAAACAAATTCTAATTTTGTGAAAACCCTTTTTCCAAATTTTAATTCGCACCAAGTTGTGAAAAATTTCTAACTTAACCGAATTTTATCTTGATTAATCCCGAACATACATTAGTGATTAAATCAATTAAAACAAAGTAAAGAATATTCACAACTCCGGAGGTACGAGCAAAACCATAAACGGGAAAAATCTCGAACGAACCAAGCCAGACAATCACTATGAATATGGTTTTACAAAGGTACATACGGTAATCTTACTCAATGAATCGATCCACCCACGATACTTGACGCTCCTCTGATCTTCTCATAGTACCCACACAGAAAGTAACCTTCTTCCACAATGCCTGTCCACAATACACACGTCCACGTATGTCTTGATGTCCACCATTATGGCTTGTAACGTCTACGATGTTTAAATCCGACTCCATCGAATCTTCACCGTAAAACCAGCAATGTTCAAGTGTAGAACAACTCTACTTGGTACCATAAAGGTCTCGATAGAAAATATCAATGATAACTCGAACCTTTGAAACTCTAAGGATGTGTTTAGACTTAAAAACCTTAGAAAAATGTTTGTAGAAATCGTACTGTTTGAAAACTGAAAATCATTATACATGCACTTCTAAACAAGGACTGAAACACGCATTCAATAGGATTTTTAATTCGGCACATCGTTCGAGCGACATTGGTTGTCGTTCTAATAAGATGGCGATGTCGTTCGAATGACATGTACACCTCGCGCGAACGGCTTCCACTGTCGTTCGAGCATCCTGCTCAATTAGAGTTCAAACCAAAACTAACTCTAATCCGTCCTTATCAGTTTAAAACGAAGTATAAACCTTTTTAAACACTTATAAATCATTTTCAAAACATTTATTTAATAAAAAATGCATCCTTAATCACTTTAAAATAAATTTCGAGTCTCATAAAATTTATGCATTCATACTTGAATGATCTCGGACATCAATTAAACTTTGAAGACGAATAAACTTGTACCAATTAAACTTCGACATAATTAATTCCTTGAAGCTTTACCGCAATGTCTTCAACACGTCATAGTCTGTGTGGGATCGTGACAAATAAAAATAGATATATGGCTCAAGCGTGTTTTGTTCTGGGAATAAGTCAAAACTATACAATGGACTCAATTAGAAATTTTGTCCTTACAAAGTCCTTCTGAAATAAGTTATATAGTAACATAACTAACCTGTATCTAAATCTTTTAATAATTATAACATGGACTTAAGGGTTAATTTCAGATTATGAGGTTAAGAACCCTAGGCTCATATTCTAACTATTTCTAACTCATATATTGTTTTATTCTTGGATTAACTAATGGGAATTTATTAAATTTATTAACATGAATCACACATACATACACTAAATCATACATACACACACAACAAGCCAAAAACCTCACACTCATACTAAAACACAAACATAAACACACATAATGAAACGCATATACACAAAAAAATAAAGAGGGAGATGTACCTATGATGAGAGAGAGAGAGAGAGTAAGGGTTTATTTGTGAAATGAAATAAGGATGATCTGGTTTAATTTATACCCAAAAGGTGGTCACGGTCACAATGTTAGACCGTGGCCACGTTAACGTGACCAATTTAAATAAGGGTTAGGGGTCATAGTTCGGAACCTTGACTAGGGTTTACTAATATTAATCACGGGTGGGTTGCGATTTTGGACCATGACCATTATTGCAACCATAATGGAGGAAATTTTAGGGCCAAAAGGGGTTAAATGTGTCATGATTTTGGATCGTGACCCCTCTGGTCAAGAATCCTAACCGTGACCATCACATACTTGTGGTCACCCTAAACCCTGGTCACGTCATTATTACGATGTTTAGCTAGGGTTTACAATTTTGGACAATGACCACCTGGTCACGGCTCAAGACCCTGACCAACGTACGGTGACCATTTGATAGTTTTGGTGTAGTGTAAATCCATGTGCATAAACACCTAACACCTAATCCATTTACACGTTAGATAAAGTCCTTGATGTATAAAGCTTATACAAATGATCATATTTTCGTACAATTTATCGTAATAGGTGAAAACTACTCTTATGTGCGTTACTCGTTTATGGTCTTGGGCCTTTGAAAAAGAAGACCCCCTCCCATGTCCTTTATGAAGTTCCCTATCCATGCAACCTCCGTTGCATATAATTATGAAACAAATTTGGCTCCTATGGTGGAATCAACAATACATGATTGCATGATACTCCTCCATCCAATGGATGCACTTCCTGAAATTTAACACATTTCCAAAAGTAGAATCACCAAAAACCTTATCTAACTGAAAATCCTAGTCTAGGTATCGCAGAGGTACTAGACCATGTACACCATAGCGTTCATGAGACTGTCACAGCTAACGCATTAGGCATATTCCTCATATCATTTATCCAATAAAGTGTCACATGACATTGATACTTAGATAGAAAGATTACTCGTCCGAAAAGGATAAAACTTTTCATGTAATCTAACATGCTAAACTATGTGAACACAAAATTTGATATAAGTATCCTGGCATAAGCCGCACATCCTATATATCTTTGATCTCGCAAAAACTTGATCCCTAGGATGTGCCTGGTTTGTCCTAAATTCTTAATATCAAATCACTTTGACGACCATACCCTTATGTAAGACAATACACCCACCTCGTTATCGATGAGAATAATATCATCTACATAATATACCATAAATACCACCACATTTTTGTCAAACTTCTTATGCACATAAATTGTATTCAGCGCATTGATTAAAACCAAAAGAATTTGTTTATTGATCAAAATGGATGTTCCCAATACAATGATGCTTTCTTAAATCCATAAATTAATCTTTTAAGCTTGCTTACTTTGCTTTATTGATTTCTTCTTATGAAAAAAAATCTTGACAGACTTCAATATGACAACAGTTTAGAATATTTATTTATAATCAATCCCTTATCTTTCTAAGTAATTTTTTTGCAACAAGCCTTGCCTCAAAGGTTTGAACCTTTCCATCTATCCATCTCTTTCTTCTTGTAGGTCCACTTTAACACCATGGGTTTTGTCCTATAAGCAAGTCTACAAGGCACCAAACTTGATTCGAATACATCAAATTGATTTCAATAACCCCATCCATAAGTAAAATCTAAGATGCCTTTGTCTTGGATAGCCTTGTTGTAGCTCTTGGGTTTGTGTTTTCTTGGGACTTCACCGAAGATTTAACCCAAAACACCAACCCTTCAAAAGGACTCTTGAAATTCCCACTACGATGTGGCTCCACTTGTTATTTAGTATAAGTGACATATGCATCTTGATCCTAAAAAATGCTCCCACTACCGTAAATTAATGTACTATCGATATTAGATTGTATTTATTTTTGTACTAGTGGTCTAATATAATGTTTCGTTATAATAACTCGTAAGGATAGCTTACCCTTGGGTACGTTGTTTATCATGTAATCTGTTTTTGAAAAACCAGACATCGTGTTAATAATGACCTTCTTGTCCTTAGGATTATGATAGAAACCAATTAAGGCGGCTTTGGGATATCCAATCTAAAGACATAATTTTTTTCTTAATTCTATCTACCTTAGCTCCCACCTCAGCACAAGTGTTGAGAACTCCCAGAACCGAACAAGTCTTAGCCCGGGCTTGCGCCCATTCTAATATTTCGTGAGAGTCAAAGAGACCTATCTAGAATTCAGTATAATATGTATATAGTCGTCTCCATGTAAAATCCTAAAAATAATCTTGCAGTCCTGAATAACCTACCATGGACTTTATTATACCTAAAAGAGTCTTTATCATTCTCATTACTACACCATCCCGCACTACAGTGCCTAGTGTAAGAAACTTGGATATAATTGGAACCTCTAATAAATGATTCCTTAACATTCCCGAGAGGTACACATCCACAAAATCAAATCGTAGAGTTTGGATTAGCATGTCATCCTACGCTCCACCTTTGCCTTGTACACTTTGAACTAATCAAAGACTTCAGACATATGGTGTATAAGGTAAATTAATCCTTGCCCTATGTAATTATCAATAAAATTTATGAAATACTCATAATCTCTTGACCGGACTGTTATAGAACCATAGAATTGGAACAAACCATTCTCAACACATCTTTGGTACTTTAGCCTATGCCCGTAAAGGGCTGTCTAGTCATTTTAGCTTCTAATTGGAATTCGCAGACCGGAAGTGACATTGCTTCCAATGAACACAAATGTCCATTTTAAACTAGTCATTGAATTCTTATTCGAATGAAATGTCATAAGCATATGTTCCACAATTGTGTTTGGGTCAGCATAGAAGAAAACTTTCTCTATTAATGATTATCCATTAATATTATTCATATCAGCATTTAGCAGTAATGGTGAGACGAATTTATAATATTAAAATTATTTATAAATTTATTATAACAAATAAATTATATTAAAATTTAAATAAAATAATTTTAAAAAATAAATCGAATATCTGTTCCAAACAAACATAAAAATCGAAAAATAATTTATCTTTCAAAGACAAGTACATATAATAATTTTTCGATATTATCTTTTCGTCACCACTGAAAACCTAAAATAGATATCTTACTGGTTAATATTATTATCTTATTCTAATCACCCATTATTAGAAACATCTCTCTTTTAAGTAATCACCTGGTTACCTAGAATCTTTGCAACTAGTTGCAATCCTAATTTTGGTTCCTAAATCTACGAACTTAATTACTATAGACCAGACCATAAATCATGCTTCTATTTTAAAGAGATAAATCCATTACCATGTAACAACTTCCTTATAGAGCTAGGAAAACTAGATAATGTTGCTATAAAATTTATAACTACTTATAGTGAGTGTTGATGTAAAAAACTAGATTTGATCTAATTAATTAATCACAGATAAATATGAAATAAAAAATAAGACAAAGGATTTTTAAAGTGGTTCAGCCTTACGAAAATGGCCTACGTCCACAGTTTTATATTGCGGGATGTTCTTTCCTTAATCTTGACCACAATTGCTAATGATCAATTATCCGTTATGGAGGGTGTTACAATGTATTTATAGCCTTGGGGCTGTCAGTATAAATAGACGATATGCCGTTATTTAATAGACATATACATCTGTACAATAAGAATCTTCATTAAATCCGATGTTCATTGAATGTGTAATTGTCGCTTGATATTCCAGGCCAGATGCTCTGCACGTTTAATAGATCGAGGTGATGAGTAGATCGGTGCTGCTAGTTGCTCGATGAGTATAAGCATTGCCACATAAGATGACACATGTCTTAATATGATTGGTCTACGTCAGCTGACCAATTTTCGTATCAACAGAAGCCCCCAATATTTCACAGTTGAGTTTTGATATGAGAGTGTGGAATATTTTACTCGAAAGTTGTTCTGGCACCTTTTTATGTCTTGATTAATTACAGATCTTCAACATTTAGGAATTTCTCCTTTAGTCTTGTCATTTGAGCGCGAAATGGCAAACTTGGAAATATTTTGAATCTGCGACAGACACTTGGGTATTTGCGTCTTTTTCATCATTTAACTGCCGGAAACGCAATCGTCTTCTCTAGTAATCATTTCTTTTCCTACTTCCCGATGCAAGGCATTTAAAAGTGATAGATACGGATCGTCATCTACTTTTTACCTTCAGATTTCTAAACTCTTTCTCTTCTCATTCTATCTTTGTGTTGTTATTCTTTTTGTCATCCGCCTTAGCAGATTTCTCAATCCCTCTGTAAGAACTTCTTCTTTCTTCTTTCTTTGCTTTAGCCACCATGGTTTATCTTATAGAATCGTTGGATAAGTTCCGAGCGGATTTTGCGATTCCCTCTTAGGTTATTCTAGAAGAATCTCCTTGCCCTTCTGATTTATTTTCTTTAGCTGAGGGACACTGGTTTCCTTCTCTTTTTGTAGCAAAATGTGGCTTTTCTTTTCTGCCTAATCCCTTGTGTTTGGATTTTTGCCAATATTTCGATATTGTTCCTGCAAGAGTAGCTCCAAATACATGGAGGGTAATTAATGGTGTGAATAGGTTAAACCAGATTCATGGGACTCATTTAGGGATCCCTAAAATTATGTTTTGTTATAAATGGGTTACCAGTGATACCACATTTTATTTAAAAACTAGGTTTTCCAATAGAGCTTTAGTGGTCAATCTTCCCGATGCTAATAGGGACTATTTTGATCATGGAGTTGTGATGAAAAATTGGCAACACCCCCCATTAAAAGGAAATGATGTTTACCAAGGTCCCAGATGTCCACTATATGGCAATGGGATAGGTTGTTTTTAATTTTTCGATTTAGCTTTGTTTATTATTGATGAAATGCGTCACTGATATTTATTTTATTTTTTGCATTTGATAATAAAAGAAAGCCCCCCAAAGAAAGTGACATTAATATAAAAGATTTGAAACTCATCTGGAGTTTGCATCAATCAGTTGTTGGGGAGCACGTTAGAGCTGCTTCTCATTTATTGAGATACAAAAATACTACTTCCTCTTTTATTGCTCATCCTATTACCCCTCCTGTGATAATTGATCATGATCAAATTTCATCATCTCAAGCCGACGTAGAAGAATATTCTTATGATTTGGGTACCTCTATTACTGATTTAATGATGAGGAAGAGGAAAATTCCTGAATTCTTTGCCAAAGATGATCCTGGCACTGATGGGTCAAAGAAGAGCAAAGGAGATGTCCCAACTGAAGGGATGAAGAAAATGGATATGGCTCCATCTAAGGGAACAATTTCGACTATCAAGGAGGTCGGTAGGAAACCACCTGCTGGAAAAAAGAGGCAGCACCTTTGATTGAAGGTGTTGCTATTACGTAAGAAAAGGTAGCACCTTTGATTGAAGGTGCTCCTTTAAGGAGATTGAGGAGAGGTCTTATAGAAATACCTATAGAAACTGTTGCTCAGCCTTCTGGTGTTGAGGATCCTTCTTTGAGAGCAAAGACTCCAGCCCTCATTGCTCTGAGCTCAGTCAATGGCTTGATCAAGTCTTAGACCATTCCCGAATATCGAGTTGCTGAGGGTTCCCTTTCTGAGGAGAAGGTCACTGACTTAGCAACCCAACATATTGCGTCAGTAAGTATCACCATTCTTGCTACTTTACCTCCATATACCATATTCATATTCTAATATGAGCTTCTTTTCTTTTTCAGTTTATGACGTGCTTTAATAGTATCCTGGAGAAAGATGAGGCTATCAAAGCTTCAACTTCCTCCAGTGGAGTGGAAGAATCTTTTGTAGGGTTATCACAATCTTTGAAGAGCTCCCAGTGGAAGTATGAGGAAGATAAAGCTGCTTAGGAGAATAAACTTCTATCTACAGAGACAACTGGCCAACAAGTTGATACAGCTCGGGACCAAGCTGCAAATGCCTCCAAGGAGTTGGAGGAAAAATTAAAGGTCGCCATTTCTAGCAAAGAAGAAGCTGATGACAAGATTGAAGAGGCTGAACGGCATAAGAAAGACCTGGAGGAGAAAGTGAAGCTTGCTGAGGGACATGCTTCTTCTGAGAAAGCGAAGAGAAAAGCTGTTGTGAAGAAGTCCTTCAGCTCTAGTTGGGACAAAGGATGGAACAAAGCCCTAACTACTATTACTTGCCAGATGGAGTATGCAAGTTTGAAGTACTTCAGAGATGGATGGGTTGCAATATTGAAAGAGTTGAGTGTCGCAGACGATTCTGAATTATTTCAAAAACACACTCATGGCCCTCCTCCTACTATTGATGACGAAGAAGAGGATGAAGCTGCATCTGATGAATCTTCTACGGTGATATTATTAAAAGTACCTGCAGTTACCATTCCTCAGTCCTCCGACCAAGTTTAGCAGGCTACAACTTCTTCCAAGCAACACAAACTGCCCTTCGAGCAGCTAATTTCTTCGTCCAAAGCGGCTAATGACGTTTAGGGAATAAGGAGAAGGTGTAAAGTTATTTGGATATTTAATTACGTTGTTCTTTTGCTTTTCCCTTTATTGTACCTTTGATTGTACTTGCCTTTCTCGTTGATTAATAAAAAGGACTTTGTCATTTATTCTGAATTTCTCCTTTAATTGTGCTGTCTATATCGTTGTTGATGCATTTTTATTTTTCCTTGCTAGTTTATTGCCATGATGGAACTCTTGTCAGTTCATGATACAGAGTTGATGAAAAAATGTAATGATTATTTTAAAGCTAGTCACACAGACTTTACTGAAGCTCAAATAATTGATATCCTCGAACCTGACGCTTTTGAGCGAGCAGTGGATGCATACCAATATTTAAAATATTTACTTGATCGCGCTATAGCCAACAATGCGGCTTATTATGAAATGATTGAAGATCTCCAAGGAGTGATCGAGGATCTCCAAATTCAACACAAAGAAACCACTGCACTCCTACATGAAGGTTATGAGAAAAAGTACTAACAGTTGAGTGTTGATTGGGGCTATGAAAAATATATCTCGGCCCATGAAAAGAGGGAAAGTGTGCTGAAACTTGAGATCGAGGAACATAGGAATATTGCCAAGCTGTTGGAGGAAGAGAATATTGCCTTACAAGAAGAAATGAATAACTCAAATCTGCTGCTTCGACCTCTTCGACAGCTTTAGTCCCAGTTAATGATGAAGGTTTTTCCTTTTTGGAAACTAAAAATGCGACCTTGAGAGAAGAGTTGGAGACTTTGAAACAAACCGAACCTACCTCATCTGCTTGTGGTCGAGCAAGGGCTGGTCGGATTAATATTGAAGAGACGAGGACCCACTGGCTTTAGAAAATCAAGCCATTCAATTGACGGTAAAAAATCAAGCCCTGGCAGAAATGTCTAGAAAAATTCAAAGTCTTACTGATCAACTTTCCAAGAAAAGCTCTGCCTTATAGAGTAAAGAGAATTTTGTAAAGAAGCTTCATCAAAACATTGAGAGATTGACATATTAATTCCACAAACAACCTAGGGAATTTTGGAATATGGGAAACAATGAAGCTTTGTGCCATCTCGATGTTCGATATTGACAATCAAACAGTGAAGGGTACAAGCAAGGATGGTTGAATACTCTTGGTGTTATGCATCTTGAGGAAGGAAATTCCCCGTGGGATTAGTATGAACCTGGGTTTCTCGACTTACCAGTACCTCCTTTCAACTTAGATGTTAGTTGGATTCCAGCTCGTGCCAAACCTCAATGTTTGATCTCCAAGTACCTTGGTGATTACAATCTTCATGAAGATTATGAGATATCTCGACCTCCTCATCTTCTTGAGTGACCAAGTTCGAGCAACACTAGGATGCTACGAGATACAAATTTTATTAATTCTTCTTATGCTTTAGATGACCCTCCTACTGGAATGGAACCTGTGCTAAAATTAGAAGGAAAAAAAGCCAATAGAATAGGAAATTTGTATTGAATGAAGAAAATTTCATCTTTTGTAATTTGTTTTCCTGTGTTTAATGAATAAAAATGTTATCTTTATACACTCTTCTTTCATTAGAAATACTGTTTATGATTTGTTTCTTATGCATATCTATCTATAGAGGGACGATTTGTCCTATTTTGTTTTGTTTGACTAGAGAATGGAGCTTGCCCCACCTGTTGTCTAGTTTTAGTGACTTATCACCCATAAATTCCTAAGCAATGGAATGATTTTCATCCTATGATCCTACTTAGTTGTAGTAATCTTTTCAGGATTACCTTGGTGCCTAGACAGTGGATGCCGTGTGAGGTCACCCATCTTCTTGCCTAGTTTGGGATGCCCCTTGAGGTCACCCGTGATCAAACAGGCTTTGCCATGTATGATTGTTAATTGTTATGCTAACATTGTTGGTAAAATTTATTGATGCCGACCAATCGTGGCTGGTGGTTGTTGATATGCCGACCAACCGTAGTTGGTGGTTGCTGATATGTCGACCAACCGTAGTTGGTGGTTTAATGCGTAGCACGAGTACTCCGAAAAAAAATGAACAAAAGGAATATGGAGAAAATCTTATCCTTATTCATACTGAAAAAAACTGAAGTACATGTGAATCTGTGTTACTGATAATATTTGTGCAAATGCTCCACATTCCATGCATTTTTGAATTCTTCTCCCTCCAAGGTCTCTATTCTGTAGGTCCTAGGTTGACGCGAGGGAAACCGAGTGTTCGTGTAGGGACACTATCGTTGATTTCGGTTCCCGCTCGACATGCAAAAGAACCTAAGCTACTACTACACTTGACAAGCAAGTAAAGCGGTAAGTCGGGTATCGAGAATCCACAGGGAGTTATTAAATTTCAGATGTTAATTGTTTAATTACTTCAGGAATAAAAGTGTAAAAGGTGATAGGTGGTTATGGTGACAAAAGAAAAGAATAAGTTAATGCTAGATTAAAGGAAAGCAAGGATCGGGATCGCATTCTACCAAACGGATCGAGACAACTACTAACTAGAGTTAAGGCTCGAAAGCAATCTAATCGAGCATTTACAATTAAGCATAAACATCACACAAGAAGGAATTTAACCCAAAGTTGCGAGATTAAACATTTAATCAAAAATGGTCACACGCGGATTAAATTCGGATTGTCGCTATAAACTCTAACGTTGCGTGACAAAGAAAGATAAACGCTTAACAATCCAACTTTAATACACGCGGTTTCAATTAAATGCAATTTTGCACTAAACCTAGTTTTCGGAGCTCGGGGCCCGAAAATGGCGGAAATGAAATCCCGACCCTATTTATCTAAGGGTGCATAGTGAGTTAAACTAAATTATGCTAATTAGACTAAGAAATCAAGAATTAAAACATGTAAACTAGTTAGAAAGCATTGAAACTAAATTACAAGGCAAGAGGAGAAGAAGAACAAACTATATAAATGGAGAGGAAGTGAATAGTTCAATCTTACAAACCACATGGGTTGTCAATCCAAGAAGAAGAAGAAAGGAAATCTCCACACCAAACCCTAACTAACTATCTAATCTGAATCTCTCTAAGTATCAATCTATCTAAGTCTTACAACCAAAACCAACTTATATAGTAAGTTGGAATAAAAGAAAGAAAATATCTGCAGGGGAAAACAGGGGATCGATTGATCGACCCCTTTGGTCGATCGATCGACAGTTGTAATCGTGGAAAAAATAAGAAGGGTCGATTGATCGACCCTTATGGTCGATCGATCGATCAAGCAGGCAGTATGCAGAATCCCCTGTTTTGGCATACAATCCAACGTCGCTCAAATCGACGTAACTTTGTCGTTATGCATCGGAATCGCGCACCGTTCATGGCCACGCGAAGCTAGAGAGGAGGGATACAAATTCTGTGTAGATGTCGGGCCAGGTGCCCAAGCTGTCCAAAGACTAAAATGCCCTTGCGCGTGCGGTTGTGTACGAAAATCGAGCGAAACGCATCCGGACATCACACTTAGCATCCAAATACCTACAAAATCTCAATTAACCCCTGCAAAACATGTTAACATAGAAATCCGAGGGTTGTCTGGTTAACGAGCATAAACATAGGGAATAAGATACCCGAGGGGGCTAATAACGCGTAGGTTAACGGGTGAAATACGCAATATTTCCGCCGTATCACAGGTCGAACAACTATAGTTACTCGGTAGGGCCCATGCAAGTTGGTCTCTAACTTATTATGCTTCTGAATCACCTTCTTGAGAATATAATCTCCCTCTTTGAGATCACATTTCTTGACTCTTTTATTGTAGAACATGGCAATTCGTTATTGGTAAGCTGCGTTCCTGAGTGCCGCATCTTCGCTTACTTCTTCGAGCATATCCAAATCTAAACGTCTCATAAAATCTCTTATAGGAGAGTTAAAATTAAGCACTCTGTGTGTGGGTAAGCCCTGTTTAGCTGGTACGACTACTTCACTTCCAAAGGCTAGCATGTAGGGAGATTCCCCAATTGCTGTTTGAGGTGTTGTGCGATAAGCCCATAACATATAATGTAGCTCGTTAATCCAATTGCCTTTTACATCATCCAGACGTTTCTTCAAACCGTTTAGCATAGTTCTGTTTGTTACTTCAGTTTGTCCATCTCTCTGGGGGTGACCTGGTGCAAAATGGATTTTCTGGACATTGGATTAATGACAATATGCTGTGAACTCCTCATTATCAAATCGGGTACCATGATTAGTGATGAAAGCATGTGGCAGAACATATCAACATATAATATGCTTCCAAATAAATAGGTAAACTCTTTCATATGACATGTCAATGAGAGTCTCTGCTTCAACCCACTTGGTGAAATAATCAACAGCGACTACTAAATACTTGAACCTCCCTTTGGTAATCGACAGAGGCCCGACCAAATCTATGCTCCACATGGAAAATGGCCAAGGGGAAGTAATGGGCATTAACAATGCCTGGGGAGTTCTTCTAATGTAAGAGAAATGTTGGCACTTATCACACTTCTTAGCATAAGCTGTACAATCAGCTCTCATCATTGACCAATAATATCCCTGCATCGTTATCCTCTGCAGGAGAGTCCGACCTGCTACATGAGCTCTACAAGAGCCCTCGTGAATTTCTTCTATCAAATCGTTAACTTCGGAAGGATGCACACATCTCTGTAGACCTGCTATGATACCCCTTATATACAAAACACCATGGCTTAGCACATACGGAGGAACTTTAAACTTCAGGCTCTTGGCTGTAAGGTGATTAGTTGGTACCATTTCTTCTTCGATATATGCCCTGATGGGGTCCATCCAAGATGGTCCCATATCCATGCTGACAAATCTCACCATTAAATCTTTATTTATGCTCCGGTATGTCAGAATCTCAATAGGAATTATTCTTCGTAGCTCGGTACGAGTAGTTGAGTCTATCTGAGCTAGTGCGTCTGCTCTCGTATTTTTTAATCTCGGTATTCTGATCAACTGAACTGCAGCAAGAGTGGACACAATATCCATAGCCTTGGAGTGATACCTTGACATCAAGTCTCCCTTCGCTTCATACAATCCTAGAATCTGATTTACGATTAATTGTAAGTCACAAAACACAACAACTTGATTTGCATTCCGTGTTTTGGATAAACTGAGGCCCACGATCATAGCTTCATATTCAATTTCATTATTAGAAGCTTTAAACTGGAAATGCAATGCATATTCCACATCCAATCCATCTGGGCTATTATCTGATGGTTCTTGCTTCTCGACACTTATCCCTTTCGTTACATCTGTTGATAGGTGTTGATCGGGGGTAGTCTCCGATGATTCCCTAACATCCACTGGTTGTTCTGAATTAGACCCTTGTTGGTCGGCAATATCTGGGTAAGTGAATTCCACGATGAAATCTGCTACTGCCTGCCCGTTGAGTGAGGTCCTTAGCTCATAAACAATATCATACTCTCCTAGCTCGACTGCCCAATATATCAGTCTTCCAGATTTTTTTGGCTTGTGCAAAGCCTGTCTGAGTGTCATATCAGTGTACACCACTATGGTATGGGCCTCGAAATAAGGTTTCATCCTCCTACTTGCCTCTATCAATGCTAAGGCTAGCTTCTCCAACCTGGGATATCTTACCTCTTCTCCTCGGAAAGCTTTGCTCGTATAATACACAGGTTTTTATACTCCATCTTTAACTCTTATCAACACTGAGCTGACTGCGCTCTCAGAGACAGTCAGATATAAGTTTAATATTTCTCCCATCACCGTCCTGGAAAGCAAGGGTGGCGTCCCCAAGTATTTCTTCAAAGCTAGAAATGCCTGCTCGCACTCGTCATTCCACGCGAAAGTCTTTCTGAGCACCTTGAAGAATGGGAGGCATTTATCCGTCACTCTAGAAACAAACCTGTTTAGAGCTACAACACGCCCCGTAAGGCTTTTCACTTCCTTCTTAGTGGTTCGAGATTTCAGTTCTAACAAAGCCTTGATTTTATCAGGGTTTGCCTCAATGCCGCGCTGATTCACAATGTATCTGAGGAACATGCCTTCTCGTACACCAAAAACACACTTAGTTGGGTTTAGCCTCATCAGATATTTTTCCAGTTGATCAAAAGTTTGGCTCAGATCAGCTATGTGGTCTGCGGCTTTCTTGCTCTTCGTCAGCATATCATCGACATAAACCTCCATGTTGTTGCCAATTTGTTCTGCGAACACCTTATTCATCAATCGCTGGTACATTGCACCTGTATTTTTTAGACCAAATGGCATAACATTATAACAGTATGTTCCCCTTGGGGTGATAAAAGAAGTACTTTCCCTGTCTTCTGGTTTTATCTTAATCTGGTTGTAGCTGGAATAAGAATCCATAAAGCTCAGGAATTCATGTCTCGAAGTAGCATCCACCAGCTGATCAATTCAGAGCAAGGGAAATTGGTCTTTTGGGCAGGCTTTGTTGAGATCTGAGAAATCTACGCACATTCTCTATTTGTTATTCTTCTTTTTTACCATCACCACATTAGCTAGCCCATCAGGATATTTGACATCATCAATAAAGGAAGCCTTTTATAACTTCTCAACCTCCTCCTAGATAGCTTGGTTCTTTTCGGGGCTAAATACCCTTCTTCATTGTTTCACTGGCTTGATCTCTTTATTAGCATTTAGCTCGTGGCTCAAGAAGGTTGGATCTATCCATGGCATATCTTCATGACTCCACGCAAAAGCTTGCTTTCTATGCCTAAAAAATGCCATTAATTTATGCTTTATTGATGGGTCCATCGAGGCGCCAATTTGAGTTGTTCGTTCTGGACGTTCGTCGTCCAGAATGATGTTCTCTGTGGTCTCCATAACCTGACCCTTCACAAGCTCAGACTCATCTCTGGGGTCCAAAGTCTTGATCTCTGCATCTTCAGACTCCTCCACTTGGTACGTGGTGGCCTTTTTCTTAGCTTCCTCCAATTCTTCCTGTTCAGCAGATGGATAATAACATTCTCGAGCTAATTTTTGATCACCCTTCACAACTCTAACTCCGAAGTTGGTCAGAAACTTCAGGCATTGATGCACCGTGGATGGCACTGCCTCAAACTTTTTCAAGCCTACCCTCCTCATGATTATGTTGTAGGCTGATTGGACGTTTTTATCCATTATGAAAAAGCATAATTTTTCTATTATGCAAGCAGGCCAGGTACCGATTAGCATATCCAACTTGATCGTCCCAAGTGGAAAGACTTTCTCGCCAGTGAAGCCAAGGATGGCTCCAATTGGGCTAACTTCAAATTCAAGCTGTCAAAGCACTAGTAGAACATGATGTCTGCAGAGCTTCCATTATCTACCAATACTCGTGAGATTACCACATCCTTCACCCTCATCTTGACAACCAAGGGATCATCGTGAGGATATAAGACACCTTCCAAGTCATTTTTGGAAAAACCAATGACCAGTTTATCCTTGTTCACCTTCCTCGGGCGATCATCTTTAGTTAGATTTAAGTGCTTAAGCCTTCCTTTCAGCCATGTGATCCCCACCTCCTGCATCTCCACCTGTAATCACATTACATTCAAATGATCCAAAATGGATTGAAAATACCTCGCGTTCGGGTTGCCTTGGCCTTTTGGGAAGGTTAGCGTCATCTTCTGGATCATCTTCATGGTCCATTTTCTTATCATCTTTTGCTCGGCGAGGATATTTTGACCTTTGCCTTTTTCTTTCGTTAGCCTTTTCATCATTTTGACGATCAACGAACCTGCTTAATTTTCCTCGTCGAATAAGTGCTTCGATCTCATTCTAGAGAGCTATACAACACTTGGTCGTATGGCCATGATCTCTATGGAACTCGTAATATTTTGACTTATCCCTCTTGTCCGGGGCCGTCCTTATTTTCTCTGGCCAATTTAATTCCTCGCTGGTTTTGATCTCCTCTAGAATGTGGTTGATATCCACCTTTAAGGGAGTATAATTCCAATACTTCTTCAACTTCTCTAGAGTTTCCTTGCCTTTCGGCTGCTTACTGCCCCCATTATGCTTTTGGTCTTTCCTCTCGGCTTTCGTCTCTGCTTTCGCATCAGTATTCTTCTTCGCATCCATAGCCTCTTCAGCGTTTATGATCTTAACTGCCTTTGCCATCAGTTCTGCCATGGTCTTAGGGGGATCTTTGGCCAGTGTATAGTACAACTTATTGGGTAAGAGACCACTCATCAGATCCGTAATGGTTGTCTTCTCCTCGTAGTCAATTACCTCAAGTTTCTCGTTATTAAAACGAGTGATATAATCCCTGGTGCTCTCTCCTATTTTCTGCCTTACACTCAGTAGATGTGCTACCCTCTTTACTGGCTTTGCTCCAAAATTAAAATTCCCTATGAAGAGCTCTGCCAGCTGATGGAATGTAGCGATCTACCCCCGAGGAAGGTTATTATACCATATTTGAGCTGACCCGGTGATAGTTCTCGAAAATGCTCTACATCGCATCTCATCAGGAACGACGTAGATATCAACAACAACTTGGTACTTCTCTATGTGAAGGACGAGATCAGTTTTTCCATCGTACTTGGGCGTTACTACATGAGCTTTAAATTTTGATGGTGTGGGAAAATCCACAATTGCCTGGACAAAGGGTGATCCCTTGACGAAAGTTCTTTGGAGAGGGTTCTTGGCCTTAGCCATTTCCCCTAACCTGTCCTCCAACCTTTTAATGGAGCCCTTCCATGCATTATTTCCATCCTTAGACCTATTCGTTCGAGTAACAGCTCGTGCTGAATTTTCCTCTTGGGATCTTTCATTACGAGTTGCTGGTCGTGATTGGACAGAAACTTCCCATAGGTCATCTGGTCATTGAGAATTTCTTGACGCAATCCTAGGAGGGTTTCTATTCATCCTAGGGCCCAAACGGTCAAAGGGAGAGGCTCTGCTCAACCTTTC
The DNA here is from genome assembly GCA_949130495.1 of Sambucus nigra. Lineage (NCBI taxonomy): Eukaryota > Viridiplantae > Streptophyta > Magnoliopsida > Dipsacales > Adoxaceae > Sambucus > Sambucus nigra. The sequence goes on from OX422212.1 coordinate 389,269,913, forward strand.
CAGAGTGCTTGTTCGTTTTGGGGCTAGAGTAACATTTCGTTGAGAATCTGTAGCTATTATGAAAGAGGTCCGGCCAGGCTAATAAGGGGGATTATTATTCCCCTCAGTATGATGAGACCCAGTGCGTCGGGACTGAGAAACATCTGGGAATAGCGTACGTCTGGTTCTTGAAGATGACAAATAAATGGGTCTCTGGACGTTGACCTGACTGGGCAGGTGCGCCGTTACGAACGGTCTGAATGAGTTGACGCATGGTCGCTTGCATATTTGTTTACCCCTGGGATAAATTGGCTACCATGCCAGTGAGATCCTGAAGAGTTGGGGGAGCATATCTGTTGGGGGGAACTCGGTCATTGTTCTTGTTACTGGATTTTGGGATTTCAACCATTTGCCATGAATATGGTAGTGAAAACGCTACGTATAGTCGTTCCCACAGACGGCGCCAATCTTTTCATGTAAAAAACTAGACTTGATCTAATTAATTAATCACAGGTAAATATGAAATAAAAAATAAGACAAAGGATTTTTAAAGTGGTTCAGCCTTATGAAAATGGCCTACGTCCACTGTTTTGTATTGCTGGATGTTCTTGCCTTAATCTTGATCACAATTGCTAATGATCAATTACCTCGTTATGGAGGGTGTTACAATGTATTTATAGCCTTGGGGTTGTCAGTATGAATAGACGATATGCCATTATTTAATAGACATATACATCTGTACAGTAAGAATGTTCATTAAATCCGATGTTCATTGAATGTGCAATTGTCGCTCGATCTTCCTGGCCAGATGCTCTACACGTTAAATAGATCGAGGTGATGATTAGATCGGTGCTGTGAGTTGCTCGGTGAGTATAAGCATTTGCCACGTAAGATGACACATGTCTTCATATGATTGGTCCACGTCAGCTGACTAATTTTCGTATCAACAGTGAGAATACCTATTTTTTGGCTATTACTTCTACCAAGGAATATGAAATTTCTTTAACCCAACCGTTGTACTTGACACTTGGCCTTATCCTCCTACATACCTTTCGAGAGAGAAGTAAAGCTCTTATCAAATAACTAACATTAAATGTGTCAAAAAATTCTCATCGATTGATTAAAGCATCCATGTAGAACTTCACTAATGGGGGGATCGAACACATGTAAAAAATAATTACCATTTGTTCTAAAATATTATGATTTTGTGATTCAAACCATCCGGTTGGGGGGGGGGGGGGGGGGGGGGGGATAAAACTGATGCGAGGAATTAATTTCTTCATAATATTAAAATATTTATGAGAATTGAGGGTGAAAAAAATGTATCCCCTTAAGTTAGAAAAATGTCCTATAACAATTTCAGTCCTAAAATTTTATTTCATTTTATTAATACCATTAGCACTAAAAAGGTATTTAAATAGTTGACACATATCGAAATATAATAATCATCATAGAAAAAGGACTTTCAATTAAGTATATAGAAATTAACCTTTTAATTAAATATAAATTAGCTACCCCTACCACAATTTAAAAGAAATTTTGCTCACATCTTAATTTCTTGTGAAATAATTTTTTTTTCTCCAATATAATTAAATAGTTGACAACTTTTGGTTCTTCGATTAATGACAGTGACTCTGTTGGGGAGGATAGCTTTACTTGCGTTTATGGGTAAACCACCAGTTCATTGTATTTAAAATTAAATTCTTATATAACTTCCTCCTTGGGAGGGCCGAACATACTCAATATTAATTTTAGAGAATTATAACTTAAGAATTTAAACATCTCCATGATGTCGTGATAAACTTCCTCCGTTGGGGGGGAAAGCTAATAATGCTAACATGAGTAACAATTACATCACAATTTTAAAATATCGATGGAGACCGCAGGGTTTATTTGAAACCCTTTCTTCCACTTAATATTTAAACTCGAGGGTATTATAAAAAAATTATTCAATTCAAATTTGCTGAAATAAATTAATGATAATATCCTAATTTATTGCCTGAATAAAAATACCCGGACTCACTATATTAATTGTAAAATCCCGTTATACCGTGATAAATTCCCTCTATTGGGGAGGAGAACCTATACTAATATGAGGAATAAATCACATTGTTAATTAAAATAAATCGGAGATCGATCTCATTATTTCAAAAACCTTGTGATACTATGAAAAACTCTCTCCGTTGTGGAGGAAAGTCAAAGCTAACACAAGGAGAAATCACTTCACTATTTGAAATAAAATTCGAGAACAATATAAATTCCACAAAAATTAATTACATGATTTAATTCAATTTAAAAAATAAATATTTTTTATTTTCCATAAAAACGTGATCTAGCCAGGTCACACAATTAATATCCATGTTATCCATAAATAATGTGGGTTCCTAATTAATGAGATTAATTGCCATATGCAATTTATCAACATAATGAATTAGATGGCGGAATTATAAATTAATAAAAATAGGCAATATAAAACTAGAAAGAAACAATGCCCTTTCCATTATGCCTAAATCGGAAGAAGTATAATCCCAATGGGACACCTATACCCATACTTATCCGATCACAATATACGTGTCCCGTAACTCTAGGTGTCTCCTAAATTTGGAAATTTTGAGATTAGCACCTAGAAAGACCCCCTCGCGTATCCGGACAAAATCTCCTAGGAGCGTCCAAATGGCAAGAAATAGGGTCATGTGAATGAAAGCATTCGAACACAAAGAACGGAGTTGTTTGATCGTCCTAGCATCCAAATGAAGGAAACTGGACGTTCGAACGGTTGGTGGGCTAGAAAAAAATATTCCTTTGATCTTCGATTTTCTAGATCTGGATCTTCTTGATCTTATCGTGGTTAATGATAACTGACCAAATATAGAGAAAATTTACCTTAAGTAACATATATACACACTCTCATCACCAACATATAAATTCATTAATGTACAATTAAATGACCATGATGGGGGGGGGGGGGGGGGGGGATATATCACAAGAGCCCTACAAAACAAAGAGTACAAAAATCCTCACAGACATGCTATTTCATACAAACAAGGGTTTTGTGTTTTTTTGGACGATCCGATTCAATCAAGATTGATCCCTAAACCTTGTGCTCTGATACCAAAAGATGGGATTGACCTTTTAATAATATTTTCCAAGGATCTTGATCAATCTTGAATGAAAAATAACATCATGAATGCATAGAAAAATCTATACATCAAAACAAGGGTTTGTTAAGTACATACATTTACCGATCTTACCCATAAATGGAGTCGAGTTGTTGTAGAATCTGATTTCTAATAGACATTTGTATTCCAATGTATGATCCATTGGATGAGCGAGAAGGCGGTTTTCTCTTTTGAAAGCAAGCCATGAAGATTTTCTTAAAGAAAAAACTTTCTCCCTATTTTTGACCTCTCTGTCACAAATCTAATTGTGTTCCACTCACTCCCACCTCATTAGCTAAATCTTAACTATCCTCCTCAAATAAAAACTGTGGTGGGAAGAGTTGGACAAAGTATGGGCTCCTCCAAAAGATCCTAAAAAGGAACATTTAGTTAATTAATAGGTATAAGTGACCAATCACAATTCTGGGCTCAAGAGAATTAGGGACTACATTTGGGACCCAATGATAGTAATTAAAATTGTCTTCCAAATAGAAAAATAAAATTAAAAATTACGCTCCCATAATTCATTTCTTTTTTCATTTACCCGTAATTAATTTTACTAAATACCTACGACTGCAATCTAATTTTAATAACTCAAAATTACCACAATAAAGAGGCATAATATTTCCACAATTGGATGGCACATAATATGATATCCCTCGTAAACCATACAATACATGCTTAGTGAAATCAATTTATAACTAATTGATATTAACCAACATCTTATAAATATTCCTTGATCTCAAACTTAACTTATTAGACATCTCTACCTGATTATAAAATTCGTGGATCGGGTTTACTGATAGAGTTAAAACTTAAATGTTAATCAAGGGGGTATCATATCCCTGGATACATTCTAGACGCGGATTCCTACGAAACATGATCTCAGATTTACTAACACAATCACTACCCAACTTACAGGGTTTATTGGCCTAGTATAAAACTGAATCTCACCCACCCGGAAATCAAAACAATGACAATGAGGATTATTGATGTCTAAAATTGTTATAAATCTAATCTTATCATGATGTTACCAATTCTATAATCAGAGATAAATATATATAAATACTAAGCAAGGCAAAAAAAGTTTTTAACGTGGTTTGGCTAAGGAAAAATCCAACATCCACGGTTATAATATTGCAGTTGAGGTGCAATTACATAAAACTTAGTGCAATCTTACTCGTGCTGACTTGTGTGTACCTTGAGCTAAGGGAGATAATGTATTTATAGTGGTTAGGAAACTAAGGGATGAAATGTCATTATATATTCAAGCATTTACATCCATATACAATAAATGATACTGTTGATATCCAAATGCACGTGTGGAATGGCTGTTGGTAACCTCCATGTGAGGATAGTTCATAATCCTGATTATGGTCGGCAGGTTGGCCGACTAAGTATATGTGAATCCTTGAGGTGGGTGTTTATGAGGCCAAGTGTCCCTATATCATTGGTCCATGTGGATGAATAATTTAACCCACAACAAAAGCCCTCAATACTCCATGCTTGATGTTTTGTGAAATGGTGGAGTATTTATTGTAAAAAGTTGCCCGACGCCCAAAAATGGTGGAGGTTAACAGCCGACCTTCAGGACTTGTGATATTTCACCGGTATATTAGTGTACACTACAAGAAAAATGAGTATTAGGGATGGTAAAAAACGTCCCTAAAAGTACAAAAACCGTCTCTAAAGAGTATTAGGGACGTTTTTTGCAACGGCAAAAATCTGTCCCTTATACTAGGCGTCCTAAATATTTTAGGGACGAATTTTACCGTCCTAAATTTTAATTCATGGACACTCTGCATTTGACATTAAGGACGGATTTTACCGTCCCAAATGGTGTTCCCGCGAAAAAATCCCGCTCCCGCCAATAGTATTAGGGACGGATAAACCGCCCTAATACTACTGAGATTCTGGCAACCCAATTAGGGACAGTAAAAACCGTCCCTAAAGGTAATTTCAATTGATGCAGAAATGGGTATTAAGGACGGTAAAAATCGTCCCAAAAGGTATTCTCAATTAATACAAATAAGTATTAGGGACGGTTTATAACCGTCCCAATTAAGAAATAAAAAAATTATCATAAATAATTATATTATTATATGTTTTATGTTGCAATAATAATTGACGTCTAATATGCATTATAAATCAAATCATCCGATAAAAAACACAATATATCAACCACATTCATTGAAGCACGTATCCAATAACAATTTCTTCCATTAAACTACATTCAAGTCGAAATATTTAAATGAGTACAAAATCATACTAATTAATAAGATATACAATTGTCAAAAAAAATATCATCCCTAAATTAAGATGATAAATATGGTTGTCACGCTTCAAAAACTTTTCTTAGTGTCGCATATAGTAGACACACTCAAAATCACGTCTCTTCAACTTATTGTGCACAACCTGCAATCAATAAATAATCATTTTATCAAAATAATATTATAGTAAAATAAAATATCCAAATATATTAGTTAATCGTACCAACAACTTTTTACAAATTTTAAAAAAATGTGACATAATCTCCTTTGTTTATACATGAAAACCAACTTGTTTAATCAATAAAAAAGCCCGCACAACTATAAGAATCTTGCATATCAACGATTCTTTACAATTTTAAAAAAAATTCGACAGAGTCTCCTTTGTTTATACATGAAAGCCAACCTGTTTAATGAACACAAAAGCCCGCACGGCCTTAAAAAAATTTAAAAATCTCCCAAATCAACAATTCATTACAATTTTTAAAAAAATTCGGCAGAGTCTCCTTTGTTTATACATGAAAACCAACATGTTTAATCAGCACAAAAGTCCGCACGGCCAATAAAAAAATAAAACAACAATCTCGCATATCAACAACAATAAGAAATAAACAATCTACCTGTCGCAAACCATAACTTCGTTCATGTGTTCCACGCGAATAAAATATAACCCTAAAATGTTCTCCTGCAAAAAAATATAAGAAACAAAACAAAAAAGATATCAGTATTCAAATAATGTTTAAGAAGTAAAAGGTACTACAGGAGTTACATGACAGAAAAGTGAAGTGAAAAAGAGAGAAATGGGGACTGTAGGCAACACTTGCATCAGCTCTTTCTTCGTGAATCTTTTTGAAATACTTTAAAATAATTGCCTAAATATGAAAGAATATTTCAAATTAAATTTTCAGCTACTAATTACAATTGAAGTTTCATACAAATTTCAGCAACAAACAACAACTCTAACAGATATTTGAGTAACATATTGAAAAATAATATAAAACATACTGAAAATATTAAAACATGATGAAAAAATTTAAAACATTCTGAAAGTTTTATAAACTTACACATAGGTCTAAATTTGTTTTTAATAATATACATAACAAAAATTTGGAAAAATGTTGTGGGTGCGGCTGCCCCCATTCGGGATGGGGAAGGTCTGCCCCTGTATATAACGCTGCTGTTATATACACATATACATGTGTATATAACAGCATACCTGTTAGTTGTTATATACACATGTATATGTGTATGTAACAGCCACCTGTTATATACACATATACATATGTATATAACAACATACCTGTTATATACACATGTATATGTGTATATAATAACAGCGTTATATACACATATACATGTGTATATAACAGCATACCTGTTATATACACATGTATGTGTATATAACAACATATGACTGTTATATACACATACACATGTGTATATAACAGGTATGTTGTTATATACACATATGTGTATGTGTATATAATAGCATATGTTGTTATATATACATATACATGTGTATATAACAATACATATAACAATATACTGTTATATATACATATGTATATGTATATATAACAATATATGCTGTGTTATATATATATAACAATATATATGCATATATATATATATTAGAAAATGTTCATTTGGAACAACATGTTTTCATAATAGAATAGTTCCTTAATTCAACATATAAAAGCAACATCTTATGCTTTAAGTCTAATTTTTTGCAAATTTACATCGTACACTCAAACCGGGAGCCCCGTGACAATGCGGTGGGTTCTTACGAGTCACATTGATCCCGTGTGAGGTGTTCGTGACTCTTACGGGACTGTTTTGTGTTTGTTTTATGTTTTCACCCTTCGATGGCAAGCTTTTAAGCTTAAGTCTAACTTTTTAAAAATTTATATGGTACACACAAACCGAGAGCACCGTGACTGCACGACGGGTTCCTACGACTTACATTGTTCTCGTGCGAGATGTTCGTGACTCTTACAGGTCCTTTTTGTGGCTGTTTTACGTTTTCACCCTTCGATTGCAAGTTTTTATGCTCAAGTCTATTTTTTTTGCAATTTTACGTCGTACACTCTAATCGGGAGCCCCATGCCTATGCGATCGGTTCCTACGAGTCACATTGGTCCCGTACGAGGTGTTCGTGACTCTTACGGGACCGTTTTAAGGGTGTTTTACGTTTTCACCCTTTGATGGCATGTTTTTATGCTTAAGTTTATTTTTTTGCAAATTTACGTCGTACACTCCAACCGGTAGCCTCGGGACTACGCCGTCTGTTCCTACGAGTCACACTGGTCCCGTGCGAGGTGTTCGTGACTCTTACGGGACCGTTTAAAGGCTGTTTTACGTTTTCACCCTTCGATGGCATGTTTTTATGCTTAAGTTTATTTTTTTACAAATTTACGTCGTACACTCCAACCAGGAGCCTCGGGACTACGCCGTTTGTTCCTACGAGTCACATTGATCCCGTGCGAGGTGTTCGTGACTCTTACGGGACCATTTTAAGGCTGTTTTGAGTTTTCACCCTTCGATGGCATGTTTTTATGCTTAAGTATAATTTGTTGCAACTTTACGTCGTACACTCAAACTGGGAGTCCCGTGCCTACGCGATCGGTTCCAACGAGTCACATTGGTCCCGTACGAGGTATTTGTGACTCTTACGGGACCGTGTTAAGGTTGTTTTACATTTTCACACTTCGATGGCATGTTTTTATGCTTAAGTTTATTTTTTTGCAAATTTACGTCGTACACTCCAACCGGCAGCCTCGGGACTACGTCGTCTGTTCCTACTAGTCACATTGGTCCCGTGCGAGGTGTTCGTGACTCTTACGGGACCGTTTTAAGGCTGTTTTACATTTTCACCCTTCAATGGCATATTTTTATGCTTAACCCTAACTAATGTTTATTCCCATTTTCACATCTCTCCTATTCATCTCGGACTAATCAAGAATATCTTTAAGCTCATAAACAAATGGTTACCAATTAGTTTAATGTGGACCATTGCAGAGAAATTGACACGCCTTAAACCTAGAAAGTGGCAATCCATTGGATAATGCCTTCTTTTTCTAGTGTTCACCCTAACTATTCTTTGTTCAAAAGTTATGTACTGCCCCCCCCCCCCCCCCCACAAAACTGGAAGTGACAAGAAACAAATGCACCAACAATACCCAAGCTATAGGGGGCACAAAAGAATTAAAATTACAGGGTTTAGACGTAAATTGAATCCAAACCCAAAATAATTAAAAAATTGAATCAATGCATATTTAACCTTAAAATAAAGTTCATCATAGGTCTATCCATTACGTGGATATTTTGTTACACCCAACGCCAATCAGAATCTTCCCTATGCTAGCAACGATGCAATTTCAGATTATGTTTGATAGTAGTTCGACCCCAACATCAATGTATCCTATGACAGCGAAAAAATAATGAATTTTATGCAAACAGTTATGTTCAATTAAAAAAATGGTAGAACCAAAAAAACAAATTCAAAACCAAAGGAAGAAAACCAGAGCTTGTTTAAAAGGGGCATACACACACCTAACTTCTTGATATAGCGCTAGAAAGTGTGAACTTAAAACAACATTAAAAAAATTTGAGTATAAAGATTTGTAACAATTTACAATACCTGATATCCCAAACTCCAATCATCAAATAAACACCTAACCATGCTCTTTACAATACCTGATATCCCAAACTCCAATCATCAAATAAACAAAAACTATAAAGAGGAAAACATACCCAGACTAAAATGCATATGAGTATAAAGATTTGTAACAATTTATATTTTTCTTTTATGCTTCTTTTTCTATTAAATACTGTTCTTCTCTGTCCATTTTTAAATCATGAAATTGACTACGAATACCTTTATAACAGTCTTAAACGCACCTGCCATCAACTTCATTCCATCAGCCATTGAATCAACCAACACCTATTATCCCAAATTACAAGTGGAATTTCTAATCATAAAATCAACCAACACCTATTATCCCAAATTCTAATCATAAAATCAACCAACACCTATTATCCTAAATTCTAATCATATAAATTATGTATATATATACTGTATATACATTGTAAAAACATATATAATCTTATATAATATGTATATACATGTATCAATGGAATCAAGATAAACTAATAGAGAAGAGGAATAAAATTTACCGGGGGAGAGACTGGGACAGGGGCGGCATCTAGGGCAGAGCTGAGGTGGAGCAGGGGTGGGCTAGGGCAGAGCTGAGGCTGAGCGGAGCAGGGGTGGGCTAGGGCAGAGGATATCTGTACACTCGAGAGAGAGGGAGTGAGCTCTGAAGAAGAGCAAGCGCTCAAGCAGAGGAAGAGAGAGCGAGAGAGCTCTGAGTCCGACGGAGAGAGAGAGAAAGAGGGTGAATGGGGGAGCGAGATCTGAGAGAGAGCAGAGAGAGAGAGAGCGAGCGACGAGTCGGGCTGAGAGAGAGAGAAAGCGGGGGAATGGGGAAAATTTTTTGTGGGAAAATAAAAATTAAGGTGTGTTTGATGAAAAGGGATGGTTAAATCCGTTCCTATATGTCCCTTTTTTATTTTTTGCCAAACAAATATAAGGGACGATTATTAAAATCCGTCCCTCTTGCTATACCAAAAGGGACGATTATTACAATCCGTCCCTTTTGGTATAGCAAATGGGACGAATTTTAATAACGTTCCCTTTAGGTATAGCAAATGGAACGGATTTTTAAAAGCGTCCCTTTTGGTATAGCAAAAGGGACGGATTTTAATAACCGTCCCTTATATTTGTTTGGCCAAAGGCTAAAATTTTGAGATATAATAAAAGGGATGGATTTTAAAACCGTCCCTTTTGGTATAGAAAAAGGGACGGTTTTAAAAATCCGTCCCTTTTGGTGTAGCAAAAGGGACGATTTTAAAATCCTCCCTTATATTAGCCGGAAAAAAATTAGCGCTAAAATTCGTCTATACTTTAAGGGACAGTTTTAATTACCGTCCCTTTTGATAAATACTAAAAGGGACGGTTTTTAAAAAATCATCCCTTTTGTTACTATCAAAAGGGACTGTAATTGAAACCGTCCCTTTTGGTATAGCATTAGGGACAAAATGACGCGGTCGTCCCTAATACTCCCGTCCATAATATTCATTTTTCTTGTAGTGGTAGTGGAATTTTTATGAGTAGTTTTAAAAACAGTGAACCGCCAAAGGGTATGCCGATCTTTCTACCCTTTTTGGATGCGTGCAACCATCGAGAGTTCAATCGTTAGTTCATTTAATCATTTTCATTCCCAAGCTTTGAGGCGAATCCACTATATCTATAAAAGGACAAAGCTTTCTGCTATTTCTCTTCACCTCAGACCCTCGAACTAAAACCTTTTTCTCAATGCCTTCAAGCTTTCTTTACAGTTCTTAAGGGCTTTATGTTATTTAGAGAAATCTGTTAGATTACTATCTTCTCCCTTTCTTTTTCTTTGTTACTTTCGTAAAAATGATGTATATTGTTGATGAAGACTCGTTAGAAGAGTTTAGGGAAAGGATAAAAATCCTAAATTAGGTAAATATAGAGGTAGTGGATGGACCATTAGATGTTCTTTCTTTTGATGAAGGGCATTGGATTCCCATAGTGTTTATTGCAGAGTGTGGGATAAATTTTCCACCCAATTAATTATTTCTTAAATTCTGCCAACATTTTGATGTAGTCCTAGCTATGGTAGCTCCCAACACTTGGTAAGTTGTGAATGGGGTTAATCGCTTAAATAAACTTCATGGAACCCATATAGGAATTACAGAATTAATGTACTATTGTAAGTGGGGAACCACTAAAGGCAATACCTACTATTTGAAACCAAGACAAACTAATAGATCTTTAGTAGTCAACCTGTCTGATTCCAATAAAGACTAATGGGATTATAGAGTGGTGGTCAAGAACTGGCAACATTCCCTCTTTCTTGAGGGCGTTAGATATATTGGTCCCAGGTGCCCCTAGGAAAAGCGTGGCATAGGTCGACAATTATTTTTGAAACGTTATTCTCTTGTGCTTGTTAACTGTTTGGTAGTATGCCGGCTAATGATTTGTACTCGATTTTTCTACAGAGGAAAGGAAAAAGAAGTGTCCTTGTGACTTGAAGGTAAATTTTGGCAAATTCAAATTTCTTTGGTCAATACATCAGAGATTAGGAGAAAAACATCCTAGGTCGGTGATGAGTGAATTATTTACATGAATTATGTCCAAATTTAGGCCTTTTTAGGCCCGTTGTATCATAAATAATGAGCTTTTAGAGTTTTTTTGTAAATTAAAAGGAAAATACAAGTTTGAATAAAATTTGAGTTAAAAATACAATTTTAGTAAACTCGGGTGGTAAAATCATAATTTTAGAAACTTTATAGGCCTGAAAATAATTTTTAAATGTTTATCTAGGCAAAATAAAGTCCTCCCTGAAAATTGGTAGAATTTGGAATTAAAACGAGCAAATTAATGAATTTCGGGGGCTAAAATGAAAATAGGGGTAATTTTGTAAATTTTAAATCTTTGTGACCCTGAATTTGAATTAATTATTTACATTTTGCATTTTTACAGGTACCCCGAAAATTTGGACAACAAAAGAGTCGATGTGCAAAATTATCAGGATACGTCGCGTCGCGACGCGACACGACACGGTTGACACAGCTGTACTAAACATTTTTTATAAAATCGCTCGTGTCCGTTGAGGTCGTGCCATAACTTTTCGGAAAGGTCTTAACAAGACTCACAACTTTGAGATTAAAGTTCAGACGAAAATGAGATTTTGAAGTTTTGGAGGTAAAAAATATGATTAAAGCTGGTGCTGTGAATAGTGATGTGAATAGTGACGAATTTGAGGATAATTATCTCCAACTCTTCCCAAGACTCCACGAGATAATTATCAGCTCAAATACAATCAATTAGGGAGAGTCCCACCCCATCTAAATACCCTATCCCTAAGCCTATAAATAGGACCCTTGGGTTCATTATTTTTTAGGGAGAGTTGTAGAAAGCCACTTTAGAATAATTGTTGGTAGTTTTAGTTTGAGAGCTTTATTTATATTTGAGGGCCAATAATTATTTTGTGGAAGGAATTATGTCAAGAATATTTGTGACACACCATTTTTAAGTTTGTTTATTTAATAAAAATTAGTATTCATTCTTGCAAATTTATTATGTCCACAATGATGCTCGCTTAATTTTCTTACTAGGACTAGATGAAATTTATCATGTGTGATCAACATTGTGTTTGATTTAAATTTGTCTTAATTCCTAATATGTGCTAAAGGTTCTAAAAAAATCGGTATTCATTTAAAACGACAGGAGAGTGCATTTTAAATCTTCGACATTGTTTGGAAAAAAATATTTTTTTTATTTTAAGTATGAATACTTTTATTAAATTGATTGATAGCCCATGCTTAAAGACTATTTTTTGAAATTTAAAAGTGAGCTTTTTAAGCAAATATGAATTTTAGGCGTTTAATTTAGAGACGTTAAATTTTATTATCTAATGTGTTATTTTTTCGAATTGCATACGACGAGACTCGGTTTAATTTGAGTTATAAAATCGGGAATGACGAATTTAAATTATTACACAGTGTTAGTTTAACGTGATAAATGGATCCAACGTCCTAGTTTTCACGCACACTTGATTATATCTCTCGTACTCTTATTTTTTATTTGTGTTGCTTAGTTTAATATTACATTTTATCTTTAAACTCATTTCGTCTAGCTGGATAGTCACAATAATTTTTAATAAAAAAAAATGATAAAATATCATGGGCTCAACCCGTACTTACACTCGCTATTCTATAATAGCGCGTGCACTTGCGGTATTTCATAAAATTGACAACAAGTTTTTGGCACCGTTGCCGGGGATTTGTTCGATTTTGTAAAAAAAATTTGTGACTTTTTTTTTTTTTTTACTTTTCGCATTTTTGTTAGTAAAAATTCATCAAAAAAAGGGAGAAAATTCTGAAGAAAAAAAAACAGTAACAATATTTTTATTTTTCTGGGAAAAAAAAAATCAGTTTTAAGTTTTTTTTTTAATAAATAGCGCATTTAGCACTAGTTATCCTAAAATACATAAAAACATTGAAAAAATTGGAAAAAAAAAAGTTTTTTTTTTCCTGAAAATTTCCAGATTCATTTTTTCAATAGGTAGAACCTAAAAAATATATAAAAAAAACTTTAAAAAAAATCCAAAAATTCAAAAAAATAATTTTTATTCCGAGTAGTAATTCTGTTTTTTCCAGAGTATTAAAAAATCATAAGTATGCTTTTTTTGGTGTGTTAGATACACCGATAGTGCGTGTGTCATGTCAATTGTTTTTCTTCTTCTTTATTTGTTAGTAATTTTTTTTGTGTGTGTCACACTTTACGTTTGGTATATTTTTTTTTAAGTACATATAAAAAAAGGAGCAAAAGTGCAGAAAAATTCGAAAAACTCTGCAACGGTGAGCGAACGTGAAGAAAACTTGTGTAATCTTGCCACGAGCATAAGTAATTCTCGGGGACGATTAAAACGTAGGCAACGGCGTTTCCCTCCGATCGATGTCAACTTAAACTTTTCCTGGCGTAAACAAGTGACCGTAAAATGTCCATGCTGGAGGTACGTGTTTGTGTGCTCCTAAGTGATTTAATTTCACATTTAATTTAGCACATTGCATAAATTGACTCAAGGGCAAAACTCGTGTGAAAGATAAGGTGGGAATTTCATCACCATTCCTTGGCCCAAAAATCACTAATTAACCCAGCATTTGCATATCTCGAGCCATCACATTTAATTTAAAATCAGGTAGGCATTGGCCTTAAGATATCACAGAGGTCATAGGAAACCTCTTAACGAGGCTAGAATTAAAAGCTACTCCAACGCGAACTTGTCAAATTGATCCCGTTTCACCTTGTCTAGGATTGATGATTTTTAATATGTCTTCGTACCGACCACCTACTTAGAGAAAAAAGCGAGATTTGAGACGATAACCGTAGTTGTTCATCTTTTAAATTCTCCCGTGTCAAAGAGTAGGAGCTGTCCAATTAGGGAGATTAATTCGGTGACCCCTTTTGTCGTCGATTAATCTCGGGAGAACTAGATTTTAAAAATTGAAATTCCCCTCACCTAAATTAGATAATTCAATTTGCTTTGTGATAGCTAGGAATTACGTGGTTTGAGTCAATTTTTTTTTATAATTTTCTTCCCATAAAAAAAAAAAAAAAAATAATAATAATAATAATAATAATAATAATAATAATAATAATAATAATAATATAAAAAAATCGAGTGAGCTCAGTGTATGTGAAGTTGGTTTCGAGATCATACCGGTCGTTTATCGAGTGTGGAGTCTAGCATTCCCAATACTTACATAGGTAGATTTTCAATTTTTACTGAAATGGGAGAAGAGTTAGCGCCACGTGCCCTTAAAGATTACCTTTATTCGACTAGGTTGAGTCAAGCTTCGTGCATACGTGTACCCGATCACACTGCGAATAGTTTCCTATTCCATCATGGAACAATCCAAATGTTGCCCGTGTTTCGAGGTACCGACAAAGAGGATCCCTACCTTAATATTCGGGAATTCGAGGAGATTTATGGGACCATTAAGTATCAACAACTCACCGATGAGATTGTCAAACTTAAATTGTTCCCGTTCTCGTTGAAAGACAAAGTCAAGAGTTGGTTTAACTCGTTAACACCCGAATCCATCACCACTTGGAACCAAATGAGTGTCGCGTTCCTGCAAAAATTATTTCCCAACCAAAAGACGACGTCGATACGTCACGCCATCAACACATTTAGCCAAAAGGAGGGAGAATCCTTATGGATGTATTTGGAGAGTTCCAAGGACTTGCTACTGCAATGTCTGCACCATGGGATAGATATGGGACGCCAAGTTCAAATTTTGTATGAGGTGTTCGATTGTAATTCTGAAACTATGCTCGAGTCGTTATGTAATGGTGATTTTACTGAAAAAAGTGAGGTTGACGTGCAGGTATTCCTAGAAGACGCAGCGAAAAATTCCCAGCGATGGGCACCCAATAGAAAATCTAGGTCCACCATGCCCAATGAGGGTTTTGCTCACCAAGTCGAACAAAGTTATGATTTAAATGCCAAAGTGGCCACATTGGCCGGACATTTAGAAGCTTTAAAGATGAGCAAAGAGGGTAATCGAACCGCATCTTCATCCGTTAAACATGTAGGTTCCCTGTGTGTATACTTTGTGATGCATTCGACCACTTATTCGAGAATTACCCCACCCTTCCGGCCCACAAGGCACTCACCAAGCAAGCCAATTACCTCTACCAAAATAGGCCAAAGTATGACCCATATTCCAATGCATACAATTTGGGATGGCGAGACCACCCCAATATTTCGTGGTCCAAGGGTCAATACCAAGGAAGTGGAGGTCAATCTTCCGGTAACCCACCCTCGGATTTTTAAAAGAATGCCACCGCACCCTCGAATCCCTCATCCCAAAAGATACAATTTTTAGAGTATTTGATGAACCTTCTTACCCAAAGTACCCTGCAATTCCAGCAAACCACTCAAAATGTCCTCCAATCCACCCAACAAAGCATGGACGCGAATACTCAAGCCATTACCAAACTCAAGGTTCAAATGAGACAACTAGATAATGCGTTGAGTGAGATGAACAAGGGAACATTCCCGAGTCAGCCCAAACCCAATCCAAAGGGTAACACGCCTAGGGGTCAATTTTATATTCAAGATGACACGAGCGCATCACACACCCAAGAGCATGCGAAAGACATCACCACGCTTAGGTCCGACAAGGAAGTAGAGAAAAACATTTCACCACCCTACCGAGAGTGAATCCGAGAAAGGTAAGGATAAGGAAGATACACCTGTGGATCCAACTTCCTCCTCACCCTTACCTTCCGAGCCATCTTTAGAGACCTATGTCCCAAAAGCTCCATTTCCCCAGCGTTTGGTGCCCCAAAAGAAAAAGGCTCAAGTTGATAAAATGTTAGAAGTATTTAAGCAAGTACAATTCAATATCCCACTTCTTGATACTATCCAACAAGTCCCATCCTACGCCAAATTTCTGAAGGACCTTTGTACTTTTAAGAGAAGCACCAACGTACCCAAGAAAGCTTTTCTCACTGAGAAAGCAAGCTCGATCATTTCTTATCAAACTCCCATCAAGTATAAGGATCCCGATACTCCAACGATCTCTATTAAAATAGGGTATCACCTCATTGAGAAAGCCCTTCTAGATTTAGGAGCAAGTGTGAATCTTCTGTCGTACACTGTGTACGAGAAACTAGGTTTAGGGGAGTTAAAACCGACTAGGATTACCTTGTCCTTAGCCGGCCGTTTTGTGAAAATCCTGAGAGATATTGTTGAGGACGTCCTAATTAAAGTGGGTGACTTTATATTTCCTATCAACTTTGTTGTCTTGGACACCCAACAAGTGCACAATCCTATTGCACAAATCCTTGTTATTTTGGGTCGTCCTTTCCTCGCCACATCTGATGCTGTCATTAGGTGTCGTAGAGTCCAATTGAACCTATCCTTTGGTAACATGACTATGGACCTTATTGTGTTCAATTTGGCCAAACAACCACCCAATGACGGTGAACCCATGGATGTTGACATGATTGATAGTATCATCCAAGAGACTTTCGAGAAAACTTATAATGACGACCCTTTAGCATCTTATCTTGACTTTTTTGGGTCCGAATTTGATGTCGAACAGTACATCGAAGAAGTCAATGCCCTCCTTGACTCCGCCCCTATCATGGAAGTAGGAAATTGGAAGTTTAAACCTGATCCCCTATCACTTTCCTCATCACCTATTCCTCCCTCGATTGAGAAAGCTCCCGAGCTATAATTGAAGCCACTACCTGAAACACTCGAGTATAGGTTCTTAGGACCTTCTGAATCCTTGACTGTTATCATCACGTCTGACTTGGACAAAGAACAAGAAGGTAAACTATTGCGTGTTCTCAAAGAACACAAGGAAGCCATATGATGGACCATAACCGACATTAAGGGGATAAGTCCCTCGATGCGCATGCATAGGATACATTTAGAAGATGATGCTAAAAATTACCGTGAAGCACAATGTAGACTTAATCCCAATATGAAAGAGGTCATCCGAGTAGAGGTGCTAAAGTTGCTCGATGCGGGTGTCATTTACCGCATCTCTGATAGCCAATGGGTTAGTCCCGTTCAAGTGGTCCAGAAGAAATTTGGTGTTACGGTGGTGAAAAATAACGATGATGAGTTAGTACCCACTAGAATTCAAACCGATTGGAGAGTGTGTATTGATTATAGGAAGTTGAATGTTGTTACAAGGAAGGATCACTTTCCTCTTCCTTCCATAGACCAAATGCTAGAGAGATTAACCGGCTATCCATATTACTGCTTTCTCAATGGTTATTCCGGTTACAATCAAATTCCCATCGCTCCTGAGGATAAAAAGAAAACCATTTTCACTTGTCTATTTGTTACTTTTGCTTACCGACGCATGCCCTTTGGGTTATGCAATGCACCCTCTACCTTTCAGCGGTGCATGATGAGTATTTTTTTGGATATAATGGAACGTTTTCTCGAAGTCTTTATGGATGATTTTTTGTATTTAGGTCTAGTTTTGATGAGTGCCTCCATCAACTCACCCTCGTTCTGAAGAGGTGTAAGGAAAAGAACCTTGTGCTTAATTGGAAGAAGTGTCACTTTATGGTCAAACAAGGCATAATGCTAGGTCACATAATTTCTGAAAAGGGTATCGAGGTAGATAAAGATAAAATATATCTCATTGCTAATCTCTCACCCCCTAAAACTGTGCGTGAAGCTCGGTCATTCTTAGGACATGTCGGTTTCTATCAAAGATTTATTAAGGATTTTAGCAAATCTCTCGACCCTTGTGCAATGTTCTTATCAAGGACACACCCTTCGATTTCACTGACGAATGCTTTCAAGCTTTTGAAAGGCTAAAGACAGAATTGACCTCTGCACTTATTATGAGACCCCTTGACTGGAGTCAACTGTTTGAGATCATATGTGATGCTTACGACTGTTCCATAAGTGCGGTTCTTGGTCAGTGTAATGAGAAACTTCCTCACGTCAAGTATTATGCCAGTAGGGCTCTTAATGATGCTCAATTGAACTATTCCACGACAGAAAAAGAGTTTATCGCTGTTGTTTTTGCTCTTGAGAAGTTTAGGACTTACTTGATAGGATCCAAACTTGTCATTTTCACCGATCACTCATCCCTGCGATACTTTTTGTCTAAAAAGGATGCTAAGGCCCGTTTCATTAGGTGGATCCTATTACTGCAAGAGTTTGACCTTGAAATTCGGGATAAGAAAGGATGTGAGAATGTAGTGGCAGATCCTTTGCCTAGGTTAACTATTGAATCATTCGATAACCTGTTGCCACTAAATGAGTTATTTCCTGATGAGAAACTGATGTTTGTCTCTCAGCTTCCATGGTTTACCGATATTGTGAACTATCTTGTGGCGGGCGAAATGCCACTGCATTGGTCTAAGCAAGATCGTTCGAAATTTTTAAAGGAAGCCAAGCATTTCTTTTAGGATAACCCATATCTTTTCAAGTATTGCCCCAATCAAATCATTCGAAAGCGTGTACCCGATCATGAGATTCAAAGTGTAATCTCTTTCTGCTATGATCAAGCCTGTGGAGGTCATTTTAGTGCTAAAAATATCGTTGCAAAAATTTTACAGTGTGGTTTCTATTGGCCCACCATTTTTCATGACTCGAAATATTACAATAGGAGTTGTGACCATTGCCAACGGTTAGAAAAGATCACACGCAGGAATATGATGCCCTTAAACCCCATTTTGATTATAGAGGTTTTTGACTGTTGGGGCATTGATTTTATGGGTCCATTAACAAATTCCTACGGGAATCTCTACATCCTTTTGGTGGTTGATTATGTATCCAAGTGGGTAGAAGCCATAACATGTAGGATGAATGGTCGCTACGTGGTGGTTAAATTCATTTGAGAAAATATTTTCCCCCGTTTCGGTATGCCTTGAGCCATCATTAGCGATCAGGGAACCCATTTCTGTAATTGATCCTTCGAGAGTCTTATGAAAAAGTATTCGGTCACGCACAAAGTAGGATTTTCACATCATCCTCAAACTAGTGGTTAAGTAGAAGTTTCCAATAGGCAAATCAAACAAATCATCGAGAAAACATTGAATCTAAATCGGAAGGATTGGTCCTTTAGGTTGTTGGATGCACCGTGGGCTTATCGCACTGCCTACAAAACGTCACTTGGTATATCCCCGTATAGGCTTATCTATGGAAAATCCTATCACCTTCCGGTAGAGTTAGAACATAAGACCTACTGTGCCATTAAGACCTTCAATTTCGATTTACTTACTGCGGTATAGGTCCGAACACTGCAACTCAATGAGTTGGAAGAAATTAGGAATAATGTGTATGAAAATGAAAAATTGTACAAAGAGAAAATAAAAATATTCCATGACAAGTCTATCCTACGGAAGTCATTTGACCCTGGACAGAAAGTTGTCTTGTATAATTCTAGGTTGCATCTCTTTCCCATTAAGTTGAGGTCTAGATGGTCCGGTCCCTTTGTTGTTAGGGCAGTCTACCCACATGGGGAGATTGAGATAGAGAATCCTAAAAATGGTAAAATTTTCAAAGTTAATGGTCAAAGGTTGAAGCCATAGCTGGACTGCGAGATCAAAAAGTGGAGGACATTCTCCTCTAAGACCCTGTGTACCACGAGTGAACATGAAATTAGGTCATTGTTGTATCATAGTTTTTATTTTACAGTAATTGTGCATTGGAAGAAGTCCCTTATTACGGTAATATCTTTCATATTTTTCCCGCCTTTTTTAGTTTTTATCTTATACATTGAGGACAATGTAGAAATTAGGTTTGAGGGTATCGAGGTCATTTTTCTCCGCTTTGAAAAACAAAACAAAAATAAAAAAAAATTCAAAAATCCAAAAAGATTTTCAATATAATTGAGTTTTGAAACGATTTCTTAATATAGAATTAATTCATAGATCTCTCAACTTATGAAATTTTTACACATTGGCCATATAATATGATCGAAAATGGATATTGAAGCGAAGGTTAATATGCTTAATGAATAAATGTGGAGATTTTAACCCGGTGAAATTTTTTGTCATTCATCATTTTCGATTGATTTAAATCAATCCGAGTTAAAATAACTCAAAATTTCCTTCAGTGATAAATTCGTTGATGATCTCAAATTCTTTGTTTTGTTCGATTACTGAAAACAAAAAGTCAAAATGTGAATGTTAATCACTAGAAGTCTTAGTAAGTCGTCTTTAGACACAAATCAAATTAACGAAACTTGAGAAATGAGATTAGGCCATCGTTTGAAAGCCCAAAAATTAAGTCTAAACTCCAACCTTTTTATATCATTCTGTTGCAAGCCCATTTGAGCCAAAAAGAAGATACGTCTTTTGTTTAAAGCTCACTATCCTACCTAACTCCAACTGGGAGTTTAAAGCCCATAAAAAGAGCCATATCCATTTTCTGATAACACTAAGGTGGAATTACAGTAGGAAAAATGTCAAAAGAAAAGGAAGTTGCAAAAATAATGTGAAAAGAAAATAAAAGAAAAAGGAGGAAGAAAAATGTGAGTTTGAAAAGAAAAAGAGAGAGAAAAAAAATGGAGGTTGGAAGAAAAAGTGCCTAAACATAAAAAAAATACTGAAAAACCTCTATATTCTCAGAAATTTTGAACTCCAAAGGCCATTCTTTCCAGTCAAAATTCGAGCCTACAATACAACCAAAGAAAGTCCTAATCGATCTCAAGTGAAATTAGTTATAGTGTGAAGAGAAGATGAATAGAATCAATGGTTTGATTCAATATTTTCAAAAAGTAATCGATTTTCCATTCATGAGATCATATTCATCCATTATAAAAAAGTTCGTTTTTGAATCATGTATATGTGAAATTTGTTCGTCTTATATTACTCTTTTATTCACATATACCGAGAGAAAATAACCCATTTTCGAGTGTTCGATTGAGAGTGCATCCCGTGAGATTTTGAAATCAAAACGAACTTTCGGATAATAAATGTAACGATCAGATCTTTTGAAATGGACGGTTATATTGGCTATGTACACACACATGAAAAGTTCAGATTAAAAAGTGAAGTTCTACTATATGTACGAAATTTGCATTCAAAATTGGTTATATTACTTTTGAGTCTTTTGTATTGAGTCAAGTTTTTTGAATTTTGTGGGTATATTCACTGAAAACCCTCACGAGACAAAACTCGTCCAATAGGGTAACATAAGGGTTTAACGACTTGTTGCACATGCTAAGTACAATTGTGATTCCTACGAAAGTGAGTTCGGATTTCAAATTTTAGTTTTGCTCGAGGACTACCAAAGTTTAAGTTTGGGGGTATTTGATGAGTGCATTATTTTGCATGAATTATGTCCAAATTTAGGCCTTGTTAGGCCCGATGTTTCATAAATAATGAGCTTTTAGAGTCTTTTTCGTAAATTAAAAGAAAAATGCAAGTTTGAATAAAATTTGAGATAAAAATACAATTTTAGTAAATTCGGGGGTAAAATCATAATTTTAAAAAAAATTAGGCTTGAAAATAATTTTTAAATATTTATCTAGGCAAAATAAAGTTGTCCCTGAAAATTGGTTGAATTTGGAATTAAAACGAGCAATTAATGAATTTTGGGGGCTAAAATGCAAATAGGGGTAATTTTATAAATTTTAAATATTTGTGACCCTAAATTTGAATTAATTATTTTTATTTTTCATTTTTACAGGTATCCCGAAAATTTGGACAACAAAAGAGTCGATGTACAAAAATTGTCAGGATACGTCGCGACGCGACACAATAAGACACGGTTGACACAGCTGTACTAAATATTTTTTATAAAATCGCTCGAGTGTCTGTTGAGGTCCTGGCATAGCTTTTCGGAAAGGTATTTACAAGACTCACAACTTTGAAGTTCGGAGGAAAATGAGATTTTGAAGTTTGGGAGTTCAAAAGTGCGATTAAAGCTGGTGTCGTGAATAGTGACATGAATAGTGACGAAATTGGGGATAATTATCTCCAACTCTTCTCAAGACTCCATGAGACAATTATCAGCTCAAATACAACCAATCAGGGAGAGTCCCACCCCATCTAAATACCCTATCCCTAAAGCCTATAAATAGAATCCTTGGGTTCATTATTTTTTACGATAAGTTGTAGAGAGTCACTTTAGAATAATTATTGGTAGTTTTAGTTTGAGTACTGTATTTATATTTGAGGGCCAATAATTATTTTGTGAGAGAAATTCTGTCAAGAATATATGTGACATGACATTTGTAAGTTTGTTTATTTAATGAAAATTAATATTCATTCTTGCAAATTTATTATGTCTACAATTATGCTCGCTTATTTTCTTACTAGGACTAGGTAAAATTTATCATGTGTGATTAATATTGTATGTGATTTAAATTTGTCTTAATTCCCGATATGTGCTAAAGGTTCTAAAAAAATTCCGTATTCATTTAAAACGATACGAGAGTGGGTTTTAAACATTCGGCATTGTTTGGAAAAAAAATTATTTTTTTATTTTAAGTATGAATATTTTTTGATGGGTTATACTTTTATTCAATTGATTGATAGCGCATGCTTAAAGACTATATTTTGAAATTTAAAAGTGAACTTTTTAAGGGAATATGGATATTAGGCGTATAAATTTAGAGACGTTAAATTTTATTTTGGACTTCTAACATGTTGTTTTTATGAATTAAATACAACAAGAGTCGATTTAATCTGAGTTATAAAATCGGGAATGACGAATTTAAATTATTGCACAGTGTCAGTTTAACATGATAAATGGATCCAACGTCCTAGTTTTCACACACACTTTATTATATCTCTCGTACTCCTATTTTTTATTTGTGTTACTTAGTTTAATATTACATCTCATCTTTAAACCCATTTCATCTAGTTGGACAGTCCCAATAATTTTTAACAAAAAAAAAATTGATAAATCCTCGTGGGTTCGACCCGTAATTACACTCGCTATTCTATAATAGCCCGTGAACTTGCGGTATTTCATAAAATTGACAACAGTCCGCATCAATTCTACTAGAGTATAAGAGTTAAATTACATCTTTTGTTTCTCGACCTATAGAAGACATACCACAAGCCCCCATCCACCTTGAAGAAGAAACTTTTTTAACTTCCTCGGCTACATTTTTTGGATCCCCTTTGGCAAAGAGAGAATTTTCATGTGGAGGAACATCGTCTTCCTTCGACTCACTTGACATTACCACTATCACATCTTCATTTATAGAAGAGATGGGAAAGAGAATGATCCCAATCGGATGTTTAGACTATTATATCCCCCATCCAAGAAATCCAGTGCTAGTGAAGGTGGTTCAAAAAAGCCAGTAGTTGTCACTCCTGAGGAACTCAAGAATACTGAATCTCAATATAAGAGATTGAAAAGAGGCCATGCGCCTCAGCAGGAGTTAGCCCAGAAGACCCAGGCCGACCAGGCTAATACTGAATCTGTCTCTGTGGTAGTGAACCTTGATTTGGCCAAAGGTTTGATTCATTTAGGAGTTTTTCCTACATATAGGGCGGTTGTTGCTCCCATGTCTAGGACCAGATAACTGAAAAGGGCCAATCAAAACCTTGCTCTAATAATTTTTAATCATATACTTACCTTCATTAATTTTTGTTTTCCTTAATAGTATCTGATAACTGCCTTGTTACTGTACTGTTTTGAAGTTTTTGGTCAACTATGACCGACTGTTGATAAGGGATGACAAACTGAGGCCGTCCTCGACTAAATGCCACTAGAGAGGCCCAGTAAAGGGACTAGAAAAAATGGCAAGAGAAGGTTGAAAATGAAAAAATAATTCTAGAATTGAGAATTTGGCTTGCTTTTATTTTCTTTGTACCTTAAAAGTAGATATAACTTAGTTAAACACCTTCCCCAACCTTCAAAGGTTGGTGATTAGGTTTACTTCAATTTATTTCACTTCATTTCATATTTTTAGTTTATATATAACATCTTAATTCAATATTAATTTTAAACGATTCAATTAAGTTATAATTAATCTCTTCCACTCTTAAGTCCAAATCCACTCACCCAATAAGCAATCACATTAAAAGTTCTATTGTTGAGTCTTTTGAACGAAAAAAAACATTGGCATCGTTTTTCCATTTACTAACTGAAAATGAGTCACATTTGACATACTCAGCGAGGATCTCTGCCTGTTCCCAGAAACGAGTGCACAAGGTAAACCATTTTTTAAAAATAAAAAATATTTTTTTTGTGTTATTTAAATATTTCAAGGTATTTGTAAATAAAATCAACTCAAAATACATTTTTTTACTATTTAAAAAAACTGTCAAATATATTTCAGTTTTTAGCAACTTAAAAATTAACATATTTTGACCCATTTTTTAAAATTAAAAAAAATGTGATAAAAGTATTTTTTTACTATTTCAAAAAAATATTCTTGTCTTTTGGGCCGTCTTTGGAGATCCTAGTTGTCAACATACTTATCTCGCACTACCTAATCAAATCATCGAAAAAGAAGTTGAAGTTGCCCACCATCAATATCATAAATCACAAGATTAGCATAACAACTCATTGTTTTCTCTCTACTGGTTTAGGAAGGAGGAGAAGATTTTGTCTTGGGAGTTTGCTTGTGCCCACCCAAATTTCAAGATCAGATTGTTTCCTATTTCAATCAACGGTCGAGGACAGCGATTTCAAACTCAAAAAGGAATTGTGGTATCTAATGAAACACAAGGGTAACTTTACGTTAGCTATAATTCAAAAGATCTTCATAAAATTATCCACACATTTATAACAAATTTTTTAAGTCCAGTCGTATTGGCTTTGCTGATGCCAAACCAAGCTTGAATGCCTGGACCTTTTCAACTGATCGAATCCAACAGGCAACTGGTAAAAGCAAACAGGACCACTCACAACACAAATCATACCCTCTCTGATGGAAACCTACTAAATCTCTTTGGTTCTGAAGTTCACATCACGTGTAGGTGCCAGATCATAGACGCATCACATAAAAATCATTTGAACAAAGGTTTTGGATACTTATTCATCCTTTTGACTTTTACTTTTCAAACAGATAAATGATACTTTCATATATATATATATATATATATATATATATATATAAAAAGATCCGATTGATAATCTTATTGTCATGACAAATGACAAATAAGTTGATAAATATGACATTTGCTTATAATTTGATATGTTTGATAGCGAAATTTACCTATAAGTTATTTGTCAATGTACAACACCTTCTATGTATAATATTTGCCAACCAAATTTGCCATTTTTTTCAAGTGTTTTATTTTTTATTTTTTTATACTAAAATATTTTACAAACTGTTTTATAAAACTTGTTTTAGAAATATTTTAAAAACTGTTAAAAAAACTGTTTTAAATAAAAATTCTGTTTTATAAAACAGTTCTATAAACTGTTTAAATGAAATAAAAACAGTGGTTTCTAAAAAATGTTTTAAAAAATGTATTAAAATGTTTTTAAATTGTTTTAAAGACTGTTTTAAAATAAATGTTTTATAAAACTGTTTTATTAAAAAACTATTTTAAAAGTGTTAAAAACACTATTTTAAAAGGTTTAAAAACTGTTTTGAATTATTAAAAAACTCTTTCAAATATTGTAAAAATTGTTTTAAAAGCTGTTTTATAAAAATGTTGTAAAAAACTGTTTTAAAACTTGTTTTAAAAACTCCTTTAATAATGTTTTATAAAACCCGTTTTAAAACTGTTTTAGAAATGTCCTAAAAACCGTTTTATAAAAAAGTTTAAAAAATTGTTTTAAAATGTTTTAAAAAAATGTTTAAATAATATTTAAACAAACTAATCGGATAGACTTTAATTTCGCCTAATGATTGTTTGATACCCTCATGTGAAAAAACAAGGTAAATTTTGGAAAATTTTACCCATGGAAAACTTTGTCATCCCCACATTTACCTACTTTTGAATCAAACGAACCCTAACATTTTTACTGAAATGAATTTACCAACGGTTAGAAATAGATTTAAAAAAAACAGCAAATGTGTAGCTTTAGATTCAATTTAATATGGAACTCATGTTCCGATTTAAACGGGATCGCCCATAAGTATGTTCTCCAACAGGAGTTCATCCAAAATCATTCAATAATGAATGAGAAATTTGTTTAAAAAATGATCCATTTAAATGAATGAAACTTAGTAAATTAGGTATTTAACACATTAGAGTTTTGTTGAAAAATTAAAGTGTTTATATACAAAATATTTGATTTTAAGAGTTCTTCCTTTTTTGGGCCAAATTAATTAAGTTTAGGAGTCGGTTTTAATTCATTTTTTAACTTGTTTGCACTCAACAAATACAACCATTCATAATTGTTTTGTGTGAACAATCAACTAGAAAATCTATAAATTGAAAAGTTCCGATCATTTCTAAAATACGAAAAAAATTAGAATTCTTTCCTAATTTCTTTGCATTCCATAATGGTTAGTTCAAGTAAAAACACATAATTTGAATTTGGTGGCGCTTGAAAGATTGAGGTGCTTTTTTTTCAAACTCGTAATCCGTTCTGTATTGGGAGACAATAATTCACAACCTTAATCACCGTGGAGGGAATTAAATCGTCTTAAGAATACTGTGAGTATTACAACACATCATTCAAATGAATGTCGTAAGTCGAAGAACTTCAAGAAACCGAATGCTCAAGCTAACATGACATAATGTAAAAAGCTTTCAGACGGCATGGCCGACATCAATCTTTTTGCGCTTATATCCGAATGTAATTTGGTGGGAAACCCCGAAGAATGGTGGGCGGACACCGGTACTATGCGCCACATTTGCTCTAACAAATGGATGCTTTCTACCTACAAGCCTATGGAAAATGAAGAAGAATCTATTTATGGGTAATTCCAGGTACGTAGCATGGATTTTTTTTAATAATGGGGTCTAATTTAATGGTACTTTTCGGGAGTTTGGGTCGGGAGCTCCCGAGTCGAATTTTTTTGAGGTTATTTTTTACTATTTACCAAATAATTACTAAAATATTTATCTAATCTAATGAAAAGAGAAAAAAAAAAGTTAACAACAAAAAAATTAAGGTCATTATTATCCCCGAAAAAATATAATAGTATAACATAACATCACTATCTCCTAAAATTGATAGCATAACATGAGGAAATTATTAACATCAATGAACCCCAATTTTAACTCTAAACATTAACTCTAATACTCCCCAAATTATAAACCCTAACTAAATTCAAATTTAAAAACCCTAGATAAATATATAATTATAATCTCAATAGCCAAACAAACACAACCAATCAAACAAATTTGACATATACAAACAACAATAAGAAAAAGAGTCTAACAACTAAATAAACAAATCTACATGTTGTTTGTGAATGAGAAGAAGGAGACCACCAGAGTGAGGAGTGGAGAATATCCTCACATAATCAGAGTGAGAAGTATGGAAGGGGACCGCCGAAAGCTGGGGAGGGGACAACCTGAGTGAGGGAACCACTGGGGTGAGTGAGGAGCAGACTAGTAGTGGCCTCACAAAATCGGTATGTTGTTTTTTTTTGTTTGCTGTTGTGTTTTGTTGTTAAGAGATTGGGTTTCAAAGAATGGGTTTATTTAATTTATTTGTAAAAATGTCCCCCAAAATTTTACTGATTTAACTTTTACCCCATATATTTTTATATACCTACTATTCTATTTAATTATTTTTAAATTATGGGGGCACAAGCCCCCACTCATCCCTAAGTAGCTCTGTCTCTGGGTAATTCGTCATGTTCCAAAGTAGAAGGGCATGGAAAGAATGGGCTCAAAATGACATCCGAGAAGGAACTCACTCTAAATGATGTGCTTTATGTTCCTGACATTCGCAAGAATCTGATTTTATGTTCCTTACTGAGCAAAAATGGTTTCAAGTTGGTTTTTGCATTTGATAAATTTGTACTCTTAGATATGTATCTGGGAAAAGGCTGCATGATTGAAGAGCTCTTTAGGATGAATGTAATGATTGGTGTACCAAAATCTATTATTTCTCTTATTTGCTTGAGTCCTCAAATATATGGCATGCTAGATTAGGACATGATTATGATACATTATATAGACTAATTAACTTAAAATTTCAGCCAAAATTTGATATTGATAAAAATTATAAATGTGATATATGGGTAAAATTAAAATTAACAAGATTATCATTTTGTTCCATTGAAAGGAAAAGTGAACATTTGGACCTAATTCATATTGATATAAAAGTTTGTATAAAAAATGATATTATTCACAAAACTACCGCTCCTTACTCACCTTAATCTAACGGTATTGCAGAATCCAAGAACTGTGCATTGAAAGAAATAATGAATGCTACGTTAATAAGTTCTGGAGCACCACATAATTTGTGGGGGGAAGCCTTACTCTCTGCCAATTATATTCTCAACAAAGTGCCTCCGAAAAAAACTCACAAAACACTTAACGAATTATGGAAGGGTCTAAGACCTTGCTATAAATATTTAAAAGTGTGGGGGTGTTTAGGAAAGGTGATGGTTCCTAAACCCAAAAAGGTTTAAATAGAACCAAAAATCGTTGATTGTATGTTCATCGTTCATGCAAATAATAACAATTAACAGTACATATCGGTTTCTTATTTGTAAATCTGAGATATCGATTATTCATGTTAATACGATTATGCAGATAATAGTAGTGCATATCACCGAGGCTTGAAAGATTGAAGTGTTATTTCTTCAAATTCATAATTCGTTCTATCTTGGGAGACAATAATTCACAACTTTAAGCACTTTGGAGGGAATTAAATCGTCTTAAGGACAATGTGAGTATCACAGAACTCGGATTATTTTATGTATATTATATATTTATCATTAGCATAAATAGTAGATTTCTTTTGTTAAAAAAAATTTATGTTCATTTTACACACACACGCGCGCACACACACACACACACACACACACACACACACACACACATATATATATATGGAGATGTTCAAAAGCGAACATTCACAAAAAAGACCTAACAATCCATTAATTTTAATTGTTATGTTGAAATTGATCCGTGCCAGCGGCAACGGATACACGTATGATATGTGACCCCCTTACCCCCCCCCCCCCACTATCCCCTACCCCCACCCACCCCCTTCTCCATTAATTAGACACCGATTGCGCCAGACACAATGACCTTCAACCCATTCCTACTGGTAAAAAAATCCCGACCTACCTCCGGTCTCTTACCTCCTCACCTCCAGCGAGCTCGGATACAGACCCACAAGCTCCTTAACCTGCAATTGACGACCAACCCAGCAGCCTAAGCAACTCCTACCACCTCCAATCTTCTATCCCACTCCCAACCACCATTCAAATACCCGTGTCTAAACTCACCATCCATGGGTGACCAAATACCCGGTTTGAACCCAATCTGACCCATAGAAGCCCAATACCAATCTACACGACTTGTCTAATGATCTTTTGTTGTAGATCGTCAGTGAGGACATCTTGAGGATTATTTTGTAAATTTTTTTTATTAAAGACAGGTCTAAGCAATGGGTGGGGTGGGGGTGGGGGTGGGTTAGAAAAAATTCAATCGACTCGCGTCTCCGTTGGCGCAGGCCAATTTAAAACATAAGAATTAAAATTAGTGGGTTGTTAGGTATTTTTTGTGAATGTTCGCTAAAATGTTCGATTTTGAACCTCTCTCCACACACACACACACACACATATACACATACACACACATATATATATATATATATATGAGAAGGTTCACCTATATCATGCTCTATACATCATCCATACATTGCACTTTGTTGCAGGCCGTAAAAAAAATTCAAATTTTTTTATTTTTTTCTTGAAATTAACCTTTCAATAAATCCATGTTCAAAATATTAGGTCAAAATACATTTTGTAGCTATTTTTAAAAAATTCGCAAAAAACTGTTCAAAACACCTTATTTATAAGGGTCTGCGCCAACAATTTTTTGTGTATTTTTTAAAACTAGATACAAAATATATCTTGACCTAATTTTTTGGATATGAGTTGATTGGAAGGTTAGTTTTGAAAAGAAAAATAAAAAATTTGAAAAAAAAGTATTGTAGGCCTATAACTAGGTGTGATGTTATACATTATGATATAGGTAAGACTTCCCCTGTGTGTGTGTGTGTATGCATGGACCGGACATGTGTCACCTGACAGTGACCCCAAAAAAAAGATAGAGTGTCCTATAATTTAGCCAATAATTTATAGTCTCATCGTTATGTGACACATGTCTGGTCCATATATATATATATATATATATATATATATATATATATATATATGGGAGCTTATAGATAACATTTTGGTCATGATATTTTTTCATGACATTTTTTGGTTTCATGCACATGCATGAAATGCCATGCTAAAAGTGTTTTTTTTCCTGATAAAAATGAATTTTTGTTTTTTGTTTTAAAAAGGGGGGGGGGGGAGGAATATAATATAATAATTTTTTAATATATATTATATTAAAAAATATAATATATATTTTTTAAAACAAAAAACAAAAACCCATTTTTATCAGGAAAAAAAACACTTTTAGCATGACATTTCATGCAAATGCATGAAATCAAAAAATGTCATGACAAAATATCATGACCAAAATGTTATCTATAAGCTCCCATATATATATAATATATATATAATAACACTAGCTACCTTAGCCACGTAGTAAATGTGATTTGCATTTGTAATATTTTTCTCTGTCATATTTTAACTCTAATTAACATGGCCATCTATATGTCGTAAATTGAAACTCCTATATTTATGTTTTGAATATGACAAATCAATAATTTTTATTAAATTGAAACTCCTATATTTATGTTTTGAATATCACAAATTAATAATTTTTATTAATTACTCGTGATAGTTAAGTACATTTAAAAAAAAATGAAGTCGGGCCAAAAAAGTAATAAATAAATTTCTTGTTATTTAAAAAGAAAATAAGAAATAACAAAAAAGTTTTGAAAATAAGAAACCGACAATATACCCTCTCCATTCGCCATTCCCCATTCCCCATTCCATACTACCACACACTGATATAGTGATATCTTTGGGGGATGGTGCCAACTGCCAACCCATTCATTGAAGTTGATAAAGAAAGAAAAGAAAGGAAGAAAAATGAGCAGAGAATGCAGAGGGCGGCAGTGGTGTATGGCTTGGCGTGTTGTGTGTCACTAAAAAAAGAGAGGGTGGCGGGTCCCTTCTTTAAATGGCTCTTTTCTTCCTTTCTGATACCCAGCTGCCCCTTTTAATGTGCGTTTCCAATGCCCAATGTCCAGTTACCATTTTCTGAGAGGGACAACTGAATGAATGAATGGATGGGGATTGATTGATTGGTAGGAATCAATTTCACTCACTGCTTGCCTTGCTTCATGGGTGGTCGTATCCACGTCTCTTGTTCCCTCTGCACAAACAATCCCTCCCATTATTTTAAAACACAAAAATAAAAAATTAACTTGTATCTATCAAACCAAACATAACATGGAGCAAACTGAAATACAATAATGCCAGAAGAGGGTGATTTTCAATTTACCCCTACAAAGAATACCATACTAAATTTAACTCTATGTTTTCATAATAATTAGACCATCTCCAAATCATTGGATCATTGTTGTGCATTTTGTACATTCCTGCAACATTTGGAATGTCATGATTGATAGTTTCACGCGACTATTGAAATTTTGCGCAAAAAATTACACTCTAAAAAAGTTTGGGCAACATTTAAACCTTGCTCAAACTTATCTCTAACTCCTTTCCCTTAATTCGTCCCTCTAAGCCGCCCTTTTCAATCCAAATTTCAAAGTAAACCAAAAAGGGAAGTTGTAGGCCGACAACTCACTGATTTGCATGGTGCATCATCCTCATGCGCGACTCATTATGCGATTGATGAATTTGAATTTCTGAATGGTGACGATATCATGCAGGCGCCCCTTTACACCATTGGTTGAGACACGTGTGTCGTTTACGGGCGCATTGTTCGTTTAGGGCTTATGCGAATGAGGTACGCATCTCGTTTAAGTTATTTTATTTTTTTACGTATAATTTTACATTTACTGTTTTAATAAGTTAGGAAGTTCTTGGATACACCCACGTAAATAGTCAACTCACTCTTATTTTGAAAAACCTTCTCCTCACCCCACCAATTTTTATTAAATACATGCAACTCACCCATTAGATGGCTTGAGTTTCTCAATTGCATTCCTAACCCAATTTGGATCAAAATTTTAATTTTGTACTATTACATTCGAACAAAATTTTAATACATGTAACTAGTTAGATTTTAAATATATTATTTTCAAATCACATTCATTTTAAAAATGAGATATTATCATGTTCATAAATAACCCAACACACATATCCAACTAAAAAAATCGATGTATCACATTTAGAAAAAAAAACTATGGAGGTAAAATTTACGAAATTGCATTTAGCTATCGAGGTATGATTTACTTACGATAATTTATTAAATACACACCATTTAAATTGTTTTTTAATAAATTAGTTTTTTAAATTAAACATTTTTTTTTGTTTTAATATAAGAGACTTTATTTTTTCTCCTTTTCTTCCCATTTTTTATTTATTAAAAATAACAAAAAAAATGCTTTTTCTGTTCTCTTTCCATTTGTTTTTATTTAGTGAAAAAGGAAAAAAATTTGTTTCCTTTTTTCGTCTTGTATTTTATTTATTAAAAGAAACAAAAAATGTTTTGTTCTCTTTGTCCTCCCAATTATCATATAAAAACTATTTTTTCTTCATTTTTTTGTCCCACATTTATTCTTAAAAAAATTACAGTTTATATTTATCAACAAAAACTATTTTTTCCTTTATTTTTTCCCAGATTTTATTTACTAAAAAAACAAAAGACTTATTTTTCTTTCCTTTTCATCCTTGTATGTCGTTATTTTTTTTTCTCGTCCTAAATTTTATTTATTAAAATATAAAGACTATTTCTTTTGCTCTCTTTTTTGTTCGAGTTATTATTTATTGAAAAACAAAAAATATATATTTTTTCCTTTAATATCTTTTTTTAATTAAAAAAACAAAAAAGGTTCTTACATTACATAATGAGAAGAGTAAGAAAGAAGGTTTTGGTTTTAGATGGGGGGAAAAGATAGTTCTAAAAGGTATTTAAAAATATAGAAAGTAAGTTGGTAATTCTATATTAGTGGATTGAGTTTACGAAATATGTGGGTGCAATAAGAATTCTCATAATTTAATAATTTTGTAATTAATAATTTTTTTTTTAAATTTCCCCCACCCCTGAAATAATGTCCATAATTAACAGAACCCCCACTTAAAAAAAAAATAGACTTACCCTTACCATCTAACAGACTTCTAACATTGTTGAGTAAATCCCTTAAATGATAATTAAGGCATGGCCCTTGTTAATTTAATGACAAAAATACCCTTAGATCTTTCCCCAATTCATATTTCTCACAAAAACCTAACCCTAGTTTTTCTAATTTTAACAGATTGAACTTATCAATCATATATCTAACACTAGTCAAACAAATAGAACATATCGATAAACACAAAACCATCAATGGCACAATAAAAAAATCAAATAAAAGCCGAACACGAATCAATAGATCAATCAAACACACAATTGCACACATGATCATCGAGAACGCAATTAAACACAAATGGAACAAAGTGATACGCAGATTGATAAATCTCATTCCAATTTTTCGATATGTTTCAACACTCACTCCATTTTGTCCTAATCTCTACAATTGTGGTGAATGAATCCAATGTATTCGATTTTTTATTTGAAGCTCTAAATTGCGTGAAATAATCCAATTTGGTGTTCAAACTTCAAAGTGGGTGAATGAATTAATGATGGTAGACTATAAACTTTTTCGGTTCAGTTTAGTAGTACTAATTGCTCGCTATTTTCTCTCTCTTTGTTAGTTATTTGAAAAGTAATTAAAGATGGACACATGATTTAATCACGTTTTTGTAGACACGTTGATCTATTATGTCTGCATTGATTGGTGTTGGGGTTCACAAATTCTCATTAAATGCACCAACCAATACAAAAAGACAGAACATGTCAGCGTGGCTACCAAAATGTATCTAAATCTTGTGTCCCTAAAAAATTACTCTTATTTGAATTATGTTTATATAGAGAGAAAATTACGGTTTACGAGATGATAGTTAACGTCAAGTTGAGTCATGTAGGTGACAATGAAGATGAGAATTTAATGAATTAGAACAATTTTGGCTTGTTTAATAGAATACTTAAAGTATTATGTTTTTTTTAATTGTATGACATTATATCAGAAGGCAAAATAAAAAACTATTTAATAAATTAGTAAACTAATAGTTTAATGATTTAATCGATTAGTAAGTGAGTAATTTAATAAATTAGTTAATTAATAGTTTAAGAATTTAATAAATTAGAAAGTTAATAAACTTATAACTTAAAAAAAATAGTTCGATAATTTAATAAATTAATTTGATATTAGTTTTTTCATTATGTTCATTAAAATATCATTCTAAATTATGGGAAATCTCAGACATAAAGTTTTAGTGAGCAATAAAATCATTCCACAAATGGTGGAAGGATATCAGAGGTAGTGTAGGATGGGATTTTCATTGTTGAGCAGATTTGGGCCAATATTTTTGGTCGCGTTATCATTACATAATACACGCTGACTGGTCGAGGCCTCACTCTAGCATTTCTTGAGAGGTTGTAAGACACACCCCTCATGATCAACTTCATGTTCAGAGAGATAGGTTCCACTTTTCTAAACGTTTCCATGCTAACGAGGTTGGATCTTGATCATGGAGAGATTGCTCCCTTTAATAGCGATTATGAGACCTAGAGTAGGCATGATAGTATCTCTCTAATATTTATGAGTATCATTTCTTATCTAGCACGATCGAGATAAAATATTTTGCGAGGATGGAGAATATGGCGACGGACAAAAAGGTACCCTATGGTCATATAGAGTATGTACGGGTAATTTTCGGCTAGTTATTTTTCATAACTAGCAATACTCGTATCAGGTTGGGTTCATTGTCCTTGCCAATTGACATGTGGATAATAGTATCCATTTAATTGAGGTAGTGCCATCGTGGCGTATCTATATATATTTGTCTAGATGTGGCATGTTGGCATAATAGTTTACGCTATATTTTACATTGGTCATCAGGTGAAAGGATTCACTTAAATCCTTCAGATAAATTTCATTTTGGTAATTAAATTCAATCAACATTATTAATATCATTTATTTTCCCATTTGCATTTTAGTGGTTTGAATACCTACATTGCATGCACCCTATGATAGTTGAGGGTCACGTCCATATCGATGCATACTCACTCATTCTAGCATGAGAAAGGATAAGAGGCATATCACTATGGGTGACACTCATAACAACCTCCATTATTTTCTGTAGTCAACTAAAGAAGAGGATAGTTAGTGTGGCAACCATGGTTGGGAGACAACACTTAGACAGAAACAGGGTGGTGGAGTCTTAAATCCTTTAAGATGCATATTTATCCTCTAAGGGAGGAGTCCATATACAATTCTTCGTGGATCGGTGTCATCGACACCACATCAGGTTTTAATTAGTCCCATGCCCCCACCTTTCCCTATGACGTTGCTTGCCAATATGTTCAGCAAGAGAACATCACCCACCACATAGACCCTAACCAATAACCTAATTCCATCGATTACATAGGTATTGACCTGGACTATGACACATAGTGGACAAATTACGGGTTTAGGTCATTGGTAATGATGGTCTAGAGAGTATTCAATATCGATGTCATGCACATTGATACCATACACCCAAAGCTATGAAATGCATAGCTTGGACAACCTTAGTTTGTGTTGGGGGTAACTATAACAACCCCCTATTTTTCACGTACTAGTTGGCCATTCCAATACAAAAAAACTAAGGTGAGTTACTCAATATATATCATTCTCCGCATCAACATATAAATAAGAGATTTTATGTGAATCTAAATCCATACATGACATGCGATAAAATAAAGCGATAAACAAACTGAAATAAATAATATCTCAATATCCAATAATAATAAACTCAAAAAATCCCAACTCCTAAGCAACTGAATGAAACAAAATAGTTGGGACACAGTGTTCATACAATATCTTAATAAAATACTAAACTGAAAGAAGTAGAAACTTATGCTAATAATCAATTGAACATAAACTGGAGTGCAAATGGAGCTGCAAGTCTAAATCTCCTCAACCCTACGGAACCTGTCTATGAATGCCCGGAAACAGATTTTTTATGATTTGGGTCAGCTCCCTAAAGTTACAAGAAATGTCTTAAATATCAATAGTAATAATTATGCAACTCATTTACAAATAATGTGTCATCCTATCGACACTCACATGCAATAAATACCTCACCCCTCACCTAAGTGAAATACTACGAGCATGTCCTAACCCAAGGCATAAATAAGTATTAAAAAGTCTCTATCGTTAGACTAACTAGTAAGTAGTTGATAACCAACTACAATAGGTATGTAACTAACTACACGTGTGAGAATACAACCTAAATACCAGCCCCCACAATGTCACCAACAAGGACGATATACACTGTCTTATAATAACAACACATAAATGTGACATAAGGTTCATTTAATTAAACATCCATCGTTAAACTAATATAACTCATTTATAGTTTTCAAATATATGTATCATGCGAAGGAAACTACCTTCGGGGTCCATCTCATGGTTCTAGCAATAAAACCACAAGAGTCTCTCACCAGATAGACTTAAACATAAAAATACACACATATGAGAATAGGGGATCAAGACGCGATCACACCACCAAGTAGTCCCATTCTAAAACTGAACCGATGGATCGAATCATTAATCTCTATCATCACGAAGAGTAAACCGACTGAACGTATAATCAAACACAAGACCTCCACAATGGCATGCATCAACAACCATGTATGCGGTGCATAGTCACAAACTTTAAAGCAACCCAACCCATAGTTTATCCACGAGTAACGGTATGTTCATAGAAATCAGACTATATATATATATATATATATATATATATATATATATATATATATATATATATATATATATATATATATATAGGGTATCGCATTACTTTGGCGCATATCCCTAATCGTCCCAATCCTCAACACCGAATTATACTAACTAATTTAAGGTTTATTCCACTCTAAATCTATTTTAAAATTTCCCCTCGTGATACTCTACTTTAATACTACTCTTAAACTACATTACAAACCATAAATATTTTCCCCCAAAATTAATTATACCATGAAAATCCCATCCAAACGCCTATGTTGCTCATTCCTACTGGCTGCCCAGGATCAGATCGATTCGATGGGTCTGGGGCATGGCTTATTCTCCAAAATGTGGGTTCTCTCTCTGTCTAGATACTCCATTATTATACATCAAGCTTCTAACTCATCAAATTAAACTACACCAAATTTAAAACTAAATTCAGATTTTTGATCCTAAATGACTCCAATAATATTTTAAGATCAAAAACATCAATTAAAGGTTCAATTCTTCAAATCTCCAAATTAAATTCTAGTTCGTCTTTTACACAATGCATAGTCAATTTTTTATATGATTTCAAATCCAAACATCAAATTAACATACATATTTAATGTAATACCCCGTATTTTTCATTGAATTATTAAATTTAATGAAATTAATTAAAATTTCTTATCATGACTAGAGATGTCATTAATTATATCTTTATGTGTTATTTAAATTGGATTTAAAATTAGAATTAGGACACGGTGATTAATTCATTAAATTATTGATATCTAGACTCGTATCGAATAATTATTAAATAATTGAGTTGTTTGTTATTTTCTTTGGGTATATTTGGTAATCGGGTTTCAGAACAGGTAAAATGTCTGTTTATAGTTTAAAATGATGGTTTAAAGGCCTATTGGGTTAGTAAAAGGCTCGGACAAGGTTTTAAGTCATTTGGAGTTATTTTGAGCTCTTTTAGGTAACACTCGTTGAAGGCCCAACCCTAATTTTGGGATTAATAGGGTTTAAGGGGCTATTAGTGATCTCATTTATCACAAAACATAATTGGGAAGCACTGATGGACTAGAGAGAAGGAACGTGCCGAGAAGAGAAGAAAGTGGGATATTTGGGATTGGTTTTCTCCATAAATCACGAGGCAAGTTTATGTTTAAAATGATTATGATTGTATGTGTGTCAATAATGTATCTATTCATTGGAAATTTAAATGAAATTATGTGGTAAATATGATTTTAGATAATTAATTTGTTATTTTTTTAATTAACCTAATCGATACATTAATTACGTTGATTCTCCCCTTTATAGTGATTGATTTCTTCATAAACTTGGATTAAACTAATTGATATGGATATAAATTTATTTTATATTGAGAAACGCATAAAAATCCTATGTTTAATTAAATCAATCCATGGAAATTTGTAGAATTGGATATATATAGGATTCTTGAATAAAAATTGGGTTTTTCCTTTAATCTTGGTATAAATTTGGAATTTGATGATGGAAATAAGTTCCAATTATGTTGATGTGTTGTTTCTATCATTTGAATGTCGATTGGGTGCTTGGATGAAGTTTTTGGGTTCATTAATGGAGGTTGGAGAGAGAAAATGGGGGCTTGATGATGGACAATACCGTTACAAAGGAGAGTTAGGGTTATTCAGAGTTGATTGATCGATCGACACTTAGTCATCGATCGATCTACAATAGCAGGTTTTGCCTAGTTTAGGCTTTTGCTTGATTGGTTCGATTTTTGGGTTTTGGGACTTGGGGTTAGGTTGTTTGGCCTTAAGTTTTCCTATAATTGTAGAATGAATATGATTTCCAATGATGTGAGATTTTGAGGATAGGTCATTGAGGCTATAAAAATGATGATGAAATTGCTGGTTTAAAAAGGGGATTATGCTAGGATTAGCACCACAACTTACAAACCCAAGAGTATACTGGGATGTGCTTAGGAATTAAAAAATTATAGAGGAGTGGGTTATTGACCCGGATGTAAGTGAGACATTGTTATGGTCATGTTGTGTTATATCATTTGGGTGAGATTAGGAATTCGGTTACAAATCCCTCGGGAAGGGTAATTATCATAGTGGGTGGTTTTATATAAATTAGGTGTGGATTGATATCTAGACGCGATGCTTGGGAAATTGATTAGGTCTAATTGAGATTGAATATAGTTGATATATGGATTTTAGGTCATGGTAGGGCGAGACTATGCCTAGATTTTGAAACTCGAGAGGTTAGGGTTAATGTATTATGGGATGAGTACAAGGTTATAGATGTATTATACCTTTTTATGATAGATATGATAATATGAACTAGTAGTGACTAAGATCACGCACTTGTGAATATTTCTAAGATATAATTAAACAGTAATTAATAAGCTATTTAGAAGAAGAGATGAGAGTGAAAAAGATGTATACGAAGATTTAAGTAGTTCGGTCATGGACTAAATCTATTGTGCAAAGTATGAGGGTATTCACTATAATAGAGATCAAATAGCCATGGAAGATACATGCACAATCT
Organism: Sambucus nigra; assembly: GCA_949130495.1. Lineage (NCBI taxonomy): Eukaryota > Viridiplantae > Streptophyta > Magnoliopsida > Dipsacales > Adoxaceae > Sambucus > Sambucus nigra. The sequence goes on from OX422212.1 coordinate 389,309,939, forward strand.
CTCTCTAAAATCAGTTTAGCAGAATAATATTGGGTTTATAAAAATCAATCCAAATTAAGAAGAGGGAGTGCGCAATGTCACTCCCAGCACGTGTCCCACGACCAACTGAGGTCATGGCCTATAAGAGAGTGACATTTGTTTGTCCATTAAGTAAGATCATTATGGAGAATATTCCATCATATGGATTATTTATCTTCAATAACAGTTTTGTGTAGATATGATTTAAATGCCACTGTCATGATTTGTACTCACGGATGAATATATTTGCAAGAGCTATCGTTCAAGGTGATACTGTAGGTATCGACCCGACCGAAAGTCTGTGTGGTTTTCGGTTCCATATAAAAAGTTGAGATGAGATAGGGTGGTCTTCCCGACACGCCTATCCCTTGACCTTGAGTCTGATGGTTTGTAATACGAGTGTCATCTGAGGTCAACACCTTTCCACTAGTATGAGCGAGATTGGTCTTGTCTGCAAGACTATCATCATTGGTTAGCTACTAAATTGTCATCTGGATGAGACCGTACTTGTACATATCAGGCATGGGTAAGAAGATTGGTCTTGTTTGTGAGACGAAACTGTGGTATGGTTTTCTACCTGAGTGCCATCTAGGCGATATTATACGTATGTATATTAATTAGCCCTAGACCTTAGCCTTCTGTGTTAGTAAGAGGAATAGGTTTAATCTAGGACCCCCTTGGCTTTAGGATGATTTTTCTTAATGTCTCATCTCGTGCTATTAATGTCTTAAAAATCGCGACTTCGGTGGCTTAGCTGCCTATAAGATGTCAGTTGTACCTTAGGGACATAATTGTTACATTGTTAGGAATAATAGTAATGTCACCTCCATATGTTCTTGGTCCACTTCCCATTATGAGGTATCTGCCAGTTTTTTGTCATCCCTTGGCTATTTTAGAAGTGGTATGATTTCAAAGAAGTTGAGTGTTCTACTTAAGGCACTTCAGGCCCACACGCGTAACCCTCTGTTATTCTAGGACTCAAAAATTGTGCCTCATCATTACCCATTTTAAGAGTTGAAGATTGGTTTGGGCGGGCTTCTCTCTCACTTCTGTCATTTCTTAAAACATTCAAACTAGAGCAAACATAGAGCTCTCTTTCTCTCTCTAGGATTCTGCCTCTATTGCTTCCTCGATCATCTTCTCTAGTGTGTCCCCTCATTTTTTAATCTCCTTTCTCTTCCAGGTACTTTTGAAACGTTTCTCCCCTGTTTTCATTATATTTTTTTCTGTTTTGTTTTTGATGACTTTCTGGAGTTTACACCTAATTTTGTGGTGGTGTTAGTGTGTTGATTCTAGGAATTTCAGGTAGATACCTATTATTTAGTGGTGGTTGTGTGACTCTGTGAGAAAATTAGTCACATATAGGGTTTTTTTATGACATTTTTTATCGGTGTAGGCTTTATAGTCCACTGGAGTGTTCTTCTCCAATACGATTCATTTTCCCTGTTTGATTTTCCACAACATATAAACTTTTTAAGTAGAAGTTTGTGAATGTACTGAAATCTGTACGAGACTTAGCTTGAATTGCATCGCCTTCGCATTTATATTCACTGAGAGAGGGAAAAGGTCAAAGTTGAACTCATTTAATACATATCTCATCAAGGGGGAGTCCCTCTGATACCTCTGACTTTGACACCTCTAGTAGTTGTACCTCGTCCCTTGTATTTGACCAAAATTTCCAACCAAGACACCACACTTTAAGTTAATTCTCCAAGTGTTGTCATCACTAGTAACGATAGTGTGTCTTCCTCCAAGCATTAATGACCGTCTAAAAGTTCATACCTTTCGAATAAAATTACAATATCTAGCTCCTTTGTTGGGGCTATGAGAGTGATCGTTGTTCATCCTAGCTTGGCAGAGATAATAGATTTTGCTGAATTAAGTAACAGAGGTCATCCTAGTACCTTGTCTCATCAGCATGGGGATCCTGAGCCCTTATTCTATGATATTTCTGATGATGTGCCTAGAGATAAAATTCCTTCACCCCCTATAATACCCTAACCTTCAACTGCAATGACTGGGGAATCTTATTTAGGATGACACAAATGGAGCAAGGTGCCTGTTATTGAGGATGAACCATAGGAAGTTTTTGAGGTTAACGCACGTGTTGAGAGTGACGTCTAAGAGACCGATCTCATTATATGGCGACACTTATATAACATTGGCCCAACAATACAAATGAGAGTTTCGAACGAGGATGAGAGGGCCTATGACCTTAGTAATGACGGTGAAATTACTGTTTATAAGCAAATGTCCAAAATACGCTTTCGACTTCCATTTGGTCCCCAAATTAGGGGAATTCTTTCTACTATTAGCATTAGTCCGACCTAACTAGCCCCTAATGCTTGGAGGATTGTTATGGGGTTAGTTATCCTATAGAGGATTACCCACGAGGAAGATTTACCCCTATACTTGTTTTGAGCGTGTTATTCAACTATTACAATCAAATTCAACCCTTACTATTACCACTTCATCGCTCGAAAACCAGACCGAAAACTGTTTCACATGAACTAAACTTCCAACCATGATTGGAAGTATCTATATTTTTTTGTCTTGGGCCTAGTGGAGTTTGGAAATGATGAATCACTGATGCATAGGGATATCATGGTTCCCCCAAAATGGGATAAGATTAAAGTCTCAGGTATGCTTAGTAGAGAGAGGATTGACCAGTTGAGATGGTACGATGGCCTCATACCTTTTGAGGAGATGATTAAGTCCAAAATCCTTAAGTTTGTTAGAATGGGGTCATCCCCATTAAAATCTCTTCGTAAGATTCTCTGCTATTTGAAATTTTACTAATTTTATTTTCATCTCAATTTTTAGCTAATACTGATAGTTGTTGTTCTTTTTAATTTTGTAGATTGTCCCTAGATCACCCTCGATGATATCTTGGAAATGAAATCCCCTATCATTAAAAATATTATATCCAATATGAAGGATAAGACCACAACCCAGCCTACAGGCCCTAAGACAAAAGCTACAACTGATGACCTAAATACATAAGGCTCATAAAAAATAAAAGAGGCCACTAGTTTGGGAGTTGTCTATCAATGGCAAAAGAAAAACAAACCTCCGAGATGACCCATTTATTCGAGTGTTTTTATTTCTAATGACACATTGGCGGCCACACATATGGATCATCTTGCCTGAAATCCCGAGTTTCTTTTTGGGAGCTAAACTAAATTCAAAGAATTCATCTTGTTAGTGATTCCTCCTTGTGACAGCCATTTTTTATGCTCAGAGCAACAATAGATTTTTTTGCTTCTCTCTTTATAGGGTCACTCAGGTTATAACTTTACTTTATATATTTTTCAAAATGTTGTCTCATTGTGTAATTACTTTTATTTCTTGTGTCTTCCTTATTTTAGTTTGTCATTGCTCTTCAGCACCTTCACTCGTGGGTTGTGGAGTTTGAGCTAAATATTAGGCTGGATGAGCAGGTAGAGAAAAAGATGGTCGATATGCATACAAAGGTATATGAACTGAAGGTTTCTCATAAACATGATATGCTTAAGCTCCGAGATCGATATAGGACTACTGTGCAAGAAGACCATGATAAAACCTTTAAGCAGAAGGATAAGTCTGAGAAGGAGCTTCTAAAACCAGTTGTGAAGCGACCATGGAAAAGTTCAAGGAGTTTGAGGAGTTCTCTAGTTATGTTATCCCATACTTGGAGAAAGTGTCTAAGGAAATTTGCAAGCGAATGGTCAGTCAGTTTCTAGACCTCATCACAAAATACCCCGGAGTGGATAAGACTCTCAACTCCCTGAGTTTTTTTTATCATGACACCATCATTGCTCTGGAGGAGATTCAGGCTGAGGAAGCCAATGAAGAGACTGTTGAGGCGGATGTTGGAGGTGACGATATGGCTCACTTTATTAAAGAAAATAATTAGTTTGGTGATCAATATGCCACCATTGTTCAGGAGGAGTCGATTGTCCCCGGAGCTACGATTGTTGGTGACTTAGTGGAAAAGACATAACTTGCTTTATTTCTAATTATTGGGCACCGTCTATGGTCTATAATGCCTAAATATTTTTATTTAAACATTAATCTCGTCCCATATTTTGGGATTTGAACAATAGTACTATGTGCCCCTTCGTTGTGGTGTTTTCGTCCGTCAATGATCTGTGAATTATATTTTTCTTTGTTTTCATCATTGTGTCTACATACTTGTGTGGTTTTTGTTGTTTTACTCACCATACAACAATGATGTTTCATTTTCACTGTAGAACAATGATTTTAAGTCTCATCGTAAGATAATGAGTTAATTGTCACCATAAAATAATGATGTTAATTTTGCCACCTCTCAGAGTTTATATTGAGACATGCGTAGGAGACGAGACTCCAAGTATTCTCGTAACAACGAGAGACATATTTATTTTTCTTTCACCAACAACGAGAGAGATAATGATGTTAATTTTCTCACCTCTCATGGTTTATGTTAAGATATGCATAGGAGACAAGACTCCAAGTAATCTCATACTGTCGAGAGAGAGAGAGAGATTTCATTTTACTTTCACCATAAAATAATGATGTTAAGTGTCAGCATAACATAATGATGTTAATTTTTCCACCTCAAAGGGTTTATATTGAGACATACCTAGGAGACGAGACTCCAAGTATTCTTATACCATTGAGAGAGAGATTTAATTTTTATTTCACCATAAGATAATGATGTTAAGTGTCACCATAAATAATGATGTTAATTTTTCCACCTTTCAGGTTTTATATTGAGACATGCTTAGGAGACGAGACTCCAAGCATCGTCATACTGCTAAGGGAGGGATTTTATGAGTATGCGATGACTAGAAACAAAATTTATGAAATATGAGAGAACACTTCATTTCATTCAGTTTCCTCGCAATAATGTTTAATTACATTTGATGGAAATGCCCTCAGGCTATTACATAATTTCTTCAATGATAATTCTTCAGATGATCGGCATTTGTGGGTTCGTGAATGGTTCTCCTTCTAAATTTTCCAGATGATAGGTAACTAAAAATACTTCTTCTACGACTTTGCACATCCAATACCAAGTTTGATTAAGTTTATTATATTTTTGGATCACCTTTTTTAGTACAAGATCAGTAACTTTAATCGGACGAGCTTTGACTCTTTTGTCGTAGAACTTTATGGCTCTCCGTTGATAAGTTGATTGTCATATGACTGCATCTTCTCGGCACTCTTCAATGAGGTCCAAATCAAGTCTCATATCTTTCAAGTTTAGATCTGGATCATATGTCTGGACTCTATGACTCGATAATCCAATTTCAATTGGAATGACAACTTTCAACCCATATGCTAGCATAAAAGGCATTTGTACTATTGGCATCCTCTCAGTGGTCCGATACACCCATAGGACGTTGTGCAACTCATCAACCCACTTTCTTTTATCCTCTTCCAACTTTTTCTTTATCCGATTTAGTATTGTCCGGATGGTCACCTCAGTTTTCCCATTTTCTTGAGGTCGGCCTGGTGCCGAGAAGAATTGCTTTATGTTGACCCTACCACAATAAACTGCCAAGGAGTTATTCTTGAATTATTTTCCATTATCTGATATCAGAGTGTTCGGAAGCCTATATCGCTGTTCTAAAAAACCCGCCTAGGCTCCGCCTAGGCACGCCTAGGCTTAAGGCTTGGGAGAAACGCCTCGCCTTACGCTTTTCACGCCTTATTATTGGTAAAACCCTTAAGGCGCACTTTTTTCTAAAAACAATAATGCTTTAGTGAAACGATGTCGCCTTTTAAAGAATTTGTTTACAAACCAGACCATTATCTCATCCAAAATAATTAAATAGTATTTTAATTTGCATATATTCAGAAATATTTTTATGATATGTGCAATTTTTGTATTTTAATAGCCTTGTTATGGTTAAAAAATATTAAACATATTAAGAAGGCCTAAACGCCTTTTCACGCTTTTTCACGCCTAGGCCCGCCTAGGCTTCTAAGGCTTAAGGCTTGGCCTCCACGCCTCAATCACGCCTCGCGTTTTTTAGAACCTTGTCGACAGATGATATTCCTCCACATGAATCTGAAATTTCCTTTTGGGGACAGTTACCGTGGCCTCTACCTCTACCCACTTTGAAAAATAAGTAATCAATGGAAGTTCCATTTATCCCTCGGTATTCAGCTAACTAAATTAATTCCCCACATTGCAAAGGATCACTGGGACTACATAGAAGATAATGCCTAGAGAGGTTGATGAGGTATGTTGGCTAAGCGTTGACACTTATCGCATTTAAGAACATGCTAAGCTGCATCCTTATACAAGTTCATCCAATTGTAGACTTGCGTTAGAATTCTCTTTGCTAATTAACTTCCTATGATATGGCTCGCATAACTACCCTCGTGAATATCTTTGAGCATATAACTTACCTCCGTCGAATGCACACATCTCAAAAGTGGAACAAGATAACCTATTTCATACAACAACCTTCCCTATGATGGAAAGTTTAACGGCTCGGTAGCATACCTTTTTTCTTTTTAATTTACCCTCTAAGAGATTTTCGTCCCTCACATACTCAATAATTGGGTGCATCCAATACGTACCCAAGTACAAGTTAAAATATTATGTATTATTGGCTTCTTCTCGATCAATGTTTAGTTCCTGAAGAATCTGATTGGAACCGTTATTCAAATTTCTGCTCTTATAGCCAAAGCAAGCCTTTTAAGGGCGTCTGCTTTTTCATTCTCACTTCTGAGGATTCTCTTTACCTATACTTCTTTAAAATTTGCAAGTGTATTCTTCAGTCTTTTGAGGTATTTCGACATTTTTCATCTTTTGCCTCATAGATTCCTAGAAGTTGGTTCACTACCAGTTATGATTTGTTGTGGGCAAGAAGTTGGACGACACCTAGAACTTTTATGAGCGCATGTTCTTCTATCAAGGCTTTGTACTAGGCCTCATTTTTAGACGCTTTGAAATTAAACCTTAATGCATACTCGATATCTTCTCGTCTGGGGCCAACAAAATTAGCCTAACCCCACTGCCATCTGTATAGGACGAGCCATCAGCAAATAAACTCCATAGAGTTAAATCTAAAGAGTATGGTCGTTCAACAAGGATACCATTTTTTAGTAATAAATACGTTTCTAGAATACCAACTGTGGTCTCGGCATTGACAATCTTGGCAGTTTGTTTTGAGATTTCAGCTTGTTCTGGAATCTAAACTTGTATTTTAACTTCAATCTCATTGTCGATTCCTATGTGAACTCTGCTATAAAAGCTGCTAAAACATACCCCTTTTTGCATTTATTAGCTGATAGATGATATCAAACTTGCATAACTTAACCGTCCAAGCCTTTAGCCTACCTAATTTCTCAAGTTTATGAATGACTAGTCAGAGAGGTGTATCTGTGAGTACTACCATCGTATGATCTTATAATTAAGGCATTATTTTTCGTAACACATGTATTATGGTGTATGAAAGTTTCTCCATCTTTGGGTATCTCTTTTCAACCCCTTGTGATGATTTGTTGTTATAGTATACCGCCTTCTGTGTCTTATTATCATCTCAGACGATCCTCGCACTGCTTGACAATTCTGAGACAGCCAGGTACAATTATAGTTTCTCCCCTTAGACTAACTTGGCTAATGATGCAGTCGAACATGTTCTTACAAGTGATCAGTGTCACTTTTGCCAACATACCTCATCAACCTCACCAACCATTATCTCATATCTCCTCATAATGACCCTTTGTAATGTGGGGAATCAATTTGGTAAGTATGGCCCAGACGGCACCCATGAACTTATTGTCTTCTTGGAAGCATTGGTGAGACTAATTATGATTTAGTTCCTTTAACGCTTTTTCACATTCCTCATCCCACACAAAGGCTTTTTGTAAAAATTTTAAAAAATGTTAGACATTTGAAGGTTGCTCGTGAGACAAACCTATTGAGTGCCACGACTCTACCTATCAATCTTTGAATGTACTTCGTATTTCTTAGGGTTTTCATATCGATCAATGATTTTATCTGAGATAGGTTGGCCTTAATTCCCCTTTTGATTGACCATGAACCGTAAAAACTTTCCATTGTTGACACCGAAGAACACTTAGTTAGATTCAGATTCATTCTATTATGGACTATGGTGTCAAAAGTTTTTTTCACATCCTTTATATAATTCTCGGCCTTTAGACATTTTTTCAGCGTGTCTTCAACATACACTTCCATTGTCTTATCGATTTTATCTTTGAACATTTGTTTATAAGTGGCACCTGTATTTTTAAGCCAAAAGTCATCACTTTATAACAGTTGCCCCCTTTGTCTGTGATGAAAGATGTCTTCTCAACGTCACCTTAAAAGATCGAGATCTGGTTATATCTAGAATAGGCATCCATGAAGATCATAAGTTCATTCCCAACTGTGGCATCCACGTTTTGATCAATTCTAGGTGAAGAAAAATTGTCATTAGGACATGCCTTGTTGAGATCAGTAAAGTCTACACACATTCTTCACTTGTCGCTATGTTTTGGAACCATATTGACAATTAATAGCCACTCTGGATATTGGACTTATTTAGTTAAGTCTGCTGTATCTAATTATTTTACTTGCTCTTATATTACTTTATATCTGTCTTGAACGAAATTTCGTCTTCTTTACTCCACTAGATTTACTTTATCACTAAGATCAAGTTTATGACAAATGATATCTAGTTTAATCCCCATCATTTCGTTGTGACTCCACGCTAATATGTTATGCCTCTTTCACAATAAATCAACCGGATCATTCTTTAAGGAAGTTTCAAGGAACGAGTCAATTTGGATGGTTTTTTTCGATTCGTCCTCATTGAGGATGGTGGATTCTACCTCTTCCACTGGATCTCCCTTTTTCAACTTATATCGGTCTTTTGGATTAAGGGTATCGATATTGTAAGAGGTGATTTTCTTCTTATTGTATTCTCTTTCATCGATTGATGTGAAATTTCACTCGCATGCTTCCACTTGATCACCATTAATTTTGCCTACCCCATAAGGAGTTGAGAATTTCATTATCTGATGTACAGTGTAAGGCATGACTTTAAACTCCTTCAATGTAATTCTCCCCAAAATAATATTGTATGCTTATAACTCATTCTCGTCCATTATAAAACAAATTATTCTTCTTGTTAGACATCTCGGCCAAGTACCCATGAAGACATCCATCTTAATTATTTTAAATGGGTGCAGCTTATCGCCACTAAATCCAATCAAGGGATGATGATACGAGATGAGTCTTTTGTTGATGAGTTTTAAACCTTTAAAGCAATCCCAGAACATAGCATCAGTTGAGCTTCATTTGTCCACCAAGATACGAGACACATTATAGTTGTGACCTCATGTTCTGATAATAAATGGATCATCGTGATGGGCTAGAATCCCATTAAAATAATCCAATAGAATGCCACCACAAGACCCTGATTTTCCACCATCTTCAGTTGTGTAATTTTCCTTTAAGCTCTGTCATTTAACATCTACTATCTTTGGGATAACTTTAGCTTCAATGGCATGGGCCTTTCTGTCAGCTGGTTTTGTTCCTAAGATTATTTTTAACGTCCTGAGATCATTTTTACATCAAACAAAATCATGTGGAGGCTACCTTTCACTTTCTCGAGCTTTGTTGGGAGATTTGGGTCGTCTTCCTCTTCGTCGTCTGAATCTTTGTTATTTTGATTTACTTTAACTTCTTTCTTCTTCATCCTGTTATCCCTTGATGAGGAAAACATTTTCCTACTGTCGTCTAGGCTCCTGCACTTATCAACTTACATTCAGAGCTTTCCCTATTTCAACAGCTTCTCAATATCATCTTACAGAGCGTAGCATTTATCCTATTTTATGGATGTGATCCTGGTGGAACTCACACCACTTAATCTTGTCTCATTTATGCACAAGAGACCAATGATTCTCAAGCCAATTAAATTATTTTTCATCGTTGATCTTGTTAAGTATATGATCAAGGCTAGCAGTGAGTGGGGTGTACTTTGCAAACATGTCATCACTTGACTTCTTCTTCCCCTCTTTACCTTTATCTTTGTCCCGACTCTGCCAAGAATTCTATTACCTGACTATTTTTGGTCTTCTCTCTTGGCCGTCATAACCTCCTCCACATTTATAATTCTCCCAAACTTAGCCAAAAGTTTTGTCATGGATTTTAGAGGATCTTTGGAGAGGTTATAATAGATTTTTTTAGGCTCAAGCCCACATATGAGGGTTTTCATCGAAATAATTTTATCATAATTGTTAACCTTTAACTTATCTTTATTAAACTAGGATAATAAATCTCTTAACGTTTCATTCTTCCCCTGCCTCATATTCAGTAGATGAGTCACTCTCTTTTTAAGCTTCACGTCGAAACAAAAGTTGTGAATAAACTTCTTAGCCAATTTCTTGAAATTGTTTTATCTCTCCTCTCGGTAGACTAGTATACCATACGTGGTCAACCCTAGAGAGAGTGCAAGAAAATGCCCGACATATCATCTTGCCTGTAGTGGAGTAAACATCGGCTATTACTTGTTACATTTCTATGTGGTGAACGAGAATTGTGCTCCCATCAAACCTTAGCATCACCACTTGTGGTTTGAACTTTCCAAGTGTCGGATAGTCGACAATGCTAGGAACAAAGGGGGAGCCTTCCATATATCCTCTATGATTAGGGTCTCAATTTTTTATGAGGCAACTGATCTTATCCTCTAGCCTTTTCATCTAATAATTCCAAGGATTCTCATCAATAACAACATTATCACCTGAGCCTTATACCTTCGAGATAACTCTGCAGGCAGTTAATCTATTTAGGTCCCTTTTCGTGTTAGTGACGTCTTAGCATTCTCTCTAGGCTGAATGGTGCTTTAGATAAGCTCGACCGAGACAACCAGTGATCCTTATCACATAGATAATGTTTGGAATAATGTATTTGCTATAATATCCTTTCAGGTTATGAAGATTAAATGCTGACCCTATACTTAGTCTTATGAACGCACTATTATTGTGTTGACTATAGGGAGTATATTAAACACTTTTACCTTAGTAAGTAAGGGAAGAGTTTTACCTGTTTGGTATGATGTGTTTGTTATCTCATACCGCTCATCGTAGTTCCAGTTATGCTCCTCCTTGTATGTTAAAAAAAAGGAAGAATCATATAGGAAGCTGATGAACTACTCCACCCAATCTCTTTCAATGGTAATTCAAATCCAACAATGGTAGACTTGAATCCTAACTGGAAATTAGAGATAAATCCAAGATAAAGATGATAATAATGAAAACATTCCCATAGATGGCGCCAAATTGATGATACTAATATCACGCACTCGATTCGCCCTGGGTGTTAATATTACTAGGATATAATTCCTCGATAATTAATAAGCTATTTAGTAGAAAAGATGAGAGAGACAGAGATGAACATGAAGGTTTAAGTGGTTCAGCCTTGACCTATATCCACTGTGCAAAGTATGAGATATTTCACTATTATAAATATCAAATGTTCATATAAAATACACTCACAAGCTATTCTTATCTCTATATCTCTCTCTAGAATCAGTTTAATCGGGTAATAGTTGGGTTTATAATAGTCAATCCAAATGAAGAAGACATGGTATGTCTTTTATAGGCCGGGGTGCATTGTGTCACCTCCAGTATGTGTCCCACATATAGCTGAGGTTGTGGCCTATGAGAGAGTGATAGTTATATGTCCATAAAGAAATATCATCTAGGTTATTACTCCCTTACGTGGGTTGATGATCTCCAATAATAATTTTTTGTAGATATGGCTAAAATTTTCTTGTCATGCTTTACACGTATGGACGACTATATTTGCAAGAGGTATCGTTCGGTGATACTGGAGGTATCAGACTGATAGAGAGTTTGTGCGGTGCTCGACTCCATGCAAAAATTCGAGACGATATGGGGTTGTCGTCTATGCCCGACACACCTATCCCCTGACCTTGAGTCTAATGGTTTATAACAAGAGTGTCATTTGAGGTCGACACTCTTCCATTAGTATAAGCAATATTGGTCTCGTCTGTGAGACTATCGTCACTGGATGTCTACTAAAGTGTCTGGATGAGACCATACTTGTACATATCAAGTATGGATGAGAAAATTAGTCTTGTTTGTGAGACGAAATTATAGTGTGGCCATCTACCTGGGTGGACGGGACTATACTTATGTATATCAGGTAGTGTTGGGAGCGATTTCAGCATCGACGTGTGATTTACCTCAACCCATTTATAAGGGCTATGTATATGTTTCCTTTAACCTATTAGTGAAGGTTATGCATGTGCTAGCTTTATCCCGTTAGCGGGTTATGATTACTTGTGTGTTTTATGTGTAATGTATTCTAGGTCTGAGTTCTCGTTGAAAGGTTACTAAGAGGGATTCCCTAACGGGGAACGTGTGATAAGGATCGTGTTGGTACCCTAATGCGTAGACAAGCTCTTCCTTGGTTATATTTACCCCTACGTCATATGTTTAAGTACAATTGACTAAGATGGTTTATGGGGATATTTATTTCATAAGGTTGGGGTATGGTAGTCTTTATGATTGATGGGTAGACATTGTGATTTATCCCCTATCGTGGTGAGGTCTTGGGTTTGGGACGATCTAAGACTATACTAGTACGTGCGATGGATTCCCGAAGGCAATAATAGTAGGCATTCATTGTGTGCGAGCATGTGAGTATCCCATTTATTTGTACATTTGAGGGGTTGTACCTTTGTATGGATGTTAGACATGACTGGAGTCTTTATCCTACCATATGTGATTAATGTGTAGCGATACTAGAGATAGTTGTATTGGTTTATATGTTATACTATGTATATAACTTATACTAGGGATGCCCACCTATATTCGTATGTTTCGAATTTGTGTATTACCTATACTAGAGATGTTTATATTGTATTATTGGTATCAGATTGCCAAAAGTGAATAGATTTGATATATGAGCCTTATATTGGTATTGTGGTCATTTTGTGAGAAGTATCTTAGGGTTTGAGACCTTAATACACCATGTGACTTCTATTGAAAGAGATTAACCTATTATAGTTAACGGTAAAGATTAGAGAATGATGTTGTAAGGCTTTAATCACACGGGCTACATATGGATTCGGAATTTAGAACCACATGATATTTTAGATTTTTGGGTTAAGTAACTAATAACTTAAAATATATTAAAATATGAGAGTAAGATGTGTAGTTATAATGTGGAGAAGATTCAGTTATAATCATATTATACATATACTTATTGTTTATGTTTTCTTTGAAAAGTTATCTTTACATGTCCTTATTGCGGTAGTTCCTGTAGACAAGAATTTATTAGAGGAGCATCTCTAGCGACATCCCACTTCTTACTACTAGGATTGTAGGAGTCAAGAAAGTGTATCTAATTCTTTTTTATTATATTCATTTATTCTAAGTTTTGTTGTGGATGTATAATTATATTTAGAGTTGGACTTTTGTACGATCATATTTTATATTTAGAGTTGGACTTATGTTTTATTGGTAGTGATTGGTATCTGATTTGGATTCGTGTTGATTTAGCATTTCATTATATTTTCATTATTCATTTGGTTCTGGTTATTTACTATACTGACAATCACTACACCAAATCTACTGAATTGTCACGGTCATTGACCTTGAGAAGTTGGACTTGTCAAGGTCAATGACCGTGATAATTCTGGGGATGATAAATTTTGTTGTCACGAACTTGTCACGGTCATTGACCATAATAAGTTCATTAGAATTATCACGGTCATGTCACGGTCTATGACCTTGGTAAGTTTTGTCACGTTCATGAACTGTGAAAAACTCTTGACTTTTAATAAAAAATTATCATGGTACAATTCTGGGTAGAATTGAAAAAAAATCTGTTGGGCAGTATGGCCACTGCCATTGTCCAGCAGTATATTTGTACCTGATATAGCAACGTTGTACATGTTCAAACATCATATATCAAAATAAAATAGAGATAATGCAAATATACATTCAAAACAATATGCATCACGATATAATCCAAATATAATTCAAATGTAACAACTTAAAACAATTCAATTCAAATAATGTCACTACATGTCTGGGGTAAGGTTAGCTCTGAGGAGGTGAGTAGGCCACACGATATACGAATTGACACACCCATTAATATACATCGTGCCGCATTATTTGCGCAACCACAAGGGGGAGTTTTCCTTCCCAGGTATCATATGCGTGACGAGCACCTTGGACTCGATGTCTTGAAGCAAACGTCCATGAACTAGCATACCCTGGACGGTATTCGGGTTCCTCAACCCCCGCCCTATCCATTGGCCATCAAATATGTCCAGTAAAAACACGTTCGGCCAACCAAGTGTTGACATCGGTCGGTTGAAGGGAGCCAAATAGGGGAGTGCATCATCAAAGTCCGCACGTGTCAGCGATGAAGCAGTGAGGTCCACATCCCCATCATCCTGCACCTCCTCCTCCACCACCTTCTCCTTCTCTTTCCCCTTACGATTTTCGTCCAAAGAACGCTTCATGAATGAGAACATATCTTGGACCGTCGCCTCCAAACGGGACAGCTTCATATCATGCGAGTCCACCGTTTGAGCCAACCCGATGTTGGTCGTCTCCAATCCAATGATCCTAGATTTGGCCACCCACGAGCTCACCCCCTTGTCCTCCCCTTGCGATCAAGGCCAAGCACTTGGCTGAGTGCGTCCGTGGACAAAAATGCCTTGTCGGCATCAAACTGCGACTCATGCACTTCCTTAAGCTTTGCCGGAAACGACAAAAAGCACATGATTAGTAAAATAAGTAAATAAAAAAATTATAACCTAATTAACAAAAAGTAAATTGTCGGATTACTTAAAATCGTGGCCGCGATGCTCAGGGACACCTCCTTATCATTCCCCTTCTTCGTCCGAATAGCCACATAAGTATCGAGCCTATGTGGACTACCCCCAGGGCCACTCACTGTTCCCTGAAATAAAATAAAGTAAAATTAGTATCGGCCCCGCAAAGTAAAATAATGCAGAATAATATATTTCTGTAGTTATAAAAAGATTAAATCTTACCATCATCCTATGATCCACCTCGGCGTAAGATGTCCGGCCAGAATAGTGCACGTTTGTCTTTTTTTCTCGATTTTCCCTCCCCGATTGGCGAGATGCCAATTATCGCTCCCTGATCTCATTGTCAATGAACTTTTTCCATTGTGCCAATGAGATCGGCTCCTTCGGCGGGACGAATTCACACATTCAGATAACTGACTCTCAGGTCTTCCCAAAGCACCGGATCCGCATATTTTTCTTCCACGTCTTGTGCCTCTCCCTCAACTGCTCCAAGATGGAATTGCGTAGCTTTGGATCCAGGCTGAATTTTTCCTATCCAACAAATGTTAGTTGTGAATAAATATAAATATAAATATAAATATAAATATAAATATAAATATAAATATAAATATAAATATAAATATAAATATAAATATAAAATGAAGTCGAAATCGAAATCGAAATAGAATTTGAAATATTCATATAAATATAGATATAAATTCATTACTTATAGTGCCCCCCAAATAGCTAACTCGAGATCATTTGGCACCTCCCTCCAACTAGTGTACCCCGAGCTGATGATCGTCTTTACCAGATCGAGGGATCTCGCTAATAGCCCCATCATGTTCTTGATGGCCATCCCTAATTTTCCATATTTGGGGAGCCTAGGGGCCAAGGAGCCCTCGTCGCCTCACTACCACCGAGCCCTGACGACATCATCATAATCAACATCATCATCCTTGCCTTAATACCTGAAGGAGACATTTTACGGTAAAAAAATGTTGTTATTAGTACAAATCAAAATGAATTGGAAGAACACATGCAAATATGTACAATTACTACAAATCCAAATGAATTGTTACTGTTTAACATCTCAATTCTGAATTCCAAAACAACAACATCTACCTCATAATATGTACAATTACTAAAAATCTGAAACATCCCCACCCCCACCCCTACTGCCTACACACATGCACACTAGTGAAAATGATAAAGTGCAAATCAATTAAAAGCATTAAAAATGGATTAATAAGGAAAAATTGGCATATTTATTACAAATTGAAAAATTGTTTCAAATTCGGGTTATCATAAAAAAATGGATTGATATTCGGTAGGAGCAGCCAAGTCATCCACATCACTATTTAGACACTTTGGGGCGTGTCGGACAATTGACCATGACTCGTTGTTGATATACTCCGAGTAATTTCTATTTCCTTCATCTCCTCTAAAGTGTGAGTGGTCCTATCCCATTCAAGACCGCATTTTTCTGAAATATACTTAACAGCTCATACACATTGTTACGATTTGAGAAAAATTCGGTAGCATATCCCGTAGTTCTCCAAGTACACGACATAGATTGGAAAATGTGAGTGTTATTTCAATTGATCAATCGAAATAACAGTCACACTTGTCAATCTAGTATGGACCCAGAGAACATTAGCAGTCCCAAAGTAACAACTTTAAGCCACTAAGAATATTATTATACAAAAATTATGCAGTCCCAAACTGTCCAAACGGGACAATTCAAGAGATCTCATTACAGGAGTAATGACTCTCGAATGGGTCTAAGGGCTATTGAATGCATACGCATAAGAACTAGAAAGTTAGTATTTATGTGCACTATATGTAATTTCAAGTATGTTTCATTTAATTATCATACTATATATATATATATATATATAACAAGGTAATTTTCAAAAAAAGTTAAAAAATCCCGACCCCATATGGACAATAATCCAGTGGTCATGCCACTTTTAAAATTAACCTACCCAACTGTAAGGACATAAATTTCCAATTGAGTCCATATATTGTTTTGACTTAATTCCGTGAACAAAAATGTGTTTGTAATATGTCATAGGGAGAATTTGAATTTGTCACGATCCCACTTGGTCTATGACGTATTGAAGAAATTTAAGACGTTGCGGCAAAGCTTCAAAGAAATAATCATGCTGATGTTTATTTGGTGCATGTTTAATCGTCTTCAAAGTTAATTTCATTCCGAGATCACTCAGGTATGAATACGTATAATTAATGGTTCTCGGAATTATTTTATAAAAGATAAGGATGTAATTTTTATAAAGAAAAATAATTTAAATGTTTTAAAAGTGTTTTAAAGGTTTAAACTTCGTCTTATGATGATAAGCTCGAAATAGAGTTTGACTAATTTGAATCTCTTTGTTAAGAGACGTTTTTATCAGAAAGTCAAAGAAAGTCAAACTTTCGCGAGGTCGCTCGAACGACATTGGATCTCGTTCGAACGAGATACAATGTCGCGCGAACGACATGCTTAAGTCATTCGAACGACACGTTTTTCGATGCGATGATTAAATCCTATTTAAACACTGTTTACATTATAATTTTGTAGGTGTGCTTTCTGAAAAAAAGTTTTACGAACCAGAACCTTGTTTGCACATGTTTTCTATGGTTTAAAAGTTTTAAACACATCCTTAGAGTTTGCAAAGATCCGAGTTATCATTCTTATATGTTTACGTGATCTTGCTGCCCCAAAGTTGTTTGTTCTACACATTGAACACAAAGGGTTTTGTGCTGAAGAAGCGATGGACATCATGTTCGACATCGTAGACGTATCAAAGCCATATCGGTGGACACCGAGACATACGTGTACGCGTGTATTGTGGACAGAGATCGTAGAAGACGGAATTTCAGCGTGGGAACGGTTGAAAATAAAAAGGAGAGTCAAGACCCACGGGATTGAGTCTTAATGTAAGGCTAATCTGTCTTTGTAAAATCATTATTCATAGTGATTGTCTGGCTTGGGCCGTCCGAGGTTGTTTTCCCGTTTTGGGTTTTTTCCTCGTACATCCGGCATTGTGAGTATTCTTCACTTTACTTTACTTGTCTTAATCACTAGATGCATGTTTAGGATTAATCAAGATAAAATTGGTTTAAAGTGAGAATTGTTTTTTTTTACAACTTGATTTGGTGCATAAGTAAAAATTGGATTTTTTTTGGAGAAAAATTGATTTTGTTTAAAACACACAATATCGGGCCACTCACACGTTTTAACACCAACATCGATCCACTATAATCCAACCGCAATGGCAACAACAAATGTGTATCCCGTACTCCTTCTAATTTATCTACTCAATTTATTATTTTCATCAATTAAACTAACAATTAAAGTATACAATTATTAATTTACTAATTTACAATGAGGGGCAATCCTACTTGCATATGAAAGGGGCACTAATTATTAATTTACAAAAAAAAATTAACAACCAATCAATATTAAATCAATCAATTCTTTTACAAGGGGTACTACAATATGAGGGGCAATATCTAATAAACCAATAAAAATTTAATTTAAAAAAACACACACATGCACATATACACACACACACGCACATATACACCCCCTGCCTCCCCCCCCCCCCCCCCGCTGCCCCTGCCCACCACACGCACACAGACACACATATACACACGCACACATATATATACACACACACACACACATATACACACACACACACGCACATATACACACACATGCATATATACACACATGCGCGCACATACACCCCCTCCCCTCCCCCCAGCCATGATGCCTCCCCCCCCACGCACATATATACACCACACACATACACACACACACACACACACACACACACACACATACATACACATATACATAAATGGAGGAGAAATAGAGAGATAAAACATACCAAAGTTGTAGAGAGAGAGTGAGCAGCCGCTAGAGTTAAAGAGAGAAATGGAGGGAATAGAATCAGTGGGAAAAAAGAAGAGGGAGGGTTTTTTACTGACAGAATTGTCACGAAAATGTCATGGTCATTGACCGTGATAACTTTATAGGATTGTCATGGTTATTGACCGTGACAATTGCATGACAATTGTACTTGTCATGCACTTGTCACGGCCTTGTCACGATTATTGACCGTGACAAAAAAATATGTGTTTTTTTTATCACGGTCAATGACCGTGACAAGGCTAGCCACTTAAAGGATGCCAATTTGACCATTTTGGTGTAGTGAATGTTACCAAAAAAAATTTATTCCCTTGATTTTTATATTAGAACAGATCAATCTATTTATGGATTTTACGATATGTCAAATTTAACTTATAAGCGAAATTAAATCCCAATCATGAGTTCTAATCATAGAATTTTATATCCAAACGATTCAATTTAATATTTCTCTCAAAGTGATTAAGTCTTTGAAATCAGAATTAATTAACACTAATCAGAATTAACCCATTAACAAAACATGATTAAGATATCAGATTCCAATCCTAAACATGCGGTCTAAGTCCGAGAAGTAACTACATAACAAGGAATTATAAACAAGTTACATATTACACGTGATAAAGCAAGAGATATCTTGCATGAAAGTATGAACGGTGAATCTCTATGAGTTTGTTTTCTCCCAAAGTTCCTTAGTCTATCCCAAAGGTCTAAAGCTTCTAGGGTTTAACTCTATGATGTGAAATATATGATGAATGACCTTTAACACTCCTAATTAATCACCAAATTTGTATATACCAATTAGGCCTAATTTTGGGCTTCCAACTGAGCTTGAAATACTACCCAGAATAATCCAAAACTTAAACTAAGGATATACCTATTCCTCAGGTGTAACTTAAAACAATAAAAATACATAACTCGGCCTTGGTATCACTATAATGTCTGATCCAAATCGTAGTACCTCATAACTCATAGTAATAAATCACAACGTAAAATAAAACACATATATATTTATGTTACGCAAACCACATTTAGTTTGACTTAATTAGTGATACCCATTAATTGAATATAATATGCGACATAAATATTAATTAAATATAACATGCGGTAAAAATAAATCACATAAAATTAAGATTTAATCATCATTTAAATATGAATTTATTATTACCAATTCAATAAATTAATAATTAATTCTAATTTTTTAATTTATTCTCACAATTTATTATTATTAAATAAATATAAAAAATATGGGGTTTTAAAGTACCTTACAGGAGCACCTCACCCCATGGTGTGGGTCAAGATGACAAGGGCACATGTAGTGAGCATTTACGGGTTGGAGAATCACATCCCCATGATGTAGGTTGTCGATGCAGTTATTGTAGGTATTATGCATTATTTGTATCAGTTATTAGTGGTAATATTTTATATACTTGGCTGAGCACATTTTACTTCCAGTTTATTACTATTTTAAAAATATTTAGCTTATGACATTAATGTCAGGCAAGGCCCATAAGCAATTGATTCCCTATCTCTAGGTCAATCAAAGTCTAAGAGAGACAAACTATACAGAGATGCATGATCGACACCGCCATCTTCGGTTTATGTGTGGAACCTTCCAGCAAAATTTAGAGGATGTTTATGCTTTGTATATTGACTATGATTCGATTGTGATGAAATTTGATGTCTCTACGCAAATGATGACACCCATGATGAGTCAGAGCCATAAATAAGGCTTATATTAGGCAAGTGTAGCGAGAGCAATGCACGCTACAGAAAAAACGCTAATCCAACATGGTTTAAAACCATGCCAAACCAAATCTAGTATGGTATTAAATTATGCCAAAATCAAGGGTGCTAGATTTGTATTTTTTGGCACTATTTAAAACCATGCCAAATTTTGGTCTAAGCATACTCATATTTGACAATTTGGCATGATTTTGGCATAATTTAAAATCGTGTCAAAAAATGACACGTGGTTAAATGTCATTAATCCATGGAACATTTTTTTTCGGTTTTAAACGATGAATTAACCATTCCATATATTGATTCTCCGTGTGCAAGCATGCCAAATTGGCATTTTGGGTGTAGGCGCACTATGATTTATATTTTTTATTTGTATATATCAATTATGTGTCCCAAATATTTGTTTTATATTATGTTCTAAATAGTATGGTTTTAATGCATATTAGTATGCTTTTGTTTATTAATAAAGTTTTGTTGGACTTTTGAACTTGCCAAATTTAGTTTAATTAAAGATGTTTCCTTGATATAAAAAAATTGAAATTAATTGAAACATGTTTTAAAAAAACTATAATTTTGCAGAATTCCAATGGCCACACTATCTAGCGAAGGTATTTTATCTACCAAGTGTGTAAGGGTTGTTCTGCCCAAACCAGTACATTTAAGAGCACTTTTCTCTTATATGTGATGGTTTTGAAAGAAAATGACATTTTTCTCCATACTTTGGAGTGTCAAAATGAGTAAAAGCATCATGCTATTTTGCTTGATGACTTGGAGATGTTTTAGACTTACCCCCTTATTATATAATATTTTACCTAACATTAACCCATATTGATAATACCATATTTTGAAATACCTATGCAAAAATGGTATAAATATAATTATTTTGAAAATAGTGACTATCTCAAATCGCATTACCTACAACAAAATAAAAAAATGAACAACTGCTAACAACTAATAATAATGAGGGGGAGGAGGAGGAAAGAAAGAAAAAAGAAGGAAAGAAGGGATGTTTAACTCCCCTAGTGTGAATAAATTTATTAAAATATCCATATTTTTGCAATTAATGGCGGTTATATTTTATTTTGATAAGTAAAAATATCAGTAAGAAAGCCCCGCCTTAGTGAACGGAAACCCGTATACAGTAAGTACATCCAAAAATAAAAAGAGTTGGAAATGTCAACAAAAAACCACAACAAACAAAAGCTAATCTATTCTATATAACTCCTCTAAAAAATTCCAAAAGAAAGAAAGGATGGGCTAGGATCTTTCTTATGCCAACTAAGCAATGAACTTATAAACAAGAAAAACAATCTACATGTAGCTAATTCCTTTCCTTCGAAACACCTCATATTTATCTCTAGCCACATCGTCCAAAAGATGCAATTTCTGAGAATTCTCCAAACGTTCCACTCCCTCCTCCCACCCCTTAGTGATCTGCTAAGATGCTAACAAACCAATCACCATCTCCATCATGACCCATTAAATCCAAAAAGAGATAGGAAATCACCCCATAGCCCCCTCGTCACCAAAAAATTCAAAAGCAAATGGTTAGTCATATCCTTTGCCTCCTTGCACATCCAACACCGATTGGTCATTCTAATAACCCTCCTTTACAGATCCTCTAAAGTCAATATTGCTTGTTTATCTATAGTCCATATGAAAAAAAATGACTTTTGGTGGCACCTTTGATCTCTACACTTTTTTTTCACGAATATGGATATCTCCCTACCTCCCTTGGAATAGAAATGTATAGTAGTCTTTAACAAAAAAAAACACCATCCTTGCCTCTAGCCCATCTCATAATATCCTCCCCTCCCAACAAGACTGGAGTCATTTCTAGCCAATCAAAAAATGACTCTGCCTCCTTTACTTCCTAATCTCGTAGGTTCCTTCTAAATTTAGGGTTCCAAACCATCCGATCCGTAGCCATTATCCTATGCTCTATTACCGACTCCTCTTTATCCATAAAATACGAAAAATCCCAAGGGAAAAATCCACCAAAGATCTATCATTCTCCCATCTATCTCTCTAAAACTTAATTTTGTTCCCATTCCCTAAGTGGAACACAATGTGTCTAGAGTATTCCCCCTAACCCTTTCTTATCTACTTCTATAACCCTACCCCATGCTCATAGCATCCCACTCTTGGATATCACCCTCATTGAGTAGAACATCCCCTGGCCACTACCACCTTCTTCCATAACCTATGCTCCACTAGAAGAAATCTCCACATCCATTTCCCTAACAAAAATTTATTAAATTATTCTAGACTTTTCACCCCCCTTACTCGATCGATTTTCATACCTCTTCCTAATTCACAAGACAATGTTTGAAGTTATCTGCATTATCTCTACCAAAAATACCTCATCATCTTTTCCATCCTCTTACACACCGAGATAGGGAATGGAAAATTAACATATAGTAGGTCGACAAGCTCGACGGTAATATTATCCCTCCACCTTTGAGAGATAATAGTTATTTTAATTCGTTAATATCCTTCTAACTCTCTTAAGGACTGGATCCCACATTTCTTTATACTTGAAATTTACCTTCAAAGGGATGTCGAGATATGTCAAGGGAAGGTAGCCTACCCTACACACTACCATCTTTGCCAAAAACCCAACATTCTCTCCTCCACTAATCGGGGTCATGTCACATTTCCCAACATTGATGTGTAATCCCGACACAGCTTCAAATCCCAATAACATCAAACTCAAAAATCTCACCTTCTCCACTTTCGCATCACAAAAATGATAGTATTTCCCGCAAACAAGAGATGCGAAATACTAATGGTATTGGTATAGGTTTTCAGATTACCAATCAGGAACCCAGTAATCAATTTATCCTCCACCACTCTACCTAATATCCCACTAAGTGCCTCCATTACTAGGATGAATAGAAATGGAGATAAGGTATGTCCCTGATCGAACCCCCTATAACTAAAAAAAATCCTTCACGTGTCCCATTTATCATAACAGAAATCCTTACTGTTGTTATGCAACTTTTAATCCATTGGTACCATCGATCCCCAAACCCCATACTTTATAAATGGAAATAAGGGATGTCCCTGACTGAGCCCCCTAAAAACTAAAAAAAATCCTTGGGGCATCCCATTTATCATAATAGAAAATCTTACTATTGTTATGCAACTTTTAATCCATTGGCACCATCGATCACCATACCCTATACTCTAGTAAATATAGGATAAACCCCCAATTTACCTGATCATACACCGTCTCAATATCCAATTTACAAATAATCCCAAAGTCTCCACTTATCACTCTAGCTTCTACGCACTCATTCTTCACTAATACCGCGTCCAAAATTTGCTTCCCCCCGTAAAAGCATTTTTATTCTCTAAAATGACTGGATCAATCACATTCTTAATTCTAACTCACAACACCTTAAAAAGAATCTTATACACACTTCTCATAAAACTAATGGGTCTAAAGTCTCTCTCATCCACTGTTCCCCTTATTAGGCATCAAGGTTAAAAAGGTAGTATTCAGACCCCTCAGGAACTGACCACTCTCATGGAATTCCATAGAGAATGTCATCACATCCTCTTTCAGAATGTACCAACAATGCTAGAAGAAAGCCATAGTGGACTCATATGATCCCGGAGCCTTATCCTAACTTATAGACTTCAAAAGAATATATACCTCCTCTTTTGTAAAAAAAAAAACTCCAACATCTTAACCTCATCCCCGGAAATACTCCAAAACTCCAACCCATTAAGAGTAGGTATCCACTCTTCCTATTCTGTGAACAACCTCTCATAAATCTGTGTAATTTCCCCCTTCACCTCATTCTCTTTCACAAACTCCTCATTTACCACTATTATTTTTCCAATATGGTTAAATTGACGATGTGAATTTTCCATTTTATGGAAAAATTTAGTATTCTTATCCTACTCTCGCAACCACAAGTCCTAGGATTTCTGTCTCTAACTAATTTCTTCCCGCGCTTTATCCTCCCTCAACCTTTTCTCATCCCCTGAGAGTTCCCCCTGCCTTCATTTTCATGAAGAACCCAAATTTACTCCATATATCTGTCGATGGCATCTCTGACATTCTCAAATATCTCTCTATTCCACCATTTGAGATCTTCTTTAAGAAGATAAATCAACCTAGCAAAGACATAGCTAGTAGTACCCTCATCCACATACACTTTTAACCACTCCTTCATTCTATCCATAAAGTCGTGAACTTGCAACCACATATTTTAAATCTAAATGGTTCCCTTCCTCCTCCCCACCCTTCAAACTTTAATAGGACTAGAATATGGTCCGAGGTCACCCATGGCAAACAAGACTATTTCATTCTTGAGAACTACTCCTCCTAATCTATAGAGAATAAAAAATTATCTAATTGTGATAATGATGGAATTTTCTTATTACTGGACCGAGTAAATAACCCACCCTATAGCGGGACAACCACCAATTCCATTTCATCAATGAAATCAGAAAATTCCCTCATGTATCTGCTCATACCCCACCACCACTCCATTTTGATGAAAAAAGAACCACATTAAATCTCCCCCTATGCACAATGGAACCCCCCCCCCCCCCCCCCACACACAAACACATCTAAATATTTCTAACTCTTCCCGTAACTCCCATTTAATCGCATCCTCCACGGGTCCATAAACCCCTAAAAAACTCCAAGTGAACCCATTGTTCACATTCCTAAATAGGCAAGACAAAGACCAATTGCGAACCAACCAATAAAATTTTTCAACTCCTGTAGAATCATACGACATTAAAACCCCTCCTGAGGTGCCTACCACCTCCAAGCTACACCACTCTATCCATTGGCCTCCCCAAATAGACTACCCCATTTCCCTATCCAAATTCCTCATCTTCGACTCTTGTAAGCATAAAATGTATGGTCTCCACCTCAAAATCACTCTAATAACAATACATATTTTAATGGGGTCATTCAAGCCCCTCACATTCCACAAAATCAGTCGTATTTTCATGAAAATACCTTTGACAACTTCCCCCTCACCACTAACCCCCTATTTATTCCAATGTCTTTGCCCCTCTTGTTTCGTTCCTTACTTCTTAACAATAATAGTGCTTCTCGTTCATTCCCCTCATATGTGATGCCTAAGAGTTTTGGAAATCCCCCAATGATATCTTCCACCCAACCTTCCACATCATTCTGCACAACCCTCATGTTCCATCCCTTCTCTCCTTTACCCTTAAAAAATTACGCTTCTCCCTTTGTAACTTGACATCTCCTCTTGAGACTTCAATCCCTACCCACGATTTAGGATTCCAACATTACTGATTGTCTATATCTTCCTCTCCATCCCCATTCGAAGACTCTCCTAACGAATCATAATACCCTTTCCCCTTTTCTCATTCACCCCTTATCGTCTCATAATTATGTGGAGATTAATAGCTATAAATTCCCCCAATTTCTTAACCAATATCATAAAGTATATGTGCCCTCTTTGCCAAAAACCCCTCCACATATTCCTTTATTTGAAAATTCAAACATTTTATCTCATTCTGATAATTATTCTTAGCTAATACTAGCGCCAATTGTGCCTCACAATCATTTTTAACTAACTCCCATTCTCCCTCTTTCTCATTATTGTTTGCACGCCCCAATCTCACCCTTAGTTTATTCTTCTTACTTTTTTCCTTAATATTTCTCCCTAAAAATCCCCGTTTTAACACATTTTCCGAATTTAATGTGGGGCCTAATGTTTTAAATCTAGACAATGACTTTCAGATTTAATAACAAAGGCACCCACCTTTTAGGGACAACTTCCCCTTTTGGCAAGCATCCCCATATTCCTTTGGGAGACACATATGTCCTCCCTTTCATGCAAGTCAGACAAAGATCCCACAAGTGTCCTCTCAGTAAATAGCAAAAGCTTCGCACTACCCTTATACTTGTTAAAAAAGTAGACTAAAACCATGCTTTATGTAATAGTTTTAGTTAAGGATTCATTATTAAAATACAACCAAATATTACTATATTAATAAGAAACATTTATGGACATAATGTTTGCATTATTTTATATATTACTGGTGTATTTTATTCTACTTACTAAGTGCTCTGGTGTGTACAGTACGACTTACGAACAAAGGATCAGATCACCAGTTATTGTGGAATATAAGTTTTATCGTTCACAATCTTAGATGTAATTAGACACACCATCAATAGGATTGTAGCATAATATTTTAGTAGGTCTATCCTGAGTACATAAAATAATATAGTTTCAACTTACTGTGCTAGTACACTTTGGGTGTATTAAACGGGACCACTTTGAGGCCATTGTCTTTATACTGATTTTATAAGACAATGTACACCTCATGATTATTAGGTTAACTTATGGTTCTTAATATAGACATGATTAATGGACACATGCACTAGTTTCTTATTTCTTTGACCTATCAGGTGAGATTCATTATTGGATCAACAATCTTGATAGATTGGGCAATTGTGATTAATGTATGGTGAAATTGTTTTATGAATGGAATCCATGTCTTGGTATAGAGACTTGTGATACTCACTTGAGATGCTTATAATTTGTGTATGTGTCAAACCCTACATGTGGATTATATTAGTTCCTCACTACAAATAAGTTAGGTAGGACCACTCAAGGACTTAAAGAAATTAATTAGATGAATTATCAGTAATTTATTTTATTAACGGATATTTGTAAACTTAACGTGGGGAGAATTAAGTAATTAATAATGAAAAAACTCGGAATATAATTTTGAATCAAGGAGCGGAGTTACAATTATAATTATGCAGTGGTATTAATTATAACAAATGAACTGGGATTAGAATTCGGGTTGGATTAAGTTTTTTCAGGCCCATTAGGAGTCAGATACTTATCTCTCCTTAGGGTTCCTGCCGTAGCCTATATATATGCACTTAAGGCTCCTTTTTCCTCAAGAAATACGTGATTCTTGAGACTAAAAAACCCTAATTCTAATTTTTGAGAAAGAGACGCATCAGAGAGAAAAAGTGACAAGAGAAGGTAGTCACGAAGGAAGATCCCACACTCTGCTCGTGACTGTTTATATGGGGAATATGGTAGAATATCGTTAGGTGCATCGTGCCTCCATTCTAGATAATCACCTAACATACTATTTTTGATGAGACGAGATTAAACCCGAGATATCTCGAAGGTAATCATTCCTCCTTTTAGGGTTTTACGTATGTCAAAGTTTTTTTTTGTAGTTCGATTTATACGCCTAATCAACAGAGCCCATGTCATCTTCTCTAATAATATTCTCCCTCAACCTTATTTCTTGATCCCATACATTATTCCCTTTTATCCAGCTGACCCGACACCCTACTATATACCATTCTTCTTCCCACGACATTATCAATGTCCAACTCATCACCGATAACTTTCGGCCTAATTGCCTAGCATTCTCCCGACACACACCCACTGCCATGAGCCTCCCCTCCGAACAAAACCCCGCCAACTAAGTCGTTAGTAGCGACTTCGGATGAAGCTTCTAACCTCCCTTTGCTTCACTCATACTGACCACTCCTCTTCCCACTACCCCTCTTTCGCCTTTTTCCCAACCTTTCATCTCCCACATTTCTTCGTCCAGCCATTGTAAACATGAATTTCTTTATAGGTCTCATCAGCATTGTTGGCGGTAACTGCTCCTCTATAGTAACACTCCAGTATTTCTTGTGAAATTGTTAACATAAAAACCCACTCCCCTACTGAGATCCTCACACTAGACAACATCTTTTCTTCCATCTTACCAGTGTTCTTTCCCATCTCATCTCTTCACCCTATAGAGTACACTCGTCCACTTTTACATACCCACCACACTTATCACCAATATACCTGAACACATCCTCCCACCATAAATGCTAGGTAATACCCTGACTTTTATCCATAAAATCCCGAGTGCTCATGATAACTTTTTAATGCTCACCAATGGGTGCCATTTTTATAACCAAAGTGCGCTACCATTGAAAAACCAAGTTCTATACTCCAAAATCTTGTCTGCGTCTTGTACTGATGCAAAGACGAACATAAAAAAAGATAAGTGTAAACTGCTCACCTTCACTCCACCTGTCAATTTCCATCTCCCCTTTGCCTAAATCTTTATTTTTTTCATTAGTCGATGGCGACATTTTTACACTTCACACCTGAACCAATGAAGCTCTCTGAAAGAAAGGAACTCTGGATAAACTGGAGTCATCTTCAACAACCACATCCCTTGATGGTGATGTAACATTATGGATCTTGATTTTAAATGTTAGACAAACTTCGATCGATGCCACGTGTAGATAAGAGAAGTTATCAATCACCTTCCCACGCTAATAATATTACCAATGTATCGCTCAAGACTAGCCCCGGTACCAATTAGCCTCTCCTTTCTATCCACCTTTTCCAAATCCGATGGACACTAGAACCAGATGCTCTGATACCATCTGTGACACCCCTTGTAATTAAAGATCGGTAGATCAGGCCTTTATTAAATTAAAGTAGGTTTCTCATATGGTTCATTCTTAGCATCACAGTCGAAAACTTTTTAATTACTAACCACTAAGTGAAATTAGATCGGTGCCAAATTTTATCTTTCTTTAAAATCGGTAAAGGAACAATGCATAAAACTAAAGTTAACCATGCACAATATACTAGAGTCCAACCATCACAATATAAATATCAATAAAAGTTTCTTGAATAAACCATTGGCTAAAATCCAAAATCACAAATTCCATAAGTAAAAGAACTAAATGACTGAAAACTGTCAACGGACAACATGTCCATACATGCAATATAAAATTAGATCCTAAACTAGATCTGAATGAAGGAATCATCTAATCAAATCCTGTCAGCATCCACAGTGCTACAACTCTGAGTCCTTGGAATGATGTCACGCCTGGCGTCCCTGTGGCTGGACACCTAAAAGTTTTTAAAGATAATTTATAGCAAGTGTTAGTACATAAAATGTTTTGAAAATATTTCGCAAGCGTTTATTACAATAAAATTCGGTTATTGATTACACATGTTCTCGTATACTCTCTATTGAGTTTTTCTCACCTCTCATCTATAGTGCACGCTTAATGTTCTATACTTAGCCCACCTAGCTATAGTACCCAAGCTAACTAGACTAAAGTATCCAGCTGAACTTATCTACACATCTAAGTTCTCGTTCCGCCCATATAGTACATTGATTTATTAACATATCTCACATGTTAATTATTTTCTCATGTAACATTTTACATATATTATATTACCATCCTTATCATTAAGTCTCACCACTTAATTTACTTTCTTGGATATTCGTAATCTATCTTTCATCTAATAATTAAGTCTCTCGCTACTTAACTTGCTTCTCAGATATATATATATATATATATATATATATATATATATATATATATATATATATATAACATTTGCGAGTCCACTATCACTCGTAAGTAGAATTATTATAAGGTATATAATTCACATACAATATACACTATAATAGTAAACTTTACTATTATATCCTTGTATCACACTTTAAGGATTATTGGATCGGAATCCTAACTCGATCACCAATAGTAATTTATACATCTTGGCTCGGAATCACACCTCAATCATTATTAGTTATTGATTATATTAGCTCAGAATGACACCTCGATCACCAATATTAATCATATCTAGATTGGCTCGGAATCACACCTCGATTACCAAAACTAGTCATCAATATTGGCTCAGAATCCTACCTCGATCACCAACACTTATTTAGTATACTTTAGGCATTCTCACAACCTATGTCTTACTATCCATTGATAGGTGTTCAGTCAACCCGATCATACAATTTAGTACATAGTATATTTCTCTCGTATAGTGTCGGTACTATTTACTTGACGATTTATCTCACTATCTTATTATTTCGAGTATTCACACAACTCTAAGGGTCCTAGTTACCCCTTTATAAATTTCAGGAGTTAAGCTATCTATAACATGCTGGTATACACCATGGGATTGATGTTTAATCTTCTCGTAACTCAAATCCCAAAATATCTCGATCCATCACTTGATCAGTTATTCCTCGTCTCTCCATACTCCAAGCCTTACTTTGCATAACCTTAACAGACCTTAACTATACATTAACTGACTTTTATTAAGTACCTAAATAGGCATAATATCATCACTAAAGTTACCATTAATTGTTGGCAATAAGAGAAAAACGTAACCAACCAAAGAACCTAAATTCAGCTTTGATCGATTGATCGATGAATTAGATTGATCGATGAATTTGATAGATCAATCGATCCATCGATCGATCGACATTCATACGTCGATCGATCGATCGACTAGTTACAACTTCCCCCAACTTCGTCTTTCTCTATGTTTAACCCATCCATTCCTCATTAAACATTCTGGAAATATCTATTAACATAACCAAACATCTACCATATGTATAGAGACTATTCCAAATGTAAATATATCATCAAATCTTTACGAAAATCATTCAAGAACCATCAAAATCTAAATATTATCAAAAACCCTAGATATTTGTGTTCTTCATATTTACTCCTTATAAACTCAGATTTAAATCCGTAGCAACAATCATAACTCTTCTGATTTTTAATCCTCTATAGACGTAAATACAAACTACATGCAAACATACCCAAACATATATTCAATTCATCCTTTTCTTCCAAGAATCATCAACAAATCAATATAATTGGAACCTTAGACACATGGGTATTATAACTTCATATTAATGTGCAATAAACAACTTGCCTTAGTGGGGATGATATGATTTCGAATTTGATGAAGGTGTTGGGTCATCTTTTCCTCCAATTTCCCTTCCCAAATTATTTGATGTGCAAGAATCCTCTAAATCCCTCACCAATTCCTCCTTAAGCCTTGAGAATTGTCTCTCTTTTCTCCTAATTGGTCTTTCTATGTTTTGTATGTTTTTAACCCTAATTTAAGGCCCTTAATATCTGATATAAACTTGCAAATTTCATAGGCCTCTTAACCTCTATATGCCAAATGACCGAAATGTCCCCAAATGGTTCCGGTTTGGTATAAAATTGAACTGGAACCCAAACTTTACCCCTGGGTACACTATTCCGACTATTTCGACCCTTTCAGAATCATCTGTGACCTCTAAATTATCATCTGAGTCACAAAAAATATATTTCTTGATTCCCACTTGAAATAGTCTACACGCGACTCTCGGTGAGATAAAATAAAATACCACATATCAGTCGCTATGCCGTATCACAATAATCATTACTTATTAACTATTCACACTTAGTAAATATATAACACAATATTAATCAGTATCTATCTCTAGATTAATATTTAATAATCACATTTATCTTTTAATCACATTAAATTACTCTCTCGTATAATTTAAATAAAGACGTATTTTCTCAATTAACTCCCAAATTAATTAAATTATAAATATGCAAAAATACGAGGTATTACATACTTCCCCCCTTACAAAGGAATTTCATCACCGAAATTAAGACATACCTGGGATTCTGGATACTGCTCTCGCATGCCATCCTCCCCCTCTCATGTCGACTCACCAGTATTGTGGTGTCTCCACTGAACTCGCACTAGTGGCACCACCTTTGACCGCAGCTTACACTCACTACGATCTAAAATAGCCGAGGGTCTCTCTTTAGATGAGATGTTTGGTTGAAAATTAATCTCCTCAAGTGGAACGTGACAGAAAGCTCTGTCGCTCCTCATGTACTTCTTCAGTGATAACACATGGAACACATTGTGTATCCGCTGAAGATGCTCTAGAAGTTCCAGTCTGTACGCTACCGGTCCCACTCTCTCTATTATAGGAAACGTTCCCACATATCTCAGTGCTAACTTCCCTCTCTTGTCAAATCTCATAATCTCCTTCATAGGAGATACCCGAACCAACACCAGGTCGCCAACCTCCAACTCCACATGTCTCATGTTGGTGGAAACATAACTCTCCTGTCTATCTTGAGCTATTTGAATACATCCTCGAATTAACTCAATCTTGGCAATAGTCTCATGAATCATCTTGAGTCCCAATAACTTGTTGTCCCCCGTAATCAACAAGAGGGTGAACGACAAGCCCTCCCATATAATGCCTCAAACAGTAACATACCGATAGTAAATTAGTAAGAGTTTTTGTACGCAAATTCTACCAATGGGAGGTATCTCTACCACCCTCCCCCAAAATCTAGGATGTACATCCTCAACATATCCTCAAGCATTAGATTCACCTTCTCAGTCTTCCCGTCTGTTAGTGGGTGGTACGCCTTACTCAATCGTAAATTTGTGCCCATGGCCTCCTGAAAGCTCTATCAGAAGTGTGACACAAAAAATTTTGTCTCTATCATACACAATATTAATTGGGACTCCGTGACGATTAACAATCTTCGAAATGAATAGTTGCGCGTACTGCATCGTCTCGTAATCTTTGCAAATTGGCAACAAATGGGCCACCTTGGTCAGCCCATCCACTATCACCCATATGGAATCGTGACCCCACTGTGACGTAGGTATCCTAGTAATAAAGTCCATCGATATACTCTCTCACTTCCACACGACAATCTCGAGTGGCTGTAACATTTCCGAAGGCCTTTGATGGTCAACTTTCACAAGATGACAAGTAACACACTTCGAGACAAACTCTACTATGTCTCTTTTCATTCCGTCCCACCAATACTGTCTCCTTATATCCTGGTACATCTTATCCCCATCGGTATGTACCGTAAATATGGAGCCGTGAGACTCAGTCATAACTGCATGTCTCAAATCCTCATCCTCGGGCACTACCAACCTCCCATTAAAGTGCAGGCCTCCCTCTAAGCTGACTAAGTAAGACTCTGCACCCTCAGCTAATAACTTTCATACCCTTCCATAAAAGAACTGATCCTCTACTTGTGACTTCACTACCCGCATAACGATCTCGGCAGTGATAGTCATAACTGCCATGTACGCTCTGCCAACGTCCTCTTCCTATCGAAGATCACTCCACTTCACTTTTCACACCTCCACTAAGTCTCCAGTAGTCTATCGGCTCAATGCTTCTGCAACTACATTAGCCTTACCAGGATGATGCTGTATATTAAACTGGTAGTCCTTCATGAATTCTACCTATCGCCTCTGTCTCATGTTCAGATCCTTCTGTATAAAGAGATACTGAAGTGACTTATGATCCATGAATAATGTAAACTTATCCCCCAATAGATAATGTGTCCATATCCTCAATGTAAAAATGATCGTTGCTAGCTCAAGGTCATGGGTGGGGTAATTCTTATCGTGGGGATTTTGCTTTCGAGATGCATAAGTTATAGCCCTCTCCTCCTGCTACAACACACCCCCAAGTCCCTGCAAGGATGCGTCAATGTAGACCCGGTACTCTAATCCTCCCTTGGGCAAGGCAAGTATTGGGGCTGAGGTCAATCGGTCCTTTAACTCGTCGAAGGCCAACTGAAAATGGTTCCTCCATATAAATGGCACTCCCTTACGAGTGAAATTCACCAAAGGCCCAACAATCTTTGAGAACCCCTTTATGAAGCGACAGTAATATTCGACCAACCCCAAGAAGCTGCGAATCTCAGTCGGTGTCGTAGGCTGCCCCCACTCCCTCACCACCGATAACTTACTCGGATCAACAGCTATGCCCCTGTTAGACATAGTGTGGCCAAGAAACTGTACCTCCCGAAGCTAAAATCCGCACTTACTAAATTTGGCGTACAACTGATGGTCCCGTAACATCTATAAAACCATACGTAAGTGATCAGCGTGATCCTCCTCCATACGCAAGTAAATGAAGATATCATCGATGAATACTATGACAAACTGATCCAGAAAATCCCTGAATACCCTGTTCATAAGATCCATGAACACTGCAGGCGCATTGGTGAGCCCAAACGGCATCACTCTAAACTTATATGACCAGTACCGCGATAAGAAAGCGGTCTTAAGCACGTCCTCCTCTCGGATGCACAACTGGTGATATCCAGACCTCAAATCAATCTTTGAGAAGTAAGAATCCCCTCTCAACTGATCAAATAAGTCATTGATCCTAGGTAATGGATACTTGTTCCGTATCATCACCTTGTTCAACTCTTTGTAATCCACACACAAGCAGAGCGAGCCATCCATCTTCTTCACAAACAGTACCGGAGCACCCCACGACGATGTACTCTGTCAAATGAAACCCTAACCCAAGAGCTGATGAATCTTCTCTCTCATGTCTTGCATATCTGAAGGATCCATGCGATATGATTCTCTAGCAACCAGTCTCATCCCCAGTGCTAAGTCGATGATAAACTCTATTTTTTAGCTCGGTGGTAGCCCGGGTATGTCTTGAAATACGTCCTCAAACTCCCTCACTAATGGAATAGAGTATAAAAGTACCACTATCTCCTATGAGGTCTCCTCCTCAATACAGTATAGGTGAGTGTGCGATCCTCCTTCAGACAACGGCATTGACGCTAGGAACATCTCCTGCCCTGGAATGGAGAACACTATAGTCCTTCCATTGCAATCTACCATCGCTCGATAACTCGCCAACCAATCCATTCCTAGAATCACATCATACCCCTCCTTGTCTAACACTAGGAGGTCTGCCTCTAGACTTAGTCTCCCAATCAAAATATCGACTCCTCAACTGATCGAATGTATAAATGAACCACTACCCATCGGTGAATCGACACACATAAGAAGACTGTCGGTTGTCTCTAATAAACCAATAACTCGTGCAAATCTCATCATCATCAACATCATCCTTGCCTTAATCCCATCATATGGGGTCATCCACGTGAATTCTCCGTTTCCATTCTAATATATTATATGCATTATTATTATTCAAGTTTAATTCCTTAAGGTCTCTCCTAATATTTTTTTTCCCACGATAGCTTAGGGCGACCACTTTTTCTTTTATCGTCTATTTGCAACAATCTTCCTCTTGTTATAGGGACATCTACTGGTCTACGCAACACATGTCTGTACCACCTAAGTTTACTTTCTCTTAATTTATCGTTGATGGGAGCTAATCCTAACTTTTCTCTCACGTATTTATTTTTAATTTTTTACTTTCTATTAATTCTTATCATCCACCGGAGCATCCTCATCTCACTAACATATAGACTTTGTTCATGCTTTTTCTTTAACATCCAACACTGCGCTCCATACAGGGTCTCTGGCCTAACGATAGTTCTATAAAATTTTCCTTTTAGTTTATTAGTTATCCTCTTATCACATAACACCCCACTCGATTGTCTTCATTTCATCCAACAAGCCGATATTCTACTCGTAACATCCTCATCGATATCTCCATTACTTTATAACATTGAACCTAAATAACGAAATTTATTAGTTTGATTTATCAATTTTTCTTCAATCTTTAATATTATGTTACTCGATGCTTCATTATTAAATTTACATTCAATAAATTTCATTTTATTTCTACTGTTTTTTATCCCATAGACTCTAAGGCTTTTCTCCAAGTATCTAATCTCATCGTTAAGCTTTCCTTTGAAGTGTTTAATAAAACTATGTCATCCTCAAACATCATACACCATGGGCCATCTTTTTGTATGTCCTTAGTAATCTCATCGAGAACTAAGACAAATAAATAAGTACTTAATGCTGATCCTTGATGTAAACCCACTTTAATCGTAAGTCATTAGTTTCTCCACATATAGTCCTTACTCTAATCTTCGTGTTAACATACATATCTTCAATAACTTTAATATAACTCATAGGGATTCTTTTCCTCCTTAAAGCCCACCAAATTATATCCCTAGGTACTCTATCATAAGCCTTTTCTAAATCTATAAAGACCATATATAAACTTTTATTCTTACTTCTGCATTTTTCCATTAACTGTTTTAACAAGTAAATAGGTTCCGTGGTGGAACGCCCTGGCATAAATCCAAATTGATTATCCGAAATAGTTGACTCATGTCTTAATCTTTGTTCTATAACCTTTTCCCATAATTTCATGATGTGAATCATCAGTTTGATTCCTCTATAATTTCCGCAATTTTGTATATCCCCTTTATTTTTATACAAAGGTATTATGGTGCTTTTCCTCCAATCATTGGGCATGTTTCCTTCTCTTAAAATTTTATTAAATAAGCTTGTTAACCATTCTACTCCTAGACTTCCAAGGGTTCTCCACACCTCTATGGGTATTCTATCCGGGCAAACCGCTTTATTCTTTCCCATTTTACTTATTAATATATCCACTTCTTTTTTAGTAATCGGACATACCATTCCTATATTAGGTTCAATATTCTCGACATCTTTTTTGAATATTGTTCATTTAATAAATCTTGAAAATAATCTTTCCATCTATCTAGAATTTCTTTATCATTAATTAATATCTTTTGATTTAGGTCTTTAATACACTTAACAGGACCCATGTCTCTTGTCAATATATCTCTATTCTACTCCAGGTAGCGCCTAAGGTTCTGGAGGCATCGGTATATCCCGGACGTCGTACACACGCCCGTAGTGCATCTGACCCTGCTGCTGTTGTGGGGTCGGTGCTAGTGCTGGAGCTATCAGAGCCTGTTGCCCCTATTGTGCACCCTGTCGACGTGCCCTGTCTCGTTGTGGACAAACTCTAATCTCGTGACCTTGATGGCCACATGTGAAACACTGACCCTAGAACTGTCTCTATCCTTGGCCCTGTTGGCCCTGACGTTGACCCTTCTAGCCTCCCCCTAGTTCCCTTGGCCTTGGAGACCCTGAGGAACAGGCTGCTGCTGGGGACCCTCCTTGCCCTGGCTAAATCCTCCGTCATGTCGGTAACCTCCAGATCTGAACCTCTTAGTAGAGTTCCCTTATCGGGAGTCCTGCCCCTGCTAACTTGTTGTCTGATGCTATTGGGGTGGTTCCCCACTACCACCATTACCCCTAGCCTTGCCCTGCTGGCTATGATCACATATCTTGATCCCCTTTGCATGGAAGCAATGATCGTGACAATGCACTAGTGCAGCATTGACGACGTCAGTGTAAGTCATCAATGCAGGGTTACCAATCAAATGAATAATTCGCTACTGAACTGTCAGCCTGTACTACTTCCTTGAACTTCTTCCTTATCTTTGACTTGACTACAGGCAGGAAGTATTTGCGATCAAACCGCACCCAGAACTTAAAAATCGTCATCACGTCCCTCTCCTCACCGACACCGACTCCCACCACTATATAGCTGCTCCCGAAAGTCTGAAGGTAGATAATATCTGTTTCTGGACTTCGCTACGCTCAAGCATGTGCATATGGCGCTGAATGTTCTTCTTCCATTGGCATGCCACCACTACGTAAGTACTGCCCTGGAACTCGGGCGGTTGGCATTTTTGAAAGGTCTCCCTGATGCTATGCCAAGTGGGTTTCCCTTGGTGGGCCTGAATAGCTAGTGCTACAGGCTTCCATGCCGGAGGCTGAGGGAAGTGGTCTGCCAAGTGCCTTATAGATGTCTCAACGTCTTGTTCTACTATCACTACCACCTGAGTAGCAAAAATCATCTCTGGTGGTGGTGGTGGTACCTGCAGCTCTTGAGGGTCCTCCTTAACCTCATCTCTGGTTGCTGCCCTCTCGGCTCGCTTTCTGCTTGGCGGTATATTGAAATAGAATTAAATTGTATAAGTACACAGTTTATCAAAAAATCTAGTAGCATAAGAACGATATCTCAAGCATGCAAAGATAAAACAACAGTCCTAATAATAGGGCTCTATATCAAAATAATGATACACTGAAATCGTAGTAAGCTGTACGGATCCTCCTGACACTAGAACCTCATGCTCTGATACTATTTGTTACATCCCGTCTAATTAAACATCGATTGATCAGGCCTTTATTAAAACAAAACAAGTTTCTCATATGGTTCATTCTTAGAATATTTGTCGGAAACATTTTAATTACTAACCACTTAAGTGAAATTAGACCAGTGCCAAATTTTATCTTTCTAAAACCGGTAAAGGAACAATGAGGAAAAATAAATTTAGCCATGCACAATATACTTGTTGGGGCAATAAATATGCCTACATAATAGGATGACACGTGGCGAGCACCCCACTCAAGATGGCGAGCAACGGATGCTCCAATAAGATAAAGATGACTAGAGTCCTTGATAAATGAGAAGACCGAGGAGCAGTATCTGAGTCAAATCAAACTCCACGGAGATGGGACTCATACATATTTGTAACCCTAATGTAACCCCTAACTCTATATAAAGGGGACACCTCCATTGTGAAAGGGGTCTTAGAAGCTAGAGAAACACATTCATGTAAACCCTCTCATCACTCTAATGGAATGCAACAGCAGCTCCGTGGGCGTAGGCCATTCATGATCGAACCATGTAAATCTTTGTCTCTCCTTTATTTATTATTGTACATACATCGTGGTACATGGGCACCCCCATAT
Source organism: Sambucus nigra (assembly GCA_949130495.1). Classification (NCBI taxonomy): domain Eukaryota; kingdom Viridiplantae; phylum Streptophyta; class Magnoliopsida; order Dipsacales; family Adoxaceae; genus Sambucus; species Sambucus nigra. The sequence goes on from OX422212.1 coordinate 389,348,797, forward strand.
CCTAGATTTTTTTACACCAAAATTGGCGCTGTTTGTCGGAAACGACACAAAAAGTCTTTCCTTCTTGTTGACAAGATGAAGATTTACGTTGCGATACAATGGCTTACATGCACGAAACCCCATCAAGAGCTAAGTTTTTCTTTCTCTGCATACAAATAAATTATATGTTCTGTACGCATCTTTTTGTTCAACCCTGATCATTTATATTCATAAATCTTGTGTTGGATTTTTATTTATGAATCTGCATAATAGTTAGTTTCATAATAATGAGTTTTTTATGAGTCCTTAGAGATATGGACGTTCTCAAGATTTTTCTGGGCAAACAAAGATATTTATAGAGTTACATCATAATCTTGATTCCCATATTTCTAATTTTTTAGCAGGGGATAAACATCTAAAATGTTTCTCTCTCATCAAGAGGCATGTGGGCCACATCTTTACAAACATATTGAAGGAAATTATGTCAACAGATATGTTTTCACAAAGATATACAGTTTGGGACACACTAGAAGTCCTAGATTTTCATATCCATCCACCCGATTTGTGCCTAGAGGGTGTAATCATGAAGAACATATGGTTATCTCATCCGATCTATCTGCCTTGGGCACTGGATTTTCTGATTAGTGGCCCGCGACAAGGTGTGAAGGTTGACCACCACTACACAACTATTCTCACACTGTCAGCAAGAGTATAAACCACATAATAAGGTCACCGGAATACCTTCCTGGTCGGTAATCGCCCAACAAACAGATTTTTAGCCAGCGACCTCCTGTTGTCCTCGACTGCCACCTGGGGCTATCACAGCCTAACGCCCATATTTTTGTTATAATCCTCTCTGATTCGTCTCCGACCTGCATCCGGAGCCACCTCCTATTGGTCAGACTTCGTATGCCACTAACGAAGAACCTTGACGAAACAACATTCACAACTATCATTCCAGAAAAGCTGACTGGACATCAAGGTAGTCGGACCGTTACCTATGATCGGGAGCTATTAAACCAGATCAAATCAGTCAAAATCACGGATATTGATCCCAAATAGTTCACGACCTATTGGCGACCAACATAGGTGGAGTCCGAGCGTTTTTACGACCTATTGGCGACCAACATAGGTGGAGGCTGACCATGTGTCCGCCGGAACACCATCATCTGGTCGGCGGCAGATATTTGAGGATAACAACAGAACACCACTTTGGTTTTTTAATGATTTTTAACTTTGTCGGGATAAATGCTTGCTGATTACTGTTGCCTTTGGTCGACAGTACCAACTATCTATGAGTAGAAGAAGACACCAGATATGATTGCCATGCAACCCCCAAGTCTATCGAGCACGACGTCAGCTGGTGACGAGCGCATCAGCTAGTCGACGGCAGGACGAGCCTCACATCAGCTCAGCACACCCTCCATGTGTTTTAATAAACACGTTTGTAATCTATTTGGGGCACAAGTCCAGCTGGGTTTTAAAAGTCTTTGAAATTGTTATTTTAAGGGCAACACTTGCTATTTTCTTCCTACATTGGCAGCTTTATAAAGCTCTACGAGGAAACAATGTTTTTAAAACCAACCTATATTAGATTATTTGTTTGGACTTCAAATAATTTTAGTAAAAATTCTAAATCTAATCCTATGTTGTACATCTGGAATATATTTGATCAATTTTTGCTTTGCTCGCCTGAATTTTTTTTTGAGCGACCATTTGAATTATTACAACTATTTTAGTTGGCACTTTTTTATGTGACCTTATTACAAATTATTTCGCTCACATAAATAAATGTGGCTCACTTATATAACACTCATGTTATTTATTTAGTCATTTTAATTTTCAATATTCTCATCCTGCTACAACTATTGAATCTAGACAAAAGGAGATTATTGGCTATTTAGCTCAGCCCCAATGGATGCTCGGGAATGGTTATCTTAGTGGTATTTTTATAATAAAAATCATTGGATCATTTATTACATTCATACGTTACTATGATTTTTTCCCCGGTAAATGGCCGAGCAGATGCATATCTTATATACTTTGTTGAACAGGTAATTTCTGTGATAACTTCTATTTGATTTAGCCTCAACAGGTGGTCGGTCAATTTACTAACTTCCACATGTACAAGATTTAGTCCCGACGGATGCTCGACAACAATCTTATGATCTTGGAAATCTCATCGATATTTCGACAGATGCACGAGCACGAATTGCTCACTATATCTACTCGGTATTGTACAACTTTGCCCCGGCGGACTATCCAGGCACCATTTATTTTATTAATGCTCCGACGAATAGTCGAGCATACTACAACACTTTAGACCCAACAAATGCTCGGGCACAATTATTATTACTCCGACTGATGCTCGGGTTCTATGATTCTCACCCTGAAGGACGATCAGGCATATCCAAGATTCATATCGACAAAATATTTCTATATATTTAGTCCCGAAGATATCTTCCGCACAAGTCTTAAATTATCCCCAATGGATGGTCGGTCAGGATAACTCTTATATATAATTCACCCCCAGTTGATGGATACGCACATTTATTGGTGCATTGTTCGTTTCTATCACATAATATTTTATTTTCTCACAAATTATGCTCATGATTTTTATCATCATAAATTTGTCAGTAGGGGGCTATCTATACTGTATACTTCACAAATTTTTTGTAAAAATAATTTTTTGAAACCAATTCACAATTGACTATTTGAAAAAATTTCAAATTAACTTCCATGTCATACATCTGGATATATTTAACAAATTTTGCAACTTTTATTCGACTTTATTACAATTATTCTGTTCACATAAATAGTGGGGCGCGCTTGTATAGCCCTCACGTCACTTAGTTGATCATTTAACTTTCAATATTTTCGTCTAGCTATTATTGGTTATACCAATGGATGGTCGGTATAATATTTTAACTAAGTAATTAGCGGAGCCCCGACGGATGCTCGGGCATGGCCAGCCCCATGAGATTTTGATAAACGAATTGCATGATAAATTCTATTTGATTTAGCCTATACAAGTGGCCGATCAACTTATTAACTTCCTCAGGTACAAGATTCAGCCCCGACGAATGCTCGGCCATAATATTAAGCTCTTGGAAATCTAATTAATTCACCGATAGATGCTCGAGCACGGATCGCTCTCTATATCTACTCGGACCTGTACAACTTTTCCCCGACAGACGAGCCAGACACCACTTATTTTGTTAGTACTTCGACGGATGGTCGAGCACGTTACATCACTTTGGACCCAAAAAACGCTTGGGCAATATTATTTGTGATAACCAACGGATGCTCGGACGTCGATTTTTCTTCGATTTCAGTATTGATTATCTGGATCTATGATTCTTGACTTGAAGGATGATCATGCATATTCAAGGTTCATCCACACATGTCGCATTTTATCCCCAACAAATGGTTGATCAGGATAATTCTTATATTCAGTCCTGACAGATGATTGGCACAATCGATTAATGATCGATGTCACATTTATTATTTTTATTCAACCCTAATAAATGGTTTGGAAATTTAGTTTTCACTAACACTGCAGGATCGTTCCTAATACTTGCTCGGTCCTTTTTTCCTTGATGGATGCTCGAGCATGGATCACTCGCAATATCTACCAGATCCTATGCAATTTTTGCCTCAACAGGCATTCAGGCATCATTTATTTAATCTAAAAATTTATTTTTCACTAACATTGCTGGATCGTTAGTAATATTTGTTTGGTCCTTGATAATCTTGCCTCGATGGATGCTGTTGATACCAAAATTAATATGCTGATGTGGGCGGATAATACGAAGACATTTGTCAAATCTACATGGCACAATAACAACGAGAAGTTCATTTCCCCGACCAACTCATGTTCTCTCCGAGCAACGAGGATACACCGAGGAGCTTCAGCACTCCGAGGTACTCTAGCGCTCCGAGGAACTAAGGCGGTTCGAGCTGCATCTCGGCCGTAGCATAAACTGCCAGATAATCAACAGTTCGATTATTCATTGAATGTTTATCATCTTGACGCACACGCTGCATTAAATGTATTACTATTTCATATGTATATCATTTAATGTATCAACCTTTTCATATACAGCCTAAGGGCTATAAATACCTTGTATCACCCTCATTAAAGGGGATGGGAATTTCTGGAGAGAACTTGTAATCAAGAATTCCACAACACGCATCAATAACATAACAGTGGACGTAAGCCATTCTTATAAGGCTGAACCACTTTAAAATTCTTCGTCATCATTTTATTTATCTGTGATTGAATAATTAGAGCGATCTAGTTTTTTACATCAACAGATTGGCGTCGTCTATGGGAAACGACTGTTGCTATCGTTTTTCACCAAAAATCATTTATCATCAATGGCAGATAATCCAGAATCCAGTAATCAAAATGCTGGAAATGCTGGAAATCCTCCAAATCCATCTGCACCTCCAGATCTGGCTGGAATTATGACGAATCTGGCTGAAGGACAAACCTCCATGCAAGAAACAATGAGGCAACTCATTCAAACTCTTCACGGCGGTGCACCTACCCATTCAAGGCAAAGGAGTGATCGTGGGCAATCGCGATCCAGGCGTACTGGGTCATATCTTAATGAAGAATCTAATGATTTTTCTTATCAACCTGGGTGAACTTCATCGATACGATCTACGGATACAGATCAACATATCACCCTCTCTCCAGAGAGAACTAGCGCCCTGGAAAGATTAAGCAGGGTATCTCCTTTCAGTCGGTTAGGACCAAGGAGAAATATGAGTCCACCTAGAGCCCCATCGAGAAGCTTTCGACCACCATCAGGTTTGAGAGAAGGATCAGCACAATCACGACCAGCCACCCGTCGAGATAGATCTCAGGAAGCTACGTCAGAATAATCAATTGCTCAGACTAAGCGGCCCGAGGAAGGAAATGAAGCATGGAAAGGTTCCATTCAGCGATTGGAGGATAAACTTGGAGAAATGGTTAAAGAAAGGAATCCCTTACAGAGAACTTTTGTTCAAGGGACACCTTTTGTGCAGGCCATTGTGAATTTTCCTACACCATCGAAATTCAAAGCACCTATAGTGACCCCTAAATATGATGGAAAGACAGATCCTGTTCTTCATATAGAACAATACCAAGCTGCTGCCGACATATATGCTGTCCCCAACGAGATGAGGTGTAGAGCATTCTCGGGAACTCTTACCGGATCTGCACAGATATGGTATAACAACTTTCCTCGGGGTAAGATTTTGACTTTTATTCAGTTAGCCGAGTTGTTCATTGGCAATTTATGTTTTGGAGCAAAGCCGGTAAAGCGAGTAGCGCACTTGTTAAGTGTTAGACAAAAATCAGGTGAGAGTACTAGAGATTACACAACTCGTTTCAATAACGAGAAGTTGGAAGTCATAGATTACGAAGAAAAGATAGCGATCACTGCTTTGATGAGTGGATTGCTGCCTAACAAGTTATACTATACTTTGGCCAAAGATCCACCTAAAACTATGTCGGAGTTGATGGCAAAAGCGGCCAAAATCATGAATGCCGAGGAGGCTATGGCTGCGAAGATGAGTATGGATAAAGAAACCAAGGTGGAGGTTGACAAATCTAAGAAGAAAGAGCAAAAAGGTAATGGTGGTGACAAGCATTCCAAGAATAATAGGACGTCATGGGAAGTCCTGAAGAAATATGATAATTATACTCTATTGAAGATGGGTATTAATCATGTTTTGGAAGAAATAAAGAATAACGAAGAAATCAAGTGGCCAGATAAACTGAGGACCAATCCTGACCTGAGGAATAGGGCCAAATATTGCGAGTTCCATAAAGATCATGGCCATACGACCAAAAATTGCATAGCCCTTCAGAACGAGATTGAAACGCTCATCCGAAGAGGAAAGTTGTTAAAGTATGTAGATCGCAGAGGTGGAAGGAAGAATGATGATAGAACTAGAGATCGTTCCAGATCTCCTCGTCGGACGGAGGAGAAAAAGAAAAGAGATCATGAAGATGATCCAGATGAAGACCCCGATTTTCCAAAGAAGCCAAGACAGCCTGAACGAGAGGTATTTTCCATACGTTTTGGGTCATTTGATTGTAATGTTATTACAGGAGGAGATGCTGGAGGGGGAGACCTTACTGCAGAAAGAAAGGCCTATCTCGGAGAGGCTCAATCCTGCTCATATATTCAACGAATAAATCTTACCGAGGATGATCGTCCGAGGAAGGTAAATAAAGAGAAGCTAGTTATTGGTTTTTTAAAAAACGATTTGGCAGGTGTTCTTTACCCTCACGATGATCCCTTGGTGATCAAAATGAGGATGAAAGATGTGGTGATTTCAAGGGTGTTGGTGGACAATGGTAGTTCGGCAGACATCATGTACTATTCATGTTTTGATAGCTTGAATTTGAAGTTATCTCAATTGGAACCTTATCATAGACCCCTTCTGGGTTTTGCTGGCGAGAAAGTTTTTCCACTTGGGACGATCAAGTTGGACATATTCATTGGAACTTGGCCTGCTTGTCGAACAGAAAGAATACGCTTCTTTGTGATGGATAAGAATGTGCAGTCAGCCTACAACATCATCATGGGAAGAGTTGGTTTGAAGAAGTTCGAAGCAGTTCCATCTACAGTGCATCAATGCTTAAAATTCCCAACAAACTTTGGGGTAGGAGTTGTGAAAGGTGATCACAAAATAGCTCGGGAATGCTATTATTCATCTGCCGAGCAAGAGGAGCTTGGGGAATCAAGGAAAAAGACTATTACATACCAGGTGGAGGAAGGTACTGAAATTGAAACTCTTGATCCCAGAGATGAATCCCAACTTGTAAAAGGACAGGTGGTAGAATCTACAGAAAATGTTATTCTGGACGAGGAGCACCCTGAACGAGTAACCCAGATAGGTTCGTCATTGGATGCTTCAATAAAACAAGAGTTGATAATGTTCTTGAGAAACAGGAAGAAAACTTTCGCATGGAGTCATGAGGACATGCCAGGAATAGATCCAAACTTCTTATGTCACGAACTCAATGTGAATAAGGAGATCAAGCCTGTAAAGCAGAGAAGAAGGGTATTTAGCCCCGAGAAGAATCAAGCCACACAAGAGGAGGTCGAGAAGCTCCAGAAAGCCCAATTCATTGAAGATGTGAAATATCCAGACTGGCTGGAAAATGTGGTGATGGTAAAGAAAAAGAACAATAAATGGAGAATGTGTATTGATTTCACTGATCTCAACAAGGCATGCCCAAAAGATCATTTTCCATTGCCTAGAATTAACCAACTAGTGGATGCTACCTCGGGACATGAGCTGCTCAGCTTCATGGATGCGTATTCTGGCTACAACCATATCAAAATGAAACCTGAAGACAGGGAAAATACTTCTTTTATTACCCCTAGGGGAACTTATTTCTATAATATTATGCCTTTTGGTTTGAAAAATGCAGGAGCGACATACCAGCGGCTGATGAACAAGGTTTTCACCGAACAAATCAGTTGCAACATGGAAGTCTATATCGATGATATGCTGACAAAAAGCAGTAAAGCTGCAGATCATCTAGTTGACTTAGCTCAGACATTTGATCAACTGGATAAATACCATATGAAGCTCAACCCGACGAAGTGCACATTTGGAGTACGAGAAGGAATGTTTCTCGGATACATTGTCAACCAACGAGGCATTGAAGCAAATCCAGATAAGATCAAAGCTCTTTTAGGGTTGCGATCTCCAACAACAAAGAAAGAAGTGCAGAGTCTTACAGGACGAGTTGCAGCGCTCAACAGATTTGTGTCCCGAGCAACTGACAAATGCCTCCAATTCTTCAAAACACTTCGAAAAACTTTTGAGTGGACTGACGAGTGTGAGAAGGCCTTTCAAGACTTGAAAAAGTATTTGGGAGCACCTCCATTGTTGTCCAGGCCAATAACAGGAGAGAAGTTGTATTTGTATCTGGCAGTATCAGAGAATGCAGTCAGTTCAGCATTGATCAGATTGGAGAGTGGAGTCCAGAAACCAATCTATTACACAAGTAAGGCTTTCCTAGGTGCGTAAATCAGGTACCCAAAGCTGGAAAAATTGGTATTGGCATTAATTGAAGCAAGTAGAAGAATGAGGCCATACTTCCAGGCCCACACCATCGTCGTTTATACCGACATGCCACTAAGGCAAGCTCTTCATAAGCCAGAAAAGTCAGGGAGATTGATGTACTGGGCAATAGAGCTCGGTGAATATGATATTGTGTATGAGCCCAGAACATCATTGAAAAGGAAAGCTGTAGCAGATTTTACATATCCTGATACCCCCGAGAAACAAAAACTGCTCGCTGACCAACCTGTGGATGTTACAGGATCATCAGACATAAGTCCAGACCAACTCCGATTGGAAAAAGGGCTTGTGGATGTAGAAGGATCATCAACTTCAAACTCAGACCAGTTCCAGTTGGTAAAAGAACGAGAAGAGATGGTCAACGAGGAGCGAAAAGTGTCAGGGGAGGATGAAAAGAAGCAAAAAATATTTCATCGAGAAACTCTATCAGATAAGAAATTTGAAGACGGATTGCCCATATGGAGATTATATGTAGATGGCTCATCTTGCACAGCAGGTTGTGGGGAAGGAATTGTTTTGAATACCCCAGACGAGATTGACATGGAATATGCTTTGCGATTCCAATTCGAAGCCTCCAATAATGAAGCTGAGTATGAGGCCATGATAGCAGGTCTTAATTTATCAAAGATTATGGAAGCGCAACAAGTGATGGTATTCAATGATTCTCAATTGATTGTGAATCAGATGATGGGAACGTATGCAGTTAAAGGAGAATTAATGGTCAAATATCATGCCAAGGTAATGGAGTTATTGGCAGAATTTGATGCGATTCAATTGGTCAGAATACCCAGAATAGAAAATGCACAAGCAGACGCACTGGCCCGACTAGCATCAGCTACTCGTACCGAGCTGCGAAGAACGATACCAATTGAAGTATTGGAAAGTCGGAGCATAGATGAAAATTTGACGATGAATGTTATTACCCTTGATTTAGGACCATCTTGGATGGATCCCATCAGGGTATTTATTGAAGAGGGAGGATTGCCAGAGGATAAGCTCGCTGCCAAAAAATTGAAGTATAAAGCTGCTCGGTATGTATTAACTAATGGTATTTTATATAGACGAGGGATTATGGCAGGTTTGCAGAGATGTGTACATCCCTCCGAGGTGAAAGAATTGATTGAAGAAATCCATGAAGGGTCTTGTGGAGCTCATGTAGCAGGTCGAACACTTTTACAAAGGGTAATGACTCAAGGATACTATTGGCCGACGATGAGGGCTGATTGTATAGCCTATGCTAAGAAATGTGACAAGTGCCAACGATTTTCATCTATCCGACGAACTCCACAAGCATTGTTGACACCCATAACTTCCCCTTGGCCATTCTCCATGTGGGGAATTGATTTGGTGGGACCATTGCCGACCACCCGAGGAAGATTCAAGTACCTCGTCATCGCAGTAGACTATTTTACTAAGTGGGTAGAAGCTGAACCCCTTATTGACATGACGTACGAGAAGGTATACCAGTTCGTTTGGAAGAATACCATCTGTCGATATGGTCTCCCTCATGCCTTCATCACAGACCATGGAACCCAATTTGACAACGAGGAATTTGTTGCCTATTGTCATCAGTTGAACATTTTGAAGGTTCATTCAGCACCAGGCCATCCTCAAAGCAATGGACAGACTGAAGTGACGAATAGAACACTGCTAAATGGTTTGAAGAAAAGGCTAAGTGAAGCTAAAGCTAACTGGATTAACGAGCTACAATCAGTATTGTGGGCTTACCGAATAACTCCCCGAGCAGCGACTGGAGAATCACCATATATGCTGGCATTTTGAAGTGAGGTTGTAATACCTGCCGAGTTGGGTCTTCCAACGCATAGAGTACTGAATTTTAATTCTCCTGTCAGTGACTTGATGAGAAGACTGGATTTGGATATGCTCGAGGAGGTTAGAGAAGAGGCAGCCATTAGGAATGCTGCCTATCAACAACGAACAACTCTTTTCTACAACAAAAGGGTGAGGAAATGCGATTTAAAGGAAGGAGATTATGTGCTAAAGAAAGTAATTCAGAAACACAATAAATTGGGGGCAAACTGGCATGGGCCTTACCGAGTTACAGAAGTTGTTCGACCAGGAACTTACCGAATAGCAACTCTAGAAGGAGAAGAATTTAAGAATGCTTGGAATGCTGAACACCTTCGCAAGTATTATCAATGATGTAAAATGTACAACGGTTCCATCAATATGAATAAAACGATGATGTTTTCACCATTTTCCTCTCCTTTGTTTGAAAGTTTTTCGGGGAATACTAGTGTTGTACACTACGTTGCTCGACAGCAAAAAGAAGACGATAGTTCAAACCCACGACCAACTCCGGTTGGTAAAAGGGAAAGACAAAAAAAAAATATACTGCTTTGGTTAGGAGGTGTACACTAGCGTGACCAACTAAGGTTGGTAAGATAACTAGTGGACAGATAGTTCAAAAGAACCAAAAAATATACTCCTTTGGTTAGGAGGCGTACACTAGCGTGACCAACTAAGGTTGGTAAGATAACTAGTGGACAGATAGTTCGAAAGAACCAAAAAATATACTCCTTTGGTTAGGAGGCGTACACTAGCGTGACCAACTAAGGTTGGTAAGATAACTAGTGAACAAGATAGTTCGAAAGAACCTGATAGGTCAATAATCAACTACGGTTGAGGGAAGAACAAAATCATTTGATTCGAAAATAGGCCAACAAGTTGGTCGGAAGTTAAAATCATTCCAGAAAATACAAAGATTTCCAAACTGAACCAAGTATAGTTGGTCGGTGATCAACTATACTTGGTCGACGAGGATAAATTATCGATCATGAATGGTCGGACACATTTTTTGAAAAAGGTTACCAAGTATGGTTGGTCGGGGATAAAAACCCATCAACTGTAGTTGGTCAACAAACACAATTTAACAACCTTGGTTGGTTGGAAACATTTTAAACAATTTATACTCATTACTTTATTATTAAGTGATTGAGCAACATTGATATTTGTAAGTTTGATTACTAAGTTGGTTGATGAACAGCACCATATTGTTATCTTTTTAACAGATACATATGCACAAATGTAAAAATGTTTGATAAACACAAGACAATCGCAATACAAATTTGCAAACAGAAAATGAAATTCTTTCATTAAGGTCAAAATATATTACAAGCTACATATATGTGCTAATTATTACATTGAAAAACCTATTCTATTGGTTTCTTTCCTTTAGCTTTTGAAACAGGTTCCTCGCCGGCAGGAGGATCCTCCAGGCAAAGAGGAGAATTGATGAAATTAATATCTCTGAGCATTCTGACGTTCATTACAGAAGGTGTATCCAGGAGATGCTCAGGACGAGATAATTCAGTCTGAGAATGAAGACTGTAGTCGCCAAGATATTTTGAAATTAAACTCCGAGGAATGGAACGAGCTGGGATCCATTCCATGTCCAATTTGAAAGGTGGCACAGGCAAGTCTAGTAACCCTGGAGCATGATAATCCCATAAAAAATGCTCTTGCTCCAATTTTAGTACTCCCAGGGCGTTCAACCACCCCTGCTTATAACCTTCATTATTGGCATGTTCAATACGAGCATCTAAATGAACAAGGGCTTCATTGTATCCTGCCATCCAAAATTCCCTGGGCTGTTTATGGAATTGGAAGGTTAATCTATCCAATTGTTCGTGAAGGTTCCTGGCAAAAATATCTTTATAATTCAAAGCAGACTTTGTCGCAGTAAGTTGATCTTCCAAAGATAGATTTTTCTTGGACATTTCAGATAAAGCCCAATCTTTGGCGTTCAATTGGTATGCTTGAGTTTCCAATGTTGACAGAGTACGAGATTCTTCAACATTACGACTGAGAACCCTTGATCGACTCCGAGCAGGTGGAGAATTTTGTTCCTCGACAACATTTTGAACAGCTCTTCCTCGCCCACGAGATCCTCTTCCTCGTCCCCGAGCAGTAGTGGAAATACCAGATCTTCTCAGAACGTCCAACTCTTGCCTTAATTTGGCATTCTCAACTTCTAAGAACGAGAAACCTTCATCGGTAACTTGTACTAAAGCAGTGGAAGATGACGCTGCAGATTCATACTGTGCCAATTTTTTCTACAAATTATTGTTCTCTTGTTCCAGCAACTCAGCAATCTGCCTGCAGGCCTCAACTTCACCTTTTAGAGTTCTTTCCCTAACATCGTATCCAGCAAGGATCTTTTTATGGCCCGTTTCAAAAGAAAGCTGCTGATATCTATTTTCATACTCCTTGTGCAGCAAAGCAGTTGATTCATTGTGTTGATGTTGTAGATCTTCTAAGGTACAATGAAGTTCCTCGATCAATTCATAGTAGGCCACACTGTTGGCCACAGCTCGGTCGAGTAAATCTTTCAAGTATCGATAAGCCTCAATTGCTTGTTCTGGGGCATCATGACCAAGGATGTCTACAATTTCTGATCCACTCAAATTTGTATGACCAACTTTATAATACTCACGACATTGCTGCATCAGCTTTGTATCATGTGCAGATATCCGTTCCATTCTAGCAACAAACTAAGGATGAGAAAAAGACAACAATCAACAAAAACAAATCATCAACAACAGAGATGAACAAAGATGTATTTTATTAGATCACAAAAGGATTACATTGTTTGATTACAAATAATGAAAGATAGAAATGATACCTAACAACTTCACACCTTTTCCTTGTCTCCCAAGACTTTCTCGGGAGGCTGGGACGAGGAGCTTGGTTGCTCGGTAGTCACAGCGACTTGATCAGCAGGAGTTGAAATTTTTTCAGGAGGAGGAGGCATGGAAGAAATGTCCTCGTTGGCAGAAAATAGAGATGCAGGGACTTGATCACCTATGTCCATGGAAGATTCATTAGAGACAGGCTTATCTTCTTCTTCTTCCACAATTGGTGGAGGAGGGCCAGGGAGGTGTAGTTGGAATAGCCCAGAGTCGTCCTTGATCTTCAATTCCTGCAGGGCAGCTACCCAGCCATCTCGGAAGTATTTTAACTTCCCGTATTGAACTTCGGATGTCATCGCAGCAATCCCCTTGTCCCATCCTTTATCCCAGCCAGCGCTGAAGGATTTTTTAACTGCGAGCTTTCTTCTCAGTTTCTCTGAGGAGAGCTTCGCATCCAATTCTTCTTTTTGGCCTTTGATATCTCGCAGGGCGAACAACTCTTCATCTGCCTTCCTCAGCTTATCTTCAAGCTCTCCAAAGTTCTTGAGCTTGTCGTCATATTTTTGATGCTCAATCTCCAAACTTTTCACCTTTTTCTCCAAACTCTTGGAGATCTCAGCCAACTTCACCTTCTCAGCTTCAACTATTGATAACTTTTTCTCCCAAACAACTTTGTCCTCAATATACTGTTGACGAGATTCCTTCAAGGATTGGGTCAAACCCAGCAGAGCATCCTCTACACCTGACGAGGAGCTGGAAGCTTTAATAGCTTCATCTTTCTTCACGATGTTATTAAAACAATTCACCAGCTAAACAAAGGAAAAAGTGACAGGTCAGTGCAAAAAGACAAGTATTCAAAGAAAGAAAGGAAATTCAAAGTGTGAGAAATTTACCGAAGCAAGATGACGAGTAGCTAGGGATGTCAGCATATCCCTAGAAATCTTTTCATCAATTCCTTGGACCTCGGGTATGATCCAAGTTTTTACCGAGCTCATTGCAGAGCTCGGAGGAATGATGGTTGGAACACCAACACCACCAGCTGGTAGAGAGGAGACAGTTTCAGCCAAATTGACTGAGGATGATCTCCTCAATCTCTTCAAAGGGACTTCAGCATCTTCAACCAAGGAAGAACTCTTGGTCGGAGAGATAGCAATTATCTCCACAGGAGCAACCTTCTTGCTTGGAGCCACTGGGGGCTTCTCGGTAGCTTTGGAAGATGCAGCATCCATCTTCTTAGTCCCCTCTGGGACATCAATTTTGCTTTTCTTGGCCTCAGCAGCAGAAGTAGTGTCATCAAATAGAGCAGGAGGAGCTCTTTTCTTGCCCATTCTCTGACTTAAAGGGATGTGAGAATCTGAAGAAGAATCCTCTGGAGTTGAAGCTGGCTCAACAGGACGAGCAGTATAAGAAGTTGTATAACTCTTATACTATAACAAATATGATGCAGACCTGATGTGCTCGTCTGCAACGTTCTTATGCAAACCCCAGATAAGTTTCAGATGCTTAATATTAACCTCTGATTCTTTTGGATTTTTTCTTTTACTGTCAACTGCAAGAAAACACATGATAAAATATCAGTCATACATTTTGTCAAACATAATGAATTTGTAAATTCTGAAAAGAAATAAAATGAAAAATAAACCTATCCCATTGCCATATAGGGGGCATCTGGGACCGTTGTATACTCTATCTCCAACTAAGGGAGCATGCTGCCAATTTTTGAAAACTAACCCATGTTCAAAATAATCTCTATTTGCATCAGGGAGATTAACTACAAAAGCCGTATTTAAAAACCTAGTTTTTAAGTAGTAAACATTATCTAAAATAGCCCATCTATAGCAAAACATAATTTCAGGAATCCCTATACGAGTTCCATGAGTTAGATTTAATTTATACACCCCATTAATTATTCTCCATGAATTGGGGGCTATTTTTGCAGGAACAACGTCAAAGTATTGACAGAACTCTAAGCATAAGGGATTTGGCGGAAAAGAAAATCCACATTCAGCAATGAATAGACTGGGGAACCAATGTCCCTCAGCCAATCGAAAATAATCTAAAGGCTCAGAAAGAACCTCCAGAGTTACCCAGGAAGGAATGGAAAAATCGAAACGAAATTTCTCAACAGATTCCACAATATAGACCATACTGAATAAAAGAAATACAGAAGAAAGGAAGAAGATCTTACAGGAAGAAAGGAGGTCTGTTAACAACGAACGAAAATAAGGATGAACGTACAAGAGGAATAAAGACTGGAGAATTCGAAAAGCTTGAATGCAGAAAATTGGAAAAGGTAGACGACGGTATGGTGACCTAAGAAGTTTAAATACTTTACCTTGGGAAGCTGCGAAGGAAATGATTACAAAAAGAAACTGTCGAACTTCCGGCGGCTAAAAGGACAAAAAAGGGCACAAAGATCGAAGCGCTCGTAAAAATTCGAAAAAAGGGCGGATTCTGTGAATTTGGAAATAAATTCAAATACGATGCTCCTAAAATCCAGGAAGGTCATTTAATATAGCCATATACCGAGAAAGAATGTTCCATACTCCTCAAAGTTCTAAATATGAAACATTGGGGGCTTCTGTTGATACCAAAATTAATATGCTGATGTGGGCGGATAATACGAAGACATTTGTCAAATCTACGTGGCACAATAACAACGAGGAAGTTCATTTCCCCGACCAACTCATGTTCTCTCAGAGAAACGAGGATACACTAAGGAGCTTCAGCACTCCGAGGTACTCTAGCGCTCCAAGGAACTAAGGCGGTCCGAGCTGCATCTCGGCCGTAGCATAAACTGCCAGATAATCAACAGTTCGATTATTCATTGAATGTTTATCATCTTGACGCACACGCTGCATTAAATGTATTACGATTTCATATGTATATCATTTAATGTATCAACCTTTTCATATACAGCGTAAGGGCTATAAATACCTTGTATCACCCTCATTCAAGGGGGGGGGGGGGGAATTTCTGGAGAGAACTTGTAATCAAGAATTCCACAACACTCAGCAATAACATAACAGTGGACGTAAGCCATTCTTATAAGGCTGAACCACTTTAAAATTCTTCGTCATCATTTTATTTATCTGTGATTGAATAATTAGAGCGATCTAGTTTTTTACATCAACAGATGCTCAGGCATCATTTATCGTATCAATGCTCCGACAGATGCTCGAGCATGGATCGTTCGCAACATCTACTAGACCCTTTGTAATTTTTCCTCGACAGACCCTCAACTTCGATGGATAGTCGACATTTGTAACACCCCGCCCGCCCGGGGAGAGCGAGCGGAGCGCTACTGTCGATAAAACTAAACTAATCCACAAATAACAAGGTATAGAGCATCTAAATCCCACAATAAAACAAGAAACCACTATTCTCATCTTCAAATTAATACAACAAATCTGGGAAATAATTACAACAATCGAACTATCTCGAAAATAAAATAAATCACCAAATGCTCTATACATCAAAATAAATACAAGTCTTCCCATCTCTTGTATTAAAAATTCTTCCCAAATAATCCTCGCTAAAATCATCCCAATTGGTCCATAGCACTCAAATCCGTGCTCACCTGCCAACTAAGAAAAAAGATGGGGAAGTACACAATACGACAGGAATATGCTCAACAAAGATGTTAGCGATGAATAAAACGTAACAATACGAATACGAATATTCAAATCAAATAATGCAAATCTCAATAGCATTTTATCAATAAACTTCTCAACAACACATTAACCGGAGTCACCAGGCCTCACCATGCCGCGCCATACTTTATCAAGTAGCCGGAAAAGGAGCCTTGACGGGTGCCCAACATCAGTGCCATATTAAAATCTCATGACAGCGTGCTCAAAACAACATGAATAATACCTCATGAATGAAAATAATTCCAACAATTATTTTTCCAGATTTCAATGAATTTAACAATTGAAAATATGAGTTCAATTTCAAGTAATTCCAACGGTCCGATCGTCCGGAATAAAATTTTTAGTGTTTGTATCTAATTAGAACTCTTTTCTTAATCAAACACTTAATCCTTTATATATCAAGTAATTCGTGGTATTATTCATGTTGTTTTGAGCACGCTGTCATGAGATTTTAATATGGCACTGATGTTGGGCACCCGTCAAGGCTCCTTTTCCGGCTACTTGATAAAGTATGGCGCGGCATGGTGAGGCCTGGTGACTCCGGTTAATGTGTTGTTGAGAAATTTATTGATAAAATGCTATTGAGATTTGCATTATTTGATTTGAATATTCGTATTCGTATTGTTACGTTTTATTCATCGCTAACATCTTTGTTGAGCATATTCCTGTCGTATTGTGTACTTCCCCATCTTTTTTCTTAGTTGGCAGGTGAGCACGGATTTGAGTGCTATGGACCAATTGGGATGATTTTAGCGAGGATTATTTGGGAAGAATTTTTAATACAAGAGATGAGAAGACTTGTATTTATTTTGATGTATAGAGCATTTGGTGATTTATTTTATTTTCGAGATAGTTCGATTGTTGTAATTATTTCCCAGATTTGTTGTATTAATTTGAAGATGAGAATAGTGGTTTCTTGTTTTATTGTGGGATTTAGATGCTCTATACCTTGTTATTTGTGGATTAGTTTAGTTTTATCGACAGTAGCGCTCCGCTCGCTCTCCCCGGGCGGGCGGGGTGTTACAACATTATGTGGTCACGTCTCAAGCTCCAATGGACAGTTGGGCAATACAATTCTTATTTAATTCAACCTCGGTGAATGAGAAGTTGGGAGATTTGTATAACAAAGATCTAATAACACATAAAGAAGCATGAAAATAAACGATCAACTACATTTATCAACAAGGACGAATCCAACATGTAAGAAGTCACATATCCAGCAAGATCACAGTCAATGAGCAGAACATGTTGATAACAACACTAAAACAGCCTAAATGTATCGAGCAACGTCACTAGGCAACCCATGGTGATCGACGATCAGTAGGCAAAGAATTAGCGCATCATCAACACTAAGATATCCACTCCAGAGGAATAGCGTTTCTTAAATGCCATATCAAATCAACGCATTTCTGCACGAAGATTCTTTGAACTCATATCAATTTCTTTACGTGCACGAGATATATGGAGTCTTTCACAACCTCCTATAACCACCATGCATGGTCGACGAATAAGTATGCCCCAAGGAACGATACATTACATGGAGCTATATGAGAAAGGCAATCCTTAATTATATCCAGCTCGACGAACGATCAATTCGATACTCTTCAACACAACCAAGCCCCCAGGAACAGTCGGGCACATTTATCATCTCGGTTATAAAGATCAAATAACTCGATGGACGTTAGGGTAGTCTTCTCTTCACATTCCAATTGGGGGCTCTAGGGCAACGATGACACGTGAACAGATTCACCGCAACATTTAAAGCAAAATAGAAGAGGCCAACTTAGGATGGTTGCCAACATGGTTAACAATGGAATTAGTCTTTTAAATGACGATCGAGATTAATCTTGATTTAATTACAACAAATTTCTTGCTTGTTCCAATTAAATTAAGTAAGTCCACAGGCCTTTGTCATCTCCAAACACAAATGGCCTCACGAGTTACCCCGGTAACAATAAAAGCCCTACGGGGGATCCCTAGGCAAAAAGCCAACTCAGGTTGGCGTCAACTATGTTGGTCGGTAAAATCTTGAACGAGTGGGTGGCCCTTAAACCAGGTGCATTTTTTCCATCGTCTTTTAGGCCTAAGGAAGTGTGACGGCACAACCTAAAAGGTAAAATAGATGGATATTTACATGCGAGGCATTAGAAAATGGAAAAATGTGAACAAAATTGGTATTACATTGACTTACGGGAAAGGCCTAAGTGCAATAAGCGTACTGATTACATATCAGATATTATTAACCTAATGCAGGGTCTCACCCCTACTAGGTACATGCCCGAGAACGGCTCGGCACGTAGGCTTCTGGTCAGTCACTCCAATTGGACCATATGAAAAACCTAATGTAGGGTCTCACCCCTATTAGGTACATGCCCGAGCAAGGCTCGACACATAGGCTTTTGGCCAGCCTCTCCAATTGGACCATATGAAAAACCTAACGTAGGGTCTCACCCCTACTAGGTACATGCCCAAACAAGGCTCGGCACATAGGCTTCTGGTCGGCCTCTCCAATTGGACCATATGAAAAACCTAATGCACGGTCTCACCCCTACTAGGAAATGGCCAAGCACGACTCGTCACGTAGTATTCTGGCCGGCCTCTCCAATTGGACCATATAAAAAACCTAATGCAGGGTCTCACCCCTACTAGGTACATGCCCGCGCAAGGCTCGACGCATAGGCTTCTAGTCAGCCTCTCCAATTGGACCATATTAGAATCCTAATTCAGGGTCTCACCCCTACTAGGTACATTCCCGAGCAAGGCTCGGCACATAGGCTTCTGGGTGGCCTCTCCAATTGGACCATATGAAAAACCTAATACAGGGCCTCACCCCGACTAGGTACATGCTCGAGCAAGACTCCATACATTGGCCTGTGGTCGGCCTCACCAAATGGACCATATAAGATCAAAATACAGGGAGATGCCCTAACTTGATGCACGCTCGAGAAAGCCTCGTCAAACGAATTCTAAATAGGCCTGTAGTCGGCCTTACGAATTGGGCCATGCAATAAAATAGAACAATGAACTACGTTCGACCTGATCCCATGAGGGTACGTAGGCATCTCCACACTCTAGAGTTCGGTTCCCATATCACCTGAACGTCTCTCAACTCAAGCCAAGCATTCATCTAGAAAATTTATAAAGGCAAGAAGAACAACCAAAAAAGGCTAAAAGTTGAACGACAGCTCAAAGACGGTCAGTCCAGTTCACATCAGTAACGACGCAAGTTTAAAGAGATTATGGACCAACTCCCAGCTCATCTCGAAATCAACTCAGCTGAACTGCGACCTGTGGGGCTATTTTGGGGGCAATAAATATGCCTACATAATAACTTGACACATGATGAGCACCCTGGTCAAGATGGCGAGCAACAGACGCTCCAACAAGATAAGGACGACTAGAGTCCTTGATAAATAAGAAGACCGAGGAACATTATCTGAGTCAAATCAATCTCCACAAAGATAGGACTCATCTATATTTGTAACCCTAATGTAACCCCTAAATAAAGGGGACCCCCCCCCCCCCCCCCCCAATTGTGAAAGGGGGCTTAGAATCTAGATAAACACATTCATGTAAACTCTCTCATCATTCTAATGGAACACAGCAGCAACCCCGTGGACGTAGGCCATTCGTTGTCGAACCACGTAAATCTTTGCCTCTCCTTTATTTATTATTGTGCATACATCGTGGTACATGGGCACCCCCCATATCCCAGATTTTTTGACACCACAATACTAGAGTCCAACCATCACAATATAAAAATGAATAAACATTTTTGAAATAAACCATAAGCTAAAATCCAAAATCACATACTTTGTGAGTAAAAGAACTAAAGGACTGAAAACTGTCAACGTGCAACATGTCCATCCAGGGAATATAAAATGAGATCCTACATTTGATCTGAATGGAGGAATCATCTAATCAAATCCTTTCAGCATCCATAGTGCTACAACTCCAAGTCCCTTGAATGATGTCACTCCTATCATCCCTATGGTTGGAAACCTAAAAGGTTTTAAAGATATTTTATAGCAAGTGTTAGTACACAAAATTACACATGTCCACATACACTCTCGCTTGAGTTTTCCTCACCTCTAATCTATAGTGCACGCCTAACGTTCTATACTTACCCACCTAGGTATACTACCCAAGCTAACTAGACTAAAGTATCCAACCAAACTTATCTACACGTCTAAGTTCCCGTACCGCGCATACAATACATTAATTTATTAACATCTCTCACATGTTAATTGTTTTCTCATGTAACATTTTACATATATTATATTACTAACCTAATCATTAAGTCTCACCACTCAATTTACTTTCTTAGATATTCGTAATCTATCTTTCGTCTAATAATTAAGTCTCTCTCTAATTAATTTGCCTCTCAAATATATATATATATATATATATATATAACATTTGTTAGTCTACTATCACTTGTAAGTAGAATAATTATAAGGTATATATTTCACACACAATATATACTATAATAGTACACTTTACTATCATGTCCCTGTATCACACATTAGGGATTATTGGCTCGGAATCCTACCTTGATCACCAATAGTAATTTATACATCTTGGCTCGGAATGACAGCTCGATAACCAATATTAATCATATCTAGATTGGCTCGGAATCACACCTAGATCACCAAAACTAGTCATCTATATTGGATCAAAATCCTACCTCGAACACCAATACTTATTTAGTATAGTTTAGGCATTATCGCAATCTATGTCTTACTATCCATCAATAGGTGTTCACACAACCCGATCATACATGTTAGTAAGTAGTATATTTCTCTCGTATACTCACCGTACAATATACTTTACAATTTATCTCACTATCATATTATTTTGAGTATTCACAAAACTCTAAGGGTCCTAGTTTCCCTTTTATAAATTTCAGTAGTTAAACCATCTCTAAGTTACTGGTATACACCATGGAATTGACGTTTACTTTCCCCGTAACTCAAATTTCAATTATCTCGATCCATGACTCGATCGGTTATTCCTCGTCGGTCCATACACCGAGTCTTACACTCCATTACCTTAACGGACCT
Source organism: Sambucus nigra (assembly GCA_949130495.1). Taxonomy (NCBI): domain Eukaryota; kingdom Viridiplantae; phylum Streptophyta; class Magnoliopsida; order Dipsacales; family Adoxaceae; genus Sambucus; species Sambucus nigra. The sequence goes on from OX422212.1 coordinate 389,370,244, forward strand.
TAACTATACATATACACCTACATAGGCATGGATCGATCAACATTCACACGTCGATCGATCGATCGACTAGTTGCGACTTCGCCCATATTCTCCTTTCTCCATGTTTAACCCGTCCATTCCTCATTAAACATTCTGGAAATCTATACTAACATAACCAAACATTTACCATATGTATAGAGACTATTCCTAACGTAAATATATAATCAAATCTTTACGAAAATCATTCAAGAACCATCAAAATCTAAATATTATAAAAAATCCTAGATATTTGTATTCTTCATATTTACTCCTCATAAACTTAGATTTAAATCCGTAGCGACAATCATAACTCTTCTGATTTTTAATCCTCTATATATGTAAATAAAAAATACATGCAAACCTACTCAAACATGTATTCAATTCATCATTTTCTTCCAAGAATCATCAACAAATAAATATAATTGGAACCCTAGACACATGGGTATTATAACTTCATATTAATATACAATAAACAACTTGCCTTAGTGAGGATGATATGATTCCAAATTTGATGAAGGTGCTGGGTTGTCTTATCCTCCAATTTCCCTTCCCAAATTGCTTGATGTGCAAGAATCCTCTAAATCCCTCACTAATTCATCCTTAAGCCCTGAGAATTATCTCTCTTTTATCCCAATTGGTCTTTATGTGTTTGGTATGTTCTTAACCCTAATTTAAGCCCCCTAATATCTGATATAAACTTGCAAATTTCGTAGGCCTCTTAACCTATATATGCCAAATGACCAAAATGCCCCCCAATGGTGTCAGTTTGGTCTAAAATTGACCTGGGACCCAAACTTTACCCCTGGTACACTATTCCGACTATTTCAACCCTTTCAGAGACATCCGTGACCTCTAAATTATCATTCGAGTCACAAAAAATATATTTCTTAATTCCCAGCTCAAATAGTCTACACGCGACTCTCTTTGAGATAAAATAAAATGCGCACATATCACTCTTTATGTCGTATCATAATAATCATCACGTATGCACTATTCACACTTAATAAATATTATATTATAATATTAATTAGTATTTATCTCTCGATTAATATTTAATAATCACATTTATCATTTAATCACATTAAATTACTCACTCGCGTAATTTAAATAAAGACGTATTTTCTCAATTAACTCCCGAATTAATTAAATTATAAATATGTTGAAATACAGGGTATTGCAAAAGGTTAGATATATCCAACATTTTTCCCCATTTTAAAATATATGGATTGTGTAATTAATAGCCACTAAATCTTGTAAAGTTAGAAGATAACAATGGCTCTTATATTATTTTATGTGATATTTTACTACCTATAATGATACTTTTTAGGAGACTCACTAAAGTTTTAAAAATTTAAGGACAAATTTCCAATTAAGTCAAATTATATACAATTGGCATTATTCTGGAAAAAATGTTTGAGTCATAGGATATACTCTATCTCGTTGACCCCATAAGACTATTACGTTGTTTGATGAAGATGATGCAGTCGAGCTTCAAAGATTGGATATTTTGTTTCGTGTTTATCGTGTTAAGTTTGTCTTCACATTTATTGAGGATCTTGCAGGTATGAATGCGTATTTATTACGTGTCCTTGGAAATATTTTAAGGGTGTTAGTTTTGATTTAAAGATGTTTGGAACTATTTTTTTAATATTATAAAAAAAATATTTTTCTGAGATTTATATCGTTCGAGCGAGTTTATGCCTCATTCGAATGACATGGTGTTCTCATTAGAACAAGGATCAAATGAACGTCAAATGAGGATGCTCTGCGAAGCCGAACCAAACCCACTGGAAGCTCATTTAAGATGGTTCATATGTGATAGTATTCTTGTTGGAACGAACTTAGAATGTCGTTTGAACATGATGCTATTCTAGTTCGAACGACCCTAATTTTCGTTCAGACAACTCGCTACCTTGAAAATCGTGCATATGGTATTTAAGGCATTGTGGACTAAGAATTTATAAGGAAATTTAGCGAAAAATGATTTTACACCTGTTTACAAAAGTTTCAAGCCCTATGTTTCACTCGATATGTTTAAAGATCTAAGTTCCATGATTGATATGATTTGAGATCTTAATATTGGTCACTAAAATTTGATTCTTTCATCTATAAAGAACTCATTGCGTGGGGTGGACTTTGTGCTTGCTAGTTACGGTGTCTTACCTTTGCTGAGACTCATCGATGGATACCGAGGCGCTCATGGACTCGTGTGCTATGACTACTTGCATGTGTAGATTCTGTCAATACTTTGTAAAACTGTATCATAGTTATATGTTGGTTGGCCCGTCCAACGATTTTTCCTTTATGATTTTCTTCGTACATCGATGTCTTGTGGATTGATTTTATTTTATCATCTATCACCTTATATGCATGCTTTAAGGTAAAAAGATAAAATTTGGTAAATTAATTTTTCACAAGAAAAGTTTAAAATTGGTGCTAAGTTCAATTAGGTTAATTTTATATAAGGGTTCAATATTTAAAATGTGAAAAATATAAAAATATTGGACTTGTTTTTATTCGAACCATCCTTGCCTAAGAATACACCGTAGGGGCATTCTCAAATTGGTATCAAAGCTAGAACACTCAATTTTTGTGTGTTGATCCCGTGTCTTTAGGCATGAATTTCGAAGGTTTTGATGGTTTTAAAACCCATATGTTTGATGGGTCGATCTTTGCATGCTGAAAAATGCGTATGAAATCAACACTTGAGTCTATAGACGATCGAGTATGGCTAGCTGCAGTTAAGGGGTTTATCACCACCTGTCACGAGAGATGGAGAGGCAGTTCATTTAAAGCTTGTAGAATCGTGGATTGGGGCTGAGCATAAATTATCATAATATAATTCTCTAGGTTTAAATGCTCTATTTTGTTCTGTCACCCTGGAGGAATTCCACCGTATTATGACATGAGAGACATCAAAAGAGGCTTGGGATATACTGTAACTCACCTATGCAGGAACGAGTGTTGTGAAGGCTTCAAAACTCTAAAATCTCACCACTCAATTTGAAACTATTAAAATGTTGGAGAGTGAGACCTTTTATGAGTTGTAAGATAGACTGTACGACATAGTTAAATCACCGTTTAACTTAGGAGAGAAGATACTCAACAATCGAGTCATAAAGAAAATATGAAGGTATTTTCCTGACATATTTAATCCAAAGGTGGTTCTTTTGAATTCTTTGGGTACTCTTGACTCTAGAAAACTTGAAGAGCTTATAGGTGACTTATAAAATTATGAGCTTGACATGTTTACCTATAAAAATGTGACGAAGAAGGAAAAGGGCATAACTTTGAAAGCCCAAAAGGAGCAAGCACATGTTTCCGATCCTGAGGATGTGGACATGTTGGCAAAGATATTTAATAAGTTTCTCAAATTCCAAAAGAAATCGAAAGATAGAAAAATATTTGAGAAAAATAAGCACAACAAGGTCGATCACGCTCCTGAGAATCATAATGAGAACTTTAAGAGGGATGATTTGGAGAGATCTTATGGTTATGAGGGTTATGGCCATAGAGTAGTTGCGTGCCCCACTAAACTAAGGGAGGAAGGCAAGAAATCGATAGAATTTAATACCACTCTTAGTGATAGTGATTCAAAACAGGGAAATAATTCCCCCATTGACCGTAACTGACCGTATTCATGGCTAGTCATTTAAGTGTTGACGAGTGTAAATGAAAAATCCCAAGCTAAAATCTCTAATACCAATTTGAGAATGCAAGATAATTGGAAAGGTGATTCCAAACAAAAATTGCAATACCAACTTTAAATACGGAGGCCAATTTTAAACATATTATATATTTTTATCCTAAACATGCATCTATGGTGATAAAATAGATAAATCAAACAAGCAAATACGACAAGGTCAAGTTTCAATAAGAAAAATCATTCGGGTAAAAACCTTTTATTTACTTAGAAATTTACAATATAGTCGACTTACAGGCTACTTGATAACCGCCACAAGCATAATGCGCTAATCTTTGCAAATCGCTAATGAAGAACTAGGATCCTCGCAAGAATCACATAACTGTATTCCTCCATCAGCCTCAGCCTTCCTCTTCAGCATTAAATCCCTGCAGGTATCAGAAGTCCATAATAAATATCTTCTCCACAAAAGATGTATGCAATAGATACAAAACTTTCTAGGGTTATAAACTAATTCACAAAAATAATATCGCTAGATTTTTTATTGTGAATTAAACAAGTATTTTTCAACACAAAAAGTGAAGAACTTTTACAAAATATATGCAAAAGATGTTTTGTCAAAAGTCTTAAATATTATGAACAAGAAACAAGTATTTATAAAAAACTTAAGGCGATGCATTTTTCGAACGAGTTGATCAGGTCGTTCAAATGACATAAGCATGTCATTCGAACGAGATGCCATCTCGCTTCTAACGACCTAAATAAAATCAAACTAGTAGCATGTCATTTGGTCCAAAATCAAACCAAGCTTCAATCGAGGAATCTAACGACTTGGTGATGTCGTTTGAACAACATAGGGATGTCATTTAAACAACATAAGTGAAAATTTAACTTTTTAGAACTCTGCCTACAGTATCTCAAAAAACTTATTTTTAAAAACAAAAAGTTAATGTTCATATTTAATAAAAATAAACATCCCAAAATTTCATTCCGTAAATTAATTCAAACTCTAAATCATTTTATACCTCATCGGGATGTCGAGAAGTCTTTAAACTTGGAGATTCTTGAGTTCGGTTCGTCTTGATGGTGCATGATGATTTGTAACGGGATTCACCAAACTAACCTAAATCTATGTTTTGAGCAATCCTAAAAAAAATCTTACAATGAGAAATCCTCCCATGAAGATATTCCTTTGCATGACACTTTAGAGGCCATAGTTTGTGAATCCCAAGTGAGTGTTGGTTAAGAAAGTGGAGATGAAAATGAGGATGAAGAAGAGGAGGATGAGAGTTAACTATAAGTTTCCTTCCATGAACTGTATACGAAAAATTTGAAGGTGACGAAAACTAATTTGAAGTTAGAAGCTAGGTTGAAAGAACGTGCCATAGGAAATGATGATAATGCTTTGATTGAGGTTCTTAAGGCACGTGAGATGACTCTTCGAGATAAGCTAGGGTACGTTGAGGGATAGAGAGATAATATTCATGGTTTAATGGAGGTTGTGAACAAAAAGCTTCAAGAGTTTGAGGAGTCTACGCGTTTACTCGAGTCTAGGAATGTTGAGCTTGAGAAATTCAAGTTGTGTCAAATTTGATTTAGAGTCTATGTTAAAAAAGTTGGATGAAATGTTAGTCGTCATCCAAATCAGAGATGATAAGTGTGTAATTGATTTCTAAGATCACAATGCTCCCACTTTTAAAGACAAGACTATAAGTTTGAGAGAGTCGACTAGAAACCTTAGGAAATGTCAACCTTTAGGTAACATTCCTCGTCGTCTCTACACTTGCACTCATTGCAGTAGGAAATGTCACCTTAGACATTTTGAACGGTCCTAGGAAGTCTAAGAATAGAATCAACACGATTCCACACCTACTTAAGTTAGGAAATCGAATTTAGAGGCTTTACATGTTAGATTTGTTAATTCTCATTTTCTTGCACATGATATTTCACATGCTATATCTTATGAGTGATTGCTGGAATGTTTTTGTTTATCATACTCTAGTTGTGCTTCATGATATATGTTTGCTATTTTTATGACATGTGTATCTTTTGTATTATATTCTTCTTTTATTGAGTCATAATGAAAAATACAAAAATATTTTGTTTGTCTTTTGAGTTTGAGTTAGTTTTCTAAAATTAAAAAAATTGGTATTTTTCTTTTCAAAATTTTAGAAAAACTCAAAAATATTTTTTGTCTTTGTGTATATTAGTTTTACACATTTGGTGTGGCATATCTATGTGTTCGAATGCAACACTACACACTTTTCATGTGGCTAGGACATTTGGTTATGATTGTAGATACTTAGATTGTTCATAATCATATTTTCATGGAGATGTTTTGAACTTGATTGGCTTAATGGATTCGACTTTGTATATGCCTCCGCACACACATGCACGAGCTTCTTGAACGTCAACTTCACATGTATATTTGAGCTTTGTGAGATGTTCTCCCATTAATTTTTTCATCTACATATTTTATGACTATGGAAAATTTGTGCATGTAAGAACCGTTGCCCGTGAGAATGTTTGTACTGTATTAAAAAATATAAGGGTGAATTGGAAATGGATACAAAATGAGAAAATATCCTTTCCGGGAAAGCCACCATTCGCAAGAGCTAAATAAAAGATTAAAGGCAATAAAAACAGAAAAATTACCAAAGGCCAAAATAGTTTAGTGTGTTTGATCTTTCAAAAGAAATAGCTCCAAAATAATTGAGAACGGAAAATATGATATATGTTTATCTTTTGAGTGTGTTTACTTGAAGATCAACGGGTTTGCATAATGAATCCTAGTTATGATTATTGACGCTATTCATTTGTAGAATTAATTCTAGGCTTGTGTGCATTGTGATTGGTTGTTCATTAAGCTCATCTTATCTTGTCACTATAGGCTAAATCTTAGTTTTGATAAAGTTTTACGATCAATTAGAACTTATTTAACATATTTGAATGTTTGGGCCATAATTCATATGTATGTAGTTCACGCCCATTCATTTTATTCCACGTGTTTAGACACATCGATACTATGCTAATGTGTAAAGCTTATATGTTTTGGGTTTTATTTTGTTGTCGTTTATACCTATATATGTGTGGATTTTCTTTGGTATATTTTTCATATATTATGTATGGTATCGTGTTCTGAGTCTTTACGATTTACATTTAGTCCATGGTTGTCATATGCTTGAATCATTTGGATTATTTATGCTTGAGTTGCCATGTTGTGTGTTTGCTACACATTACACCGCTGCATGCTTTATTCCCTTTTATTTATGTTTTAAATCCTTGGTATCAATTTTCTTAAATTGATATCTTACGATCACGTATTTAGGGAGAGATTTCGTTTCAGGGGAGTTATTATTTTATGCTATCGTGCTTTGTCTATTACTGAACAAAAAGAGGGAGAAATGGTATCTCTTTTTTTGCATGTTTAATATCTTTGCCTTAGGAGGAGACGTCTTACCTAGGTTGTAATTGTTTTAGACGTTATTAGATGTTTTTTATTTGCGGATTTATACTTGTTATATTCTCTTTGAATTCGAAGGTGTGTTTGTAGGATTATAGGTTTACATCAATGCGGAAAAGTTTTTAGGCAAAACAAAGATACTCATATTTATGTGTCTGTCGAGCATCTTTACTCTTTTTCCTTTTTAGGGTTGGGGAATGAGTCTTTTTAGAGAGCTTGACGTCCCATAGGATGTTTGGTTTGGTTTTATCTCGGAATAGCCAAAGGGAGAGATTTGTACGGACAAATTTTCAATCGAATCAATTTATATATGATTAGCATTATTCCGAACAAAATTTTTAAGTCATAGGATAGACTTCGTCTTGTTGATCCCATAAGCGTATGAAGTTTTTTAATGAAGACGTTACGACCGAGATTCTAATATTGAATATTTCATGTCTTATTTATCGTTCTAAGTTTGTCTTTAAGTTTATCGAGGATCTCGCAGATATGAATACGTATTTATTATCTGTTCTTAGAAGTATTTTAAGGGTGCTAGTTTTGATTTTAAAATGTTTGGAATTGTTTTTTAATATTTTTTAAGAAAATATTTTTCTGAGCTTTATATCGTTAGAATGAGTTTATGCCTCATTCAAACGACATGATGTTATTATTAGAACGAAGATCAAACGAACATCAAACAAGGATGCTCTTCTATGCAAAAACAGACTCGTTAGAAGCTCATTTGAAGCTGGTTCAAACGAGATATCATTCTCATTCGAAAGAACTTAGGATTTCGTTCGATCAATATGTTATTCTCGTTCGAACGACCCTAGTTTTCGTTCGGACGAATCGCCATCTTGAAAATCATGCCAACATTATTTAAGGCGTTGTGGACTCAGAATTTTTAAGGACATTTGACAAAAATGATTTTTGACGTGTTTACAAAAGTTCCAAGCCCCAAGTTTCACTTTATATGGTTAAAGATTCAAGTTCCATATGTGATATGCTTTGAGATCTTAATATTGAGCACCAAAGTTTGTTTTTTTCTTTTGGAAAGAACTCATTTCGTGAAGTGGACTCCGTATGTGCTATTTGCGGTGTTTGACTATTGATGAGCCTCATCGGTGGATATCGAGGGGCGTGTAGACTCCTGTTTTGTGACAACTTGCATGGGTGGATTCCTATATTAAACTATAAAGGATCGGTCGGAGATAAAAGAGTATCAAGGGTTATGGGGGATTGAGTCGTTATGTAAGTCTTTTGTCTATACTTTGTAAAATCGTATCATAGTGATCTGTTGGCTGGGTCGTCCGAGATTTTTCCCTTTGTAGTTTTTCTCGTACATCGACGTCTTATGGATTTATTTATTTATTTTATTTTCTATCACCTTAGATGCATGCTTTAGGGTAAAAAGTTAAAATTTGACAAATTAATTTTCCACAAGAAAATTTTAAAATCGATGCTAAGTTTAATTGGGTTAATTTTGTTTAAAGATTTAATCTTTAAAATTTGAAAAATATAAAATATTGAACTTTTGTTTATTCGAACCATCCTTGCCTAAGAGTACACCATAGGACATTCATTAAAAACAAATAGATTGATATTAAATTTTCAAATATATGGGATCTTACTAAGTTGATCGAACTTTAGGAACCTAGTACTAAGTGTTAACAACAACAACAACATCATCATCAACAACAACAATAACAATAACAACAACTACAACAGCAACAACAACAACAACAACAACAACAACAACAACAACAACAACAATAACAATAATAATAATAATAATAATATTAATAATAATAATAATAATAATAATAATAATAATAATAATAATAATAATAATAATAATAATAATAATATTGTTCTGATAATAATAATAATATCGTTTGGATAACATGTGTTCTAAATAAACATATTAAGGATATAAAATAGTAAGAACAAGATTCAGACATATAATTAATAAGGCACATGTATTCATGCAGAGCTCTCCTACTTATTTTTTTCGACTTATGCTCTAAGGCACATGTTATCGTTTTTCGTAACAATATACCATAAAACTACCCAAGTGAGTACTAATACCTAGAAATCTATATTGGAATCTGTTCTCATTTTTTGTTAGTTTCTCGCTGAAATATTGTCTCAAACTAAGAGTACATATTGGCAAGTCAAAATTGTAGGGAAAGCAACATAATTTTTCATGAGATACTCTATATGAGAAATAATTGACAACTAAATCATTTTTTATTGAATAAATAAAATAAATTGAGTAACCCTCTTTGTTTTAAACCATCACTAAACGTCGTGGAATTGTCTCTAATGGGATTTGAACCCTACTCAAGTGTGGGAAAGGAGGATATTGAGCTAAAACTCAATTGATAGGAAATAAACTACATTTAATCTAATCAATGTTAAGATTAAAAATTATTTAAGTATGGCAAAGTTTGGTAAATTAATTTTTTAAATTGTTCTATTCGTTTGAGACATTTTAAAAGGGCTGAGATTTTTAAATTGAAAATAAGGGAATAAAGTAAGTAGTACATTAAAATGTTTAGTATATACGTGGCTAAGAAAAGGAAAATGATATGTACCTCAAACATATTCTTAAAGTGCATTAAGTGCTTGTACGGTGTATGAGACCCACCCTAATGTTTTTTTATATATATAAGTAAATGTTTCAATAAAAAAACTCGCCTTAAGGGATGAAAATTCGAATACATAAAGTATATACAGAAAGAAAAAACAAAAAATCGATAAAGCAAAAGCCAAAGACCCTCACAAAAGTACTCCTCTATACGATGAAGTGCCTCCACAAAATTCATTAAAAAAAATTATTAAAAAAAATGATGATGTTGTCTCCCTCTTATGCCAATAAGCAACGTACTAAAAAACAAGTAACGTAATTTGAAAACGGAGAATTCCTTCCTTCGAAACATCTCATGTTGAATGTGGATGGAGTTTAAAGGAACGCCATGATTTAAAGCTTCCTAATGATAATAGCCCATTTACGCATTTAATATGTCTTATCAAAGATTGATTTTTTAAATGATGTTAAACTACACCTTTTCATATGGAAAGAAGAGGAAAATGATGAAATAATGCTTATTCTAGAAAATTGTACGAATAAAGGTGGAATGTAAAAATAATAAGAATTATTTATAACATGAAATTAATTCTTATAAGATCTTAATATAATCATACAATAACAAATTAATTTTTAACTACAAATTATACGAAAAAATACATTTTTCCATGAAGACTTGATTTGTTTGTTGTCCTTGATGTGTCTTGAGAAAATCTCCTTGATGTTCCTTTCATCAAGCTCTTATCTCTTCCTTCAAATGATCTAGAATCTCCTTAGAAAATAGCCAGAATTCTAAAATATGGAAAGTTTGGAAAATTAGAATCTTTCTTTCCTAGGCCAAATATATTTTTGTGTGTTCTTGTGTAGCAAATGGTGGAGATTAGTTCACTATATATAGGGTGAAAGGGGACCCGAAATTCCTTTTGAAACTCACCATCTACCATCCACCAAAGTAGCTAAAGGGACTCACAATATACCAACAGTCATGTGACCTTTGAAATAATAATTTTTCTAAGATTAATACATTAATTTAATTAAATTCGTCCCCTTATTTGGACCACACTAATTAGGAGAAATAATTTATTTATTTAATTTATAATTATAAAATTTGGTCGAATTTTTTAATTATTAAATAATTAAATATTAATTCTAACAGTCTCCCACTTGGTCTTAATAAGGTTATAGATAACGAATTGATTAACAAAAGTTGCGCAAGTATCTTAGAACATCATCAAGCACCTTAACTAAATACTTCATTGGTGTGAGTCATGGCGGTTCCACACTAATTCAAGAGCATGGTTCCTTCCATGTACCACACCACTAATGTCATATTTAATAAGGATAAATATGTGAGTTATCATAATGGTCTCATAATGTCTTTATAAAAAGACTATTTCTGTCACATTCAGTCATTCACATGCATGTATATAATTAAGACATAAATTTAGGATTCAGAAACTCTTTATTGATATCAAAAGCTGTGTCAAATAACTAAGCAAATAACAATTACGCAATTAACTACTCGAGACCCATCTCTTTAGCATGTTGCAAAAATATCTTCGGAAATAGCCCTTTCGTTAAAATATCCACTATATTATCATCAGTACTAATATGTTCAATTAACATAGTTGTTTCTGAACTTCTTCTTTGACAGATAGATACTTCATCTCAATATGCTTAGCTGCTTTCGAATATCTATCATTCTTTGAAAAGAAGACTGATGCGACATTATCACAATAAATCTTCAGCGGCTTAGATACTGAATCCATAATACTAAGTCCTAAAATAAAATTTCGCAGTCATAATCCATGATTTGTAGCTTCAAAACAAGCCACAAACTCAGCCTCCATAGTTAAAGAAGCGATGACACTCTGTTTAGCAATTTTCGATGAAATGACCCCTCCTGCCAGAAGGTAAATATAGCCCGAAGTGCTTTTTCTGCTATCAAGGAATCCTCTAAAACCTGAGTCTAAATAACCAATCACCTCAAGGTCATCAGATATCCTATAAGAGAACATGTATTCTTTGGTTCCTTGCAAGTACCTTAACACTTTCTTTGCAACCTTCCAATGGAAGTCATCCGGATTACTTTGATATCTGCCCAGCATCCCAATGGAAAAACTAATATTCGGTTGAGTACAAACCTGTTCATATAATAAAATCCCTATTAGAGAAGCATATGGCACACCTTTCATGTGATCCCTTTCCAATTCAGTTTGGGAACACTGACTTAAACTAAATTTCTCCCCTTTTAGAAGTCGAACATTAATACGATTACAATTTTTCATGCCAAACCTGTGTAAAACTTTATTAATGTAAGTCTTTTGAGACAATCCTATCAATCCACGTGATTGATCATGATAAATCTCTATCCCGATCACAAAGGATGCCTCGCCCAAATCTTTCATCTCAAAGTTTTGCGAAAGGTACTTCTTAGTGTCCTTTAGTAAACCAATATTACTGCTGGCGATAAGCAAATCATCAACATATAGGACAAAAAATACAAACTTAATCCCACTGGTCTTTAGGTATATACACCGATCAACAGTGTTTTCCTTAAATCCAAAAGACGTAATGGTATGTTGAAACTTAAAATACCATTAACGGGAAGTTTTTTTAAGCCCATATATGGATTTCTTTGATAAACAGACTTTGTGTTCTCGTCCCTTTTGAATGAAGAGCTTTGGTTAGACTTCTTCCTCTAAACTCCCATTAAGAAAGCTATTTTAACATCCATTTGATGTAGCTCTAAGTTATAGTTAGCTACTAGTGGTAATACGATTCTAAGTGAATCCTTCTTTGAAACAGGAGAGAAGGTTTCACTATAATCAATGCCTTCTTTTTGAGTAAAACCTTTGACAACAAGTCTTGCTTTATGTCATTCGATATTTCCATTTGAGTCGCGTTTGGTCTTATATATCCACTTATACCCGATTGCTTTATAACCTTTAGGCGAATCGACTAACTCCCAGACTTCATTAAAATCCATAGATTTTATTTCATCATTCTTGGCATCAATCCATTTATTAGAATCTATGCTAGACATAACTTTTTCATAAGAGACCGGATCATTAATATCTCCAGTGTTAAATTCATTTTCTTGAAGATACACCACATAGTCATCTGAAATAGCTGATCTCCGATTTATCTGAGATTTTCTTAAAGCTATGTCTTGTGGTGTTCCAATAATATGTGCATTTAGTGGTTGTTCAGTATGTGGTTCATCAATTTGTTCTTCGTTGTTGTTCGGAGCAGTAATCAATTCAACAACATCAGTATGAACCTCATTGTGATTATCCAGAATTCTTGGAAGAGGATAAGTTTCCTTGATTTCTTGAATAATCACATTTCGAACTTTATTACTCCCACTAACTTCACCATGTTCAATGAATTTAGCATTTTCTTTTTCAATAATTATTTTTGTATGGTTAGGACAATAGAACTTATACCCTTTTGATTTTACTGGATACCCAATAAAACAAGTTAAGGTTCTAGGGTCCAACTTCTTGTAATACCCCGTATTTTTGTGATATTTATTTATGGGATTAATTGAATTAAATGTATATTAATTGGAAATTAATCCGGATTAAAAATACTAGCGAGATGCGAGTTGGTATTTGATTATAATGTGTATATATGATTATATATGAATATTGAATTATGAAATTTGTCATGAGATTGAAATACGATAATTTGAGAATTTTGTTGAGACGCGTGTGACAGTCGCGTCAGGAATATAATTATTTTAATTATAAAGGTGAATTTTATTTCTATTAATCGTATGGTTGTTTTGAGTGCGCCCATGCGTCCGGAAGGGTCGAAATAGTCAGAAATCACTAGCCGGGGGTTTAGTTTGAGTCCCGGGGCATTTTTAGGCCATACCGGCAACGTATAAGGGTAATTTGGTAATTTTGTATTTTTGGGAATTAAAACCCACGAAAATTAGGAAATAATTATCCGATTTAGTAATTACCCACTAAACCCACTAATAACTTAATGGGCTACGGGGGTTATTAGGATTAGTCCCAAAAGAATTCCTAAGGCAAACCCTAGCCACCATTGTCACTTTGGAGAAGAAAGCTTGTAGAGAAAGAAGAGAGGAGAATTCTGCAGAGAGAGAGAGAACCATTCATCAAATCGACATCAAAATCAGAGATATACATAAGGCAAGTGGTTTAATTTCATTTATTACAAAGAATGTTTCTTCCATGCGTAGGAAATTGATAAAACTGTATTGTTTTGGGAGATTGATGAAAACCCATTCAATTGGAATTAGAAACTTGTATTTTGATGAGGAATTGCATGTAGAATTGTATGTAGGTGATTAATGTGATGATAATATATTTTGGATGAAACAAAAATGGATTTAATTAGACTCATTGGGGATTTAAGAATTTCTAGGGTTCATGTTCTTGAAATTGGGAAAAATGTATAAATTTGATATTTGGATGATGTTTAGAATGAATTAACACCACCAAACACGTTAGTATGTGACCTAAGTATGATTAGGGACGATTAGAAACCTTGAACAATTGTTGGATTGATGTTTAGATAAGATTAGAGTGGAAGAAAAGATGGAAAAACGAGTTAAGGAAAATCTGGGCTCGAATCTGGCCACTCGTTAGAAGACCTGCCCAAGTCGTTCGAACGAGCTCGTTCGAACGAGCTTCTAACGAGTTGACAATTTGACTTAAAATGAGAGGGATGTTCGTTCGAACGAGATCTCGTTAGAAGGCCCAGTTCGTTCGAACGAACTCTCGTTCGAACAGCCTCGTTCGAACGAGACTTCTAACGAGCTGACAGTTTAGGCTTTTTAGCCTGTTTTGATTTCGCGTGTCCCGTAACCTTATTTAATGGTAGAGATAACCTTCCCTTGATGATAAATTGATATAGTAGGGATATTTGAGATATATAGAGGAGTAAAACCTAGAAGTGTTATTCGAACCAAATGGAAATTATGGATTAGGACGTGAGTGTCTATTACAACGTGAGAACAATTAAAGGCTTGTATAATTGTATCATCCGGGAATATGTAATTGTGTAACATTATACGTAGGTACGAGAATGAGAAGTGTACTACAAATAAAATATGGTGATTACTAAGATGTGTGCATACTTAGTATATGTATTGATTTTATGTGTATGACATACCTACCATGCTTGCTATCACGGGAGGCTTACGTTCTCTTAGGGCCCTCTAATCCTTGTGTTGCCCGAATTTAGACTGGTACCTCGATGAACATAGGTCAGAGAAGGACTTATTGGGATGTTAATAAGTCTGCTGATCGTGGGAGCGCAGGTATGTGCGTAACCCATGTGATGTGACTGTGTTCGCCTCCATTGTTTGTGATTGTTGTTATCTGAGAATGATTCCTGAGAGATTCGGAATGCGTGATCCTTATGTACGTGATGTACCGGGATGGATAGCAGAGTATGTGTGCACCGCAACTTAGTCTCGGGGTGCTTGTATTGTATATTTATGACGTGAATAATATACACTTAATTAATGGGAACTTTCATGTTGATATTGTGAATATAATTATGGTAATGTTTTGAGAAAACATAACGGGTTAACCGATAGTGAATTGTATTACTAATTGAGAATCTGAGTTTAAGTAGAGCCCTCTATTTAATTGATAACGCTAGAAGGTAATATGGGAATCGAGTAGTAAGGGGTAGAACTTATTACGGTTTGGTTAGATATGTATGTTATTTAGATGGGTACGGTACGTTAGGAGTGCACATGTAGTCGAGAGGTGAGGATTTCATGTGAGTGCACGTCCTAACATGTATCTTGCATTTAATGTTTCAATGTTATTAAAACACTTGCTGTTTTTAAAATGATTTCCACTTTCGGGCTCTGACCCATTTGCTTTCAAATCTATTTTTATAAAAACCATTTTAGGTGCCCAACCACAAGGACACCATGCTTAGGACCCTCATTCAGGTGACGAGTTGTAGCTGTTTGTGGAAGTTACAGGACTTTGCTTATAGACGCTTCATCTATCTTGACTCTATATTCAGCATTTATCAGTTGTAGGGCATGTCGCCCATTTCTTTTAGAGACATTTCATTTATTTCAGTTATTCAGACTTCTGGCATGTAATTAATTCAGGATTCAGACTTGTCTTATTATTTTCAGTTGTGGGATTGTTGTGAGGAGTTTTCCTCCGGACTTATTACTATTGGTTGGTTGTTTCATTACTTCGTTATGGTGAATGGATTATGTTGTTCTTCCATTATTCTTTTATTGCATGTTAATCAGACTTAATTAAAATTTGGCAACTTACTTTTTAAATACTAGGTGGTTAGTAATCATTTAAATGTTTTCGACAGTGATGCTATTAACTGAACCAACTTGGCATTTTGTATTGATTTAATAAATGAGTAGCTACCCGGTATTTAATTAGTCGAGGTGTCACACTTCTTTTCATGTGGATTATAAATGCGTGCTTCTGCTGTACATCCCCAAACATAAAAATGACTTAAAGAGGATTTTCAAGCTTTCCATAGTTCAAAAGGAGTTTTTGAAACTGCCTTAGTAGGAACCCTATTTAAGGTGTGTGCAACAGTCATAAGAGCATGCATCCACAAAAACATAAGCAAATCAGTTCTACTTATCATACTCCTAACCATTTCAATAAGCGTACGGTTGCGCCTTTCAGCGACACCATTTTGTCAAGGTGAACCTGCATGATGTATTGTGGGCAAATACCTAAACGTTCAAGGAGTTTAGCAAAAGGATCGGGATGTTGTCCCGTTTCATCATATTTTCCATAAAACTCACCACATTTATCCGATCGAAAACCCTAACCGCATTAACGGATTGAGCTTTATCATTTAACAAATACAATGTGCAATATCGATAAAAATCATCTATAAAAGTGATAAAGTATTTTTTTCCTCTAATAGAAGGAAACATCAAAAGGACCACAAATATCTGTATGTACAATTTCAAGAAGCTGGGTGCTTCTTGTGGCTCCTTTCTTTATATGTTTGGTCTATTTACCCTTAATACAGTCCACATATACACCAAAATCAGACCAATCCAGATTAGGCATAATTCCCTATTTAATAAGCCTTTCAAGTCTTTCTCTGGATATCTGTCCTAATCTTTTATGTCACAAGTAAGCAAAAATTTCATTAAATGATAGACGTTTATCTCCAATATTACTATGCAGAGATAATAAAGATTCTGAAAAATGAGGATCAAGATTAATTTGAAACAAACCATTCGTCAAAAAACCCGAGCCAAAAACATAATTATTCTTATAGTTAGCTACTAGTGCTAATATGATTCTAAGTGAATCCTTGTTTGAAACAGGAGAGAAGGTTTCACTATAATCAATGCCTTCTTTTTGAGTAAAACCTTTGACAACAAGTCTTGCTTTATGTCATTCGATATTTCCATTTGAGTCGCGTTTGGTCTTATATATCCACTTATACCCGATTGCTTTATAACCTTTAGGCGAATCGACTAACTCCCAGACTTGATTAAAATCCATAGATTTTATTTCATCATTCATGGCATCAATCCATTTATTAGAATCTATGCTAGACACAACTTTTTCATAAGAGACCGGATCATTAATATCTCCAGTGTTAAATTCATTTTCTTGAAGATACACTCCATAGTCATCTGAAATAGCTGATCTCCGATTTATCTGAGATTTTCTTAAAGCTATGTCTTGTGGTGTTCCAATAATAGGTGCATTTAGTGGTTGTTCAGTATGTGGTTCATCAATTTGTTCTTCGTTGTTGTTCGGAGCAGTAATCAATTCAACAACATCAGTATGAACCTCATTGTGATTATCCAGAATTCTTGGAAGAGGAGAAGTTTCCTTGATTTCTTGAATAATCACATTTCGAACTTTATTATTCCCACTAACTTCACCATGTTCAATGAATTTAGCATTTTCTTTTTCAATAATTATTTTTGTATGGTTAGGACAGTAGAACTTATACCCTTTTGATTTTACTGGATACCCAATAAAACAAGTTAAGGTTCTAGGGTCCAACTTCTTTTCATGTGGATTATAAACGCCTGCTTCTGCTGTACATCCCCAAACATAAAAATGACTTAAAGAGGGTTTGCAAGCTTTCCATAGTTCAAAAGGAGTTTTTGAAACTACCTTAGTAGGAACCCTATTTAAGGTGTGTGTAGCAGTCATAAGAGCATGCATCCACAAAAACATAAGCAAATCAGTTCTACTTATTATACTCCTAACCATTTCAATAAGCGTACGGTTGCGCCTTTCAGCGACACCATTTTGTCAAGGTGAACTTGTCATGATGTAATGTGGGCAAATACCTAAACATTCAAGGAGTTTAGCAAAAGGATCGGGATGTTGTCCCGTTTCATCATATTTTCCATAAAACTCACCACATCTATCCGATCGAATGATTTTTACCTTTTTGACCAATTATCGTTCTACTTCTGTAATATAAACCCCAACCGCATTAACGGATTGAGCTTTATCATTTAACAAATACAATGTGCAATATCGATAAAAATCATCTATAAAAGTGATAAAGTATTTTTTTCCTCCAATAGAAGGAAACATCAAAAGGACCACAAATATCTGTATGTATAATTTCAAGAAGCTGGGTGCTTCTTGTGGCTCCTTTCTTTATATGTTTGGTCTATTTACCCTTAATACAGTCCACATATACACCAAAATCAGACCAATCCAGATTAAGCATAATTCCCTCTTTAATAAGCCTTTCAAGTCTTTCTCTGGATATGTGTCCTAATCTTTTATGCCACAAGTAAGAAAAATTTTCATTAAATGATAGACGTTTAGTTCCAATATTACTATGCAGAGATCATAAAGATTTCGAAAAATGAGGATCAAGATTAATTTGAAACAAACCATTTGTCAAAAAACCCGAGCCAAAAACATAATTATTCTTATATAATGTAAAACCATTATTCTGAAAGTGAAAAGAAAAGCCCCTTATTGAGAGTTTAGATAAGTAAATTAAATTTCTCGAAACAGTGGGTACAAAAAGAGTGTCTTCAAGATCCAAATAAAGGCCAGATTATAATTTTAAACGACAAACTCCAATAGCTTCAACTTTTTCTTTGGCCCGATTTCCCATGTAAGGAATATCTTCATTTTGCTTTATTTCTCGAATGGAAAGGAAGCCCAGCATAGTATTTGAAACAAGGCATGTAGAACCCGAATCAATCTACCATGTGTTAGAAGGAACATAAATCAAGTTTGATTCGAAATATACCTAAGCACAAAATACCTTTATTTTCAAACCAAGCTTTACGCTTTATACAGTCTTTCTGAAAATGCCCCTTCCTGTGACAGAAGTGACATGTGACTGCTGCTTTTTCCTTCTTTTGGTTGGAAGGACCATATTCATTGTTGGAAGGACCAGGATCGCGCTTTATGCCCTTTCCTTTCTTTTTCTTACCAGCTCATTTATTGGCCATCACATTTGCCACTTGTAATTTAGGCACCTTACCATTTTGCTTCTTAAGACTTCCTTCTTCCTGAACTAACATGCTTTGCAGTTCATTAACATTCCATTTATCTTTTATGGTATTTTAATGAATCTGGGAAGACCCATAATTAGGCAAGGAATTTAGGACAAATTGGACTAAGAAAGAATCGTCCAATGAACATCCTAAGGTCCTTAATTTGGCAGCAATATTAGTCATTTCAATAATATGTGCGTTCATGGTCTTAGTGCCATCGAACCGCATAGTGGTCAAGTCGGCCATAAGTTTTTCAGCCACGGATTTGTCAGCAGTGCGAAACCTTTCCTTAATATTTGTCAGATATTGTTTAGCATTGGTGGTTTCAGGTAGGAGGACTTTACATTTGGTGCAATGCACATTCTGATAAACATCAGACATATCCTATTTCATTTGAACCATGTGTTGTAAATTAACACATCATCCTCACTGCTTTGTTCAGTAATAGTAGTGGGTTCATCAGTAAGAAGTGCTATGTCAATGTCCATAACACCAAGGATAAATTCGATTTGCTCGCACCATTCCGACAGATTAGTTCCGTCAAATTTCGAAAAGGTTGAGACTTGGGAAAACAGGTTAATATTTGCTGAAAAATGCTCACTCTAATTAAAAATTAACACACATAACTAAATTTTGCAAGGAAACGAGTATATAAAATTGTTAAATTTTGATGGCAGAATTATATCAACTGTGTCAGAAATTGACGTTTAATATTTATTAAATCACAAAACCATAAAAGCAAAATATCTTCAATGGAATTTAAATAAAGAAAATTGTGATTTAATAAACGCATTATTGGATAATTTAATATCAATTAATTTTTCTAAAGTTGATTAAATCTATATAATAACAAACTTTCGAATAAACATAAAATTGATATTTTTCGTAATGAGTCATTGGCCTGTGTTTGGCACGAGACGCTTTAATTGAAATATCAAAACAATAATATTTAATATTCAATGTTATAAATCACTGCCCTGTGTTTGGCACGGGACTTATAAAAATATGAATATTAAATTTAAAAAAAATAATATTTTTTTTAACATTCGATGTTATAAATCATTGGCCTGTGTTTGGCACGAAACACATAAAAATATGAATATTAAAATAACACAAGTCTAATATCCTAGTTTATGAAATATGTTGGCATGTGTTTGCCACGAATATTCAACTAAAACAAGATTATTATAACAAGGCTTATAAAAAAGTTCTCGATGCAACACTTATATAATATAAAAAATATAAAATTTTACCAAAAATGAAAAAAATGAGTTAGCAAGATGAATCTGTAGAAAATCAGCCCAGAAACTCAAAACTTTCGACGGAATTAAAAAATAAATTTTCTGGAGTGAGATATGATCCCCGAGATTATTTTCATAAATGACAAATTTCGAGTTTTGATGGCCTAAACAATCTCGGATCACTGAAAAACAGTTTATGACATGACCGAAGGTGGTGAAAAACGGTCTTTGGCCCGTTTCCAATCAAACTGCCAAGTTTCATCGCATTCGGAGAAAGTTCGAGGGTAAAAACACTATTCACCACAAGCGCTTTTTGAAATTTTTTGTTCCCGAATTGCTTGAAATTGGTAAGGTTGATTGAAACGGATTAGATAACCATTAAACTGACATCAAAACTATATATAAATGATTTTATCGCCTCAAATTAAACTGTTTTATTTGAATTTTCAACTGTTTTAATAATTACTACAAATCTTGTTAAACAATTAAGCTGTTCTTAACATATTTGTTTAAAAAGATTTTGAACAGATATGTTAAACAATTAGAAATAGATTGATTAAGGATCAAAACTGTTTTAAACAAATCAGATTAATCAAGACAGTTTCAATTCAGATTTTGTAAACAAAAATCAAACAAAAAATTCTTAACAGATTGAAAATCAAACAGGAATTTTTAACAGATTGATAATCAACTTATAAAACTGTTAATGTTCTAAATCAGATTAAAATTAATCAAATTCTTGACAGAATCAAATATGTTTCATAAGAACAATTTCTCACATAATTTAACATGTAACACATATTATTATGATAAATCTCAATCAATGTTAAAAAAAAATAACACGTAATACTACACATTATGATAACCAAATCAGTGTTACAATCGTCATGAAAATACTACTAATCATGATAAACAAATCAGCAAACAAACAGTGCGGAGTTAATAAAAAAAAATCTGGGTTTATCATTATATATAGTATGATCATATGAACTTCGTAAAGGGATAGCATGACAATATTTAAACAATGCTCTGATACCACATGTAAAAATAATAAGAATTATATAACATGAAATTAATTCTTATAAGATCTTAATATAATCATACAATCACAAATTCGTTTTTAACTACAAATTATATGAAAAAATACATTTTTCCATGAAGACTTGATTTGTTTGTAGTCCTTGATGTGTCTTGAGAAAAACTCTTTGATGTTCCTTTCTTCAAGCGCTTACCTCTTCCTCCAAATGATCCAGAATCTCCTTAGAAAACAACGAGAATTCCAAAATAGGGAAAATCGGGATTTTCCCTTCCTAGCCCAAATATATTTTTGTGTATTCTTGTGTACCAAATAGTGGAGATTGATTCACTATATATAGGGTGGAAGGGGAACCGAACTTCCCTTTAAAACTCATCATCTACCATCCACCAAAGTAGCTTAAAGGGACTCACAATATACCAAAAGTCATTTGACCTTTGGAATAATAATTTTTCTAAGATTAATACATTAATTTAATCAAATTCGTCCCCTTATTTGGATCACACTAATTAAGAGAAACAATTAATTTATTTAATTTATAATTACAAAATTTGACCAAATTTTATAATTATTAAATAATTAAATATTAATTCTAACATGGAACTCTGAATGCCATTTTTATTGAAAAAATGTATGGACTTTTGCCAAAGAAACTCTTGCAGTGAAACAGTGTACCCTGTCCATTGATAAGAAAAAGATATTCAACAAAAAGAAAAAAAAAAAAAAAGACCCCGTCAGATTTACATGCAAGAAAGAAAAATATGATATTTTCAACTATAATTAATTTCTTGATGACTACTTTTTATTTTCATATTTCTTTAATATAAAAGCTATATCAAACTAAAAGTTTTGTATAGAGGAATTGTTTTCACTTGTCCTAGGCTAAATACTACTATATTTTCATTCTTGTTAAGCTAAACGGATTTAAAAATTATTAGCGCGTGGAGTGAAATTAAAATTCAACTATCTCGATTATATGAAATAATATTTCAGAAACCATCAAGAGCTTCAGTGTGTTTCAATAAGTGAAGTATCAATCGCAGATTAGGTTGTTACCCCCATCCCGACGACCAAAAGGTCGTTGACCACCATATATCTGTCCGAAGTAAACCTTATTGAATCAAAAGAGTAAATACATCATATGAATGTCGGTATGTGAGTAACTTATCCAATATCCCAACCATAAAATATTATTATGCATATCATCAATGCAGAGCAGAGTAGTGATAGCAGAGTGATGGGGGGACCTCATGTCTATACATATACTAACTTCCAATAATGCAGGAAGCAGTTTTTTAAGTATCATAAAACAAACACGTAGGTCAAATATCATTAACAATTTCGTACGCGGAAAATATCACCTCACTTCGTGTTAATATTTCCTGCAGCCACATTGACTTTCGTAAATTACTTATTTATATAAATTGCTGAATTTATATGAATATGTGAGTGAGGGTGAGACAACTCTATGAAACTATTTCATTTAAGACTTATGTCATTAATTTAAATTCTGCAAGTATTCGGTGAAATCAGCAAATATAAATTTTATGAATTGTCTTCAATTAGTTTTTTTTAATATGTGCATTCTTGCAATCAAAAAGTAATAATAATACCACTCATGAATGAACCAATTTTAAATGAGTCGAATTATAATTTGATGGACAATCATGTTGAAATATTTTTAATATATTAATGTGGGTTTACATATTAAATAGTAATTGTATTTGAGCTTCTATTCTAATTGAACTAATTAAGTGATTTAATTAGTAGAATTCAATAAGACATCTGAAATGAGTATGGCTTTGTACTCTGTGGTTACCTCAAAAGTCGTAATTACTCAAGAGTCACATATTGGTTACTTAAGAGTAACCTACTTAGAATTTATGGGGTTCTAATTAGATGTCTATATAATAAAGAGTTCCGGTCTCCAAGGATAATGCACTCATATACTCTCCCCTCATTTTTCATCATTGAGAGAGAACTCATAGATAGAGAGAGAGAGAGAGAGACTAATCTGTGAAAGACCTCTAACCCCCATCAAGTCTCGATCACCACTATGGATTCAATTACACAGTTCTAACAATTTTATTATGTAATCTTGATAATCTAATATGTTAATATTAAGAATTCCATCCCAACAAGTGGTATCAGAGTAACTTCATATGAGATTATTGTGATTGATGTTGTGATTATGATTTAAGAATGTTTTTTTTGTTTTATCATACATACGGTTTGGAAAGAACCCATATGACTTTTAGGATTCTATATAGAATTTTATATATGTTTTGTGATGTTTTAAATAATCACAATCTCAATTTTTTTTAAAGAATTATTGATTTTAGATCCATAGTGTTTTTTTATTGCTCTCAAAAGGATTTAATTCATGATGGATTTGGCTGAATTAATTCTATTTTGTTCAAGATAAATTGAAAATAATTTTGAGGGACGTTTGCAGCGACATATTTCGTTTTCTTGTTTAGAATTTTATGAAATTTTGATGGTCACTTGGAAACATCGAAATAAATAAAATCTATTGTAAACAATGGGCACCATCCTATCTCGGCGATTTGAGGTCGTTTAGACCCCTAAAAATGCATTTTTGGTAATAATGTCAATGTCAATAACTCTCACTTAAATTTGATTTTACGATTCCGCGAATCAGAGAGTGATCCTAAAGAGATTATTTAGGTTATTGTAGTGATAACTCAAAAATTTTGATTTTTGGAAAAATAAATTATTTTTCATATTATATGGTATAAATCACTACATATATTTTTTATCATTTAAATGTTTGTTCTAATATTCATATTATATATCATTTGGTGTTGACCAAATGTTCAATATAAAGTTTTGAATATTAGATATGTGATAAGGTGTTCATATAGTTGATGGGAGGCAGTAGAATCTTGTCAGGAGAACATATGTTTTTTGAATGATTTGGATTTAGGATTTTTTTTATGGAACCAAAGTCATTCTCCCATTTGTGGTATTTAATTAATACCCTTTTGTCTTATATCTTGAAATAAATTAATTGAAGTAATACGTTGCCAAAGGAACCTCTATTGCGTAGATTAATCTATTTTAAGTTATTAAGATATGTTTATTTATTATTTATGCGATTAGTGATCGACCCAAATGAAGGTCCTTAATTGACCAAATAATAAATATACATGTGGGAATAAATGTGTGACAATTATAAAGTTTCCATGTAGACAATATACTGGCCCAAAGGAAGGTTATTGTTTGATCGGATTTATCATCAACATTTGATTTCTACGCTAAGAGTACCACTTACAAGTTAATGTTATGTCCAAAGACTAAACGTTAATGTTGTGCTAGGTATCTTAAATAAGGAGCACCATTACAGTTGCATAAAATTTATGTCTTGCATTTATTCTTTTAATATATCTTGACATGAATTTTAATTTGAGCTAATGTTATTTATTTGTTCTATGGTTTCAGTTACTGCTTCAGCTACTAATATCACTGCCAACATGAACATAATTCCTGTGCTTAACGGTACAAACTTCAAGAACTGAAAAAAGAACATTGTGATAGTTCTCAACTGTATGGATTTAGATTATGCACTAAAAAGGAATAACCCGCTCCTCTTACGGAGAAAAGTTCCATTGAGAATAAAGAGAACTTTGAGAAGTGGGATCATTCTAATCGCTTAAGTCTAATGATGTTAAAGCGCAGAGTTCCCGAAGAATTCAGGTGTAGTATGTCCGGTGAGGTAACTGTTAAGGGTTTCCTGCTAGATATTGAAAATCGTTTTGCAAATAACGAAAAGGCTGAGATAAGTACATTTCTAGCTAACCTTATACAAATAAGGTATAAAGGTAAAGGAAACATAAGGTAGTACATTATGGAGATGTATAACATCGCTTTAAAACTTGAGGCTCCAAAGTTAGAGTTGTCTGATGACTTGCTCGTGCATCTGGTGCTGATTTCTCTTCCTGCACACTACAGCCAGTTTATAATTAACTATAATACTCAAAAAGACAAATGAACTCTTAATGATGTCATTTCTCATTGTGTCCAAGAAAAGGACAGATTGAAGCGAGAAAAGACAATTGAAAGTGCTCATATTGCATCTACCCTAAAGAATAATAAGCAAAAAAGGAATGATAATAAGAAAGCTGCAGTAGGAACATCACAACCCAAAATTCCACAAAAGAAGTAGGACCCGGAATTTACCTATTTCTTTTGTAAGAAACCTAAGCTTGTGAAGAAGGATTGTTCCATGTACGCCGCATGGCGTACAAAGAAAGGGTTGCATGTGGAGTTGATCGCCAAGTAATGTTGAAATATTCATCTCTATGGGCGATGGAAAATAGTTCTAGTTGAAGAAATTGGGACATTTAGATTATCTTTTGAGACTTGCCATTTTATTGACTTAAGAGAGACTTATGGAGTATCATCTTTCAGATGAAATTTGGTTTCTATTTATGTTTTGGACAAATATGATTTTTCTTAATCATTTGAAAATAATAAAGTGGGTCTTTTTATTAATTCTACTCTTATTATGACGGTTCTTTAATTGATAAATTATATATATTGAATACCAATGCTTCATTTAATGAAACCTTGCAAACAACTACATGAGGCACAAAATGCAAATTGACCAATGACAATTCCACCGCTTTATAGCACAAACATTTAGTTCATATCTCCGAAAGGAAAATTTAATGGTTTGTGTTAGATGAAACACTTAAACCCCCTTGATTTAACAGACTTTGATGTTTGTATTAGGTGTATAAAGGGAAAACAGATAAGCATTCGTAAATCAAGTGTCAAAAAGAGTTCTGGCATATTATAATTGATACATACTTGCAGTTCATTCTATACGGCTTCTTAGAATAGTCAACAGTATTTTATCACTTTCATAGATGACTCTTCTTGTTAGGGGTACTTATATTTAATTCATGAGAAGTCACAATCCTTGGACGTTTTTAAGGCCTTCAAAGTAAAAGTTGAAAATCAACGAGGCAAGAAGATTAAAGTGGTCAAATGTGACCGTGGTGGTGAATGTTATGGCAGGTATGACGGATCGGGTGAACAACGTCCATATCTTTTTGCCAAATTTATTGAATAATGTGGTATCGTCCTGCAATACACAATACCAGGACAACCTAGCATGAATGGTGTTGCTAAGAGATGGAACATAACGCTTAAGGACATGGTAATAAGCATGATTAGTCATTCTTTGAAGAAAGCAAAATCTTAATTGCCTCGGTGGCTTCATAAATTCCCAAATTTTAAACCAATTTTAACTCATCCCTAAAATATGCAACTATGTGTCAAAACAAATCAAGTAAGCATGCGACACAAAATTCAATAAAAATCCCCGAAGGGAAAAACTTTATTTCTAGAACTTTGACAAGTTTACAAGACCATTGACTTACATACAACCTGACAAACAACCACAAGTGTAACACATGGTGTATTTTTCAAACCTTCAAAACATCGGTTAGAAATCAACAATGGTTCACACGTAGCTATACCATAAGAACACACAGTATTCAGCAAAGAATCAACACGCATAAGATCCACAATGACACGCAGTCATAAACTTCGTAGAGACTCACTCCACAATAGCACACAGCTATCAATTGTAGAGATCTCCCCTAAAAGGATGAACAATAGCAAAGTATGTTCTTTTGGTTCCAAAACAATTCACATAAAGATATAATAATTTTCTGAATTGAAAATAAAAAGGTGTTTAAACCTTAAAGGAATAAGCCAAAAACTTTATTCCGATTTTCAGTGTTTGCAGAATGGAAAAACGAAAAGACTTCTTAAGAAAAACAGAGTTAGAAAGTCAAATTTATAGAAGACTTAAAGTGGTGGTGTCGTTCGAACGAGAGACGACCCGTTTAAAGTATCGCGCGATAATATGCCTCGTTAGAGAAAAAAATGATGTCGTTTGAACCAGATGGGATGTCGTTCGAACCAGATGATTAAAAAATAATTTCTTTTCGTTTATCCTTTCAGAAAATGTACCACCTTAAAAACTCTGAAAATATATTTTTTGAAAAAAAAACATTTAAAGCTCCGCTCCAACACTTAAAAAATATTTTGTGAAAAATATCCCAATACTCTAAGTGTATTATTAAGGTACTCTAAAACGTAACCTTACAAAAGTTAACCTTGCGGAGGCTGTTTATTGAAGAACCTTGATTATTCGGATTCGTCTTGAAGTGAATGTGATCTTGAACTTCTTCGACGGTGTAGCTATATATGACATAAAAATTGATAACGGACAAAAGTGTCCTTACAAATCTCCCCCTATGTCTATGTCGGTACAAAATAAAAACATCTAAATTATCAATCAAAATATGACCTATACAAATCTATCCTCCCATGAACCCAAAAGTGTAAAGGTAAATGACAAGTCTTCAAACTTTTTCAATCTTCAACAAACTTCAGACATTCTTTGCCATCATCAGGGTGCGCAATCCAAAAAATCTTCAATTGTACCTACACACCTGAGACAAAGCAAAAACCTCGTGACGTATGGAGTTTGAAATGATATAAATCATAAACATGAAAGTATAATCAAATCTCTCCCATACTTTAACTCCCCCATAATATCATAATTCGTTCTCCCCCTTTTTATTTGTCCGAAATAGACAAGGAAAAGAATAAACCAAACAAATGAAATCGGGGTGTCACGGAAAATAAGACAAATAAATATGACAAGTGTGTTCAATGCAGGATATGCTCAAAAACTTCATAAACTATTTTTTATTTTTCAATTTTTCATACAAAAGTGTTACAAACACACACCATGAATTCATACTAAGATAATCAAATCGTGGAAAGAGTATGAATGGGTGTGAACAGATTCGATAGGAAATAAAACTCAACCACGTCAAATGTGCATGATGCATATTGTGTATTCCTAACGAATGAGCATCAAAATCGTCCTTAGGTGTAAAAGTATTAAATTTAGATGACATCATCTTAAATCAAAATCAATAAATCAAAGTCTACATGATTTTCACACCAATAACATCTAAATACTTTTTAACACTTTTTCATGACTTTTTTAAGGACGTGTAAAGTCGTTTTAATTCTCCAACCAAACTCCATCATATATATTTTCTTTTTGAGGTGATCTAAATTATCAAACATTAGAGAATTGGTGAATAAACCTAATGACCCCTTTTTGGCATAAATTTATATTTATTGCCTTTAAATTTTTTCAGGCTCTTTTAAACCTATTTAGACCCCGAATAATTAAAATTTCTCAATTTTTTAGGTTCAATTAAAAGTGTCTTAATCGCAAAGGATAGATGTGTACCTTTTGTAGCCCTTCACCATTTTGAAAATTCACACAAACTCACGGTAAACGGTTTAAAACATGCACATCTTTTATTATCTTATTTTATCGCATTTGGTTCGTTTTAATAGACATAATTGAGATGAAAACACGTAGCCAACATGTGATTCGATAAGAACAATATTCAAACAAATTCGTGCTCATGTGCATCAAAGGAAGTAATGAGTCAATCATGTAGGTAATAACACTTAATTACATCTTAATGACTCCAAACACTTCAAAGCACATGCATAACATAACTTATTGTCCTAAAATACTATGAAATAGTCACACGGATAAATGGAATAAAATTATGAGTCGGTAATCCTAAATGTCAATTCATATATGGTGCTAAACGAACTACCAAAATCTTTTTGAATTTTTCAAATTTTATCAAAATAAAATCTTTTTGTATTTTTCCAAAAATTTTCAAAAACAAAAAACTAATACAAAAAGTACACATGTCATAACACTAGCAAGAATATATCAAGGAACCACAACTAGTGTATGACAAAAATCATGCAAGCAATCAACGATATGGAATAGCAAGTGATGAATCATATGCAAGCATGTGAGAATCAAAACATCTAAAATCTAGCGTATCCAAAAGTGATTTCCTTACCCAAACGGATGTGACACGTCAACATGGAATTTTGGGAACCAACAAAATACTAGATTTAGACTTCCTAGGACCTCTTTGAAGATCAAAACATAAATTCCTAAGGTGTACTTTCCTACCACAATGTGAACAAATGTAAACGAGTGGAACGACACCTATGGGGTGACCTTTTATAACGTCCTTAGGAACGGTTGACCCTCTAAAATAAATAATGGTTCTGGCTTTTGTAACGGAAGCATTAGAACAAGATGAGCCATTACCATCACTACACAAACTACTCGAGTCTTTCAAATCATTTTTCAACTTCAAAATTTAAACTCAAGCAAAGAATTAGAATCTTTCAAAGTTAAGGATTTCTTTTTCAAGTTATCAATTAAACATAATAGTCTATTTCGCTCAACTTCAATTAAAACAAACTTATCCCTAAGAGTCTTTTCATGTGCCATAAAATCATCGATTAATTTTTTATCCTCAACGGCACAAACAGGAACCCTAGAATTTTGTAAGTCCTCCAATTCTTTGTCTAAAACTAGGACTTTATCATAACTCTCCTTTTTGGCAATTTTTGAAGAATCAAAATCATTGCACAAATTACCAAAGTGCTCACGACAAATGTCACTTTGAGATTGAAATGTTTGTAAATATTCAAAATTATTTTTAAAAAGAGAATTTCCTTCTTCCAAAATATTAATTCTTTTGCAAAGTTTCAAATTTAAAAAAGTTAATTTTTTAGCATGGTCGTGAACTTTAACAAACTCATCTCGACTAACAACATCAACAGTATGAGAATCCATCGAGAAAAACAAATCAGGAGACGAACACAAATAACCACAAAAAAAATTTACACGACTGGATCTACATAGTAAATTAGTGCAACAGGCTCTGATACCAATTTGAAGAAAGCAAAATCTTAATTGCCTTGGTGGTCTTCACAAATTCCCAAATTTTAAACCAATTCTAGTTCATCCCTAAAATATGCATCTACGTGTCAAAACAAATCAAGTAAGCATGCGACAAAAAATTTAGAAAAATTTTCGAAGGGTAAAACCTTTATTTCTAGAACTTTAACAAGTTTATAAGACCATTGATTTACATACAACCTGATAATCGCCCACAAGTGTAATGCATGGTGTCTTCATCAAACCTTTAAAGAATCGGCTAGAAATCAACAATGGTCCACACGCAGCTATACCACAAGGACACGCAGCCTAGACATGCAGTCTTCAGTAAAGAATTAACACGCAAAAGATTCTCAATGACACGTAGTTATAAACTTCGTAGAGACTCACTCCACAATAGCATGCATCTCTCGGTTGTAGAGATCTCCCCACAAAGGATGAACAATAGCAAAGTATGTTCTTTGGGTTCCAAAATAACTCACATAAAGATATCGGAATTTTGTGAATTGAAAACAAAAAGGTGTTTAGACCTTAAAGGAAGAAGCCAAAAGATTTTTGCCGACTTTCAGTGTTTGTGGAATGGAAAAACAAAAAGACTTCTTAAGAAAAACAGAGTTGGAAAGTCAAATTTATATAAGACTTAAGGTGGTGGTGTCATTCGAACAAGAGACGATATCATTTGAAGTATCGTGCGACAACACGTATCGTTCAAGCAAAAAAATGATGTCGTTCGAACGAGATGGGATGTCGTTCGAACCAGATGATTATAAAATATTTTTTCCATTTATCCTTTCAGAAAATGTACCACCTTAAGAACTTAGAAAATATATTTTTTGAAAAAAAACATTTAAAGATCCTCTCCAACACTTAGAAAATATCTTGTGAAAAATATCCCAATACTCTAAGTGCATTATTAAGGTACTCTAAAACGTAACCTTACAAAAGTTAACCTTCCAGAGACTATTTGTTGAAGAAACTTGATTATTCGGATTCGTCTTGATGTGAAAGTGATCTTGAACTTCTTCGACGATGTAGCGGTATACGACATATAAGTTGATAACGGACAAAAATGTCCTTACATTCTTCTTTTCCATAATCACTCTGGGGAGAAGCACTTAAGACTGTAGCATATATATTCTAAACACAATACCTAGTAAAGCGGTCGCTAAAACCCCTTATGAACTATGGATAGATCGAAAGCCTGTTATTAAGAACTTACACATTTGGGGATGTCTAGCTGTGGTAAGGTCTTATAGGCCAAATGAAAAGAAACTAGTTTCAAGAACTATTATCTTTTATTTTGTTGGGAATGCTAAACGATCGAGGGGTGTCCAATTCTATGATCCCTCAACTAAGTCCTTTTTTGAGATGAGAAATGCAAAATTTCTTGAGGATGTTCAGTTTGAGGGGGAAGATATAATTAAGAATAAGAATGTTGTCTTTGAAGAGGAGTTTATTCATCTTTCTAACATTATTCAGCCTGACAATGTTCAAGTAGAAAAAAATAAGGACTTCTTTACTCAAAATCAAAAGAGTTACTTCAAAAGAGTAAACTCAAAAACCATATGATGAAGTGCCACTAAGGCGATCCACTAGAGAAAGAAGAAGTGCAATTTCAAGTGATTATGTTGTGTTATTTCAAGAGCATGAGTTTGACATAGGGTCAAAGGAAGATGATCCAATCAACTTCCAACAAGTCAAATGAAGTGCCAACTATCAAAAGTGGATTGATTCCATGAATGATGAGATGAAATCCATGAGATAACGACATTTAGGATCTTATAAAGTTACTTAAAAGTACGAAGCCCGTTGGTTATAAATGGACATTTAAAACAAAATAGGATTCTAAGGGAAATATTTAGAGATATAAGGTGCGCTTAGTCGCAAAGGGTTTCATTCAGATGGAAGACATTTACTATAAAGAGTCTTTCTCTCGGGTTTTGACGAGAGACTTCTTCAGGACAATAATGGCACTTGTAGCTCATTTTGATTTACAGCTACATCAGATGGATGTTAAGACGAATTTTCTCAATGGTAACATTGAGGAAACCATATATATGGTGCAGCCAGAAATTTTTTTCATGGGTGATCCAAAGTATATGGTTTTCAAACTCAAAAAATTCATCCGTGGTCTCAAATAAGCTTCCTGTCAATAGTATCACAAGTTTCATCAAGTCATTATCTCATATGGTTCTGAGGTTAATACAGTTGATGACTGTGTATATCATAAGTTCAGTGGGAATAAATTTATCTTCCTTGATCTCTATGTCGATGAAATACTTCTAACTAGCAGTAATATAGGCTTATTTCACGAAACCAAGAGAATTTCTGAGTTATCACAAAAGACTTATATCAAGAAGGTACTCATTAGATTTGGCATGAAATATTGTGCACACGACTATACTCCCGTTGCTAAGGGAGACAAGTTTAGTTTTTATTAATTCCCCAAGAATAAGACTAAAAGTAAAGAAATAAAAAAAGTTCCTTATGCTTCATTTGTAGGGAGTCTTATGTATGCTCAGTATGTACGCGTCCAAATTTAGTATACATAGTGAGTATGTTGGGAAGATGTTTGAGTAACCCTGGGATGGATCATTGGAAATAATCCAAATGGACTATGAGGTATTTACGGAGAATAAAAGATTACATGCTCATCCATCGGAAGTCAGATAATTTGGAGATCATTAGGTATTCTAACGCGGATCTTACGGGATACCAAGATACTAAGAGATTAACTTTTGTTTATGTCTACATGCTGCCTGGAGGTGCTATCTCCTGGAGAAGTGCTAAGCAATCACTCATTGCACCATTTACTATGGAAATGGATTTTATAACTTGTTATAAGGTAACAAATCATGCGATATGGCTGCAAAATTTTATGACCGGGCTGCGAATTGTGGATAGTATTGAAAGACCGCTAAAGATATGTTGTGATAATAATTTAGCAGCTCTATATTCGAATACTACACAAAAACTGCCAACTTGTCATGATCAAAAATCGTGACAAGGCAAACTTATCACGGTTAAAAATCGTGACAAGTTTGGGGGTGATAGAGCAAATTGTCACGAACTTGCCATGGTCAAAGCCCGTGAAAACAATTTAACTTGTCATGGACTTTGATCGTGGCAAGTTCCTAATAAAGAAAAATTTATCAAGATCAAAGTCCGTGCCAAATCTGTGCAGAATTTAAAATAAAACTGTTGGCCAGTACAGCCACTGCCACTACCTAGCAGTATATTTAACCTGTTACAGCATATTTAAAAATGTTCCAACAGTATATATATCAACCAATATTCAAAAATTCATAAAAACAACATATCAATTAACAAATATCCATAACCATCCAATAAATATCCATAACCAAATCAAAAAATACAAATAATATCCAACATTCAATATTCAATATTTAAATCAAATAAAGACAAATAATGTCATGGACTAGAGTTTTGAATAAGTCTGAGGAGGAAGGTAGGCCACACTATATATGAATTGATACATCCATCAATTCGTCAAACGCCGCATTACTATTCCAACCATAAAGGTCCATTATCTTTTACATCACACTATGCGTGATGAGAACCTTTGCCTCTATATTTAGCAACACACATCCATGAACCACACTACTCGGGTTTGTGTCTGGGTCCCTCAACCCCTAACTATAGGCATGCCACCAAAAAGGTCAAGTAAATACACACTCGTCCATCCCATTGTTGACATAGGCCATTCGATGACGGTCAAGGTGGAAAATGGATCATATGCAGGCGATGAATGGGTATGTGTCGGCAATGAGGGTGAAAGAGATTGAGCGGTAGCATCCTCGTCTACCGCCCTCCCCTTGCCCTTAGATGAGGTGGACCCCATCTGACTCTTCATGTACTTGAACATATTGAGGACCGTCGCCTCCAACCTTTCTAACTTATCGCCATGGGTGTCCAACTTACGAGCCAACTCGGTGTTTCTCGTCTCAATTCCAGTGAGGCTCGACTTCCCCACCCGAGAGCTCACCCCCATATCCTTACCTTGTGATCCTCCCCGACCACTTGGCTTAGTGCTTCTGTAGCCAGAGATGCCTTGTTGGCATCGGACTGGGAGTTGTGCACTTCCTTAAGCTTTGCCTGAAACGATAAAGTCCACGATTAGTTAAGCAAATAAAAAAAATTATAACGTAGTTAAAAATTAAAACAACTGTAAGATATTTGTACAACTCACAATCGTTTCTTCCAAGCTTGGGGACACCTCCTTATCCTTGCCCTTCTTTGTCTGAATTTCCATATAGGCATCGAGCCTATCTGGCCTACCCCTAGGGCCACTCCCCGTTTCCTGAAATAAAATAATGCAAAATTAGTAAATAATGCTAAATTAGAATAACATAAAACTAAAAGAAAAGAAAATTAAAAACTTACCATCATGTGCCCCACCTCGGCATAAGGCGTACACCCGACGTAGTGCACGTCGACCTTTTTTGCCCGGTTCGCCCTCCCTGATTGATGAGATGCCAAATGCCGCTCTTAGATCTCATTGTCAAAAAACTACTGCTATTGTGACAATGAGATCATCTCCTTCGACTATACGGGGTCACAGACCCTCAATATGGACTTTTGGTTCTGCCCAAAGTACCGTGCCCCATGTTTTTCTTCCACGTTTTGTATTGATCACTCAATTGTTCTAATGTTGAATCGCGAACATGTGGGGGTAGGCCGAATTGTTCCTCTCAAATAAACACAAACGAAACAGAATGTAAGTGCCAATTGTATTTAAATTATAAATTATAAATATAAATATAAATAAAAACATAAATATCAATCCAAAATAAAAATAAAGTGAGTAACTACCTGTAGTGCCCCTAAGATGACCATCTTGAGCTCATGTGGCACCTTCCTCTAATCTGTGTACCCCGGTCCGACGATCGAATTGAGCAACTCAAGGGCTCTGTCCAGAAAGGTCGTCTTGTTCTCAACGAAGGACCCCAATTTGACCCATTTGGGGGACCTAGTGGCAGACGAGCCTTCCTCGCCTCCGCTGTCGTAATGCCTTGATGAAGACATTTCTTGCAAAAATTATTGTTATTAGTACAAACATGTATATGAGAAAATGATCAAATCCAAATGAATAAAAGAATTAAATTGACTAAAAGCCAAGTGAATTAAGGCATAAGACGAATACAATTTAACGTCATTATAAGAATACAAATCCATATCATCAACCAAACAAAGCATTATTTTAAATAAATGGAATACTTATTACAAATCTAAAAAAATGTTTCAAATTCGGGTCATGTCATGAACTAAGAATGAATGGTTAAACTGAGTAAGATCCAAATTGACATATTCAATAACCAACTCATCAATTTTGATTCAAATCCACTGGAACTGATCAAATCCAAATGAATAAAAGCATTAAATTGCCATCCGATATTAATAAAGCACTAGTTGAATACAAGTAAATGACTTAAAAGAATATAAATCCATATCATAAACCAAACTAAGAATTGTTTCGAATAATTGGAATACTCATTAAAAATCTAAAAATTATTTCGAATTTGAGTTATCATCTAAAAGGGATTGATATTTTGTAGGAGCAGTCAAGTCATCAACACTACTGGTTAGACGTTTTGGCGTATGTATGACGATTGTCCATGGATCGTTGTTGATATACTCTGAGTAAAACACCTGCTTGACCTTTTGAAAAGCACCAACAAATGGCTCATCGCTAATGCTCGTTGCTCTTCAACTTGGACAAGTCAACCATGATCAAATTGGTGTCAGGATCAACTTTACAAGCATTTTTATCCTCAACTCCTACCCAATCACAATAAAACACAACCTCTTTGAAGATTATATAGTCCAATTCAAATATATTTTGAATGATAACATCGTAAGTCATTTCAGCTTCAACGAGGTTTTTATCTTTCGCGCTAGATCGAATATAAGTAAGAGCCTTCTATGAAAAGCCCGAGTTCTGTATATTTGTATCTTTCTCATACACCCTTGCACCAAATATGTAACCATCCAATCGATAATTTTTGTACTTTTGTGCCATGAACAAGGGTCTAGTGGCTAGACGAGCAAGTCTTGATGCCATATCACCCGTCTTTAAGAGTTGAGATTATAGATAAATTAAATAGGTTAGTTTTAATTCTTTCTTGTAATGTGACGTTTAATAAGAGACATTTTCATTATAATTACCTCGCGAGACACACACAACTTAAATTCGATGTCTGATTATGCCGTCATTCTTCGTCTTTTATTATTCCCACACGCATCATATTTTCTGCATTCATCGTGATGAATGTATTATGTAATTGATCGTGTATAAAAATTAAATAATGTAAAAGTTAAAATAATATAAACTTACTTTTTCCATTCTTTGACATCTTCATATGTGTCAAATAGATTACAAGATACTTGTTCATGTTGTAAATTCGTTAATTTCATTCGCTTGCCCATCACCTAGCCACCCTCATCAACGAACTCATCACTGTTATCCACACTACTTGGGTCAGGCATATATTCTCGAGTGGATATTGATGACTCCACAATGATGGATGCTTCTACAATTGATCCTTAAATGTATCATTTATTCTTGACGTAATCTTTGAAAACTTTCATTAATTTTTAAAATGGATAATCCACCAATATCTTACTGGGTCGAAAATAAGTACCTCATCGCATAGGTATACCAACAAGTGAACACTTATGTCGAAAAAAGATGGGGTAAAGTACTTCTCCAACACACAAATCGCTTCAATTACCGCTACTTTTGCATCCACTATGTGATCTCGATTGACTACTTTCTCACATAAAAGTGAGAAGAAAATTCTAATTTACATAATAGCCCTCCACAAACCCTTGTGATTGGAGACACAGTGCTTAAACAATAGAGGAACCAATTGCATGACCACATGCCTATCATGGGACTTACACTTATGTAAATCATGGGTAGCATAATTCACAATCCTTTATAAGTTTGATGAAAAATTAGATGGAACCTTCAAATTATATAATGTGTCTAAAAGCACCTTCCTTTCCTCACTTGTTAAAGTAAACCTACCAGGGGGAATTATTGTCCTTCCCCTACTATCTTCTTTCAACTATAGTTATGGCTTAAGTTTCAATGATTTAAGGTTTTTTCGTGCATTTTCTCAATCCTTCGAATAACTCCCCCCAAGGCATGTGCCCAAAATATGTTCAATGATGTTCTTCTCTGCATTCATCACATCTAATACAGGGCTTACCAGGTTATTCTTCCAATAAGGCAAGTCGAATAAAATTAACCTCTGTGACCATGCCTTTCTTATCTCAGTTTCATTCCCAATTTCGATCTCCTTATTCTTGACATTCTTGAATTTAGTATTCTTACCTGGCATATTACGACAAAAATTAGACGATTTACTTTGAATTTTTGAAACTAAAAGTTTTCTCGGAGGTAGTCTATGTTCAACCCCTCCGGGTAAAAATTGATACCTCTCTCAATTCTAAAACTATGATCGGGGGATAAAAACGTACTATGGAAATGGTATATATTTTTTCCGTTATCGATGAGATGCGGAGATTCAATCTCCTCTCTATAAATAGGACACCCTAAATAACCATGTACTATATAAATAGATAATATCCCATAAGTTAAAAATTCATGAATTTCCCACATCAACATAGCTTTCATCCTAAACTCTTTCTTTTAAAAGAGTCAAATGCTTGCACACCCTCTTCCCACAACTCTTTTAATTTTTTTACCAAAGGAGCCAAGTAGACATCGATGTATTCACTTAATGCCTTTGGCCCAAGTATCAACAAAGATAACATCAAAAGTTTAGGTTTCATACGCTATAAAGGAAGGAGGTTTAGTGGTGCTAGGATCACTGGCCATACACTCTGATTTGTGCTTAGATTTCCAAATGGATTGAAACCATCTGTTGCTATTGACAAATGAATGTTACACTGTTCTCGAGAAAAATTAGGTTATTCATAATCCATCATCTTTAAAGATGTAGAATCAATAGGATGATGTATAAGATTATACACTACTTCTTCCCTAGCATGCCAAGTCATTACATCCGCTATCCATGGAACTATGAAAACATCGCTTCAATCTAGGCCCAACAGGAAAATATTTTAACACTTTTTGAGGAACTTTTGAGTTTGTGCCTTCCTTGCTAGTAGATTGCACATATTTAGGTTCATGGCATACCGAACACAGATCAAGATTTTCATACTCCTTTCAATATAGTATGCGGTCATACACACAAGCATGAATTGATTTATACTTCATTCCCAAACCTTTTAAACCGTTCTTCATAGTAGGACAACTATTTGGAAGCATATTCTGCTTGGGTAGAAAGCCCTTCACCCAATTTAAAATTCATATCATGCTATTACCAGACAAACCATGTTGGGCCTTCAAACTATGCAAACCAACCATGGAATGTAAAGTTGTTTGAACTTTGTCGTAGCCAGAGTACAACGGTTGGGTCGCCTTAAATTTTAAACTTTGGTAATCATCGTCAAGGTTTATCCCGATATCTTTATGAGCACCTGAACCATGTACATCATCAGTTACCTTATTTTCTTCCACTTCATGAACTCGATACGCGTCATCAACTAAATTCTCTTGAATATTATGATCTACATTTCCCTCCTTCCCTTGTATATATATCCTACTTGTTGAAGGTTGTTGTGAAGCTTGCTCGAGGACAAAAGGAACTTTCGACTCCCCGTGAAAAATCCAAAATTGATAACTAATTAGTTTAACTGTACTCCACTCAAACATCTTGCCATTCCTACACTTAGCACACAAACAAGGAAACTCTTCATCATTCTGACATCTCTTTGTGTATTTCACAAAAAGCATTAGCACCTCTGCGAAACACATCCCCTAATCTATTTGGCTCATCCATCCACTATCTGAATTTAGGATATACTATCATAGCTACTACAAATAATCACCTATTACGGGCAAGAAGCATATATTCATGGATTAGTATAAACAAAAGTGTATATTCATTTATTCGGTAGTAATGTTTATGGTGATGATTTATACATAGTTATGTTTCATTCCACATCATTAAGTATTTAACAACAAGCTTTTAAAATTTATAGTATATTTCATATACGTCTTATCTATATTCGGTAAAATCACAATCTTAAATGTTTGAAATGCCTAGGGCCAACCAACTCAATGGCCATCTAAATATTCAAATCCACTGGTCAACAACAATTAAATAATTACAAATAATAATTCAAATAATAATGTGACATATTAGAAATTCCTAGCGCCAACCAACTCAATGGCCATCTAAATGTTCAAATCCATCAGTCAATAATAATTCAACAATCCGAGACAACAATTCAAATAATAATGTGAAATATTAAAAATACCTAGGGCCAACTAACTCAATGCTCATCTAAATGTTCAAATCCACCAATAAACAACTTATGAAGTGAACATGAGAATATAAAATGCATTATATAATGTTATAGTACCGTTATGTCATGAATTCACATGAGATTATATGCATGCATGCATGCCCCCCCCCCCCCCCCCAAAGAAAGTGTTATATAACAAGTAACAAGGGTGAAAAGGTTATAACTAATTGTATACAAATTAATTTAGTGTAAATTTAAACCTGCTTATGTTATAGTAACGAGAACCGCAAATAGATAGCTATTAGCTCTTGTTTTAAGCACCTATTTTCCATCATAAATAAGATGATGGCAAATAGGTGCATAAAATAGGAGCCAATGACTATCTATTTCAGTTCTCATTACTATAATCTAGGAAGGTGTAAATTTACACTAAATCAACTTCTATACGATTACTTATTACCTTTTCACCCTCGTTACTTGTTAAATAACACTTTGGGGGTGCATGCATGTATTCTATAATAATTTATGAGCGCAAATATATATATATATATATATATATATATATATAGATAGAT
The DNA here is from genome assembly GCA_949130495.1 of Sambucus nigra. Lineage (NCBI taxonomy): Eukaryota > Viridiplantae > Streptophyta > Magnoliopsida > Dipsacales > Adoxaceae > Sambucus > Sambucus nigra. The sequence continues at coordinate 389,410,490 of OX422212.1, forward strand.
AGATAGATAGATAGAGATAGAGATAGAGATAGAGAGAGAGAGAGAGAGAGAGAGAGAGAGAGAGAGAGAGAGATGTTTTGGAATGTGTTTAGAGAGATAGAGAGATGGTCGCCAGAATATGTGAGGAAGAGGAAAGGGAGTCGCCGCTACTGCAATTAGAGAGAGAGAGTTGTAAGGGAAAACCCACTATAAATCAATTTATAATTATTACCAATTTATAACAATTACCACAGTATATCAATTTATACCAATTACCAATTTCAGTATACAAATTTTAATTTCAAAATACCAATTTCAATATAAATATATTAATTTCATAATACACACACTGAAGATTTCATATTTCATCCACCTCCTGTAAAGGGTGAGTGGTCCTATCCCATTCAAGACCGCATATTTCTGTAATATATTTAGCAGGTCATGCACATTGTTTCAATTTGAGGAAAATTCTGCAGTATACCCCCGCAGTTCTCCAAGTACAAGACATAGATTCGCAAGTGTGAGATTTATTTTAATTTGTCAATTTAAATAGCACTTAACACGGCATCATCTAGTATGTACACAGAGAACATTAAAAGACGGCCGCAGAACTTCCCCGCAAAGTAACAAGTTTAATCCACAAATAATATTATTATATAGAAACTATGTCGTCCCAAACTATCCCAACGGGACAATTTGAGAGATCTCATTGCAATGGTAATGACTCTCAAATGGGTTTAAGGGCTATTGAATGCGTACCCATAAGAAATAGAAGGCTAGTATCTATGCACACTATATGTAATTCAAAGTAGTTATAAATTACCAGGGTAAGTATATTTCATTTATTCGATAGTAATGTTTATAGTGATGATTTATACATAGTTATGAACGTATTTCGCATTATTAATTGATTTACATCAAAATTTTAAAATTTATAGTATGGTCTAAGGTCCAACCAACTCAATGGCCATTTAAATGTTCAAATCCACCACTCAACAACAATTCAATAATCCTAAACATTTCCACGATCTCTCTCTCTCCCTATATATATATATATATATATATATATATATATATATATAGATAGATAGAGAGAGAGAGAGAGAGAGAGATGTGCCGAAATATGTGTATAGAGAGAGAGATGGTCGCCGAAATATGTGACGACGAGGAAATGGGGTCGCCACTGCTGCAATTAGAGAGAGAAACCAAATATCAAATACCAAATACCAATTTTAATTTCAATTTCAATTTCAACTTCAATTTATAATACTAATTTCAATTTTAATTTATAATACTTATTTCAATTGCAATACACACACACACACACACACACACACACACACACACACTAACACACATAAACTGAAAAACACACACGGTCACACATATTAACACACATACACACACACATAGAAACATACACAAGCATACACTCACACATTAAAAACTATATAGATAAAGAGACAGATAGAGAGAGAAAGAGAAACATACCAGTGGGAGAGGGATAATCACAGCAGTATGGAGGAGAGAGAAAGAATCCCAACCGCGGGGAAGGGGGAGAGAGAGAATCGCAACAGCAGCAGGGATAGAGGGAGAGTGAATAAAGAGGGAAAATGAAACACATGGGAAAGGAAATTGATAAGCGGCTAGGGTTTTATTTTTTAAAGATATCACGAATGTGTCACGGTCAAAGACCGTGATAACTCTCTAAGGTTGTCACAATCTTTGATCGTGACACGTCCGTGAAAGCTTAGTCATCAGGATCAAAGTCGTGACAAGACTGTGACAACTCTTTATCACGATCTTTGACCATGATAAAAAATGCATGTTTTTTGTCACAATTTTTTACCGTGACAACCTTGGCTAGGTGAAGGGTGCCATTTTGGCATTTTTGGTGTCGTGGAATAACAACATAAGCTTGTCGAAGTCTAAGCACATAGACATTAAGTTTCTTGTTGTTAAGGAGAGAGTTCAAAGTAAGATAGTGTTTATTGAACTTATAGAAAGAAACTCCATGCTCACGGATCCCCTTACTAAAGTCTTACCACCCAAGGTCTCTCATGAACACAATGCTCACATGGGTATTTTCTTGTTTGATGATATGAATTTTTAGTGGGAGTTTGTCCTTGTTCTTTTCTTTGACACTATTGAGATATTTTATGTATTTTTCAGTTTTCTGCAGAATAAAGTTTATGGTATTTTCCTTTTATTATTTAATCTAAATGTATTGTCTTTTAATTTTAGTATAACATAAGGTTTAAAAGACTAAGGTTTAAACTTACTTCGAAATAAAGTAAGAACCAATTTGAAATAGGCATGTCTGAGATCACATTTAGGGGTGAAAATGAATTAAGTCGTGACGAGCTTAAGGTTTCTCAAACTTGGTTTGCAAATGTAAACGGGCCTAAAAATATGTTCAAGCTTTGTTAAGTATCTTACAACCTGTGCTCGAGCGAGCATCTAAGCAAACAAATATGAACCGAGCTCGAGTAGCTTAGTTATTTTACACTAGTTAGTATAGATATTGGTGATCGAGCCGAATTCGAGTCGAGCACAACAAGATAACGAGCTTAAAATTTTGTTCAAGCTTGACATGTTTATTTTATGAGCATGTCTTGAACGGGATTTTTTCCGAACGAACACGAGTTGAACTTGAGTAGCTTAGTTCGTTTTTCAGCCCTAATCACATTGCATGTAATTTCCAGCCACACATCCATACTTGATCTCTGTCATTTAATATATTTGGTATGGTGATCATTGATGGATCAAGTTATAAAATAAATGTAATAAAGGTCTCTTTGGTCTCATACTAGTATACGAGATGGATCAGATTTATTCGGGGAAATATTTTAAGAATAAATAGCAAATATGGTGCGCACCTAAGGTTATCAAACATAATTTCCTTCAAAATTAATATGCAACCTAAATGGGAGATTGTTGTAATATTTTTAATAATCTAATGTCGATGTATAAATTAAATAGCAATTGTATTTGGGTTTCTATTCTAATTGGGCTAATTAAGTGATCTAAGTAATAGCTCCCAATAATACCTCTAAAATGGGTAAGGACTTTGTAATGTGTATTTACCCAAGAGTCACCTATTGGTTAATCAAGAGTCACTCAATTAGAATTTATGGAGTTCTAATTAGATGACTATATAATTAAGGGTTCTGGTAACCAAGGCTAATGTACTCATATACTCTCTTCCTTATTTCCCATCATTGAGAGATAACTCATTGAGAGAGAGGGATTAGTTTGTGAAAGACCTCTAACCCCCAAGTGCCAATCACCACTATGGATTCAGGTACATAGTTCTAACTATTTTATTATGTAATCTTGATAATCTAATATGTTGATAGTAAGATTTTTATCCCAATAAACCAAAATGGCCCTTGTTAATTTGTTTAGAAATTTTGGATATTTAATTAAAGATTGCATATTACACTCATGTAATAATGTTGATTTATAATTTTTTTCGTTATTTAAATTTCTTACACACTTTGCATGTAACACACACCCAAACTTTATGTTAAAATGTTGGATTTGAAATATTTTTAAAAGTGTTACCGAATTGGGATCCTGTTTGGGTTTCCTTTTGTTGTGGAAAACTAGATTTTATGAAATTTTTGGAATAAAGTCATAATTTTTTGACTTCCCATTAGAAAGATATTTGTTCTCATTCAAATGATTTCCCTAAATTTTGAAAAATAAAAATATAAATGAGAGATATAAATGATTGTTACACGTGCTATATAGCACTCTTTATGCATAAACCATGCTTTCTATATTATGATTGGTATTGGAACTTGGTATAGTAGGATTATTCCATGCACCGTGGACTTTCTATGAATCTAGTAGCTACCAATTTTTTATATCTAGTTATCATTCGGAGCATTTGACTATATTATTTTACACTTGTTCTCTTATAATAATATCCAGAGCAAGCAGGCAACGATGTTCCTGATTACTTTCTAGTGGAAGTTTGTCAGTGGTGTAGTATTGAAAATATGTCTAGCAAAGTGCCCCTTGATTCAAGCACCATAAACCTCTAGATAACAGATTACAGATACCCAACATAAGATGAAGATGAAGTAAAATTTGAGTGTTACACCACTTTTAATCATTTAATCCTTGATATTTTGATGATATTCCATTAGTTGATTGGTCACTTTCGTAATCCGGCATCGCTAGCCTTTAGCATATTAGTATATGAAATGGTATACATAGTTGCAAACAAAAATGTTGTATTTGATGAGTATGTTCACTGATATATTATTTGTGTTACTCCGCTATTGGAAACATATATATTTGATACTTGACTCATTCCATGTCAACTTCCTTTAGTTTTCGTCTAAGAATATATGATACACCACCTCTTAGAAATCTAACAGAAAAGATATTTTTGAGAAATGATGAACTTTCATTAATTAAGTTTAATCTTTTATAAGAGGGGATATATTTTTTTTCAAAACCAAAAATTTATTCACAACAGAGGTATTTTACACGTGGTGTTACTTGTTGTTGACCGAACAATAGTACATTGACTCTAATCGTGTCACAGAGAGGAAAATAAAAAATTGGGGACACACGTAAAAACTGAAGAAAAAAAAGGATTGGACACTGAGAAAGTAGCAATAACATCCGCACTCATATTAGCTTCACGAAAAAACAAACACGGGGCTACATGATGGAACCTCTGGAGGATGTCATGGATGTCCTGGCTCAAATCCTAGTGGGCTGGATGGTGGGATCTATTAATGGACATCATATGAAATGTAGTTTGATAATCGGTTTCTATCTCAATACATTTTATTCCTATATGAAAAGCTAATTCTAATCCTGTTTTTAAGGCCCAAAGCTCGATGATCAAAGATAACACATATCCAATGTTGAGGGAATATCCTAAGATAAAGTCACCATGATAATTTCTAATATGACTTCAAATGCATGCAAGGCCCGTAATTTGGGAGTTGCTCCATCAGTATTACACGTATAGAACGGTTGTACTTGATGTGAACAGGCAATCTGAAACTGCCTATTAGCCAACTCTGACTGGGAGGCCTGTGGTTGGTAGACTTGAATAAACTACATTATCTGGTCCAATATTGAGTGGATGATCATAGAGTTAACAATTGGTTTTTGTTTAAAAAAGGTTTCATTACGAGCAAGCCACAAGTCTTGGAGAAAGAAAAAAATGTTTAACAGCCTCATATATTAGATCGGAGGTCCTATAGCGCACTGCCAATCACCTCAGCATAGCAGTCATCGAGAACTAAATTTCTTCATGCACCATGCGAACATGAGAAAATGCCGAACATTCAGTAAAGATGTGGATGTTGGAGTCCAACCAATCGGATAAAGGGCATATAGGAGAGGCAATTTTATGGTAGTACCATAGTCGACCAACCATTGGCAAAGCCTGGTGGGTGAGGAACCACAGGAACATCTTCAGTTTAGGAGGGACAACACTCCACCAGAGCCATATCCACGACAGGGCCGAGGTGTGTTGTTGGATGGCTTTCATGGTTAACCAATGACAGGTGTCTTTTGAAGGGAAATAGCCTATTTTTTTAGGACACCAAAAAAGTTTTTCCAGTCCCACTTTAGGTGAGATATATATGGCTTGGATATAAAGAAAGAAATTGTTTGCCATATATTGGGAGAACATGGGCAGATTCCACTGATGGTTATGAATAAAGCTAGATAGTGGGGTGGTAAGATTGGTCAGAGGTAGGGAGGGAAAATGTTTCCCCATAGTATCATGCAGAATCCAGATGTGCTGGCAAAAGGATATATTCCCAGGCCCAATTTGCAATATAATTACCTATTGAAACAAGGGAATAAGCTTTGAAATATGAGTCCAAAACCAGGATGCTTCGTTAGATATGCTTTCCCCCAATAATGGTGAGTGTAGATAGTATTTATGCTTTATTACACGGGCCCAGAGATTAGTTGGCTCGGTAAACAACTTTTGTAGGAGTTTAATCATGAACACGGTGTTAAGCATGTGTAAGTTCTTAATGTCCACTCCACCTGTATTTTTTGGGAAAGGTAATGATAAACTAGGGGAGATTTGGGTTTTTTGGAGGTCGTTGTGGCATTCCAGAAGAATGATTTTATTTTTTTAGTGAGTGCATTGAGAATATGCATGGGTAGAGTATAAGCCATCATGTTGTATGTACGTAGGAATATGCATATTGTATTAATAAGAGTCGCTCAACCCGCATAAAAGAGAAAGTGTCAATATCATGTTTGTGGTATGGCCTCTAGGTTTGCGATACGATAAAGAAAGAGACTACGCATGACCCATTCAGTAATAAGGGGAAGACCGAGGTATTTTTACTGACCAGGGTTATAATGAAAACCTAACATGATTCGCATTGTACACATGACCACGTGTGGAGTCGAGAGGCCAAAGCTTATCATGGATTTTTCCTGATTAATAGCTTACCCCGAAGAGGTGGAGAATTCCTCCAGGATCATCCTAGAGTGACTTATCGTATGAGGGCTTAGTTGAAGGAAAAAGATAATTTCATCGGCAAACGCAGGACCCAGGATCTTTGGACCCGTTAAACAGGGCCGACGGAAAGTCATAGTTTTCAGGAGATATTCATACTCAATTTTTCGTAGGATGACATCTAGACCAAGTATAAATAAGATCGCAGAGAATGGGTCTCCTTGCCAAAGGCCTTTTTATAGCCTAAAATTGACCCAAAGGTGTCCATTAATCGCTGCCTGAAAGGAAGTGTTGGAGATACATATAGATAGGTATGTAAGCCATTGCTCTGGGAGACCGTGTTTCCTCAGCACCCAATGAATGAAAGGCCATTCAATTTGATCATAGGTTTTTGATAAATCAATTTTTACGGCAGAACTTCCTTTTTTTATTTCGATTTTTCGATAGTGTGAAAGATCTCATGTGCAATAAGGATGTTATTCTGAATGTGCCATTATGCCACTTGGTAAGGGGATACTAGATAATGTAAGAGTGGTCGCAATCGTTCCACAAGTATGGATGAGATAAGCTTATAAATCACGTTACAAAGACTTATTGTACGAAAATGAGAAACTTGCATTGGATTTTGCCGTTTAGGTATGAAAATCAAGAAGGTATGGTCTATAGCATGCAGTATTCGATTGGAATAGAAAAATTCAAATATAAGGTCACATATTGTCAATCCAACCACTTGCCAATGGGATAGATGAAACTCCGTCGTATGACCATCCGATTCCGGAATCTTATTTTTTCCTATTCTCTTGAGGGTGGATCAGATGTATTTCTTCGTTATGGGTTCTAACAAATTGGATTTGTCAGATTTTGTGATTTATATAAATGGATAGCTACTTGTCACCGGTGGCGGGTTAGTTGTTTGAAAAAGAGTCTCATAAAATGTCTAGAACTGTGTGTGAATACCAGTGCGAGTTTTATGCCACCCAGTATATGGGTTGAACATAACCTGAATTGTATTTATATAGTTTCGGTGAGAAACACATGCATGACATAATTTAGTGTTATTGACACCTTCTAGGGTTCACTTGAGTTTATATATATTTTTCCAATACAAGGCTTTATGTCCTGATCTGTAGGCTAATTCCTCCTGAATCGATTTCTCACAGGAGAGGAGTGTGGGGTCAAGATTTATCTCTATATGCTTTCAAGTTTGCAAAAGAGATTATTAGAGATTAAAAACTTTAGTGGCCATGTTTCCATAAACATATTTTTTCCATGAGATAGTCACTTGTCGAAAAGGATGGGTTTTCTGATGAAGATACTTTCCGGCAGTCCCGTCACCGTCCGACTCCACTGGTTATAAAGCAGCTCCTCGAAAGATGGATACGAAGCACATTACTTGTAGTAGATAATATATGGTGTCATTTTTAAGTGGGTGGGCATGTTGTCAACTAAAAGCGGACAGTGGCCCCTGTCTAACCTCTGCATGTTTGCAAGGCCCCTATCCAACCGTTCTCACACATGATGGGCGAAGGATGTGTTATCTTTCCAGGTAAAAGACGGGCCACTACACCCTAAATCATAAATATTGTGTGTCATCATAAAGTTTCTTAAATATTTTGCCCGGCAAGGTTGAAAACCCTGGTCGCTTAGCTTTTTATACGGGCCTAAAATCGTATTAAACTCCCATGAGTAGCTAGGGGTTCGTGACATATTTGGATAAATAATGAAACTATTTTCATACTTGAGTTTGAGCGGAGGGTGGGGAGGAATGTAAACTACAGTGAGATCCATGGGTTCAGCTACAGGGTCATGTTCAACCTAGACATGTATAAACCATGGGGAAATAGTAATTTCATGCGCTGTGGTAGGTCCTTCCATCCATAGTATCCATACACCTCCTAATTGTCCAAGTGCGTGTGATACAATATGATTTTGGAAAGGCAAATTACCTATCTTAACAAGGGACCGTCTTGCACCCATGCGAGTATCCAAAATGACGACAAGATGGGTTTGATGGGTTTCATGAGGTGGATTTGAACGTGTGATCGTATCAAGATCGGCTACGGGACAATGTATATATATTGATTTGGTAGGAGCAGGTTGATCATCAGATGTGCTTCGTTTGGAACCTGGTGGGCATAAAACGTGAAAATTGACTCCGGTTCTGGGTGAAATTTATCGCGATGTTGCGCAACCTCTATGAGGACACGGTGTCATTGTAGTTGGTAGTGAAATATGTGGGGTGTGGTGCAATTTTCATGGATGAGTAGGTCATGTGTGATTCGTTGAATAATTTTATGAGTGTCTAGTGGTGACCTGGGATCGAGTTGTAGTAGTTGTTATACCCTTAACATCCCTTTCAGACACAGAGTGGAAAGGCTTGCAACTTTGAGTTTACTTTTTAAGTCCAAGAACCTTGATCTCGACATAAATTTAATTAAATATTAGGAGTTTGATCTAATTATGGTATATGTCTCACTTCAAGTTATTGTTGCATAACTTTATCTCAAAACAAAGGACAAGTATAACCCAATATACTTTGTTCGAGCATGTAGAACAAGGTTGACAACCAGCATTACTGTACAGAGATTGTCACGCCATATAACAGGTATCCTTGAGCTTTGTATCCTAAGCTAAGAAAAGACTCACTGAAGCCTAAGTGATTTATGCAACTAGATTAGCTAAGCTTTGATACTCACCTCCAATACTTAACCTTGAGACTGTATGTTACTTCTTTGAATGCCAAGAAACCAGATTTTGCTCCAAATAAAAAAATACCCTGATGTGGATCTCGTGTCATCTCGATTTGATGCCCAAGCAGTATCACAGAAACCAAAAAGATCCAATGTGGTTGATTTCCTCAAGTGAAGATCATAATCTAAAGTGCCTCTTAAGTCTCTTAAAATCTGTGTAATAATTCTCTAATTAAACTTCATTGGATTTTGCATGAACTATCACATTCAGTTCACACTTTATTGTAAGGCACCAACTATGCTTCTATACAATTGAACAATTTCCATCGGATCACTACCAAAAGCTAAGATTTTTTCCCCATTGGTCATAGGTGTAGCTAAGCCCTTTATAAAGCTTATTTTTGTTTTACAATATAAATATAGTATGTACTTGGATTGAGAGAGATGAAGACCTTCTTTAGCATGATGATCGTGAACTCCAAGGAAATAGTTGACTTCAACAAGATCTTAAAGAGCAAATCCTATTTTACTTGCGTAATGAGCTATTGAACTTCTGTGGAACTGTTGCCAGTGACCAAGATATCAACCACATATACTCAAAGACAAATGGAATGTTGAGAACTGATGCGAATGAATAATGACGCTCTGATTTGTCTTAGGAGAATCCAAGAGAAAGTAAATAAGTATATAACTTTCCAAGCCCATATATAGAACATTGAGTAACTTCGGTAGAGGTTCTAATTATGAGTGGGATCGAATATCGTTAGTATTAGTATATCATATTATGATCATCGGGTGATCATTAGTAAAAAGGTATTGTCCTTACGGATATTTTGGAGGCATAGAAGGAGAGGGGATGGCTATTTTGGATTGGATTGGGCTAGAAGCCATCGAAAAAAATCCATATATCCCTTATTGACATGACTAAAACCCCAGAGGTGTCGTATTCCTTAGACTAGTTACTGTGTAATTGGAATAGATGGAGGCATCCATAATAAATAATATGTCAAGAGATGTATTATGACTCTTGGGCTTCATGAGTTTGTTTTGGTATAGCACCTACGTACCCAGGAGTACTTTGGATCAAATCCATTCTAGTTGTAACACATGGGACATATTTACGGGGGTAGGCAAGAGGATATAAAGTATATAATATACAACATTACAGTATTTATGGATCATAATCCTTAATGTAGAAGTTTCATTGTGTTGGAATGATATATTTATGTATTAAAAATACATTAATCAACGGTTGATGCTTGACAAGTATTTATAGAAAAACACATATTATAGAATGCCATCGTAGCGAGGGGCTTTATTCCCTCGAACAAGAAGTGAGAGGAGTTCAATTTTAGAGTTTTGTTTTAGCAAAGTTTCAGAATGACTTGGATCACTAAAACTTTCCTGAGAATGGTTTTGAAAAGTATGTTTTCATGTTGTATTGGATAATGGGATTTGATTATCATTTATTTAACATATGAGTATATCATTTCAATTTAATAACAGAGGTGTTGAGTCAAAAATTAGGATTTAAAATATAATCATTGTAAAATGGATACCGTGTAGCATTTATTAGATGAACAGATATGGATAATTTATCACAATATATGTGGGGTGTTGAACTGATTTGTGTAGAGTTTCGTTAACCTTGTAGCCTGAGTTGTTTTTTTCGGGGGAGTGTTCCCTACGATGTGGATCCATTCATTCGGGCAAATCTTTATTTGGAAGCGTCGTCTTTCACTGGGTGCGCCTAAAGGTTTACCTTTATTTCTCAGAGGAAGCAACTTTTCATAAGTATGAACTTTACTCGGAGGAAGTGACTTTTCAGAAGTATGAACTTTTCTCAATGGGGAAGTTACTTTCCATAAGTACAAACTTCTCTTAGGGGAAAGAGACTTTTCTGAAGTACAAACTTCACTCGAGACTTTTCGTAATGAGCTTGAGTATCTTAAGCTCTTAATATTGAAGAAAGTTAGAAAATTGAATCAATGTTAGGTTTTGGGGTCCTTTTCAAAGTTTGTGGGGACTTTCTTTTATAGAAACCAACTAGCATCTTTTCACCGTTTCAATCAAAGGGATGGTCCTGCCACGTGTATGGTTGACATGGGTGGAGTAGACACATGTGTGGTTAGGGGAAGATTGCATAAATTATATAATCATTATGTGAGGGGAATAAGCATTTGGTGAACACCCTTTGGCCATTCGGTTAAAGTCTTTGATGGTGTTTAATCGTTTGGTAAAAGGACCCCCTGCGAAGGCTTTTTTCCCCTTTATGGAAGGTTCTTGATATTTTCATTTTTGGCCCCTCTAAGTTTTTCCCTTCTGGGCTTTGACCCTTTTTTTTAGGTTTGTTTCTTAATTCTTCCCTTGGAATTTTTCGCAGGCATTTGTTGAGGGTTTTCAACTAAATGGGATAAATGATCTACGCCTCAATTGGAAGTCTGGGTGTTCACATAGGCGGTCGACTAAGAGGGATCATGTGCAAACACTCTTTTGTCGAAACAGTAATGGACAAAATAGGTTTTCGTATTTTTAGCATGGGTATGGATGTGGGAGCAAAGGGTAGACCATTTTTTGTTTGGGGGAGGGGGGGATTTTTGGGAAGTGATCAGGTCGATTAATCATCCCCTTCAACTGTTTGGTTAACCAAATGGAAATGTTTGACTATTCGGTCATCCGTTTTCAGACGCTATAAATTAATTTAATGTTGTCGCATGCTTCTATTTTTGGTAAGTTTTTTTAACACTCCTTTTAGCGATGCTTCGTACCCACCGGACCCTACTATTCCTCTTATTTTCATCACTTTTTTATTCTTGTGATCTTTTTTTTGCATCATCATGGATATGCGAAGCGGTGGTAACTTTTTCATGTTTGATTCCTCGTTTGTGTTGCCTTTTTCGGGTAGAATTCTTATGGGGCGAGAGCCTATACATCTCTGCAAGTAGTCTCGGTGAGTGTGGGGGGACATCACCTCATTCTCTCTTGGTTTTTCCATTTCATCCCCACCAACGATACACGTTGAGCACTGCATCCTTTGTAAGGGAAATTTTTTTAACTGAGTAAATTTTTATGTATTGGCTTTATTCCGTGTTCGAACAAAACTTATTTGAGTTATAGGTTAGGACTTGAATTTTTTGTCCTTCAAGCTTGTGAATTGTTAGTAAGACTATAGCAACTAAAGATTAAGTGTACATCATGTTTCGAGCCGAGTTTCATCTTCAATATTTGAGGGATATAAATATGGTATGAATACATGTTTATGTTTGACCCCTAGATTTTGTTTTGGGTGTTAGGAGTTCATAAAATTGTTATTAATTATTTTAAAATATTCTTACCCGTTTTAATATTTTTTTAGAAGAAAAATATTTTGTTTCGCAAGGTCATTAGAACGACATTGGTATATCATTCGAATGAGTACACGTACCTCGTTAGAACATCTTTGAACGAACTTCGAACGAGATTGATTTTGGAAATTTTGGGCCTGTTTGGGAATCTCGTTGGAAATGTCATTTGTAAGGTGTTCAAATGAGTTGCTAGACTTTATTCGAATGAGATGTACCCTATTTGAACGAGTACGCAAATTTTTTAAGAGTTTGAGTTTTGTAAACTTCTTTTGACCCTTATCTCATTTTCAACAAACCTCCTAGTGCGGAGCAACCATTTTTTGGGAGACTTTTAGAATCTTTTTGAGTTCCCAAACTTGTTTAAAAATCTCTTCAAGTTTATGAGTTTGTTTTAAGAAAATGTCTTCCAAATCAAATCCTTAGTTTACTTATTTTACTCTTGCTTATACTCACCTAGATGCATGCTTAGGTCAAGACTAAAATTGGTAAATTATTTGTACACAACACTTGTGGTTTTCTAAATTGATTATAGAAAATTAAAATTATGAAGATGAAATTTGGTGGTGTTTTTCTATATAAACCCTAGGGCACATTAGCTTTCTCAAATTGGTATCAAAGAGGGTTACACTAGTTTACTATGTTAGATCCCTATTTTGTGCTTGTTTAGGGATTATATGGACTTTAGCCGAAAGGGTGGTTTCGCTGCTCAGCCTCTATTATTTTATAGGACAATTTATCCCCATTGGAACGTGTGTATGATAATTTTTATTAAATCGATCAATGAAAATGTTTGAAACTTGGTTGAGTGTGGGTGGAATCCTCCCACTGGATATGGTGCTCCTAAAGCGTATGCCTCTTGGACAACGACTGAAAAGTATGACTCGACTTTTAATTCTAAGGGTGTGAATGCTATTTTTTGCATTGTGATCGCGAAGAGTTTAGATGCATTTTGACTTAAGAGGGCATGAAAAATGATTAGGGTATTTTGCAATCCACACACGATGGAACAAATATTATTATGGTTTCCAAGTTATAAAATTTGAAGACTAAGTTTGAGATAATTAAGATGTTAGAGAATAAGTTTTTTGATGAGTTATATGCCAAGTTATTGGATATTTTCAAATCCTCGTTCAACTTAAGAGGGACTCCCCACGATTCTAGAGTGGTGTGAAAAATATTAAGGTGTTTGCTTGAAAGATTCAACGCCAAAGTCATGCTCCTAGATTTCTAAGGTGGTGTCGACACTATGAAAGTTCAAGAACTTACAGGGGATCTTCAAAACTATAAGATAAACATGTGTCATCCAAAGAAAAGGATGATAAAGATGGAATTTCTTTGAAATCCCTAAAAGAGGGCATTTCGGATCCTGATAGTAACGGTGAGCTTGATGCTGAAGAGTTTATTAGGTTTTCTAGGAAGTTAAAGAAGTTTCTTAAGCTTAGAAACGAGAAGATTTTTGAAAATAAACCTAAGAACGTTAATGCTAATGGTAGGAATAATGAGGATGGTCACAAGAGAAAGGTTATTTTCCTATAGAGCGCAACTACATTACATTCATGGCTAGTCGTGTGTGCCTAAATGAAGTGTTTTCCTCTGTTGAAGATTATCATAAGAAAGACGATGCCAAGATTTGATCTTTAGGTTTCGAGGCTACTGATGAGAGGAGAAATGGAGAAGAAAAATATAAATAGAAAGAGGATAGTGAGCTTCAAGTGGCCTTTCTAAAGTTATATGTGATGTCGTTAAAGTTAAAATAAAGAGCAACTTGTGTTTAGAATCTAAGATAAAAGAACATGCCTTGGAAAATAATGGCACTAAAATGATTGAGGACCTTTGGGAGTTTGAGAAGACTCTTAAGGATAATCTCGAGTATATTGAGAGTGAGAGAGATAGTCTTCGTGATTTGATGCAGGTTTTGAAGAAGGAGCTTATTGAGTTTGAAAAGTCTAGTCATTTGCTCGAGCCTAAGATTGTGGAGTTCGAAGAGAAGTTGAGGGACTTTAGTAATATCAAATTTGATTGGGACTCTAGATCAGAAAAGTTGTATAAAATGATAGACACCGTCTGAATCAAGGATGACACTTGTGGGATTGGCTTCAATGATGCTAATAATTCCGCTGCTAAAGCCAAGACCAAAGTTCTGAAAGATTTTACCATTGCTAAGGACGTTAGAAAAGGTCAACCCAAATGTAACATTCCTCGTGTCTACTATTCCACACATTATGGTAGGAAAGGTCACCTTAGGCATTTTTGTTATGATCTTAAACAAGGTCTATGAAAGTAGAGATCTCGTGTCTCCATGGTTCCCAAAACCTGAGGCATTAAGTATTCATCTATCTGTGTTAGGAAATTAGTTTTGGAGTCATTGAATGTTAGACTGGTTGATTTATACATTCTATCACATGATTCTTTCCATACTATATCTTATTAGTGATTATGGTTGCCTATTTTTCATACACTAGTTTTTGTACTTCATGTTATATGTTATTGCTAGTTATATGATGTTTATATTTATATTTTTTATTTTCCATTTTTGGGTCACTTAATGAGAAAAACATGAAATATTTTCTTTGTCTTTTGAGTCGTTTTAAAAAATGTTTAAAAACTCAAAAATAGTTTTTTATGTGTGTCTTAGTTTTACACATATTGTGTGGCATATCGGTGTGTTGGAATCCCATTACTTCCATGAATCCATGTGACTAGGACATTGGTTATGATTTTCAATGCTCGAATTGTTCTTAATTATGTTTGCATGAAGTAGTCTGAAGTTAATTTGCATGATGGATTCACTTTGTATATTCCTTTTCACACACTTTGCATGAGCTCTTTTCGATGTTAACTTCAAATGTCACATGAGTTAAGTGAGGTGTTCTCCCAACAATCTTGTCATGTACGTACAAATTTTAATATGGGGTAGTTGTGCATGTAAGAACCATTGTTCGTTAGTTTGATGCTTTATTGGAAATTTGTGTATGCACGGGAAAGGGCTACGAAATGAGGAATTTTCTTTGCGTGAAAGTCTACCATTCGAAAGAGCATAAAATATTAAGAGGCAATAAAAACATACAAATTTCCAAGGATAAAAGTTTTGCATTGATTCTTCAAAGATTAGATAACTTCAAAAGAAATAGGGAGTGAAAATGATATAAAAAATTTAAGGTATTTAGTTAAAGATCAATGGGTTTGCACAACGAATCCTAAATGAGCTAAATTGTTTTGATGCTATTAGTTCCAAAATCATCAAAATTTCTAGGCTAGTGCATTATGTTTGTTTGTATTTTTGAGTTCTTTATTTGGCGTGTGAGGCTAAATAGAATATTGATAAATTATTGTGGTCAAATAGATCTACTTGGATATTTTTGAATGATTGGGTCATTTTCTCTTATTTTTAGTTCACGCCCCTTTATTATGTACCACCATGTTTAGACACATTGATTTTATGCAATTGTGTGAAACTTATGTGTTTGTGTCTTTTGTGGTCATTTATATCTACATATAGTTGTGTTTCATTGGTATATGTGTGGTTATATATATGGTATGTTTTGTGTTTGAGTCTTTGTATTTTCATTTAATCCACATTTTCTATATTCTTATCTTTGATTTATTTTTGTTTGTGTTATAATCATCTTGGTATCTTATACTTAAATGATTGCATCATAGTTAATACCATTTGTCTGTAGTTTGAATTATTTGTGCTTATGTTCCTGATCTTTTTGTCGTTGAATGATTTCTTCACACCAGTACATGATATATTTATTTTTTCCTTTATGATTACCAATAATTCACTTAGGGGAGATTTGGTTTTATGAGGGAGAAATATTTATTATTGTGTACCTTATTGTTTGTATATTCCTAAACAAAAGGGGGATAAATGATATCTAACTCTTTTCATGTGGGGGATACTTTAACTTAGGGGAGATGTCCTTTCTTAAGTAGAGATGGTCAGACATAGGGGGGGTCATATGCAATTTATTTATTATTGTATTATCTTTTCATTTGAAGGTGTGTTTAAGTGTGCAGTTTAGCAACGATGCAACGAAGGTTTATACAAGGGAAAAGCTACTCAAGTTTATGTTTGTTAAGAGTTTGTAACTTTTTCCTTTTGGGGTTGGGAATTGAATCTTAGTGAGCTTTATGGACCAGTTGGTTTTTCTTTTGTGTTTTGTCCTAGAATAGCTATTGCGGGAGATTTGTAAGTGTGAGTTTTCGAATCTACTCAAGTTTTATGTATTGGATGTATTCAATGTTTGACAAATCTTATTTACGTCTGAGGTTAGGACTTTATTTGTTTGTCCTTCAGGCATGTGATGTGTTATTAAAGATTGTAGCAGCCAAAGATAAATTATGCATCATATTTCGAGTTGAGTTTCATCTTCATCATTCGAGGGATGCCAATAAGGTATGAATACATGTTTATGTTTCATCCCTGGATTTTGTTTCGGGTGTTAGGAGTTTACAAAATTATTTTTAACTCTTTTAAAATGTTTTTATCCCTGTTAATATTTTTTAAAGAAAAATATATTTTCGTAAGGTCGCTAGAACAACATTGGTATGTCATTCGAATGAGTATATGTATCCCATTGGAACGAACTTTGAACGAGATCAATTTTGGCAACTTTTGGCTTGTTCTAGAATCTCGTTTGAAAATGTCGATTGAAAGGTGTTCGAATGAGATGTTATAATTCGTTCGAACGAGGTCGCGAATTTTTTTAAGAATTTGATTTTTTTCAAACTTCTATTGATCCTTATCTCTTTTCTAATATACCTCCTATAAATAAGAGTGCAGTGCAAAAATTTTTCGAGAGACTTTTCCAATCTTTTTGAGTACCAAACTTGTTTAAAAATATCTCCAAGTTTATGAGTTTGTTTTGAGAAAAAGTATTCCAAACCAAAAACCTAGTTTACACCCATGTTTGCAATCCCAGAATCCTCTATCTATATGTCTATTTGAGATCACTTTTGTGTTGCATAAAAGTGGTTTGCTTTTCATACTATGAGTTTTCCTACGATTGATATTGTGTTTTGTGTTTTGCGGTGGTTGGACTATTCAGGAGACAAGTATGATAGATGGGATACCGAGATGTGGGAAGGATCCTACATTGTGTAGCTATTAGAAAGCGTCCAATAGTGTATGCAAAGAAGGTAAAAAGGGATAAAGAAGTACGTCAAGGCTCAAAGGCATCGAGTCTAATTTTTCCATGTAACTAGACATATATCGTAGTGGAATTGTGTGTTTGGGTCGTCTGAGGTTTTTCCCAATATGGGTTTTCCTCAGACATTATTGTGTTATAATTTACTTATATTACTCTTGCTTATACTCACCTAGATGCATGATTAGGTCAAGACTAAAACTGGTAAATTATTTTTACACAACACTTCTGGTTTTCTAAATTGGTGCTAGAAAATTAAATATTATGAAGAAAAAAATCCTTCTAATCCTCCAATCATTTTTTACCGTAATCCCCCATGGTGACGACCATGCTTGCCAACGTGGCTTAGCATTTGGCATGTTGGTACCAGTTATGAACCCGACTGTTTTCATAAATGACGTGTGTTTAAAAATTCATGTTTTGTACATTTTGAAGCATTTTTGCATTTGTTCTTCAAGTTGAGTGATTTATTCTCTTTAAATTTTTAGTAGGTAATGGTTGACGTTGCTTAGCTCTGAGAGGTACTAACTTGTTGGTCCTCGACGCACTTGGCTCTGTGCCAACTAGACATCGTGATTTTTGTGGACATTGTCATCGACTATATAGGATTGTCGTTGGGTCTTATTAAGTGTTCCATGGGTTTCGTTTATCCGTATGGTGCATCTTCATCGGGTACAAGCGCTAGAATGTTAGATCCTGGGGATTCGAATGGGAATTATGCATGTGATCGTACAGGGAAGATGCCCCTTGTATAATGTGTTTGATGGAGTAGTTTTTGGTTGGACTTTTGGGTTGAATTTGATGTACTCCCCCCAAAAGTGTTTTTTGTGGTCCTTTTGGTTGCTCAAGATAGAGCCTAGTATATTTAGTATGTTCCTTTTAAGAGGAACACTAGGAATCCCTATTACATTTTTTTGTTTGTAAGAGGATTCTTGCCCAGACTTATTTTTATAAATAAATGTATCTTCCTCTCAATGATGAATTATTCATTTATAAATGTTTTATTTTTCTTCTTTTTTATAATAGACTTATATACTAGAGTAACGAAAGACGTGTATATGGACAGAGTGAGTCTAAGATCCTTTTACTGAAATGAACGTGACATGCATATACACACTTCCTTAATAAAATAACAAAAAGTATATTTATATATATACTTGGAAACAAAAGTACCCCGTCTTTTTGAGACTTTTCTCTTTTGGATACGGATAACTTCATCCGCTTGATGGTGAGTTCGCTTTGTACGTTGACATTGGTCATGAGGGAAAGAGGTTCCCTTTATTTGTTTGTGAGACGACGGGGGTGACTTCATGTAGATTTGGAATTAGAGCAGTTTTCATTTAGCCAAGTTAGGGTGCCTATTGGGAGCCTTTTATGAGTCTTTCTGCCAGTGATTTGTCCCGGGGTGTGGGGTGTTTTGAAGATGGTGTTTTCCGGGTTCTTATTTCTCTGATAGACTGGTATGGGGTGTAGTGCCTTTCGTCTAGGTTTCTTTTGACTATTTCTTCCGTCGTATTAGACTTTGTGTTGTTTCTTAAATAAGGATAACTCTGCGAAGTTCCAAAATGCCTTAGAGAACTATTTCATTGCTTGACGTCAAGTTTATTTAGGCTGTGCCAGGACTTCCGGAGTGAGGGAACATTGACCACAAATAGGGGTTTCCTCAAAAAATAGGCTATTTTTATATTTATTTTGACCAGGTCTGAAGTGATATCTCGAGTTGACTATATATCTTAGAGGTGTCTGTATTTTAATGTTTGCGATAAATATCGCAGAGAATCAGTTTTTCACAGTTCTCTTGAATTAAAAGTTAGGGGCTCAAAGTGTTTTAACTGACTTCATGCGAAAGGTTGGTGGCTCAAGTGGGATTTTTGGTGTAAGGCTCGTAATGTGTTAGGGTTTGTATGGTTTTCTCTTCCTGTTATGACCGATTGTTTTTTTATTTAATCCGTTTCTTCCTTTTCATCGTATGTAGGTTCAAGGAAATAATTTTTTCAATCAGTCGAGATTGAAGGGTTGGGAAAACGTGACTCCATCGAGATCAGCTAAGGTACCTTCCTTATTAGAGTTTATTTTCGTGACAAGGTAAGGTCATCCCCAGTTTGGTGAAAATTTTCCTCCGGGAGTCCGGGTAGGTTTGATATTTTCTTTTAGGACTATTTATCCCTCTTCTATGTTTTGATTTTTTACCCTCGTATTGAATGATCGGACGATATGTTGTTGGCTGATTGTGATAAGCATCCTTTAGCTTCTTTTCATCGAGGAAAGCAGGTTTGTCGTAGTGGGCCTGGACCTAGTCATTTTCAGCCACCTAGATTTTAAACATGGCTCGTAATAAGGGTATCTCAAGTTCTATGGGTAGGATTACTTCCATGCCATATACTAATGAGTAGGGGGTGGCCTACTTATCAAATTATAAAATTACCGTAAGTGCTCTTGTAATATACCTAGTGTAACTACGAGTTGAACCACAAAGATTTGGTCAAATCGTATAAATTATGGACTGTTCAACTAAACAATATTGGCATAGAAATATGATGTAGGGATAAAATAAAATAAAATAAAATAATAAAGGAGTGAACACAAAGCATGTAACAAATATGTGAGAGGTTTCTAGGATTTTGGATCCATTTACTGTTTTTACTAGTTTATGATTAATTAGTCTAACTTGCAATTCCCATTTTTAACTCAAAATTATAACGACTCTCGTCGTGTAAATTTCGAATGATGAAGACATTAAAGTTCAAATCAAATATTTTATATCTCTTTTTAGATGCCAAAAATCCATATTCCCTTAAAAGTATTATTCCTAAGCATTTAGTGTCAAACATAATCATGGACTATCAAACAATTTAACATAAGCATTATTTATTGAACGTAAGCATATAAATAATCAAAGGATGTGAATTAATTTTATCACTTCTAAACATTTTATTTCAAACATAAGCATGGACTATCAAATAATTTAACATAAGAATAATTCATCAAAGGTAAGTATAAAAAATCAAACAGTGTGAATAAAACAATTAATTCTGATTGTTTAAAATAACACTCTCGTGACTATTTTAATGAGTACCGAATTTTTAAAAAGTTTTTAGAATAAGTAGGGAATTAAACTAATACATACACTAAGAAATCATGATAAATTTCACCTAATCATAGTAATTAAATTAAGCTAGCATCATAGTTAAAACACAAAAAATGCTACATGAAGTAATAATTTTCATTAAAAATCACATAATTGAAGTTCCAACACTTGAATGCCAATACAAAAAGTCTTCCTAAAGGATGAACACAAAAATGTCTCATAAACACTCAAAAATAAAAATACAAGTATTTACTATTTTTAGTGCTCTTAAAATAAATTCACATATTTTATCTCTTTAAAATTGGGTATAGACTCTTCTTCGTCTTTCAAATTGTGTATAATGAGCTCTTTTATTAGTGAAAGTGTGAGAAATGAAAATTTTAATTTGTTAAATTTTTGAATAATTGAAATAAATGTTCCCTTAGATTATGAATGAATTGATTGAACTTTAAGGTATATGTGGAAGGAAAATAAGGAAGGGGGTGCCTTTGGAATGCATGTGAGAGTAAATAAGGGAAGACTTGTTGGTAGGTTTATTTTATTTATTCATTATATATATATATATATATATATATATATATATATATATATATATATATATATATATATATATATATATATATATATATATATATATTAACTTTGGATTTTCCTCACTATTTACAACAGATTTTTCAAGCTGATTTTACCCTTTCAAAACTTCTTATTTTTAAATTTGTTCAAACTACAAAGTTGTTCGTCTTTTAAAGGCCTTCTAAAAAGTTCTGGCACGAGATCAACGTGAGCGAATTTATAAACATCTTTTAGTACAGCTATGTCAACTGTGTTGTGTTGCATCACATCCTAACAAATTTTGCATATCAACTCCTTTGTTGTCCGAACTCCCAAGGCGCCTCTAAAAATGCAAAATAAAAAAACAATTAGTTTGAATTTACGGTATAAAATTTTAAAAAATTACCCTTATTTCATTTTAGCCCCCTAAAATTTACATATTACCATTTCAACTCAAAATTTAACCAAATTTCACGAAAAACTTCATATTGCCCATGTAAACATTTAAAAATTACTTTTTGGCCCATAAAGTTTCTGACATTTTTGTTTTACCCACTAGAATTGCTAAAATTGCATTATTAACTTGAATTTATTTCAAACTTGTATTTTTTTTTCTAAATAGAAAAAAATAACTCTAAAAGCTCTTTATTTATGATACAATGGTCCTAACAAGGCTTAGATTTGGGTACAAATTATACAAAATTCTGCACTCATCAAATACCCCTAAATCTAAATTTTTTTGTCCTCGAACAAAACTAAAGTTTTAAAATCTTACACACTTATTTAGGAATCACGATTTCACTTAACATGTGCAACAAGTTGTTAAAACCCTATGTTGCCCTACCGGGCAAGTTTTATCTAATGAGAGTTTGCAGTGAATATACCAACAAAATTCAAAAATTTAACTCAATTTACAAAAGACTCAAAAGTAATATAACAAAATCTCAAATATAAATTCAAAAATATAGTAAAACTCCACTCTTCAATCTCAAATTATTGTGTGTGTGTGTGTGTACACAACCAATATAACCATCTATTTCAAAATATTTGATCATTGTATTTCTTATTCGAAAGTTCGTTATAATTCAAATTCTCACGGGTTACACTCACAATTGAACACTCGAAAATCTATTTTTTTCTCTTGCCATATGTGAATAAAAAAGTAAACTTAAATGAGCAAATTTCACATATACATCATGAAATATGGAGTTTAATAATGGATGAATATGATCTCGTGAATTGAAATTCGATTAATATTTAAAAACATTGAATCACGCTATAGATCCTATACATCTTGTCTCCACACTGTAATTAACTTCACTTGAGATCAATTAGGGTTTTCTTTCTGTGGAATTGTAGGCTCCGATTTTGGCTAGAAAGAGCGGCTTTTGAAGTTTAAAAATTTTCTAAGAATATGGAGGTTTTTCGATATTTTGAATTTCTAGGCACTTTTACTAACCTCCATTTTCTTTTTCTTTTTTTCTTTTTCGACTCACATACTCCTTTATCTCTTTTTCATTTCATTTTCTCATTCCTTCTTTCTTCCTTTTTTTCTTCTTTCTTTTCACGCATTATTCTTGCAAACATTCCTCTTTTGGCCATTTTCTTGCCGTTATTTTACCCTGATATTCTCAAAAAATGGGTATGATTTTTGAGTTTTCAATATAAGGTTAATTTTTTTTTTGCACAAAAGGCTTGCAATAGAATAATGTAAAAAGGTCGGTTTAGGCTTGAATTTTGGGCTTTCAAAACGATGGTCTAACTTTATTTAGATTAATTTATGTCTCAAGATGACTTACTAAGACTTCTAGTGCATAAGATTCTCATTTTGAAATTACTGAGGGAAAGTTTGAGTTTATCTCGGATTGATTTAATTTTTTCAAAAATGATGAATGGCACAAAAATCTCACCAGGTTAAAATCTCCACAATTATTTGTTATGTTCTTTGACTTTCACCTCAATATTCATTTTCGATCATATTATATGGATAAAAAATTTATAAGTTGATATATTTGTGAATTAATTCTATATTAAGAAGTCGTTTCAAAAACTCAATTATATTGAAAATCTTTTTGGATTTGTTTTTCCAAAAATATCGTCCTTACCCCCTAAACATAAATTTTACATTGCCCTCAATGTATGTTTAAATAGAATTATGGACAAAGCACATAAAGCAAAGAATTAAAGGGACAATATTATCCGAGAAATCCACTTGTGTTACAAACTTCCAACCGATCTCACATGCATTTCATCATAAACCAAAATCCAGAATAATTGGGAGTTAGTCCAATAAACAACATAAATTCATGAATGCATACAAGGAATGCAGTGAGTGGAGTAATAGTGATGTGGAAGAACAATGTAGCATGGATGGTCACACATGAAGATACCTGGGTTCCCCACAAAATTCAGAATGCTCTAGGTCGGACGAAATAGCAGTCACGTCCTCAATCTTATCGAAGTACTCACATGACGTGGGTGGTGGATATAGTGGAAAAAGGTAATGAGACATTATAAAACACGTGTCATCAGAATGAAATTCCCAAATAATATCATCGATCATCCTTTCATAAACCTCACATGTCAACAAACTATCAAAGGGCTCGTACGGTTTTGGTTCACAGAAAAGGAATTGATTTAGCTTATCATCCCAATCAGTCTCCTCTATGTTGCCAAATAATTCTAGTAAATATTGAAATTCAACACCGATATTTTCATAAATATACCCAAATTCTTCCTTAAATTCTTTGAGAATCATATCTAGAGAGACATCAGGTGGCCAAGAAATTAGATCGATGGTGTCAGTATCCGGTGGGGTAATGACATCATACACTTCCTAAATGTACTTGACTTCATTTTTATCATCCGATGATGAATTCTCTAAGCTGAACACATACATTCCCATGGTTATATTTCCAAATGAGAGATTCAGTTGCCCACTACGATATCAAATGACAAGGTCAAAATTAGCCAAAAAGGGTCGATTGAGGATGATCATGATTTGGGTGGATGGGTTTAGTTAATATCGAGTCTCTAAGACCAAAAAGTCTACATGAAAGATAAACTCGTCCACTTTAATCAAAACATCCTCTACAACATATTTAGGAAACTTAATGGATCGATCAAAAAAGATAAGGTCATCTTAGTGGGATTTAACTCCCCTAAACCAAGTCTCTCGTACACAGTGTACGGTAGAAGGTTCATGCTCACCCCTAAGGCTAAGAGAGATTTCTATATAGTGTGCCCCCTATATTTATAGAGATCATCGGCGTCCCAAGATCCTTATACGTGACGATATTTTTATAAGAGATAATTGAGCTGTCTTACTCAGAGAGAAATGCTTTCTTTAGAACGTTGGTGTTCTCCTCTTGGAGGTATAAAGGTCCATTAAAAATTTGGCATAAGACGAGACTTGTCGTATCGTGTCAAGTAGTGGGATATTAATGTGCACTTGCTTGAATACTTCTAATATCTTGTCCACTTGTGCCTTCTTCTTTTTAGGCACCAAACGTTGGAAAAATGGATATATAGGGATGTAAGTTGCTACAGATGGCTTAGAAGACACGAATAGAGGAGTAAATTGACCCCGACCATTTTCATGGTTCAATGGGGGGTCTTGCTTCTATTCGAATTTTTCAGTTTCTTTTTCGGTTGACTCGTGGAACTTAGTGTCTACTTTTTTGTCGAACCTAAGCGTGATTATGGAATTTACATAATTTTAGGTTTGAGATAAACTAGAAACATGTTGCATAGAAAATTGGGTTCTAGTAATATGACGCTTTGGGTTTGGTTCGGGCTGATTCGGGAACTTCCCTTTCTCTGTCTCATTAAGTCTTTGAGCTAGCTAGATTATTTGAATCTTGAGTTTGGTTATAGATTGAATATTCACTTAAATCCTTTTCTAGGTGGATTGGAGGGTATTTTGAGTTAATTGTTGGCATTAGATGTTAATTTGAGTAAGAAAAATTATCATATCCTCTAAAGATTGAATCTTTTGGGATGAAGGATACGATGGTACAAGAGGAGCCTTCTTGACACCCGGGAGTACATTACCTAAAGACCAACTTCATTAGCACCGACCCTTCGAACACAGAAGATTAGGGTGAACTTTCCACTCTGAGTTGTAGGAGATTGAATACGGGTCATAACTTGGCCTAATTTCATATAGGGCATTAGCTGGCTCACCTAAAGCCTTGTTAGCCCGAACTTGGGGAAATTTTCAATCAATTGATCGAACACGTCGCAACATAGACGCATGGGTATGGCTATATATTGGATGGTCGTTGTTGTGGCATGGGTTCCCACTTTACTCATTTCAAGTGTTTATAAACGATGTGCCATGGTGGCCATTTTATAACTCACATCAAAATTATGGTCAACTTAGTGCATGGTACCGACATTGGTCAGGCTTGACCAAAATTCTTGATGGGGTTCCCAACATTGGCACTTTTTGTCTATGGATTCAAAATAATTCTAGGCACCGATTTCACTCTTTTTCGTAAAATATCCATTGCATATTCATTCAAATATTTCTAGGGTATTAAAGTGAAGCCATTCGTAGAGGATTTGGACTTAGCGTCATAACTCCATCCCGTGATGTGGACATTGTTGTAGCAAGTCCTTAAACCGTTCTAAGTATATTGACAGTGATTCTCCATCCCGTTGAATAAGTGTGCTTAAGGCGAGATGTATTGATTCCGTCTTTTGGTTCGAGAAGAATTTTTGGAGAAACGTTATACTCATTTGGTTCCAGTTAGTGATGGATTGGGGTTCGAGTGACTAAGATCGTATCTTTTCACTATCTTTCAAAGAGAATGGTAACAATTTAAGTCGAACAACATCATCAAAGTTGTTAGTAGTTCATTATCCCGCAAATCTCATCGAATTCACATATGTGCAAATAGAGATACTATTTCTCCGTAGCCTTAAATACGGGTAGCATTTGGATAGTTCCCAAGTCAAATTTAAAGTCATCGGCATTATGTGGGGGAAGAACAATACAAGATGGTTAACTAGACCTACTAGGGTATAGGTACTCCTTAAGGTCTCGGGGTGATATTTCGTCTCCCATTTCAGAAAAATTGAGACTTTTTCGATAAATGTGATTAGAAAATAGATAGATTCCTCCCTCACTAATCTACCCGTATTATCTTGCAACTAATTACCCATACACGACATCCCTCACCCAAAATAATTTTTTTAAATTTTTTTAAATTTATTTTAGAAAGGAGAAAAACATATTTTGACTCAAAACCACATAATTCGTAAGTGATCAAGTATGAATTGTGTTTTCGTGTAAGGACACTGTTGTTATTTGGTTCACTGCCTGAATACAAAAACCTTGACTATTACTACACTCTATATGAGAGTACAACGGTCAGTCCGGGTATCGAATCGACAGGGAATGTTGCTATACTTTAATCGAATTAATATTTCAGGAATAAAAGTGTAAAAGATGTGAAATAAAATAAAAGATAAAACTAGGCATGTGTTTAAACTAATATTAATAGAAGGAATAAAAATAATAGACTGAGACTAATATCCCTCACCTCGAATTAATACGTATAAATGGTCACATGGGAAGACAAGTCTATCAAGATTAAATCTCATTTTCACAATTTATTAAATCTAGAGTTATTACTCCCTAAATTGTTATAAAAGCTTAATTAATTTTGGCATCAATAAATATTCTCGATATTACACATGCAAGGTCTTAAATACGACGCATACATGATATACACCGTTAAATCTCCTAGGCATAAAATCAAAAAGAACCTAAACCATTTAATCTCATAAAACCCATCACCAAAGCAAAGCAACAACCCATTAACCAAAGGAGAGTTCAATCAATCTCAACTTAAAATAAGATAGCTAGTGTAATACCCCGTAATTTTACTGATTTTATTTAATGGGATTAATTAAATTAAATGAGAATTAAATTGGATATTAATTCGGATTTAAATACTAGAGAGACGTGAGTTCGTATTTGATTTTGATGATAATATTGAGTATTACTGAGTATATATGGTAATATATGATTATGGAAATTATTAAAATTGTCGCGAGTCATAAATATGACAATCTGGGAAATTAAGTTGGGACGTGCTTGTTTGTCGCGTCAGGAATTAATTTAATTAGTTTCAAAAGTAAATTATAATTCTATCGATCGTATGGTCATTTTGAGTGTGCCAATGTATCCGTAGGGGTCGAAATAGTCAGAAAACACTAGCCGGGGGTTTAGCTTGTGTCCCGGGACATTTTTAGGCCAAACCGACAACCCGGGAGGGTATTTTGGTCATTTTAAAATTTAAGGAAATAAGACCCCCGAATTTTAGGGTTTATTTATTTATTATTGGTAAGGCCATTAGGGCTATTATCAACCAAAAACAAAGAGTTGGCTACATGAGTTAGAGGAGAAGTTGCAGGAGGTTTCCAAACCTTAGCCACCACCCACCACCACCACCACTTTCGACGGAATTGTGACCAGAAAGAAGGAAAGAATCAGCCCTCGGACACCATCAATGAATCTGAACAACAATATTAAGGCAAGTTATTTAATTCGATTAGTTCCAGCGAATATTTCTTCCATGATTAGTGTAGAAATTGTTATTAACCTTGAAAGATGATGAAAAATCATGAAATTTGGTGGAGAACTCTAAATCTTGGATAGGAATTGCATGTAGATCAGTTATGGACGAATTTCAGTAACCAAAACTTGACCCTTGATGGATTAAAAACTAATTAAATAAGAGAAATATCACGGTTCTTGAAGAAAATAGAAAACTAGGGTTTTTATGGAGATTTGATCCATATAAGGTTAATTGTTGATGATTTAATGGTTTCGGAACGTTAAAAATATTGGATTTAGGTTGTACAATGATCCCATATCCTTTGTTTAGAATTTCATACTTTGTAATGCAGTTTTGGGACAAATCTAGGACTGAAAAATGAAGCATTCTGTAGTCTCATCTGGTGCGATCGATCGATCGACATTCATAGGTCGATCGATCGACCTTCCCAGAAATTGTGATATTTTCCCCTTATTGAATTTTAGTAATTTCGACCCTAGAAAATTATTTATGGGGACCTTGTGAACACTTTTAGATTTGTGGAAGACCAGTAGGTGTGTATATGAGACTCGGATTATTATTACAATTAAATTTGGGAGTTATGTCAGACCTAATAAGGTTCGACGAGTGAGGTACTACTAAAGACTGCGGTTAAATGAGTTAAATCTATATAGTTGGTAATATAAGGTTAGTGGCAAAAATATGGACCTTAAGAGTATTGGATTAAAGTGTGGGAATAATAGGAGACTTAGTAACCTTTACGAGTTAGGTTTTAAGCACTTGAAACTACGACGTGAGATGTGTCGGTGGACTATATTATATAACTGTCCGAAAGTATAAAAATGTAGTATATGGATTAATGGTATAGGGATTGAGAACATAACTTTAATAATATTATAAAGTATCTAAGTTGTGTGAATGCTTAGTAAATGGATTTATATGTGTATGACATACCTACCATACTTGCTATCACGGGAGGTCGGCTTTCAGAATAGGGCCATCAAATCTTTGTGTGCCTAAAGGGGGATTTAGATTGGTACCTTAAGGACATAGGGATATGAATGACTTATTTGTGAGTTGATAAGTCAGCTGACCATGGGAGCGTTGGTATGTGTGTGACCCATGGGTATGTGAACTATGTTCACCCCAATATGTGTGATTTTGCTTATTAAAATGGTTCCAGAGAGATTCAAAATACGTACTCCTTATGTACGTGATGTACCGGGATTCGATAGCAGAGTATGTGTGCACCACAGCTTAGCCTAGGGGTGCCCCAATTGTACAATTGTTTTGAAATTGTTATATTGGTGATGATAACAAAGTCCTTGTTAATGTGTGTGAATATTTGTGACACTTTGAGTAAAGTTAGAAATATTAACTTCATATAAGATTTAACATAAACTAATCTGAAAAATGCAAAGGTAGATTCACATAAGTTAGATTGGAATGCCTTGAACAAACCCCTGTACTATCATGTGAGGACATGTTGCAGTATAGACTAGTTAGTTAGCGGCATAACTAGGATGGGTTATGGATATACGTTAGGCATGCACATTAGTTGAGAGGTGAGAAACTCATGTGAGAGCACGGAACTAACATGTACTTAATATTCATTGTTTAATGCAATTAAACACTTGCTATATTTTAAACTGTTTTCACATCGGGCTCTGACCAGTTTGCTTTCAAATCTATTTTCTTGAAAAACCTTTGAGGTGCCCAGCATCAGGGACGCCAAGCTTAGGAGTTCCATTTCAGTGACATGCTGTCGATGATGTGGAAGTTACAGGATCTTGATGATAGACGCCTACACATTCTATATGGATTCCACTTCAGACCTATTCAGTTGTTAGGGCATATCGCCCCATTTCTTTTAAAGACAGTTTTATCATACTCAGTGTCATTGCAGTTTTGGAGTTAATTCATTTATTATTCAAACGTTGTATTTGGTTTTATTCAGTATTTGGGATTATTCAGAGGAGTGTTACTCCAGACTCATTTATTATTCCTTTATTATTTTGATGTGACTGTGATGTGATGGTGGTATCATTTAACTAATAATTTCAATTGGTTGCTTGTTAATTTAATTAAATAAAATTTGACAACTCACTTTTTAAATATTAGGTGGCTAGTAATTGTTTAAATAAATATTTTTGATAGTGATGCTATGAACTGAACTAACTTGACATTTTGTATTAATTTGAATAAAGGAGTAGTTACCTGGTATTTAATGAGTCGGGGTGTCACAGCTAGAAAGCATGATAAATGACATGTATTTAAATGAAAGCAGGTAGAGTAAAGAAATAAACCAAATTAACAAAGTAAGTAAATAAGCAACAAAGCAAGAAAATAAGAAACGAAAGATTTAATTAAATGGAGAAGATAATGAATAGTGCTCACAATACCCAAATGGGTGCAAACCCTAGGAAGAGAAGCTACACCCTAAAATCCCCTCTCTAACCTAAAAAATATCTAAAATACAAGATATAAATGTGTATTAAATTGTTACAACAAAAACCCACATATATAGTAAGTGGTAAAAGAAATAAAGGAAAAAAAAGGAAAAGGAAACAGCGCCGAGAAATCTGTAGGCTCGATCAATCGACGAAATTAGTCGATCGATCGATCGATATGAAAAGGTTCCTCTACCTTCCTTCGCACGCTTCAATCAATATCTCGGTCGATCGGGGTCTCAAGGCCGATCGACCGGTTTGGTACATCATGAGTGGAGAAAAGTCATTTATAGAATTAGCCATAACTTCCTCGTTCGGGCACGAAACGACGTGTTATTTGTGGCCATAATAAGCTAATTCAATGAATGCTTCCATGGAATTCCACTGAGATGGAGATGAAGTATGAAATGGATCAAATGCCCTTGATGATGAGTCAAATAATGGAACTTCCCTAAAAAGCAACTAATACACACTACATGCATTCCAACACCTACAAAAGCTCAATTATACCTCGCAGAGCATATAAACATACATAATAGAGGTTCTCTAGTTAACGAGCATAAATATAGGCATTAAGGAACCCAAAAGTTCTAGAATGCATGAAGA
Source organism: Sambucus nigra (assembly GCA_949130495.1). Lineage (NCBI taxonomy): Eukaryota > Viridiplantae > Streptophyta > Magnoliopsida > Dipsacales > Adoxaceae > Sambucus > Sambucus nigra. The sequence continues at coordinate 389,441,375 of OX422212.1, forward strand.
TGACAGGTGCGAGTATGCAATATTCGTGACGTATCACTCCCCTAACTTAGACATTATTAGTCCCTAGTGATGAAACAAAATAAAAGCAGTTCAACAAATGGCAGTACAAAACATATATCAGCATAGAATATATAAATGTCACTTTTTTGGGGTGAACGATTGCATTTAGCATATGCAATAAGCCGTTAAACCCTTAGGTTACCCTAGAGGAAGATCTTTGTCTCGTGACTATTTTCAGTGATAAAACCCACATATATCGAAGTTTGCTCAAAAAGTATGCCAAACAAACAATGCGATAAGCCCGACAATAACAAAAAATATTTCAAACACGTTATTAGCAAAGTGAATGAATTCACACAAAAGTCCGTAGTTATTAACATTATGGAATGAACTTTGGAGAATTGAAACCTTAATATGCGGGAGGGAAAGCGAGCATATGCAAAATGTGATTTGGCAAAACTTTTATAAACCGGATAAGCATTAAAGCGTGCATATGTCAATCCTCACCGGTGTATACACTCAACAAATGAAATCACTATGAATGGGAGGTAACACACATGCAACATGCGGGCATAAAGAGTAAATGGAAATGGAAACTAGGAGGCACACGTGTCACTAATAAATAACATTATATATAAAATAACAACTTGTAATCTCAAAGAAAGATACAACTCATTAAAGAGGTGATATGCATTTTCACATATTATCGTAATTATTTAAAATTTTGAATTGCATTCACCCTAGGATCACATAGGACTTTAATAGGTTTGTAATGTAGTTTTGGGGTTGAGGTTTCGAAAGTAAGGGACTATTTATGAATTCAAAGTTGTTCGGGGATTAAAAACATGGGATAATGGAAAATTCAAAATTGAATAATGATTTCCATAATAAGCATTGAATATAAAATCAGAGAATGACAAATATTATTGAACACTATGTACATAAATGACATACTTTCTCTTTCTTTCCTTTTCTTCTTTTTCTCACTTTTTCTTTTATTTTCTCTTTCTCTTTTTATTTTTCACTTCTTTTTCTTTTATTTCACACTCTCACATGCTTAATTGCAATAACGTGGAAAGAACATCATTCAATCAAAAGTATCATTCCAAACAAAGGTGTGGAAGGTTTTACATATGGTTTATAACTCCAATTCAGAGTTGGTTATGAGATTTTGGGCTTTGAAATGAAACGCTATTCTAAGGCTCAAAAGGGTTGACGAGGGAAAACATTTAAGGTGAGGCCAAGGTTAATATGGGTGATATAACCAAGAGGGCCTATGATCCTTTCCTGAAGTTTACACAATTCTCGAGTCATAACAACTTTGAAAATCATGCTCAACTAACACATTTCATATATGAACTCAAATAATGAACGATCAAATGAAAGAATAATGACATTACCAACGACTGTAATATTTCCAAGGAGGAAATAATAATGTACAACACTTACAAATGAAGAACAGCACAAAGCTCAATTGTTATAAGTATACAATGTAATACAAGATTACCGAGTCATAAAGTCCTTAAACCAAATCAATAAATCGATAAAAGCGCATGTGCTCTTGGGTTTAAAGTTTAATTAATGAAGTTTTTCATAATATTACTAATTTAAGAACTAAACTCTAATAACTTCTAAAATAGAGAGCATGCATTATTGAATTTATCTATTGGAACGGGCATTTATTGAAATTTATCATCGAAAACAAAGGTAAAATGGCCAACAATGGAGAAAAAAGAAAGAAAATCTTTTTGAATTTTTTTAATTTCTACAAGAAAAGCATGCTTGGAAAGAACATATAATCAAGTAATGGAAACTAGCAATGAATGAATATAATATCCGACACCCCCTAACTTAAAACCTTGCATTGTCCTCATTGTAAATTACGAACAAGTTAAAGAGAGGAAACGAGCGATATTACCCATGATAGAGCGATATCTAGAAAGTACAAGTCCAATGATTGTACAAAACATATTAGTACCAAGAATAACAAAAAACAAATAACAAAAACTTAACTAATTACACTAGACAAAAAGTAAATAAAAAAAACCTAATATGTAAAACCTACAATTTTAACTTCTAACTAATTATACACTAGGGGTTGAAATTTTTGAGGGTCCACCCAAAATACGATTTGACTTTGAGGGAAAAACGATGTACCCTTATTTTCATGCATACCTTTCGGAAAATAGGGATTTAGTTCAAACAACGAAAGGTAAGTGTCAGGCGAAATAAATGAACCATCACCAATTAAAAAAAAAGGGGGGGGGGGGGGGGGTGATGGGGAGTTTGGATTGAACGGGTGATGAATACACATGGGATCTAAAAAAACAGAATTTCCTCCCAAAGAGTTGAAATTATAATGGGAGGTGGCGCACATGGAGTCAAAATTTACTTCATGGAAAACTACTCGAGCAAGTAATCCTCATCGGTGAAAGAGTTAAAATGTTTTAATGTTTTGAACCAGTTCTTTGGATACTTGTAATGGTTTGATAATATATTTTGGTATTGTTGTGTCAATTGTGTCATGTCGTGTCATATCCTAAGAAATTTTGCAGATCAACTCCTTTGTTGTCCGAACTCCCGAGGCGCCTGTAAAAATGCAAAATAAAAATAATTAATTTAAATTTATAGCATAAAATTTTAAAAAGATCCCTTATTTGCAATTTAGCTCCCTAAAATTCATATATCACTCATTTTAACTCGAAATTTAACCAAATTTCATAAAAAAACTTCATATTGTCGGTATAAACATTTAAAAATTACTTTTAGGTCCATAAAGTTTTTGAAATTTTGGTTTTACCCAATGAGATTGCTAAAATTGTATAATTAACTTGAATTTATTTCAAACTTGTATTTTTCTTCTAAGTAGCAAAAGAAAATCTATTTTTTATTTATTTATAATACAATGGTTCTAACAAGGCTTAGATTTGGGTACAAATTTTGCACTCATCATGGCCCCTATTAAATTTTGCTATGTAGTGCGATGACCCCAGAGGATGTATGGGATCTTATATAACTAGTCACTGTAGACCTCTGTCATTTTGTTGATGATGTCTTTGATGTTTTTGTCAGCATATTCGACTGCTCCATTGGTTTGAGGTCTGTATAGAGATGAATTGTGCCTAGTAATCCCATACTCGTATAGTAGGTTTGAGACCTCTTTCTCGAAGTGTGAACCATTATCGGATACCAAAACATATAAGAATTTATACATCTTCTTGGCATCGAGGATCGAGTAAGATTCAACTTTAACCGACTCGGCAAAGTAGTCGATGGGTAATTGGATGAACGCATTCCCGGTGGAGGTTTTAGGGGTAACCTTCCATATGATACCTATCTCCATGGTGGAGAAATGATAGGGTGAGGTCATATAGTAAAGCTCTCAGGGAGTTGATGTTGTCACGGGGGGAAAATTTGACATTTGAGGTACCTCTTAACCTAATTTGTACAATCCTTTTTCATTGTAGTTCAGTAGTATGACTGTCAAAGTATTTTTCTAGAAATGGTGTGCCCACTCATGAGCGGACCACATTTTCCGCTATGGATTTTCTCCATGATCTGAAGGGTTTTATTTTCGTGAAGCAACTTAAGTGTATCCCGTTGAAACCCCTTTTGTAAAGTTGGCCCCCACGGATGATGAATTGGCTACTAATCGCCTTGAGTTAAATCAATTTTTTGACGAGGTATTAGGTGGGTAGTGGATCCTATTGAGGAAGGTACATATGTCATAGTACCACATCATAGGTTCTATTATTATTTCCTTAACAACATCGATCTTAACGCAATAGGAAAAGGTTCTTTATCTAGTTACAATAAACATGATTTCCATAGTTCTATCTGGAATATCTATCATAGAAGCTAGGGTGGATAGTGCATCTACAAAGTTAGTTTTTTCCCTACGGGAAGTCGAGTTTGAGATGCTCGAATTGCGAAGCTACCTCTTCTAAGTAGGCATGCTAAGGTTGTATCTTATTGTCCATAATTCTCAACTTACCTAATATTTGACTAATGACTAGGCTTGAATGTTTATAGGTGTTTAGGTCAGTGATTCCAATTTTCAATGTGATTTTGAGGCCCGTGATGCAGGCCTCATATTCGGCCATATTGTCAGTGCATTCACGAGTAAGTTTGATAGCAGTAGGAAGTCATCGTGAGTCATGAAAAATTAGTACCATCCTGATACCGAATCCTATTTTGTTGGGGGATCCATAAAAGTAGATTTACCAATTTCTCTATTATTTAAGGTGAAGAGGTTCCCATTAGGGAATTCTTCTTCGTTCCCTTCCTCCTTGTCTAATAATGGTTTCACTACAAGTAGTTTAGAGATGGCTCACCCTTTGGTGGAATTATGTGTGACGTACGTGGTTTCAAATTTGGATAACATTAGGAGGTATTTGGTCATCCAACTAGAGAAAGTAGGTTTCTCAAATAGGTATTTTAGGGTATCCATCCTAGAGCCGATTCTGATATTGAACAATATTATGTAATGGTGGAGTTTATAGTTGATCCGTATGAGAGATACACATGCTTTTTCTAAAGCTGTGTATTTGAGCTTGTAGAAACTAGGTTTTTACGAACATAGTAGATGGGCTATTCCTTTCGATAACTTTTACGTATTGGGATAACGTGGCTCCTTCATCCATGTTGGTTATAGTCATGTAGAGCAATAGAGGTCATCCTGCTTGGGGAGGTACTAACACAGGTGGGCGCGTTAGGTATTCTTGTATCTTCTCGAATGCTTCCTGACATTGGACGTTCCACTCTTTATGTGAGTCCTTATTTATTATTGGGAATATGGGTTCATAAACGGTGGTAAGTTAATTACTTAAATAACTTATTAATTATATTTGCCCTAAGAACCGTCTGACCTCTTTTTCCGTTTTGGATGATGGCATCTCCTGTATGGCTTTGACCTTAGTAAGGTCGAACTCAATTATATCTCTGCTGACAATGAACTCGAGCACTTTTCCTTTAATTACTATGAAAACACATTTATGAGGATTTTTCCTCATTTTGAAAAGGCATAATCTTTCAAAGAATTTTCGAAGTGTCGGAACGTGTATTTCGTAGTCTATGTATTTAATGATCATATTATCCACGTAGACTTCCACTTATTTATGTATGGGGTTGTGTAAGAGGGTTTTGGATGCTCTTTGGTAAGTTGCACCAGCATTCTTGAGACCGAGTGGCATAATTGTATAATAGTAAGTCCCCCATGGGGAGATTCATCCGATTTTTTCTTAGTGGTCAGGGTGCATTTTTATCTGGTTATAACTAGTGAATCCGTCTACGAACGATTTGAGTGCATTTTTTGCCGTGCTATCCACCAATAAGTCGATAGGGAAATCGTCTTTGGGGAAGGATCGATTGATATCCCTATAACCCACGGACACTCGGACTTTTCTGTTGGCTTTAGGTATTAGTAACACATTGGTTAACTAAGTGGGGTATTCTATAACTCGAATTAAACCAACACTGAGTTATTTCTCTACTTCCTCCTTAACATTTAAGGACCACTCTGGTATCAATTTTCAGAATCTCTGTTTAAAGGGCTCTATACTAGGGAGAATGGGTATCTTATACATGATGATGGTTGGGTTAATGTTGGGCATGTTGGTATAAGAACAAGTGAACACATTAACGAAGCTGGTGAGGGGATTTGTGAGCTCCTTTTTCTCGTCCTCATCTAGGGAGGAGCCTATTTGTAACTGTTTGGGGTTTGGAGGAGTGCCAAAGCTTATGGTTATTATGTGAGCCTCGTTGGGAGACATCCGTCTATTTTAACTTTGGTCAAGTTTTATAAGTATTTTGAGTATTTTAGATCCACGGAGTCATCATTAATAGGTGTGAGTTATAATACATTACTAGATTTATATTCATTACACGAAACACATGCAAGAAAATACTATGAGTCACAATTTATTATGCTATTAAAGGGAGGAGATCAACATTGATGATAGCAGACTGTTTTGTATAAGGATACATTAGGAGAGGGGGTGAGGGGGGACTCTTTTAATAATAGGACAGACAAAAAGGACCACTGAATAATAGATAACAGGGGGCATATGACAAACGTCTAATGGAGGACCTTCAGAATGGTCTTTGGGAACTCTATAACCTTGTCTCGGACTATAGGCTGGGACAAGAGGTGTTCTTTGAGCTGGGTTACCTTACCTCCAGTATTTGTAACAAGATCCTACGTTGGGCCAACCACGACATCAGTGTATAGGAGTGACTACGAGAGGGTTTATAGCAAGATCTAGTGGCTTCTCTCATTCCATTGATAGTCCCATGGGAGCTAGAATATTGCATCATGAGGTTAAACTGAAGGCGGTGTCTTGAGTGGTGGGGATTTCAAATATGGAACCGAAAAGTAGAGGTTAAGTTTAGGGATCCTGACTAACCATCCTTTCTCAACAGCGGTATCGCGAGCAGTAGAACCAGTGTACCAGTCATGGAAGCATTTTATAGGGATTAAATCTGAGGACCCCAACATGTCTAACAAGGCAACTACATTAGGGAATAATAATGGCAATACCCATTCAAGTATCGTATCAGGGGGTTTTCAGTCTTCCTTAGTGACCCACGATACGTTGAGTTCGTTGTGGTTGATATTGTGGATTTCCCCATAATCCACGTAAATTCCTTCCTCATAGAGGATTTCCATCCCCAGTTTTAAGTATTTCTTTGTTTTATCTCACCATGGTTCGAGAAGTATGTGATAGTGGAAGCCCTCTCCTTGGAGACGAAAGTGGTCGTTCCACCCATAATGAGGGTATTTGGGACCAGAGGTTAGAGCTATACTGTTGGGGGTATACTCGAGACTGGTCTTTCCCTTATGTTTTATGGTGGTGACAACATTGAGAGTTCCTTTTTTATTTCTTCCAAGTCCAAACCCTTGCATGTACCCATTTTATGGATGATTTAGGCGGCGACATTGTGAATGATCGTCTCATCCTCTATCATATGATCTAATGGGATGACTCTGAACCCACTGATTGAGCACGAACCGTGTGTCGTGTAATACGCAAATCGTTGTTATCGGTTTTGTGACTCAATACAAAAAACCTAAACTACAACTACACTTGACAAGCAAGCACAACGGTAAGTCGGGTATCGTAAGAAATCCACAGGAAGTGATTGAATTTTATATTTTAATTGTTTTGCTACATCAAAAATAAAAGTGTAAAAGGTGATAAAGGGTTTTAAAAGATATTAAGAAAAGGAGAAGTCACGCTACACAAAAGTAAATCGAGGATCGGGATCGGGATCGGGATCGGGATCGCATTCCACCACACGGATCGAAACAACTACTAATTAGAATTTCGGTTCGAAAGCTATTTAACCGAGCATAATCAATTAAGCATAAACAACACACAATAAGGAATTTAACCCAAAGTTGCGAGATTAAACATTTGACTGAAAATGGTCACACGTGGATTAAATTCGGATTATCGCTATAAACACTAACGTTGCATGACAAAGAAAGTTAAACGAAATAATCCGACTTTAATATGCGAGGTTTCAATTAAATGCAATTTTATGCGAAACCTAACTTTCGGAGCTCGAGGCCCATTAATGTCGGAACACAACCCCGACCCTATAAACTACTCACTACACATGAATAAAACTAATTTAACAAATAAATAAAGTAATGAAAGCAATAAATAACAACAATAAAAACTTAACTAGGCATGGAATGGAAGGAGGCAAGTAAAGAAAGCAATAAACAAATGAAAGAGTTAATGAATAGTAAACTTACATACATAAGAATGGGAAAATCCCAAAGGAAAATGGTGAAGGGCCAAATCTACTTACAAACCCTAAAGCTAATGTAAAATGTAAGATATTTCCAAAGAAAAACAAAGCATCACTTATATAGTAAGTGAGAAAATAAAATAGAAAAGAAAAGGAAAAACAAAAACAAAACCAAAAGTCGGCCAAAAATAGGGGATCGATCAATCGACCCCTCTAGTCGATTGATCGATCACATAGAGTTAAGCCCACTGTCTTCGAACCAAGGCAAAAAATGAGTAGTCGATCGATCGACCCCTTTGATCGATCGATCGATCCAACAGGTATGCAACCTCCTGCTTTGGATTGAATGAAATCCTCTTCCGCTTAAAGTCTCGTAACTTCTTCACTATAGCTCGGAAGTGCTCACCGTTTGAGGCTAAGAGAAGCTTTCAAGGAGGGATAAAACTTTTGTGTAGATGGTGGTCCAGTTGCCCAAACTATGAAATGACCGAAATACCCTTGCTCGTGCGGATGTGTACGAAACTTCCCCGGAATGCGTTCGAACTTCATACTAAGCATCCAAATACCTATAAAAGCTCAATTAGCCCCTACAAAGCATGTATATATAGAAATCCGATGTGGTCTGGTTAACAAGCATAAATATAATGATTAAGATATCGAAGGAGCTAATAACGCGTAGGTTAGTGGGTGAAATACGAAATATTTGCGTCGTATCACACCCCCGAACTTACACATTGCTAGTCCTTAGCAATGGAATAGCAAACAAAAAGAAATAAAAGTAAACCAAAGATGAGAGATTGTATAATATGAGATAAACAGATAAAGGACATTTTCACGGGAGAACGGTTGCATTTTGAGTATGCAATAAGCCATTAAACCCCTAGGTTACCCTAGTGGATGAGTGGTGTCTCGTGAGGGTTTTCAGGGATGAAACCCACAAGCATTAAATAGTTTCCCCAAAATATGCCCAAACCAACATGCGACAAACTCAACAACAACGAAAAAGAATTCAAATGCGTTATTCGCATATTGAACAAATTCAAGCTGAAGTTTGTTTTTATTAATAGGTTGAATGCACCTCATAGAATTGAAACTTTAAAAGTGGGAGGGGGTAGAGCATATTCAAATTATGATTTGGTAAAAACTTATATAAATCGGATAAACTCTAAAGCAAACATATATTCAATCCTCATGGGCATTACACTCATCAAATGAATTCACTCAAAATAGGGAGGTAACACACGGAACATGCGGGCATAAAGAGTAAATGGAAATGGTAACTAGGACGCACACATGTCACAAATGAAGAACGCTATATAGGAAATGAAAAAATTGCCATCTCAATTAAAGATATCACACATTAAAAAAGGTGAGATCCATTTTCACAGATTATCAAAACTATTTAAACTTTTAAATTGAACTCACCCTAGGATCACATAGGACTTTATAGGGTTGAAATGTAGGCTAGGCTCGGGTTATGAAATGAAGGAAATATGTACGGATTCAAAGCGATCGGGGATGAAATCTCGGGATAATGGTAAATAGTGGGAAATATCAAAATTGGAAAATTATTTCCAAAACAAGCATTGGATATAACAATTGGAGAGCAACAAGGATTATTGAACTATATACAAAATATATGAAACGTTCTCTTTCTTTTCGTTTCTTCTTTTTCTAACTTTTTTTTTCTAACTTTTTCTTTTGCTTTTTGCTTTTCTTTTTCTCTTTTATCACCCTCTATGCTTAAATTGCAACAACAAAACATGAACATCATTCAATCCCAAGCAACATTCCAAACAAAGGTATGGAAGGTAATATATATGGTTTAAAACTCCAATGTTGAGTTAGTTATGGGATTTTGGATGATGAAATGAAAGGCTTATAGTTAGTCTTAAAGGGGATGACTAGGGGAATAAGGTGAGGTTAAGGCTAATATGGGTGATATAACAAATATTGACTATGATCATTTCATAAAGTTTACGTAATTCTCGAGTCAAAACAATATATGAAAATCATGCTCAAGTAACACATTTCAAGATATAAACTCAACTAATGAACGATCAATGAAAGAATAGAGAGATTACCAATGAATTCAACATTTTTAAAGAGGAAAGAATAGTGTATACACTCACAAATAAAGGTAAGTCTCTTATTTCACTCAGTGTAAGTATATACAATGCAACAAAACATTGCCGAGTTATAAAAATCTTAAACCAAATCAATATAACAAGAAAAACGCATGTGCTCATGGGATAAAGTTTCATTCATGAAGTTATTCATAATATTAATGATTTGAGGACTAAAGTGTAATAACTTCTAAAATCGAGAACATGCATCGTTGAATGTCTAATGGATCGAGCAATTATTGAAATTTATCATCGAAAACAAGGAAAGATGCCCAAGAAATGAGAAAAATAAAATTAAAAATTAAAAATTTTCAATTTTTAACAAAAAGCATGCTTTGTAACTAACATGTGATAAAATCCATGGACTAAACATGAAATGGATAGAATATATTACACCCCTTAACTTAATTATTGCATTGTCCTCAGTGCGCATTAAGAACACAACACAAAGATATGAAAAGAACGATATTACCCAAAATTGGAGCGATCTCCAATAAGTAGGAGTCCAAAGAATCTACAAAACAAGTTAGTACAGAGCATTACAAAATGCAATAACATAAAGTTTAACTAAATACACTAGACTAAATGAAAAGGAAAGAAAGATAAAGAAAGAAAGAAAGAAATAACAAAAATCTAACTATATACAACCTACTATTTAGACTTCACACTAACTATACACTAGAAGTCCCAATGATTAAGGATACACCGAAAGTACAATTTGAATTTGAAGGACCAACAATGGACCCTCCCGAACATCCATTCCTCTCAGAAAATAAGAATTTCATTTGAACAGCGAAAGGCATGCAGGTGGTGGAAAAAATGAACCATCGTCAATTTGAAACTTTGGGCGAACGACGGGGGATTTGGATAATAAGGGGGAAAGGTACACTAGAGGTCCAAGAAAAATCGACTCATCTCCCAAAGGTTTTTCAAACGGAATGTGAGATGGTGCACACACGTGGATAACATCCATCAAAAACAAGTCTGGTAAAGAGTCCTCATCGACAAAAGGTTCAGAAGTTCACAAATCAACCGACAATTCTAATAGTTCGATCACAAAAAATGAATACGGTGATGAAACATATATGATCTCAATTGACTCGTCGTCAAAAGGAGATTGAATTTCGAGGGAGAAAGATGAACACTCGATGAGAAATTCTTCAAAAAATTTAGGTGAAACACAAGTTTCCACCTCTTCGTTGTTTTGTGCATAAGACTTCATCTCATCGCAAAGTGCTCTAAGTCTCGATCCAGCACCATTTAGGCTTTCCAAACCTTGGTAGTCAAGAATAAAAGTTTCTTCCAAAGTAAGCTTCCTCGGCTCTAGATCCTCGGATTCCTCATTTGGTTGAAATTCTTCTTCACGTTCATCGGAATAAAATCGTTATTGGATTCGAATAATGAATCCAACTCAAGCTCCCGATAACAATGTTCATTTCGATAATTGTTTTCAAGTCTTTCAATCTCAAGAAAATCTTCAAAATGGAAAACTTGAAAACTATCCCCAAAGTAAAAATCATTAGAATGATCGTAATAACTATAAAAGAAATACATTGTTGATACCAAATTTAGTTTGCTAACGTGGATCAGTTAAGTGGAGACACGTGTCAATCTACATGGCACTTACAAACATTTCTGAACAACTTCTTGACTTCGAGGAACTCAACCTCCCTGACCAACTCAGACACTCCGAGCAACAGGTGCTCTTCGAGGAACTTTATTATACTGAGCAACTCATATATACCGAGCTACTTAGGCGATCCGAGCTGTACCTCGTTCGAAGCATTTATAACTAAATAATTAAGAGGATTTAATGCACATTAAATGCTGATTATTATCATACAGATGTACACGCCTATTGGACAGCTATGTAATATTCTCTCGCATATACAGCTTCAAGGCTATAAATACATTGTAACCTCCTCATTAGCACGGGACTCAGAATTTCTTAGTAAAACCTGTTATCGAGAATTCCTAACCAGTCAATAATAACACAAACAGTGGACGTAGGCCATTCATTCAAGGCTGAACCACTTTAAAAATTTCTTTTCTTATTTATTTTTTATCTGTGATTGATTAATTGGAGATAATCTAATTTTTACATCAACAGATTGGCGCCGTCTGTGGGAAACGACTGTAATTATCGTTTTTCACCAAAATAATTCATCACCAATGGCTGATAATCCTGAATCCAACAATCGAAATGCTGGAAACCCCCCAAATCCATCCGCTCCTCCAAGTGTCCAAGATCTGGCTGGAATAATGGCTAATTTAGCTCAGGGCCAGGCCGCCATGCAAGAGACTATGCGATAACTCATGCAAACTATCCAGGGTGGAGCGCCGACCCATTAAGTACAACGAAGTGTTCAAAGAAATACCCGTTTAGTTTCTTCGTGTATTAGGAAAAGTGATTCATATCGCACTGAGAAGTCTGATGATTTTTCTTATCAACCGGATCGAACTTCGTCAGTACGAGCCACAAATACTGAACAACACATCACTCTCTCTCCAGAAAGGACTAGTACATTGGAGAGATTAAGTAGGATCTCTCCTTTTGATCGATTAGGCCCTAGGAAGAATAAAATTCCTCCTAAGGATGTGTCGAGAAACTTTCGACGACCATCAGATCTAAGAGAGGGTTCTGCCCAATCACAACCAGTTGCTTGACAAGATAGATCCCAGGAAGCGACTTCAACACGATCAATTGCTCGAACCAATAGGCCCGAGGAGGGAAAGGATGCATGGAAAGGCTCTATTCAAAGGTTGGAGGATAGACTAGGAGAAATGGTTAAGGCCAAAAATCCTCTACAAAGAACTTTTGTCCAAGGGACGCCTTTTATACAGGCAATTGTGGATTTTCCCACACCATCGAAGTTGAAAGCACCTGTTGTGACCCCTAAATATGATGGAAAAACTGACCCTGTCCTTCATATAGAACAATACCAAGCTGCTGCCGACATCTATGCCGTGCCAGACGAGATGAGATGCAGGGAATTTTCAGGAACTCTTACCGGATCTGCAGAAATATGGTACAATAATCTTCCTCGGGGGAAGATTTCAACTTTCTTTTAACTGGCCGAGCTCTTCATTGGAAATTTATATTTGGAGCAAAATCAGTTAAACGAGTGGTACATTTGTTAAGTGTTAGACAAAAAATAGGTGAGAGCACCAGGGATTATATAACTCGTTTCAATAACAAGAAGCTCGAAGTTATTGATTACAAGGAAAAGACAGCAATTACTGCTTTGATGAGTGGACTGTTGTCCAATAAATTGTACTATACTTTGGCCAAAGATCCACCCAGAACCATGTCAGAACTAATGGCAAAAGAGGCCAAGATCATGAATGCCGAGGAGGCTATGGCTGCGAAGAAGAATATGGACACCAAAGAGACCAAGGTGGAGGTTGATAAGGCTAAAAAGAAAGAACATAAGAACAATGGTGGTGACAAGCAGTCAAAAGCAAAGCCATCATGGGAAATATTGAAGAAATTTGAAAATTATACTCCATTGAAAGTAGACATAAACCATGTACTGGAAGAGATCAAGAACAGCGAGGAACTAAACTGGCCTGAGAAAATGAAGTCAGATCCTGATAAGAGGAATAAGGCCAAATATTGCGAGTTTCATAAAGACCATGGTAACACGACCAAAAATTGCATAGCTCTCCAGAATGAAATCAAAGCACTCATCAGACGAGGAAAGATGGCTAAGTATGTTGATCGAAGAAATGAAAGAAAAAGCAATGACCGATCAAGACAGAGGTCTAGATCTCCTCGTCGAGCAGAAGAAAATAAGAAAAGAGATAATGAAGATGATCCAGAAGACGACCCCGATCTCCCCAAGAGACCAAGACATCTAGAACGTGAGGTATTTTTAATTCGTTTTGGATCATTTGATTGTAACGTTATTACAGGTGGAGATGCAGGAGGTGGGGTCCTTACTACGGAAAGGAAAGCTTACCTCAATGAGGCTCAAGCTTATTCATACATTCAGCGAATAAATCTAGCTGAGGATGATCACCCAAGGAAGGTGAACAAAGAAAAACTGGTCATCGGTTTCTCCAGGAACGACCTCGCAGGTGTACTATATCCTCATGATGATCCACTGGTGATCAAAATGAGGATGAAGGAAGTAATAATCTCAAGAGTACTGGTGGATTATGGTAGCTCGGCATATATCATTTTCTACTCATGCTTTGATAGTTTAAATCTAAAGTTGTCTCAGTTGGAACCTTATCACAGGCCCCTCCTCGGGTTTGCTGGCGAGAAAGTCTTTCCACTTGGGACGATCCAGTTGGATATGTTCATCGGTACATGGCCTGCTTGTCGAACAGAAATAGTATGTTTCTTTGTGATGGATAAGAATGTCTAATAAGCTTACAACATCATCATGGGAAGGGTAGGTTTGAAGAAGTTCGAAGCAGTACCATCTACTGTACATCAATGCCTAAAATTTCCAACCAATTTTGGAGTGGGAGCTGTGAAGGGTGACCAAAAAGTTGCTCGGGAATGTTATTACTCATCTGTCGAGCAAGAAGAACTGGAGGAATCTAGGAAAAAGACTATGACCTACCAAGTGGATGAAGGTGCAGAGATTGAAACATTGGATCATAGAGATGAATCGCATCTCGTGAAAGGTCAGGTGGTGGAAGCTACTGAAAATATCATTTTGGACGACGATCACCTGGAACGAACAACTAAAATAGGTTCGTCGTTAGATGCCTCACTAAAACAGGAATTGATAGTTTTCCTAAAAAGCAGAAAATAAACTTTTGCTTGGAGTCATGAGGATATGCCAGGAATAGACCCAAATTTCTTATGTCACGAGCTCAATGTGAATAAGGAGATCAAGCCAGTGAAGCAGAGAAGAAGAGTGTTTAGCCCCGAGAAGAACCAAGCCATACAAGAGGAGGTCGAGAAGCTCCAGAAAGCTTACTTTATTGAATATGTCAAATATCTAGACTAGTTGGCTAATGTGGTTATGGTGAAGAAGAAAAACAAAAAGTGGAGGATGTGTGTAGACTTCACCGACCTCAACAAGGCTTGCCCAAAGGATAATTTTCATTTGCCCCAAATTCATCAATTAGTGGATGCTACCTCGGGACACGAGTTATTGAGCTTCATGGATGCTTATTCTGGTTACAACCAAATTAAAATAAAACCTGAAGACAGGGAGAGTACCTCTTTCATTACCCCTTAGGGAACTTATTGTTATAATGTTATGACTTTTGGTTTGAAAAATGCAGGTGCAACATATCAGTGGCTGATTAACAAGGTGTTTGCAGAACAAATCAGTTACAATACGAAAGTTTATGTTGATGATATGCTGACGAAGAGCAAGAGAGCTGCTGACCATCTAATTGACTTAGGCCAGACCTTTGATCAACTAGATAAATATCAAATGAAGCTGAATCCCACCAAGTGCATATTCGGAGTACGAGAAGGCATGTATCTCGGGTATATTGTCAACCAGCGAGGAATCGAATCAAACCCAGAAAAGATCAAGGCCCTATTTGGACTACGATCTCCAACGACGAAGAAGGAAGTATAAAGTCTCACTGGGCGAGTTGCAGCACTTAATAGATTTATATCACGAGCAACAGATAGATGCCCGCCATTCTTCAAAACACTCCGAAGAACGTTTGAATGGAATGACGAATGCGAGAAGGCTTTTTAAGAATTGAAGAAATATCTGGGAGCACCTCCACTGTTATCCAGGCCAGTGATGGGGGAAAGACTGTACTTGTTTTTGGCAGTGTCGGAGAATGCAGTTAGCTCGGCATTGATAAGAATGGAGGATGGAGTGCAAAAACTAATCTATTACACTAGCAAAGCCTTCTGAGGAGCAGAGATCAGATATCCAAGACTGGAAAAATTGGCATTAGCATTGATCGAGGCAACTAGGAGAATGAGGTCGTATTTCCAAGCTCATACCATAGTTGTGTATAATGATATGCCATTGAGGTAAGCACTTCATAAACTGGAAAAATCAGGGAGATTGATGTACTAGGCAGTAGAACTTGGTGAGTATGACATAGTTTATGAGCCTAGATCGTAACTAAAAGGGCAAGCAGTAGCAGATTTTATAGCAGAGTTCACCTATTCTGATACCTTTGAGGAGCAAAAACTGCACACCGACCAACCTGTGGATGTTACCGGATCATCAAATTTGAACCCTGATCAACTTAAGGCGATCGACGAGCAAGAGAAGATGGTCGACGAGCAGCAAGAAGTTCTAGAGGAGGATAAAAGTAAGCAACAAATATTCCACCGAGGAACTCTGTCCGATGAGAAATTTGAAGACAAGGTACCTATATGGAATCTATATGTGGATGACTCATCTTGCACTACAGGATGTGGGGCAAGGATTGTTTTGAACAGACCGAATGAGGTTGATGTGGAGTATGCTCTGTGCTTCGAATTCAAGGCTTCTAATAATGAGGCTGAATATGAAGCTATGATCGCAGGTCTTAGTTTGGTAAAAACCATGGGGGCTGAGCAGTTTATTGTATTCAGTGACGCGCAATTGATCATAAATCAAATGCTGGGAGTATATGCAGCCAAAGGAGAATTAATGATCAGGTATCATGCAAAAGCGATGGAGATTTTATCAAGTCTAATGGCAGTTCATATAATTAGAATACTAAGATTGGAGAATGCCAGAGCAGATGCCTTAGCTCGGTTAGCTTCAGCCACACGCATCGAGCTACGAAGAACAATCCCAATAGAAGTCTTGGCTAGTCGGATCATAGATGAAGATCTGATGATGAACTTTATTACCCTTGATTTAGGACCATCTTGGATGGATCCTATCAGGGCATATATTGAAGAAGGGTATTTGCCAACTGATAAACTCGCAGCCAAGAAACTAAAGTTTAAAGCTGCTCGTTATGTGTTGACCAATGGTGTTCTATATAGACGAGGAATTATAGCTAGCTTGCAGAGATGTGTACATCCCACTGAGGTGAAAGACTTGATCGAAGAAGTCCATGAAGGTTCTTGTGGAGCCCATGTAGCAGGTCGGACACTTCTGCAAAGGATAATGACGCAGGGATACTATTGGCCTACAATGAGGGCTGATTGCATAGCCTATGCCAAAAAATGTGACAAATGTCAGCGCTTCTCCACTATCCGAAGAACTCCCCAAGCATTGTTAACACCCATTACATTCCCTTGGCCATTTGTCATGTGGGGAATTGATTTGGTCGGGCCACTTCCAACGACCAGAGGAAGGTTTAAATATCTCGTCGTCGCAGTGGATTACTTTCCTAAGTGGGTGGAAGATGAGCCCCTTATCGATATGACATATGACAAAGTGTATCAATTTATATGGAAGAACATCATTTGTAGATATGGTCTTCCTCAATCATTCATCACAGACCATCCAACCCAATTCGACAACGAGGAGTTTGCTGCGTATTGTCATCATTCGAACATATTGAAAACCCACTCTGTACCAGCCCACCCTCAAAGCAATGGACAAACTGAAGTGACAAACAGAACGCTACTGAATGGCTTGAAGAAAAGATTAAATGATGCAAAGGCAAATTGGATCAACGAGCTACATTCTGTACTATGGGTTTATCGTACTACTCCACGAGCAGCCACAGGAGAATCTCCATATATGCTGACATTTGGAAGTGAAGTTGTTATACCTGCCGAGCTGGGTCTCCCCACACACAGAGTGCTGAATTTTAACTCTCCTATCAGTGACTTGATGAGAAGATTAGATTTGGATATGCTCGAGGAAGTTAGAGAAGAAGCAGCAATCAGAAACGCTGCATACTAGCAACGGACAACTCTGTTCTATAACAAGAGAGTAAAGAAATGCGACCTAAAAGAAGGAGACTATGTGCTAAAGAACGTAATTCAAAATCACAACAAACTGGAAGCAAACTGGCATGGGCCCTACAGAGTAACAGAGGTTGTTCGACCAGGGACGTATAGAATCGAAACCTTAGAAGGAGAGGAGTTTAAGAATGCATGGAACGCAGAGCATCTGCGCAAATATTATCAGTAATTTAATCTCTATGTAATGCAGTTTTCTTCGATATGAATAAAGTTTTGGATATTTCACCCAATTCTCTCCTTTTGTTGAAATTTTTTCGGAGTATTAGTACTACACACTACGCAAAAAATTTCCCAGAAATACCAACAACGGTTGGTTGGGAAGAAAATCCACCAACTATAGTTGGTCGGGAATAAAAAAATTTCCCAGAAATACCAACTACGGTTGGTTGGGAAGAAAATCCACCAACTATAGTTGGTCGGGAATAAAAATTTTTCCAGAAATACCAACTACGGTTGGTTGGGAAGAAAATCCACCAACTATAGTTGGTCAGGAATAAAAAATTTCCCAGAAATACCAACTACGGTTGGTTGGGAAGAAAATCCACCAGCTAAGGTTGATCGGGAATAAAAATCTGCCAACTAAGGTTGGTCGGGAATAAAAATCTGCCAACTAAGGTTGGTCGGGAACAAAAACCACCAACTCCGGTTGGTCGGAAATAATTAGTTAAACAAATGAAAGTTATTTCAGGACTTAAAATTAAAAAGTGATAAATTTCTTGTTACTTATGGCATTTTAAACTACCACCATAGTTGGTCGAGAAATAAAATATCACCAACTCTGCTTGGTCGTTAGATAAATTCCGATAGTCGACAATAAATTTTCACCAACTCTAGTTGATCGACAATGGCACAAAAAATCTTTATCTTTTCAACAGATATACATGCACATTCATTAGAAAATGTCTTACAAAATATTTTCAAAGACAATGACAATTAAGATTGCAAAGAAAACTAGAAGTTTTTCATTAAGTCCATAACAAAATACATTAAGAAACGAAATACATATTAATGAGAAGTCATTACATAAAATCCTATTCGATGGGTTTCTTTCCCTCTGCCTTTGAAGCAGGTTCCATTTCGACAGGAGGATCATCTAAGGCATAGGGGGAGTTTATGAAGTTTATGTCTTTCAACATTTGAATATTCATCACAGAAGGACAAACAAGCAGGTGCTCTGGCCGAGATATCTCAAAATTAGAGTGAAGACTGTAGTCACCGAGATACTTTGAAATCAGGCATTGAGGAATGGCCCGAGCAGGAATCCAGCTCATATCATGTTTGAAGGGTGGCACTGGAAACTCGAGCAACCCAGGGTCATAGCAATCCCATAAGTAGTGACCTTATTCCAACTGCAGCACACCTAAGGCATTCAGCTATCCTTGCTTGTACCCTTCGTTGTTCGATTGCTGGATTCGATCGTCAAGGTGATAGAGGGCTTCATTATAACCAGCCATCCAAAATTCTCTGGGTTGCTTGTGGATTTGGTAGGTCAACCTTTCTAACTGCTCGTGAAGATTCTTCACCAAATTTATTTTGTTCTCCAAGGCAGAATTTTAGGCAGCTAGTTGCTCATCGAAGTTCTGAATTTTCTTAGACATCTCAGCTAATGCCTGATTCTTTGCCATCAACTGGAAGGCCTGATTCTCCAAGGCTAATTGAATTCTTTATTCCTCAATTAAAATACGAGTAATCCTTGCTCGTCCCCGAGAAGCTCTTTCTCGTCCGCGAGCAGAGGTAGAAGGAACAATTCTCTTCAAGGTTTATAATTCGTCTCTCAAATTGGCATTTTTGACCTCCAAGAAAGAGAAACCTTCGTCATTAACAGGGACCAATGATCCCAAGGTAGATGATTTTGATTTCAATTGGGATATCTCTCCTCGCAAGCTATTGTTCTCCTGCTCTAACATTTTGGCGATCTGCCTATGCTCTTCAACCTCGGTCTTCAAAGTCCTTTCCTTCACATCATAAGCAGCGAACAACTTATCATATCCTTTGTCAGCACTTAGTTGCTGATACTTTTTCTCATATCCCTGATGCAAAAGGTCTGTAGACTCCTTGTATTGTTGTTGAAGTTCCTCAAGAGTACCCTGGAGGTCTTCAATCATCTCGTAATATGCTACATTGTTGGCCACTGCATGGTCGAGCAAGCATTTCAAATACTGGTAGGCTTCTACTGCTCGCTCAGAAGTGTCTGGACCGAGGATATCAACGATTTAAGCTTCATTCAAGTCAGCATGACCAACCTTGAAGTAGTCGTTACATTTTTTCATCAGTTTTGTATCATGGGCTGACCAGAGTTCCATTCTAGCCATAAACTAGTAAATAAAAGAGATGGAAAGAATCAATAAAATACAGACAGAGCAAAAAGAATAAAAGCAGAGCAAGAAAAAGGGATTTAAGTTGCACAACCAAAAGCTTCAAATTTTATTACATCATAAAAGAAGTACATATCCCAGAATTACATTTAACAAAAAAGCAAAGAGAAAAAGTCCGAATAACGCTACACCTTCTCCTTGTCTCCTAAAACTTTCTCAGGAGGCTGGGACGAAGAGGTAGGTTGCTCGAAAGGCATAGAAGGTTGCTCGGAGGGTGTTGGAAGTTGCTCGATTGAAATGATGGTCGGTTGAAGTTGCTCGCTGGAGGTCTGGACAACTAGGGGATGAGAAATCTGATCTCCGATCACCATAGAGGATTCCTCGGAAGCAGCTTCGTCTTCTTCTTCTTTCCTGAGAGAAGGAAGGGGGCCAGGAATGTGTCACTTAAATAGGTCTGAATTCTCATTGATATTCATCTCTTTCAGAGAAGCAACCCAACCATCCCTGAAGTATTTGAGGCTGCTATACTCCATTTGTGAAATCATGGCAGCCAAACCCTTATTCCACCCCTTATCCCAGCTAGTGCTGAAAGATTTCTTAACAGCCTTTCTCTTTTTTCTCTCTCCGAGGAGGTCCTTTCCCTAAGGAGCTCCTCAACACCCTTCATCTTATTCTTAACTTCTTCCTTCTGACGACCAATGTCACAAAGACTGTTTAACTCTTCCTCAGCAGACTTGAGCTTACTTTCAAGCTCTCCAGCATTTTGGAGCTTCCCCTCGAGCTCTTTATTCTAACTTTCTAAGTCTTTTATCTTCTTCTCCAAACCCTTGGAGACTTCAACAGCTTTATCTCTCTCTTTCTCGGTGGCTTTTAGTTGCTTCCCCCAAGCAACTTTGTCTTTGTCATACTTTTGACGAGAATCCTTTAAAGATTGGGATAATCCAGTGAAAGCCTCCTCTACACCTCCCGAGGAGATTGACGACTTGATGGCTTCGTCCTTCTTCAGAATAGTATTAAAGCATGTTACCAACTGGAAAAAGAAAACAATTGTAAGTCATTGCAAGTACATAATATTGAAAAGTGAAAGTTTAGATTAGTAATACTTACTGAGGCAATATGTTGAGCTGCCAAGGTGGTAACCCTATCCCGGGAAAGAGTGTCTTCAAGACCTTGGATTTCAGGGATAATCCAAGACTTCACAGAGCTCATGGCAGAGTTCGGAGTAATGAAAGTGGGAACACCACTTCTAGCAGTGAGAGGCTGAGAAATATTTTCAGTCACTTTATTCGAGGAGCTTTTATTCAACTTCCTCGTGGGAGCAGGAACATTCTCGACCAAGGATGTCGTCTTGGTCGGTGGTACAACTATAGCCTCGCTTGGAGGAGAAACAACTACAATCTTTCTTGGAGCCACAGGGGGCTTCTCGGCGACCTTCTTAGTAGCAGCTGGAGGAGGTGCATCAATTTATCTTGTCCCTTCTTCTAGGACATCCTGCTTACTTTTCTTTGCCTCTCCAGCAGTAGAGGCAGATTTATCGAAGAGGGCAGGAGCTCTTCTTCTCTTCATCCTGTCACTGAGAGGAATATGCGATTCAGGAGAAGAACCTTCAGAAACTGGTGCTGGTTCTATGTTTCTTATCACTGGACAAGCAGTGAAAACGAGGTGTAACTCTTGTACTACAACAAGTACGAGGCTGATCTGATATATTCGTCAGCAACAGCTTGATGCAAACCTCAGATAAGTTTTAGATGATTTAAGTTAACTTCTGTCTCCTTTGGAGACCTTCTTTTACTGTCAACTGCAAATAAATAAAAATCAAAATATCAGTGACGCATTTTATCGAATATAAAGAAAACATGATTTCAAAAACTAAATAAAATAAAAAACAACCTATCCCATTGCCATAGGGAGGGCATCTGGGACCCTGATATACGTCATTTTCAGTTAATGGAGCATGTTGCCAATTTTTCATAACAATCCCATGCTCGAAGTAATCCCTACTAGCATCTGGGAGATTGACAACTAAAACCCTATTTAAAAACCTAGTTTTCAAATAAAAAGTACTATCACTGACAGCCCATCTATAGTAAAACATAATCTCTGGAATTCCTAAACGGGTTCCATGAATTTGATTTAACCTATGGACTCCATTAACTATTCTCCATGTATTGGGGGCTATTCTTGCAGGTACTACGTCAAAATATTGACAGAATTCCAAACACAAGGGGTTTGGAAGAAAAGAAAAGCCACACTCAGCTACAAAGAGACTAGGGAACCAATGTCCCTCAGCCAAACGAAAATAGTCAGAAGCCTCAGAAAGCTCTTCCAAAATGACCCAGGAAGGAATAGAAAAATCAGAACGAAATTTATCAAGCAACTCAATAAGGTAAACCATGATGAACAAAGAAAATAAAAGGGAAGGAAGAAGATCTTACAGAAGAAGGGTAGATCAGTTGATAACGAATGATGGAAGGAATGAACGCACAAGATGGAGAAGAAATGGAGAGATCAAAGATACAGATTTGAAAAAGTAAGAGACGAGAGGATTTTCTGCAACACTTAAATACCTTACCTTGGGAAGGGGTAAAAATAATGATTACAAAGAAAGACGTTTGCGCTACCGGCGACTAAAAGGACAAAAAAGTCACGGAGACCAAAGCAGTGGGAAAAATTCAAAAAGTCTGATTCTATGAATTTGAAAGGAAAAATAAATACAAGGAAAACACTCCTAAAATTCAGGATGACTATTTAATCCCGCCATATTTCGAGAAGAATGTTCCACACTCCTCAACCTCGAACTGTGAAACATTGGGGGCTTCTGTTGATACCAAATTTAGTCTGCTGATCTGGATCAGTTAAGTGGAGACACGTGTTAATCTACATGGCACTTACAAACATTTCTGAACAATATCTTGACTTCGAGGAACTCAACCTCCCCGACTAACTCAGACACTTCGAGCAACAGGTGCTCTTAGAGGAACTTTATTATACCGAGCAACTCATATATACCGAGCTACTTAGGCGATCCGAGCAGCTCAGGCGGTCCGAGCTGCACCTCGTTTGAAGCATTTATAACTGAATAATTAAGAGGATTGAATGTGCATTAAATGTTGATTATTATCATACAGATGTACACGCCTATTGGATAGCTATGTAATATTCTCTCGCATGTACAACTTCAAGGCTATAAATACATTGTAACCTCCTCATTAGCAGGGGACTCAGAATTTCTTGGTAAAACCTGTTATCGAGAATTCCCAAACAGTCAATAATAACACAAACAGTGGACGTAGGCCATTCATTCAAGGCTGAACCACTTTAAAAATCTCTTGTCTTATTTATTTTTTTATCTGTGATTGAATAATTAGAGATAATCTACTTTTTTACATCAACAAACATGATTACCAAATTGTATGTAGATGGAGAATCCGATGAAAAGGTGTGCGACCACTTTGGTTTTTTAACGAATTTTAACTTTGTCGGGATAAATGCTTGCTGATTACTGTTGCCTTTGGTCTACAGTACCAACTATCTATGAGTAGAAGAAGACACCAGATATGATTGCCATGCAGCCCCCAAGTCTATTTCCCAATTCTATCGAGCACAACGTTAGCTGGTGACGAGCACATCAGCTAGTCGACGGCAGGATGAGCCTCACATCAGCTCAACACACCCTCCATGTGTTTTGATAAACACGTTTGTAATCTATTTGGGGAACAAGTCCAGCTGGGTTTTAAAAGTCTCTGAAATTGTTATTTTAAGGGCAACACTTGCTATTTTCTTCCTACATTGGCAGCTTTATAAAGCTCTACGAGGAAACAATTTTTTTAAAACCAACCTATATTAGATTATTTGTTTGGACTTCAAATAATTTTAGCAAAAATTCTGAATCTAATCCTATGTTGTACATCTGGAATATATTTGATCAATTTTTGCTTTGCTCGCCTGAATTTTTTTTGAGCGACCATTTGAATTATTACAACTATTTTAGTTGGCACTTTTTTATGCGACCTTATTACAAATTATTTGCTCACATAAATAAATGGGGCGCACTTATATAACACTCATGTTATTTATTCAGGAATTTTAATTTTCAATATTGTCATCCTGCTACAACTATTGAATCTTGACAAAAGGAGATTATTGTCTATTTAGCTCAGCCCCGACGGATGCTCGGGAACGGTTATCTCAGTGGGATTTTTATCATAAAAATCATTGGATCATTTATTACATTCATACGTTACTATGATTTTTTCCCCAGTAAATGGCTGAGCAGATGCATATCTTATATACTTTGTTGAACGGATAATTTCTGTGATAACTTCTATTTGAGTTAGCCTCAACAGGTGGTCGGTCAATTTACTAACTTCCACATGTACAAGATTGAGTCCCGACGGATGCTCGACAACAATCTTATGATCTTGGAAATCTCATCGATATTTCGACAGATGCTCGAGCACGAATTGCTCACTATATCTACTCGGTATTGTACAACTTTGCCCCGATGGACTATCCAGGCACCATTTATTTTATTAATGCTCCGACGGATAGTCGAGCATACTACAGCACTTTAGACCCAACAAATGCTTGGGAAAAATTATTATTACTCCGACTGACGCTCGGGTGCTATGATTCTCACCCTGAAGGACGATCAGGCATATCCAAGATTCATATCGGCAAAATATTTCTATATATTTAGTCCCGAAGATATCTACCGCACAAGTCTTAAATTATCCTCAATGGATGGTTGGTCAGGAAAACTCTTATATATAACGCAACCCCAGTTGATGGATACGCACATTTATTGGTGCATTGTTCGTTTCTGTCTCATAATATTTTATTTTCTCACAAATTATGATCATGATTTTTATCATCATAAATTTGTCAGTAGGGGCTATCTATACTGTATACTTCACAAATTTTTTGTAAAAATAATTTTTTGAAACCAATTCACAATTGACTATTTGCAAAAATTTCAAATTAACTCCCATGTCATACATATGGATATATTTGACAAATTTTGCAACTTTTATTCGACTTTATTACAATTATTCTGTTCACATAAATAGTGGGGCGCGCTTGTATAGCCCTCACGTCATTTAGTCGATCATTTAACTTTCAATATTGTCGTCTAGCTATTATTGGTTATACCAATGGATGGTCGGTATAATATTTTTACTAAGTAATTAGCAGAGCCCCGACGGATGCTCGGGCATGGCCATCCCCATGAGATTTTGATAAATGAATTATATGATAAATTCTATTTGATTTAGCCTAAGAAAGTGGTCGAGCAACTTATTAACTTCCTCAGGTACAAGATTTAGCCCCGACGAATGCTCGGCCACAATATTAAGCTCTTGGAAATCTAATTAATTCACCAATAGATGCTCGAGCACGGATCGCTGCCTATATCTACTCGGACCTATACAACTTTGCCCCGACAGACGAGCCAGGCATCACTTATTTTGTTAGTACTTCGACGGATGGTCGAGCACGTTACATCACTTTGAACCCAAAAAACGCTTGGGCAATATTATTTGTGATAACCAACGGATGCTCGGACGTCGATTTTTCTTTAATTTCAGTATTGATTATCTGGATCTATGATTCTTGACTTGAAACATGATCATGCATATTCAAGGTTCATCTCGGCAAATGATCGGAAAAATATTTCTATATATTTAGTCCCGAAGATATTTGCCACACACGATGCATTTTATCCCCAACAAATGGTTGATCAGGATAATTCTTATATTCAGTCCCGACAGATGATTGGCACAATCGATTAATGATCGATGTCACATTTATTATTTTTATTCAACCCTAATAAATGGTTTGGAAATTTAGTTTTCACTAACACTGCAGGATCGTTCCTAATACTTGCTCGGTCCTTTTTGCCTTGATGGATGCTCGAGCATGGATCACTTGCAATATCTACCAGATCCTCTGCAATTTTTGCCTCAACAGGCATTCAGGCATCATTTATTTAATCTAAAAATTTATTTTTCACTAACATTGCAAGATCGTTAGTAATATTTGTTTGGTCCTTGATAATCTTGCCTCGACGGATGCTCAGGCATCATTTATCGTATCAATGCTCCGACAGATGCTCGAGCATGGATCGTTCGCAACATCCACTAGACCCTTTGTAATTTTTCCTCGACAGACCCTCAGCTTCGATGGATAGTCGACATTATGTGATCACGTCTCAAGCTACAATGGACAGTTGGGCAATACAATTCTTATTTAATTCAACCTCGGTGAATGAGAAGTTGGGCGATATGTATAACAAAGATCTAAAAACACATAAAGCAGCATGAAAAGCAACGATCAATTGCATTTATCAATAAGGAAAAAATCCAACATTTAAGAAGTCACATATCCAGCAAGATCACAGTCAATGAGCAGAACATGTTGATAACAACACTAAACCAGCCTAAATGTATCGATCAACATCACTAGGCAACCCATGTTGATCGACGATCACTAGGCAAAGAATTAGAGCATAATCAACACTAAGATATCCACTCCAGAGGAATAACATTTCTTAAACGCCATATCAAATCAGCGCATTTCTGCACGAAGATGCTTTGAACTCATATCAATTTCTTTAGGTGCACGAGATATATGGAGTTTTTCACAACCTCCTAAAACCACCATGCATGGTCGACGAATAAGTATGCCCTAAGGAACGATATATTACATGGAGCTATATGAGCAAGGCAATCCTTAATTATATCCAGCTCGATGAACGATCAATGCGATACTCTTCAACACAACAAAGCCCCAAGGAACAGTCGGGCACATTTATCATCTCAACTCGATGGACGTTCGGGAAGTCTTCTCTTCACAGCCCAATTGGGGGCTCTAGGGCAACGATGACACGTGAACAGATTCACCGTAACATTTAAAATAAAATAGAAGAGGCCAACTTAGGATGGTTGCCAACATGGTTAACATTGGAATTAGTCTTTCAAATGACGATCGAGATTAAGCTTGATTTAATTACAACAACTTTCTTGCTTATTCCAATTAAATTAGGGAAGTCCACAGGCCTTTGTCATCTCCAAACACAAATGGCCTCACGAGTTACCCCGGTAACAATAAAAGCCCTAAGGGGGATCCCTAGGCAAAAAGCCAACTCAGGTTAGCGTCAACTATGTTGGTTGATAAAATCCTGAACGAGTGGGTGGCCCTTAAATAAGGTGCATTTTTTCCATCGTCTTTTAGGCCTAAGGAAGTGTGACGGCAGAACCTAAAAGGTAAAATAGATGGATATTTACATGCGAGGCATTAGAAAATGTGAACAAAATTGGTATTACATTGACTTACGGGAAAGGCTTAAGTACAATAAGCGTACTGATTACATCGACTACAGGCCTATTGATGCACGCTCGAGAAAGCCTCAGCAAACGAATTCTAAATAGGCCTGTAATTGGCCTCACGAATTGGGCCATGCAATAAAATAGAACAATGAACTACGTTCGACCTGATCCCATAAGGGTACGTAGGTAGCTCCACACTCTAGAGTTCGGTTCCCATATCACCTGAACGTCTCTTAACTCAAGCCAATCATTCATCTAAAAAATTTATAAAGGCAAGAAGAACAACCAAAAAAGGCTAAAAGTTGAACAACAGCTCAAAGACTGTCAGTCCAGTTCACATCAGTAACTACGCACGTTTAAAGAGATTATGGACCAGCTCCCAGCTCATCTCGGAATCAACTCAGCTGAACAGCGACCTGTGGGGGCAATAAATATGCCTACATAATAACTTGACATGTGATGAGCACCCTGGTCAAGATGGAGAGCAACGGATGCTCCAATAAGATAAGGACGACTAGAGTCCTTGATAAATGAGAAGACCGAGGAGCAGTATCTGAGTCAAATCAATCTCCACAAAGATAGGACTCATCTATATTTGTAACCCTAATGTAACCCCTAAATAAAGGGGACACCCCCCATTGTGAAAGGTGGATTAGAAGCTAGAGAAACACATTCATGTAAACTCTCTCATCATTCTAATGGAACACAGCAGCAACCCCGTGGACGTAGGCCATTCATTGTCGAACCACGTAAATCTTTGTCTCTCCTTTATTTATTATTGCGCATACATCGTGGTACATGGGAACCCCCCATATCCTAGATTTTTTTACACCACAATACTAGAGTCCAACCATCACAATATAAAAATGAATAAACATTTTCAAAATAAACCATAAGCTAAAATCCAAAATCATATACTTTGTGAGTAAAAGAACTAAAGGACTGAAAACTGTCAACGTGCAACATGTCCATCCAGGGAATATAAAATGAGATCCTACATTTGATCTGAATGGAGGAATCGTCTAATAAAATGCTTTCAGCATCCATAGTGCTACAACTCTGAGTCCCTTGAATGATGTCACTCCTATCATCCCTATGGTTGGAAACCTAAAAGGTTTTAAAGATATTTTATAGCAAGTGTTAGTACAGAAAACATTTTGAAAATATTTAGCAAGCGTTTATTATAATACAATTCGATTATTGATTACACATGTCCACATACACTCTCACTTGAGTTTTCCTCGCCTCTAATATATAGTGCACGCCTAACGTTCTATACTTAGACCACCTAGGTATACTACCCAAGCTAACTAGACTAAAGTATCCAACCAAACTTATCTACATGTCTAAGTTCCCGTACCGCACATACAGTACATTAATTTATTAACATCTCTCACATGTTAATTGTTTTCTCATGTAACATTTTACATATATTATATTACTAACCTAATCATTAAGTCTCACCACTTAATTTACTTTCTTAGATATTCGTAATCTATCTTTCGTCTAATAATTAAGTCTCTCTCTAATTAATTTGCCTCTCAAATATATATATATATATAAACATTTGTCAGTCTCCTATCACTTGTAAGTAGAATAATTATAAGGTATATATTTCACACACAATATATACTATAATAGTACACTTTACTATCATGTACCTGTATCACACATTAGGGATTATTGGCTCGGAATCCTACCTCGATCACCAATAGTAATTTATACATCTTGGCTCGGAATTACACCTCCATCACCATTAGTTATTGATTATATTGGCTCGGAATGACACCTCGATAACCAATATTAATCATATCTAGATTGGATCGGAATCACACCTAGATCACCAAAACTAGTCATCTATATTGGATCGAAATCCTACCTCGATCACCAATACTTATTTAGCATAGTTTAGGCATTCTCGCAGCCTATGTCTTACTATCCATCAATAGGTGTTCACACAACCCGATCATACATGTTAGTACGTAGTATATTTCTCTCGTATACTCACCGTACAATTTACTTTACGATTTATCTCACTATCATATTATTTTGAGTATTCACAAAACTCTAAGGGTCCCAGTTACCCTTTTATAAATTTCAGTAGTAAAACCATCTCTAAGTTACTGGTATACACCATGGAATTGACGTTTACTTTCCCAGTAACTCAAATTCCAAATATCTCGATCCATGACTCGATCGGTAATTCCTCGTCGGTCCATACACCGAGTCTTACGCTCCATTACCTTAACGGACCTAAACTATACACCTACATAGGCATGGATCGATCAACATTCATACGTCGATCGATCGATCGACTAGTTACAACTTCACCCAGATTCTTCTTTCTCCATGTTTAACCCATCCATTCCTCATTAAACATTCTGGAAATCTATACATAACCAAACATCTACCATATGTATAGAGACTATTCCTAACGTAAATATATAATCAAATCTTTACGAAAATCATTCAAGAACCATCAAAATCTAAATATTATCAAAAATCCTAGATATATGTGTTCTTCATATTTACTCCTCATAAACTTAGATTTAAATCCGTAGCGACAATCATAACTCTTCTGATTTTTAATCCTCTATATATGTAAATAAAAAATACATGCAAACCTACTCAAACATGTATTCAATTCATCCTTTTCTTCCAAGAATCATCAACAAATAAATATAATTGGAACCCTAGACATATGGGTATTATAACTTCATATTAATGTACAATAAACAACTTGCCTTAGTGAGGATGATATGATTCCAAATTTGATGAAGGTGTTGGGTTGTCTTATCCTCCAATTTCCCTTCCCAAATTGCTTGATGTGCAAGAATCCTCTAAATCCCTCACTAATTCATCCTTAAGCCTTGAGAATTATCTCTATTTTATCCCAATTGGTCTCTATGTGTTTTGTATGTTCTTAACCCTAATTTAAGCCCCTTAATATCGGATATAAACTTGCAAATTTCGTAGGCCTCTTAACCTATATATGCCAAATGACCAAAATGTCCCCCAATGGTGTCAGTTTGGTCTAAAATTGACCTGGGACCCAAACTTTACCCCTGGGTACACTATTCCGACTATTTCGACCCTTTCAGAGACATCTGTGACCTCTAAATTATCATTCGAGTCCCAAAAAATATATTTCTTAATTCCCAGCTCAAATAGTCTACATGCGACTCTCTTTGAGATATAATAAAATGCGCACATATCATTCGCTATGCCGTATCATAATAATCATCACTTATGCACTATTTACACTTAATAAATATTATAACATAATATTAATCAGTATTTATCTCTCGATTAATATTTAATAATCACATTTGTCATTTAATCACATTAAATTACTCACTCACGTAATTTAAATATAGACGTATTTTCTCAATTAACTCCCGAATTAATTAAATTATAAATATGCTGAAATACGGGGTATTACAAAAGGTTAGATATATCCAACATTTTCCCCCATTTTAAAATAGATGGATTGTGTAATTAATAGCCACTAAATCTTGTAAAGTTAGAAGATAACAATGGCTCTTATATTATTTTATGTGATATTTTATTACCTATAATGATACTTTTTAGGAGACTCACTAAAGTTTTAAAAATTTAAGGACAAATTTCCAATCAAGTAAAATTGTATACAATTGGCATTATTCTGGACAAAATGTTTGAGTCATAGGATATACTCTATCTCGTTGACCCCATAAGACTATTACGTTGTTTGATGAAGATGATACAGTCAAGCTTCAAAGATTGGATATTTTGTTTCGTGTTTATCGTGTTAAGTTTGTCTTCACATTTATTGAGGATCTTGCAGGTATGAATGCGTATTTATTATGTGTCCTTGGAAATATTTTAAGGGTGTTAGTTTTGATTTAAAGATGTTTGGAACTGTTTTTTAATATTATAAAAAAAATATTTTTCTGAGATTTATATCTTTAGAGCGAGTTTATGCCTCATTCGAATGGCATGGTGTTCTCATTAGAACAAGGATCAAATGAACGTCAAATGAGGATGCTCTATGAAGCCGAACCAAACCCGTTGGAAGCTCATTTTAAGATGGTTCATACTTGATAGTACTCTTGTTGGAACGAACTTAGAATGTCGCTTGAACATGATGCTATTCTAGTTAGAACGACCCTAATTTTCCTTCAGACAACTCGCTACCTTGAAAATCGCGCATATGGTATTTAAGGCATTGTGGGCTAAGAATTTATAAGGAAATTTGGCGAAAAATGATTTTACACCTGTTTACAAAAGTTTCAAGCCCTATGTTTCACTCGATATGTTTAAAGATCCAAGTTCCATGATTGATATGGTGTGAGATCTTAATATTGGTCACCAAAATTTGTTTCTTTCATCTATAAAGAACTCATTGCGTGGGGTGGACTTTGTGCTTGCTAGTTACGGTGCCTTTGCTGAGACTCGTCGATGGATACCGAGGCGCGCGTGGACTCGTGTGCTATGACAACTTGCATGTGTAGATTCTGTCAATACTTTGTAAAACTGTATCATAGTTATATGTTGGTTGGCCCGTCCAACAATTTTCCCTTTATGATTTTCTTCGTACATCGATGTCTTGTGGATTGATTTTTATTTTATCATCTATCACCTTATATGCATGCTTTAAGGTAAAAAGATAAAATTTGGTAAATTAATTTTTCACAAGAAAAGTTTAAAACTGGTGCTAAGTTCAATTAGGTTAATTTTATTTAAGGGTTCAATATTTAAAATGTGAAAAATATAAAAATATTGGACTTGTTTTTATTCGAACCATCCTTGCCTAAGAATACACCGTAGGGGTATTCTCAAATTGGTATCAAAGCAAGAACACTCGGTTTTTGTGTGTTGATCCCGTGTCTTTAGGCATGAATTTCGAAGGTTTTGATGGTTTTAAAACCCATATGTTTGATGGGTTGATCTTTGCATGCTGAAAAATGCGTATGAAGTCAGCACTTGAGTTTATAGACGATCGAGTATGGCTAGCTACAGTTAAGGAGTTTATCACCACCAGTCACGAGAGATGGAGAGGCAGTTCATTTAAAGCTTGTAGAATCGTGGATTAGGGCTGAGCATAAATTATCACAATATAATTCTCTAAGTTTAAATGCTCTATTTTGTTCTGTCACCCTGGAGGAATTCCATCGTATTATGACATGAGAGACATCAAAATAGGCTTGGGATATACTGCAACTCACCTTTGAAGGAACGAGTGTTGTGAAGGCTTCAAAACTCTAAAATCTCACCACTCAATTTGAAACTATTAAAATGTTGGAGAGTGAGACCTTTTATGAGTTCTAAGATAGACTGTAGGACATAGTTAAATCACCGTTTAACTTAGGAGAGAAGATACTCAACAAACGAGTCATAAAGAAAATATTAAGGTATTTCCTGACAGATTTAATCCAAAGGTGGTTCTTTTGAATTCTTTGGGTACTCTTGACTCTAGAAAACTTGAAGAGCTTATAGGTGACTTATAGACTTATGAGCTTGACATGTTTACCTATAAAAATGTGACGAAGAAGGAAAAGGGCATAGCTTTGAAAGCCCAAAAGGAGCAAACACATGTTTTCGATGATGAGTCTGACGTCGACCCTAAGGATGTGGACATGTTGGCAAAGATATTTAATAAGTTTCTCAAATTCCAAAAGAAATCGAAAGATAGAAAAATATTTGAGAAAAATAAGCACAATAAGGTCGTTCACGCTCCTGAGAATCATAATGAGAACTTTAAGAGGGATGATTTGGAGAGATCTTATGGTTATGAGGGTTATGGCCATAGGGTAGTTGCGTGCCCCACTAAACTAAGGGAGGAAGGAAAGAAATCGATAGAATTTAATACCACTCTTAGTGATAGTGATTCAAAACAGGGAAATGATTCCCCCATTGACCGTAACTGACCGTATTCATGGATAGTCATCTAAGTGTTGACGAGTTTAAATGGAAAATCCCAAGGTAAAATCTCTAATACCAATTTGAGAATGCAAGATAATTGCAAAGGTGATTCCAAACAAAAATTACAATACCAACTTTAAATGCGGAGGCCAATTTTAAACAGATTATATATTTTTATCCTAAACATGCATCTTTGGTGATAAAATAGATAAATCAAACAAGAAAATACGACAAGGTTAAGTTTCAATAAGAAAAATCATTCGGGTAAAAACCTTTTATTCACTTAGAAATTTACAAGATAGTCGACTTACAGACTACTTGATAACCGCCATAAGCATAATGCGCTAATCTTCGCAAATCGCTAATGAAGAATTAGGATCCTCGCAAGAATCACATAACCGTAGTCCTTCATCAGCCTCAGCCTTCCTCTTCAGCATTAAATCCCTGCACGTATCACAAGTCCATAATAAAGATCTTCTCCACAAAATATGTATGCAATAGATACAAAACTTTCTAGGGTTATAAACTAATTCACAAAAATAATATCGCAGGATTTTTTATTGTGAATTAAACAAGTAATTTTCAACACAAAAAGTGAAGAACTTTTACAAAATATATGCAAAAAATGTTTTGTCAAAAGTCTTAAATGTTATGAACAAGAAACAAGTATTTATAAAAAACTTAAGGCGGTGCATTTTTCGAACGACTTGAGCAGGTCGTTCAAATGACATAAGCATGTCATTCGAACGAGATGCCATCTCGCTTCTAACGACCTAAATAAAATCAAACTAGTAGCATGTCATTTGGTCCAAAATCAAACCAAGCTTCAATCGAGGAATCTAACGACTTGGTGATGTCGTTTGAACAACATAGGGATGTCATTTAAACAACATAAATGAAAATTAACTTTTTAGAACTCTGCCTACAGTATCTCAGAAAACTTATTTTTAAAAACAAAAAGTTAATGTTTGTATTTAATAAAAATAAACATCCCAAAATTTCATTCCGTAAATTAATTCAAACTCTAAATCGTTTTATACCTCATCGGGATGTCGAGAAGTCTTTAAACTTGGAGATTCTTGAGTTCGGTTCATCTTGATGGTGCATGATGATTTGTAACGGGATACACCAAACTAGCCTAAATCTATGTTTTGAGCAATCCTAAAAAAAAATTCTTATAATGAGAAATCCTCCCATGAAGATATTCCTTTGCATGAAACTTTAGAGGCCATAGTTTGTGAATCCAAAGTGAGTGTTGGTCAAGAAAGTGGAGATGAAAATGAGGATGAAGAAGAGGAGGATGAGAGTGAACTACAAGTTTCCTTCCATGAATTGTATACGGAAAATTTGAAGGTGACGAAAACAAATTTGAAGTTAGAAGCTAGGTTGAAAGAACGTGCCATAGGAAGTGATGATAATGCTTTGATTGAGGTTCTTAAGGCACGTGAGAGGACTCTTCGAGATAAGCTAGGGTACGTTGAGGGGTAGAGAGATAATATTCATGGTTTAATGGAGGCTGTGAACAAAAAACTTCAAGAGTTTGAGGAGTCTACGCGTTTACTCGAGTCTAGGAATGTTGAGCTTGAGAAATTCAAGTTGTGTCAAATTTGATTTAGAGTCTATGTCAAAAAAGTTGGATGAAATGTTAGTCGTCTTCCAAATCAGAGATGATAAGTGTGTAATTGATTTCTAAGATCACAATGCTCCCACTTTTAAAGACAAGACCATACGTTTGAGAGAGTCGACTAGAAACCTTAGGAAAGGTCAACCTTTAGGTAACATTCCTCGTCGTCTCACACTTGCACTCATTGCGGTAGGAAATGTCACCTTAGACATTTTGAACAGCCCTAGGAAGTCTAAGAATAGAATCAACACGATTCCACACCTACTTAAGTCAGGAAATCGAATTTAGAGGCTTTATAGGTTAGATTTGTTAATTCTCATTTTCTTACACATGATATTTCACATGCTATATCTTATGAGTGATTGCTGGAATGTTTTTGTTTATCATACTCTAGTTGTGCTTCATGATATATGTTTGCTAGTTTTATGACATGTGTATCTTTTGTATTATATTCTTCTTTTATTGAGTCATAATGAAAAATACAAAAATATTTTGTTTGTCTTTTGAGTTTGAGTTAGTTTTCTAAAATTAAAAAAATTGGTATTTTTCTTTTCAAAATTTTAGAAAAACTCAAAAATATTTTTGGTCTTTGTGTATATTAGTTTTACACATTTGGTGTGGCATATCTATGTGTTCGAATCCAACACTACGCACTTTTCATGTGGCTAGGGCATTTGGTTATGATTGTAGATACTTAGATTGTTCATAATCATATTTTCATGGAGATGTTTTGAACTTAATTGGCTTAATGGATTCGACTTTGTATATGCCTCCGCACACACATGCACGAGCTTCTTGAATGTCAACTTCACATGTATATTTGAGCTTTGTGAGATGTTCTCCCATTAATTTTTTCATCTACATATTTTATGACTATGGAAAATTTGTGCATGTAAGAACCGTTGCCCGTGAGAATGTTTGTACTGTATTAAAAAATATAAGGGTGAATGGGAAATGGATACGAAATGAGAAAATCTCCTTTGCGGGAAAGCCACCATTCGCAAGAGCCGAATAAAAGATTAAAGGCAATAAAAACAAAAAAATTACCAAAGGCCAAAATAGTTTAGTGTGTTTGATCTTTCAAAAGAAATAACTCCAAAAGAATTGAGAAAGGAAAATATGATATATGTTTATCTTTTGAGGGTGTTTACTTGAAGATCAACGGGTTTGCATAATGAATCCTAGTTATGATTATTTTGTCATGGCGCTATTCATTTGTAGAATTATTAATTCTAGGCTTGTGTGCATTGTGATTGGTTGTTCATTAAGTTCATCTTATCTTGTCACTGTAGGCTAAATCTTAGTTTTGATAAAGTTTTACGATCAATTAGAACTTATTTAACATATTTGAATGTTTGGGCCATAATTCATTTGTATGTAGTTCACGCCCATTCATTTTATTCCACGTGTTTAGACACATCGATACTATGCTAATGTGTAAAGCTTATATGTTTTGTGTTTTATTTTGTTGTCGTTTATACCTATATATGTGTGGATTTTCTTTGGTATATTTTTCATATATTATATACGGTATCGTGTTCTGATTCTTTACAATTTACATTTAGTCCATGGTTGTCATATGCTTGAATCATTTGGATTATTTATGCTTGAGTTGCCATGTTGTGTGTTTGCTAGACATTACACCACTGCATGCTTTATTCCCTTTTATTTATGTTTTAAATCCTTGGTATCAATTTTCTTAAATTGATATCTTACGATCACGTATTTAGGGGAGATTTCGTTTCAGGGGAGTTATTATTTTATGTTATCGTGCTTTGTCTATTACTAAACAAAAAGGGGGAGAAATGGTATCTCTTTTTTTGCATGTTTAATATCTTTGCCTTAGGAGGAGACGTCTTACCTAGGTTGTGATTGTTTTAGACATTATTAGATGTTTATTATTTGCGGATTTATACTTGTTATATTCTCTTTGCATTCGAAGGTGTGTTTGTAGGATTATAGGTTTACATCAATGCGGCAAAGTTTTTAGGCAAAACAAAGATACTCATATGTATGTGTCTGTCGAGCATCTTTACTCTTTTTCCTTTTTAGGGTTGGGGAATGAGTCTTTTTAGAGAGCTTGACGTCCCATAGGATATTTGGTTTGGTTTTATCTCGGAATAGCCAAAGGGAGAGATTTGTAAGGACATATTTTCAATCGAATCAATTTATATATGATTAGCATTATTCCGAACAAAATTTTTAAGTCATAGGATAGACTTCGTCTTGTTGATCCCATAAGCCTATGAAGTTTTTTGATGAAGACGTTACGACCGAGCTTCTAATATTTAATATTTCATGTCTTATTTATTGTTATAAGTTTGTCTTCAAGTTTATCGAGGATCTCGCAGGTATGAATAAGTATTTATTATCTGTTCTTGGAAATATTTTAAGGGTGCTAGTTTTGATTTTAAAATGTTTGGAATTGTTTTTTAATATTTTTTAAGAAAATATTTTTCTGAGCTTTATATCGTTAGAATGAGTTTATGCCTTGTTCAAACGACATGATGTTCTTATTAGAACGAGGATCAAACGAACATCAAACAAGGATGCTCTTCTATGCAAAAACAGACTCGTTAGAAGCTCATTTGAAGCTGGTTCAAACGAGATATCATTCTCATTCGAAAGAACTTAGGATGTCGTTCGATCAATATGTTATTCTCGTTTGAATGACCCTAGTTTTCGTTCAGACGAATCGCCATCTTGAAAATCATGCCAACATTATTTAAGGCGTTGTGGACTCAGAATTTTTAAGGACATTTGACAAAAATGATTTTTGACGTGTTTACAAAAGTTCCAAGCCCCAAGTTTCACTCTATATGGTTAAAGATTCAAGTTCCATATGTGATATGCTTTGAGATCTTAATATTGGGCACCAAAGTTTGTTTTTTTCTTTTGGAAAGAACTCATTTCGTGAAGTGGACTCCGTGTGTGCTATTTGCGGTGTTTGACTGTTGATGAGCCTCATCGGTGGATATCGAGGGGCGTGTAAACTCCTGTTTTGTGACAACTTGCATGGGTGGATTCCTATATTGAACTGTAAAGGATCGGTCGGAGATAGAAGAGTATCAAGGGTTATGGGGGGATCGAGTCGTTATGTAAGTCTTTTGTCTATACTTTGTAAAATCGTATCATAGTGATCTGTTGGTTGGGTCATCCGATATTTTTCCCTTTATAGTTTTTCTCGTACATCGATGTCTTATGGATTTATTTATTTATTTTATTTTCTATCACCTTAGATGCATGCTTTAGGGTAAAAAGTTAAAATTTGGTAAATTAATTTTCCATAAGAAAATTTTAAAATCGATGCTAAGTTTAATTGGGTTAATTTTGTTTAAAGATTTAATCTTTAAAATTTGAAAAATATAAAAATATTGAACTTTTGTTTATTCGAACCATCCTTGCCTAAGAGTACACCATAGGACATTCATAAAAAACAAATAGATTGATATTAAATTTTCAAATATATGGGATCTTACTAAGTTGATCGAACTTTAGGAACCTAGTACTAAGTGTTAACAACATCATCATCATCATCATCAACAACAACAACAACAACAACAACAACAATAACAACAACAACAACAATAATAATAATAATAATAATAATAATAATAATAATAATAATAATAATAATAATAATAATAATAATAATAATAATAATAATAATAATAATAATAATAATAATATTGTTCTGATAATAATAATAATATCGTTTGGATAACATGTGTTCTAAATAAACATATTAAGGATATAAAATAGTAAGAACAAGATTCAAACATATAATTAATAAGGCACATGTATTCATACAGAGCTCTCCTACTTATTTTTTTCGACTTATGCTCTAAAGCACATGTTAT
Source organism: Sambucus nigra (assembly GCA_949130495.1). Classification (NCBI taxonomy): domain Eukaryota; kingdom Viridiplantae; phylum Streptophyta; class Magnoliopsida; order Dipsacales; family Adoxaceae; genus Sambucus; species Sambucus nigra. Next base: position 389,480,139 of record OX422212.1, read on the forward strand.
CGTTTTTCGTAACAATTTATAATAAAACTACCCAAGCGAGTACTAATACCTAGAAATCTATATTGGAATCTGTTCTCATTTTTTGTTTGTTTCTCGCTGAAATATTGTCTCAAACTAAGAGTACATATTGGCAAGTCAAAATTGTAGGGAAAACAACATAATTTTTCATGAGATACTCTATATGAGAAATAATTGACAACTAAATCATTTTTTATTGAATAAATAAAATAAATTGAGTAACCCTCTTTGTTTTAAACCATCCCTAAACGTCGTGGAATTGTCTCTAATGGGATTTGAACCCTACTCAAGTGTGGGAAAGGAGGATATTGAGCTAAAACTCAATTGTTTGGAAATGAACTACATTTAATCTAATCAATGTTAAGATTAAAAATTATTTAAGTATGGCAAAGTTTGGTAAATTAATTTTTTAAATTGTTCTATTCGTTTGAGACATTTTAAAAGGGCTGAGATTTTTAAATTGAAAATAAGGGAATAAAGTAAGTAGTACATTAAAATGTTTAGTATATACGTGGCCAAGAAAAGGAAAATGATATGTACCTCAAACATATTCTTAAAGTGCATTAAGTGCTTGTACGGTGTATGAGACCCACCCTAATGTTTTTTTATATATATAAGTAAACGTTTCAATAAAAAAACTCGCCTTAAGGGATGAAAATTCGAATACATAAAGTATACCCAGAAAGCAAAAACAAAAAATCGATAAAGCAAAAGCCAAAGACCCTCACAAAAGTACTCCTCTATATGATGAAGTGTCTCCACAAAATTCATTAAAAAAATTATTAAAAAAATGATGATGTTGTCTCCCTCTTATGCCAATAAGCAACGTATAAAAAACAAATAACGCAATTTGAAAACGGAGGATTCCTTCCTTCGAAACATCTCATGTTGAATGTGGATGGAGTTTAAAGGAACACCATGATTTAAAGCTTCCTAATGATAATAGCCCATTTACGCGTTTACAACCCTTAAATAAAAAATTCTCCATAAGTCTTATCAAAGATGGATTTTTTAAATGATGTTAAACTACACCTTTTCATATGGAAAGAAGAGGGAAATGATGAAGTAATGCTTATTCTAGAAAATTGTACGAATAAAGGTGGAATGTAAAAATAATAAGAATTATTTATAACATGAAATTAATTCTTATAAGATTTTAATATAATCATACAATCACAAATTCATTTTTAACTACAAATTATATGAAAAAATACATTTTTCTATGAAGACTTGATTTGTTTGTAGTCCTTGATGTGTCTTGAGAAAATATCCTTGATGTTCCTTTCATTAAGCTCTTATCTCTTCCTTCAAATGATCCAAAATCTCCTTAGAAAATAGCCAGAATTCTAAAATATGGAAAGTTTGGAAAATTAGAATTTTTCCTTCCTAGGCCAAATATATTTTTGTGTGTTCTTGTGTAGAAAATGGTGGAGATTGGTTCACTATATATAGGGTGGAAGGGGACCCGAAATTCCTTTTGAAACTCACCATCTACCATCCACCAAAGTAGCTAAAGGGACTCACAATATACCAAAAGTTATGTGACCTTTGAAATAATAATTTTTCTAAGATTAATACATTAATTTAATCAAATTCTTCCCCTTATTTGGACCACACTAATTAGAAGAAATAATTAATTTCTTTAATTTATAATTATAAAATTTGGTCGAATTTTGTAATTATTAAATAATTAAATATTAATTCTAACAGTCTCCCACTTGGTCTTAATAAGGTTATACATAACGAATTGATTAACAAAAGTTACGAAAGTATCTTAGAACATCATCAAGCACCTTAACTAAATACTTCATTGGTATGAGTCATGACGGTTCCACACTAATTCATGAGCATGGTTCCTTCCATGTACCACACCACTAATGTCATATTTAATAAGGATAAATATGTGAGTTATCATAATGGTCTAATAATGTCTTTATAAAAAGACTATTTATGTCACATTCAGTCATTCACATGCATGTATATAATTAAGACATAAATTTAGGATTCAGAAACTCTTTATTGATATCAAAAGTTGTGTCAAATAACTAAGCAAATAACAATTACACAATTAACTACTCGAGACCCATCTCTTGAGTATGTTGCAAAAATATCTTCGGAAATAGCCCTTTCGTTAAAATATCCACTATATTATCATCGGTATTGATATGTTCAATTAACATAGTTTGTTTCTGAACTTCTTCTTTGACAAATAGATACTTCATCTCAATATGCTTAGCTTCTTTCGAATATCTATCATTCTTTGAAAAGAAGACTGATGCGACATTATCACAATAAATCTTCAGCGGGTTAGATACTGAATCCATATTACTAAGTCCTAAAATAAAATTTCGCAGTCATAATCCATGATTTGTAGCTTCAAAACAAGCCACAAACTCAGCCTCCATAGTTAAAGAAGCGATGACACTCTATTTAGTAATTTTCGATGAAATGACCCCTCCTGCCAGAAGGTATATATAGCCCGAAGTGCTTTTTTTGCTATCAAGGAATCTTCCAAAACCTGAGTCTAAATAACCAATCACCTCAAGTTTATCATATCTCCTATAAGCGAGCATGTATTCTTTGGTTCCTTGCAAGTACCTTAACACTTTCTTTGCAACCTTCCAATGGAAGTCATCCGGATTACTTTGATATCTGCCTAGCATCCCAATGACAAAACTAATATTCGGTTGAGTACAAACCGGTGCATATAATAAACTCCCTATTAGAGAAGCATATGACACACCTTTCATGTGATCCCTTTCCAATTCAGTTTGGGGACACTGACTTAAACTAAATTTCTCCCCTTTTAGAAGTCGAAGATTAATACGATTACAATTTTATATGCCAAACCTGTGTAAAACTTTGTTAATGTAAGTCTTTTGAGACAATCCTATCAATCCACGTGATCAATCATGATAAATCTCTATCCCGATCACAAAGTATGCCTCGCCCAAATCTTTCATCTCAAAGTTTTGCGAAAGGTACTTCTTAGTGTCCTTTAGTAAATATCACTGCTGGCGATAAGCAAATCATCAACATATAGGACAAAAAATATAAACTTAATCCCACTGGTCTTTAGGTATATACATCGATCAACAGTGTTTTCCATAAATCCAAAAGACATAATGGTATGATGAAACTTAAAATACCATTAACGGGAAGCTTGTTTAACTCCATATATGGATTTCTTTGATAAATAGACTTTGTGTTCCTGTCCCTTTTGAATGAACAGCTTTGGTTAGACTTCTTCCTCTAAACTCCCATTAAGAAAATCTATTTTAACATCCATTTGATGTAGCTCTAAGTTATAGTTAGCTACTAGTGCTAATATGATTCTAAGTGAATCCTTGTTTGAAACAGGAGAGAAGGTTTCACTATAATCAATGCCTTCTTTTTGAGTAAAACCTTTGACAACAAGTCTTGCTTTATGTCATTCGATATTTCCATTTGAGTCGCGTTTGGTGTTATATATCCACTTATACCCGATTGCTTTATAACCTTTAGGCGAATCGACTAACTCCCAGACTTGATTAAAATCCATAGATTTTATTTCATCATTCATGGCATCAATCCATTTATTAGAATCTATGCTAGACACAACTTTTTCATAAGAGACCGGATCATTAATATCTCCAGTGTTAAATTCATTTTCTTGAAGATACACTCTATAGTCATCTGAAATAGCTGATCTCCGATTTATCTGAGATTTTCTTAAAGCTATGTCTTGTGGTGTTCCAATAATAGGTGCATTTAGTGGTTGTTCAGTATGTGGTTCATCAATTTGTTCTTCGTTGTTGTTCGGAGCAGTAATCAATTCAACAACATCAGTATGAACCTCATTGTGATTATCCAGAATTCTTGGAAGAGGAGAAGTTTCCTTGATTTCTTGAATAATCACATTTCGAACTTTATTACTCCCACTAACTTCACCATGTTCAATGAATTTAGCATTTTCTTTTTCAATAATTATTTTTGTATGGTTAGGACAGTAGAACTTATACCCTTTTGATTTTACTGGATGCCCAATAAAACAAGTTAAGGTTCTAGGGTCCAACTTCTTTTCATGTGGATTATAAACGCGTGCTTCTGTTGTACATCCCCAAACATAAAAATGACTTAAAGAGGGTTTGCAAGCTTTCCATAGTTCAAAAGGAGTTTTTGAAACTACCTTAGTAGGAACCCTATTTAAGGTGTGTGTAGCAGTCATAAGAGCATGCATCCACAAAAACATAAGCAAATCAGTTCTACTTATTATACTCCTAACCATTTCAATAAGCGTACGGTTGCGCCTTTCAGCGACACCATTTTGTCAAGGTGAACTTTTCATGATGTAATGTGGGCAAATACCTAAACATTCAAGGAGTTTAGCAAAAGGATCGGGATGTTGTCCCGTTTCATCATATTTTCCATAAAACTCACCACACCTATCCGATCGAATGATTTTTACCTTTTTGACCAATTATCGTTCTACTTCTGTAATATAAACCCCAACCGCATTAACGGATTGAGCTTTATCATTTAACAATTACAATGTGCAATATCGATAAAAATCATCTATAAAAGTGATAAAGTATTTTTTTCCTCCAATAGAAGGAAACATCAAAAGGACCACAAATATCTGTATGTATAATTTCAAGAAGCTGGGTGCTTCTTGTGGCTCCTTTCTTTATATGTTTGGTCTATTTACCCTTAATACAGTCCACATATACACCAAAATCAGACCAATCCAGATTAGGCATAATTCCCTCTTTAATAAGCCTTTCAAGTCTTTCTCTGGATATGTGTCCTAATCTTTTATGCCACAAGTAAGAAAAATTTTCATTAAATGATAGACGTTTAGTTCCAATATTACTATGCAGAGATCATAAAGATTTCGAAAAATGAGGATCAAGATTAATTTGAAACAAACCATTTGTCAAAAAACCCGAGCCAAAAACATAATTATTCTTATATAATGTAAAACCATTATTCTGAAAGTGAAAAGAAAAGCCCCTTATTGAGAGTTTAGACAAGTAAATTAAATTTCTCGAAACAGTGGGTACAAAAAGAGTGTCTTCAAGATCCAAATAAAGGCCAGATTATAATTTTAAACGACAAACTCCAATAGCTTCAACTTTTTCTTTGGCCCGATTTCCCATGTAAGGAATATCTTCATTTTGCTTTATTTCTCGAATGGAAAGGAAGCCCAGCATAGTATTTGAAACAAGGCATGTAGAACCCGAATCAATCTACCATGTGTTAGAAGGAACATAAATCAAGTTTGATTCGAAATATACCTAAGCACAAAATACCTTTATTTTCAAACCAAGCTTTACGCTTTATACAGTCTTTCTGAAAATGCCCCTTCCTGTGACAGAAGTGACATGTGACTGTTGCTTTTTCCTTCTTTTGGTTGGAAGGACCATATTCATTGTTGGAAGGACCAGGATCGCGCTTTATGCCCTTTCCTTTCTTTTTCTTACCAGCTCATTTATTGGCCATCACATTTGCCACTTGTAATTTAGGCACCTTACCATTTTGCTTCTTAAGACTTCCTTCTTCCTGAACTAACATGCTTTGCAGTTCATTAACATTCCATTTATCTTTTATGGTATTTTAATGAATCTGGGAAGACCCATAATTAGGCAAGGAATTTAGGACAAATTGGACTAAGAAAGAATCGTCCAATGAACATCCTAAGGTCCTTAGTTTGGCAGCAATATTAGTCATTTCAATAATATGTGCGTTCATGGTCTTAGTGCCATCGAACCGCATAGTGGTCAAGTCGGCCATAAGTTTTTCAGCCAGGGATTTATCAGCAGTGCGAAACCTTTCCTTAATATTTGTCAGATATTGTTTAGCATTGGTGGTTTCAGGTAGGAGGACTTTACATTTGGTGCAATGCACATTCTGATAAACATCAGACATATCCTATTTCATTTGAACCATGTGTTGTAAATTAACACATCATCCTCACTGCTTTGTTCAGTAATAGTAGTGGGTTCATCAGTAAGAAGTGCTATGTCAATGTCCATAACACCAAGGATAAATTCGATTTGCTCGCACCATTCCGACAGATTAGTTCCGTCAAATTTCGAAAAGGTTGAGACTTGGGAAAACATGTTAATATTTGCTGAAAAATGCTCACTCTAATTAAAAATTAACACACATAACTAAATTTTGCAAGGAAACGAGTATATAAAATTGTTAAATTTTGATGGCAGAATTATATCAACTGTGTCAGAAATTGACGTTTAATATTTATTAAATCACAAAACCATAAAAGCAAAATATCTTCAATGGAATTTTAATAAAGAAAATTGTGATTTAATAAACGCATTATTGGATAATTTAATATCAATTAATTTTTCTAAAGTTGATTAAATCTATATAATAACAAACTTTCGAATAAACATAAAATTGATATTTTTCGTAATGAGTCATTGGCCTGTGTTTGGCACGAGACGCTTTAATTGAAATATCAAAACAATAATATTTAATATTCAATGTTATAAATCACTGCCCTGTGTTTGGCACGGGACTTATAAAAATATGAATATTAAATTTAAAAAAAAATAATATTTTTTTTAACATTATAAATCATTGGCCTGTGTTTGGCACGAGACACATAAAATATGAATATTAAAATAACACAAGTCTAATATCCTAGTTTATGAAATATGTTGGCATGTGTTTGCCACGAATATTCAACTAAAACAAGATTATTATAACAAGGCTTATAAAAAAGTTCTCGATGCAACACTTATATAATATAAAAAATATAAAATTTTACCAAAAATGAAAAAAATGAGTTAGAAAGATGAATCTGTAGAAAATCAGCCCAGAAACTCAAAACTTTCGACGGAATTAAAAAATAAATTTTCTGGAGTGAGATATGATCCCCGAGATTATTTTCATAAATGACAAATTTCGAGTTTTGATGGCCTAAACAATCTCGGATCACTGAAAAACAGTTTATGACATGACCGAAGGTGGTGAAAATTGGTCTTTGGCCCGTTTCCAATCAGACTGCCAAGTTTCATCGCATTCGGAGAAAGTTCGAGGGTAAAAACACTATTCACCACAAGCGCTTTTTGAAATTTTTTGTTCCCGAATTGCTTGAAATTGGTAAGGTTAATTGAAACGGATTAGATAACCATTAAACTGACATCAAAACTATATATAAATGATTTTATCGCCTCAAATTAAACTGTTTTATTTGAATTTTCAACTGTTTTAATAATTACTACAAATCTTGTTAAACAATTAAGCTGTTCTTAACATATTTGTTTAAAAAGATTTTGAACAGATATGTTAAACAATTAGAAATAGATTGATTAAGGATCAAAACTGTTTTAAACAAATCAGATTAATCAAGACAGTTTCAATTCAGATTTTGTAAACAAAAATCAAACAAAAAATTCTTAACAGATTGAAAATCAAACAGGAATTTTTAATAGATTGATAATCAACTTATAAAACTGTTAATGTTCTAAATCAGATTAAAATTAATCAAATTCTTGACAGAATCAAATATGTTTCATAAGAACAATTTCTCACATAATTTAACATGTAACACATATTATTATGATAAATCTCAATCAATGTTAAAAAAAAATAACACGTAATACTACACATTATGATAACCAAATCAGTGTTACAATCGTCATGAAAATACTACTAATCATGATAAACAAATCAGCAAACAAACAGTGCGGAGTTAATAAAAAAAAATCTAGGTTTATCATTATATATAGTATGATCATATGAACTTTGTAAAGGGATAGCATGACAATATTTAAACAATGCTCTGATACCACATGTAAAAATAATAAGAATTATATAACATGAAATTAATTCTTATAAGATCTTAATATAATCATACAATCACAAATTCGTTTTTAACTACAAATTATATGAAAAAATACATTTTTCCATGAAGACTTGATTTGTTTGTAGTCCTTGATGTGTCTTGAGAAAAACTCTTTGATGTTCCATTCTTCAAGCGCTTACCTCTTCCTCCAAATGATCCAGAATCTCCTTAGAAAACAACGAGAATTCCAAAATAGGGAAAATCGGGATTTTCCCTTCCTAGCCCAAATATATTTTTGTGTATTCTTGTGTACCAAATAGTGGAGATTGATTCACTATATATAGGGTGGAAGGGGAACCGAACTTCCCTTTAAAACTCATCATCTACCATCCACCAAAGTAGCTTAAAGGGACTCACAATATACCAAAAGTCATTTGACCTTTGGAATAATAATTTTTCTAAGATTAATACATTAATTTAATCAAATTCGTCCCCTTATTTGGATCACACTAATTAAGAGAAACAATTAATTTATTTAATTTATAATTACAAAATTTGACCAAATTTTATAATTATTAAATAATTAAATATTAATTCTAACATGGAACTCTGAATGCCATTTTTATTGAAAAAATGTATGGACTTTTGCCAAAGAAACTCTTGCAGTGAAACAGTGTACCCTGTCCATTGATAAGAAAAAGATATTCAACAAAAAGAAAAAAAAAAAAAAAGACCCCGTCAGATTTACATGCAAGAAAGAAAAATATGATATTTTCAACTATAATTAATTTCTTGATGACTACTTTTTATTTTCATATTTCTTTAATATAAAAGCTATATCAAACTAAAAGTTTTGTATAGAGGAATTGTTTTCACTTGTCCTAGGCTAAATACTACTATATTTTCATTCTTGTTAAGCTAAACGGATTTAAAAATTATTAGCGCGTGGAGTGAAATTAAAATTCAACTATCTCGATTATATGAAATAATATTTCAGAAACCATCAAGAGCTTCAGTGTGTTTCAATAAGTGAAGTATCAATCGCAGATTAGGTTGTTACCCCCATCCCGACGACCAAAAGGTCGTTGACCACCATATATCTGTCCGAAGTAAACCTTATTGAATCAAAAGAGTAAATACATCATATGAATGTCGGTATGTGAGTAACTTATCCAATATCCCAACCATAAAATATTATTATGCATATCATCAATGCAGAGCAGAGTAGTGATAGCAGAGTGATGGGGGGACCTCATGTCTATACATATACTAACTTCCAATAATGCAGGAAGCAGTTTTTTAAGTATCATAAAACAAACACGTAGGTCAAATATCATTAACAATTTCGTACGCGGAAAATATCACCTCACTTCGTGTTAATATTTCCTGCAGCCACATTGACTTTCGTAAATTACTTATTTATATAAATTGCTGAATTTATATGAATATGTGAGTGAGGGTGAGACAACTCTATGAAACTATTTCATTTAAGACTTATGTCATTAATTTAAATTCTGCAAGTATTCGGTGAAATCAGCAAATATAAATTTTATGAATTGTCTTCAATTAGTTTTTTTTAATATGTGCATTCTTGCAATCAAAAAGTAATAATAATACCACTCATGAATGAACCAATTTTAAATGAGTCGAATTATAATTTGATGGACAATCATGTTGAAATATTTTTAATATATTAATGTGGGTTTACATATTAAATAGTAATTGTATTTGAGCTTCTATTCTAATTGAACTAATTAAGTGATTTAATTAGTAGAATTCAATAAGACATCTGAAATGAGTATGGCTTTGTACTCAGTGGTTACCTCAAAAGTCGTAATTACTCAAGAGTCACATATTGGTTACTTAAGAGTAACCTACTTAGAATTTATGGGGTTCTAATTAGATGTCTATATAATAAAGAGTTCCGGTCTCCAAGGATAATGCACTCATATACTCTTCCCTCATTTTTCATCATTGAGAGAGAACTCATAGAGAGAGAGAGAGAGAGAGAGAGAGAGAGAGAGAGACTAATCTGTGAAAGACCTCTAACCCCCATCAAGTCTCGATCACCACTATGGATTCAATTACACAGTTCTAACAATTTTATTATGTAATCTTGATAATCTAATATGTTAATATTAAGAATTCCATCCCAACAAGTGGTATCAGAGTAACTTCATATGAGATTATTGTGATTGATGTTGTGATTATGATTTAAGAATGTTTTTTTTGTTTTATCATACATACGGTTTGGAAAGAACCCATATGACTTTTAGGATTCTATATAGAATTTTATATATGCTTTGTGATGTTTTAAATAATCACAATCTCAATTTTTTTTAAAGAATTATTGATTTTAGATCCATAGTGTTTTTTTATTGCTCTCAAAAGGATTTAATTCATGATGGATTTGACTGAATTAATTCTATTTTGTTCAAGATAAATTGAAAATAATTTTGAGGGACGTTTGCAGCGACATATTTCGTTTTCTTGTTTAGAATTTTATGAAATTTTGATGGTCACTTGGAAACATCGAAATAAATAAAATCTATTGTAAACAATGGGCACCATCCTATCTCGGCGATTTGAGGTCGTTTAGACCCCTAAAAATGCATTTTTGGTAATAATGTCAACGTCAATAACTCTCACTTAAATTTGATTTTACGATTCCGCGAATAGGAGAGTGATCCTAAAGAGATTGTTTAGGTTATTATAGTGATAACTCAAAATTTTTTATTTTTGGAAAAATAAATTATTTTTCATATTTTATGGTATAAAATACTACATATATTTTTTATCATTTAAATGTTTGTTCTAATATTCATATTATATATTATTTGGTGTTGACCAAATGTTCAATATAAAGTTTTGAATATTAGATATGTGATAAGGTGTTCATATAGTTGATGGGAGGAGCAGAATCTTGTCGGGAGAACATATGTTTTTTGAATGATTTGGATTTAGGATTTTTTTTATGGAACCAAAGTCATTCTCCCATTTGTGGTATTTAATTAATACCCTTTTGTCTTATATCTTGAAATAAATTAATTGAAGTAATACGCTGCCAAAGGAACCTCTATTGCGTAGATTAATCTATTTTGAGTTATTAAGATATGTTTATTTATTATTTATGCGATTAATGATCGGCCCAAATGAAGGTCCTTAATTGACCAAATAATAAATATACATGTGGGAATAAATGTGTGACAATTATAAAGTTTCCATGTAGACAATTTACTGGCCCAAAGGAAGGTTATTGTTTGACCGGATTTATCATCAACATTTGATTTCTACGCTAAGAGTACCACTTACAAGTTAATGTTATGTCCAAAGACTAAACGTTAATGTTGTGCTAGGTATCTTAAATAAGGAGCACCATTACAGTTGCATAAAATTTATGTCTTGTATTTATTTTTTTAATATATCTTGACATGAATTTTAATTTGAGCTAATGTTATTTATTTGTTCTATGGTTTCAGTTACTGCTTCAGCTACTAATATCACAGCAAACATGAACAGAATCCTGTGCTTAATAGTACGAACTTCAAGAACTAAAAAAAGAACATTTTGATAGTTCTCAACTGTATGGATTTAGATTATGCACTAAAAAAGAATAACCCGCTCCTCTTACGGAGAAAAGTTCCATTGAGAATAAAGAGAACTTCGAGAAGTGGGATCATTCTAATCGCTTAAGTCTAATGATGTTAAAGCGCAGAGTTCCCGAAGAATTCAGGTGCAGTATGTCTGATGAGGTAACTGTTAAGAGTTTCCTGCTAGATATTGAAAATCATTTTGCAAATAACGAAAAGGCCGAGATAAGTACATTTATAGCTAACTTTATACAAATAAGGTATAAAGGTAAAGGAAACATAAGGTAGTACATTATGGAGATGTCTAACATCGCTTTAAAACTTGAAGCTCCAAAGTTAGAGTTGTCTGATGATTTGCTCATGCATCTGGTGCTGATTTCTCTTCCTGCACACTACAACCAATTTATAATTAGCTATAATACTCAAAAGGACAAATGGAATCTTAATGATGTCATTTCTCATTCTGTCCAAGAAATGGACAAATTGAAGCGAGAAAAGACAATTGAAAGTGCTCATATTGCATCTACCTCAAAGAATAATAAGCAAAAAAGGAATGATAATAAGAAAGCTGCAGTAGGAACATCACAACCCAAAATTCCACAAAAGAAGTAGGACCCAGAATTTACCTATTTCTTTTGTAAGAAACCTAAGCTTGTGAAGAAGGATTGTTCCATGTACGCCGCAGGGCGTACAAAGAAAGGGTTACATGTGGATTTGATCGCTTAGTAATGTTGAAATATTCATCTCTGTGGGGGATGTAAAATAGTTTTAGTTGAGCAATTGGAACATTTAGATTATCTTTTGAGACTTGTCATTTTATTGACTTAAGAGAGACTTATGGAGTATCATCTTTCAAATGGAATTTGGTTTCTATTTCTGTTTTGGACAAATATGATTTTTCTTATTCATTTGAAAATAATAAAGTCGGTCTTTTTATTAATTCTACTCTTATTGTGACGGTTCTTTAATTAATAAATTATATATATTGAATACCAATGCTTCATTTAATGAAACCTTGCAAACAACTACATGAGGCACAAAATGCTAATTGACTAATGAGAATTCCACCGCTTTATAGCACAAACATTTAGTTCATATCTCCGAAAGGAAAATTTAATGGTTTGTGTTAGACTAAACACTTAAACCCCTTGATTTAACAGACTTTGATGTCTGTATTAGGTGTATAAAGGGAAAACAGACAAGCATTCGTAAATCAAGTGTCAAAAAGAGTTCTGGCATCTTATAATTGATACATACTTGCAGTTCATTCTATACGGCTTCTTAGAATGGTCAACAGTATTTTATCACTTTCATAGATGACTATTCTCGTTAGGGGTACTTATATTTAATTCATGAGAAGTCACAATCCTTGGACGTTTTTAAGGCCTTCAAAGTTGAAGTTGAAAATCAACGAGGCAAGAAGATTAAAGTTGTCAAATATGACCGTGGTGGTGAATGTTATGGCATACATGACGGATCGGGTGAACAACGTCCATATCTTTTTGCCAAATTTATTGAAGAATGTGGTATCGTCCCGCAATACACAATACTAGGATAACCTAGCGTGAATGGTGTTGCTGAGAGATGAAACATAATGCTTAAGGACATGGTAATTAGTATGATTAGTCATTCTTTGAAGAAACCAAAATCTTAATTGCCTCGGTGGCTTCACAAATTCCCAAATTTTAAACCAATTATAACTCATCCCTAAAATATGCAACTATGTGTCAAAACAAATCAAGTAAGCATGCGACACAAAATTCAATAAAAATCCCCGAAGGGCAAAACTTTATTTTTAGAACTTTGACAAGTTTACAAGACCATTGACTTACATACAACCTGACAATCGACCACAAGTATAACACATGGTGTCTTTTTTAAACCTTCAAAACATCGGCTAGAAATCAACAATGGTTCACACGTAGCTATACCATAAGAACACGCAGTTTTCAGCAAAGAATCGACACGCAGAAGATCCACAATGACACGCAGTCATAAACTTCATAGAGACTCACTCCACAATAGCACGCAGCTATCAATTGTAGAGATCTCCCCGCAAAGGATGAACAATAGCAAAGTATGTTCTTTTGGTTCCTAAACAATTCACATAAAGATATCGTAATTTTGTGAATTGAAAATAAAAAGGTGTTTAAACCTTAAAGGAAGAAGCCAAAAACTTTATGCCGATTTTCAATGTTTACAGAATGGAAAAATGAAAAGACTTCTTAAGAAAAACAGAGTTGGAAAGTCAAATTTATAGAAGAATTAAGACGGTGGTGTCGTTCGAACGAGAGATGACCCGTTTAAAGTATCATGCGATAATATGTCTCGTTAGAGAAAAAACGATGTCGTTCGAACCAGATGGGATGTCGTTCGAAGCAGATGATTAAATTTTTTTTTTTCGTTTATCCTTTCAGAAAATGTACCACCTTAAAAACTCTGAAAATATTTATTTGAAAAAAAAAACATTTAAAGCTCCACTCCAACACTTAAAAAATATTTTGTGAAAAATATCCCAATACTCTAATTGTATTATTAAGGTGCTCTAAAACGTAACCTTACAATGCGGAGGTTGTTTGTTGAAGAACCTTGATTATTCGGATTCGTCTTGATGTGAATGTGATCTTGAACTTCTTCGACGGTGTAGCTATATACGACATATAAATTGATAACGGACAAAAGTGTCCTTACAAATCTCCCCCTATATCTATGTCGGTACAAAATAAAAACATCTAAATTATCAATCAAAATATGACCTATACAAATCTATCCTCCCATGAATCCAAAAGTGTAAAGGTAAATGACAAGTCTTCAAAGTTTTTCAATCTTCAACAAACTTCAAACATTCTTTGTCATCATCAGGGTGCGCAATCTAAAAAATCTTCAATTGTACCTACACACATGAGACAAAGCAAAAACCTTGTGACGTATCGAGTTTGAAATGATATAAAGCATAAACATGAAAGTATAATCAAATCTCCCCCATACTTAAACTCCCCCATAATATCATAATTCATTCTCCCCCTTTTTATTTGTCCGAAATAGACAAGGAAAAGAATAAACCAAACAAATCAAATCGGGGTGTCACGGTAAATAAGACAAACAAATATGACAAGTGTGTTCAATGCAGGATATGCTCAAAAACTTCATAAACTATTTTTTATTTTTCAATTTTTCATACAAAAGTGTTACAAACACACACCATGAATTTATACTAAGATAATCAAATCGTGGAAACAGTATGAATGAGTGTGAACAGATTCGATAGGAAATAAAACTCAATCACGTCAAATGTGCATGATGCATATTGTGTATTCCTAACGAATGAGCATCAAAATCATCCTTAGGTGTAAAAGTATTGAATTTAGATGACATCATCTTAAATATAATCAACAAATTAAAGTCTAGATGATTTTCACACCAATAACGTCTAAAAACTTTTTAACACTTTTCATGACTTTTTTAAGGACGTGTAAAGCCGTTTTAATTCTCCAACCAAACTCCAATATATATTTTTTCTTTTTAAGGTGATATAAATTCTCAAACATTAGAGAATTGGTGAATAAACCTAATGGCCCCTTTTTGGCATAAATTTATATTTATTGCCTTTAAATTTTTTCGGGCCCTTTTAAACCTATTTGGACCCCGAATAATTAAAATTTCTCAATTTTTTATGTTCAATTAAACGGTGTCTTAATCGCAAAGGATAGATGTGTACATTTCGTAGCCCTTCACCATTTTAAAAATTCACACAAACTCACGGTAAACGGTTTAAAATATGCACATATTTTATTATCTTATTTTATCCCATTTGGTTCGTTTTAATAGACATAATTGAGATGAAAACACATAACCAACATGTGATTCGATAAGAACAATATTCAAACAAATTCATGCTCGTGTGCATCAAAGGAAGTAATGAGTCAATCATGTAGGTAATAACACTTAATTACATCTTAATGACTCCAAACAATTCAAAGCACGTGTATAACATGACTTATTATCTTAAAACACTATCAAATAGTCACACGGATAAATGGAATAAAATTATGACTCGGTAATCCTAAATGTCAATTCATATATGGTGGTAAATAAAATACCAAAATCTTTTGGAATTTTTCAAATTTTATAAAAATAAAATCTTTTTGTATTTTTTTAAAAAATTTCAAAAACAAAAAACTAATACAAAAAGTACACATGTCATAACACTAGCAAGAATATATCAAGAAACCACAACTAGTGGATGATAAAAATCATGCAAGCAATCAACGATATGAAATAGCAAGTGATGAATCATATGCAAGCATGTGAGAATCAAAACATCTAAAATCTAGCGTATTCAAAAGTGATTTACTTACCCAAACGGATGTGACACGTCAACATGGAATTTTGGGAACATACAAAATACTAGATTTAGACTTCCTAGGACCTCTTTGAAGATCAATATAGAAATTCCTAAGGTGTACTTTCCTACCACAATGTGAACAAATGTAAACGAGTGGAACGACACCTATGGGGTGACCTTTTATAATGTCCTTAGGAACGGTTGACCCTCTAAAACAAATAATGGTTCTGGATTTTGCAACGGAAGCATTAGAACAAGATGAGCCATTACCATCACTACACAAACTACTCGAGTCTTTCAAATCATTTTTCAACTTCAAAATTTAAACTCAAGCAAAGAATTAGACTCTTCCAAAGTTAAGGCTTTCTTTTTCAAGTTATCAATTAAACATAACAGTTTATTTCGCTCATCTTCAATTAAAATAAACTTATCCCTAAGAGTCTTTTCATGTGCCGGAAAATCATCGATTAATTTTTTATCCTCAACGGCACAAACAGGAACCGTAGAATTTTGTAAGTCCTCCAATTATTTTTCTAAAACTAGGACTTTATCATAACTCTCCTTTTTGGCAAATTTTGAAGAATCAAAATCATTGCACAAATTACCAAAGTGCTCACGACAAATGTCTCTTTGAGTTTGAAATGTTTGCAAATATTCAAAATTATTTTTAAAAAGAGAATTTCTTCTTCCAAAATATTAATTCTTTTGCAAAGTTTCAAATTTAAAAAAGTTAATTTTTCAGCACGGTCGTGAACTTTATCAAACTCATCTCAACTAACAACATCAACAGTATGAGAATCCATCGAGAAAAACAAATCAGGAGACGAACACAAATAACCACACAAAAAAATTGCACGACAGGATCTACATAGTAAATTAGTGCAACAGGCTCTGATACCAATTTGAAGAAAGCAAAATCTTAATTTCCTTGGTGGTTTTAACAAATTCCCAAATTTTAAACCAATTCTAGTTCATCCCTAAAATATGCATGTACGTGTCAAAACAAATCAAGTAACGCACGTTGTCTAGAACTTTATTTCTAGAACTTTGAAAAATCTTCGAGAATATAACAAGTTTACAAGACCATTATTTCTAGAACTCAGGTTTCTAGAACTTTGACAACTTTACAAGACCATTGACTTACATACAACCTGATAATCTCCCACAAGTGTAACGCACGGTGTCTTTGTCAAACCTTCAAAGCATCGGCTAAAAATCAACAATGGTCCACACGCAGCTATACCACAAGGACACGCATCCTAGACATTCAGTCTTCAGTAAAGAATTAACACGCAAAAGATCCTCAATGACACGTAGTCATAAACTTCGTAGAGACTCGCTCCACAATAGCATGCAACTCTCGGTTGTAGAGATCTACGCACAAAGGATTAACAATAGCAAAGTATGTTCTTTGGGTTCCAAAATAACTCACATAAAGATATCGGAATTTTGTGAATTGAAAACAAAAAGGTGTTTAAACCTTAAAGGAAGAAGCCAAAAGATTTCTGCCGATTTTCAGTGTTTGTGGAATGGAAAAACAAAAAGACTTCTTAAGAAAAACAGAGCTGGAAAGTCAAATTTATATAAGACTTAAGGTGGTGGTGTCATTCGAACAAGAGACGATGTCGTTTGAAGTATCGTGCGACAACACGTCTCGTTCAAGCAAAAAAAAGATGTCGTTCGAACCAGATTGGATGTCGTTTGAACCAGATGATTATAAAATATTTTTTCCTTTTATCCTTTCAGAAAATGTACCACCTTAAGAACTCAAAAAATATATTTTTTGAAAAAAAAACATTTAAAGCTCTGCTCCAACACTTAGAAAATATCTTGTGAAAAATATCCTAATACTCTAAGTGCATTATTAAGGTACTCTAAAATGTAACCTTACAAAAGTTAACCTTGCAGAGGTTGTTTGTTGAAGAAACTTGATTATTCGGATTCGTCTTGATGTGAATGTGATCTTGAACTTCTTCGATGATGTAGCGGTATACGACATATAAGTTGATAACGGAAAAAAATGTCCTTACATTCTTCTTTTCCATAATCACTCTGGGGAGAAGCACTTAATACTGTAGCATATATATTCTAAACAGAGTACCTAGTAAAGCGGTAGCTAAAACCCCTTATGAACTATGGATAGATCTAAAGCCTGTCATTAAGCACTTACACATTTGGGGATGTCCAGCTGTGGTAAGGTCTTATAGGCCAAATGAAAAGAAACTAGACTCAAGAACTATTATCTTTTATTTTGTTGGGAATGCTAAACGATCAAGGGGTGTCCAATTCTATGATCCCTCAACTAAGTCCTTTTTCGAGATGAGAAATGCGAGATTTCTTGATGATGTTAAGTTTGAGGGGGAATATACAATTAAGAATAAGAATGTTGTCTTTGAAGAGGAGTTTATTCATCTTTCTAACATTATTCAGCCTGACAATGTTCAAGTAGAAAAAAATAAGGACTTCTCTACTCAAAATCAAAAGAGTTACTTCAAAAGAGCAAACTCAACAACCATATGATGAAGTGCCACTAAGGCGATCCACTAGAGAAAGAAGAAGTGCAATTTTAAGTTATTATGTTGTGTTATTTTAAGAGTATGAGTTTGATATAGGGTCAACGAAAGATGATCCAATCAACTTCCAACAAGTCAAACGAAGGCCAACTATCAAAAGTGGATTGATTCCCTGAATGATGAGATGAAATCCATGAGATAACGACATTTGGGATCTTATAAATTTACCTAAAAGTGTGAAGCTCGTTGGTTGTAAATGGACATTTAAAACAAAATAGGATTCTAAGGGCAATATTTAGAGATATAAGGTGCACTTAGTCGCAAAGGGTTTCACTCAGATGGAAGACATTGACTATAAAGAGACTTTCTCTTGAGTTTTGACGAAAGACTTCTTCAGGACAATAATGACACTTGTAGCTCATTTTGATTTACAGCTACATCAGATGGATGTTAAGATTAATTTTCTCAATGGTAACATTGAGGAAACCATATATATGGTGCATCCAGAAAACTTTGTCATGGGTGATCTAAAGTATATGGTTTGCAAACTCAAAAAATTCATCTATGGTCTCAAATAAGCTTCCTGTCAATAGTATCACAAGTTTCATCAAGTCATTATCTCATATGGTTCTGAGGTTAATACAGTTGATGACTGTGTATATCATAAGTTCAGTGGGAGTAAATTTATCTTCCTTGATCTCTATGTCGATGAAATACTTCTAGCTAGTAGTAATATAGGCTTATTTTACGAAACCAAGAGAATTTTTGAGTTATCACAACAGACTTATATCAAGAAGGTACTCATTAGATTTGGCATGAAAGATTGTGCACACGACTGTACTCCCATTGCTAAGGGAGACAAGTTTAGTCTCTGTTAATTCCCCAAGAATAAGACTAAAAGTAAAGAAATAAAAAAAGTTCCTTATGCTTAAGCTGTAGGGAGCCTTATGTATGCTTAGTATCTACGCGTCCAGATTTAGTATACATAGTGGTTATGTTAGGAAGATGTTTGAGTAACCCTGGGATGGATAAATGGAAAGAAGCCAAATGGACTATGAGGTATTTACGGAGAATAAAAGATTACATGCTCATCCATCGGAAGTTAGATAATTTGGAGATCATTAGGTATTTTGACGCGGATCTTACGGGATGCGAAGATACTAAGAGATTAACTTTTGTTTATGTCTACATGCTGCCTGGAGGTGCTATCTCCTGGAGAAGTGCTAAGCCATCACTCATTGCACCATCCACTATGGAAATGGATTTTATAACTTATTATAAGGTAACAAATCATGCGATATGGATGCAAAATTTTATGATCGGGCTGCGAATTGTGGATAGTATTGAAAGACAGCTAAAGATATGTTGTGATAATAATTTAGCAGCTATATATTTGAATACTACACAAAAACTGCCAACTTGTCACGATCAAAAATCGTGACAAGGCAAACTTGCCACGGTTTGACAAGTTTGGGGGTGATAAAGCAAATTGTCACGAACTTGCCATGGTCAAAGCCCGTGAAAATAATTTAACTTGTCATGGAATTTGATCGTGACAAGTTCCTGATAAAGAAAAACTTGTCACTATCAAAGTCCGTGCCAAATCTGGGCAGAATTTAAACAAAATTGTTGGCCAGTACAGCCACTACCACTACCTAGTAGTATATTTTAACCTGTTACAGCATATTTAAAAATGTTCCAACAGTATATATATCAACCAATATTCAACAATTCATAAAAACTACATATCAATTAACAAATATCCATAACCAAATAAAAAAATACAAATAATATCCAACATTCAATATTTAATATTTAAATCAAATAAAGACAAATAATGTCGCGAACTAGAGTTTTGAATAAGTCCGAGCAGGAAGGTAGGCCACACTATATATGAATTGATACATCCATCAATTTGTCAAAATCCGCATTGCTATTCCAACCATAAAGGTCCATTCTCTCTTACATCACACTATGCGTGATGAGAACCTTTGCCTCTATATTTAGCAACACACGTCCATGAACCACACTACTCGGGTTTGTGTTTGGGTCCCTCAACCCCTAACTATAGGAGTGCCACCAAAGAGGTCAAGTAAATACACACTCGGCCAACCCATTGTTGACATAGGCCGTTCGACGACGGTCAAGGTGGCAAATGGATCATATGCAGGCGATGAATGGGTGTGTGTCGGCAATGAGGGTGAAAGAGATTGAGCGATAGCATCCTCGTCTACCGCCCTCCCCTTGCCCTTAGATGAGGTGGACCCCAACTGACGCTTCATGTACTTGAACATATTAAGGACCGTCGCCTCCAACCTTTCTAACTTATCGCCATGGGTGTCCAACTTACGAGCCTACTCGGTGTTGCTCGTCTCAATCCCAATGAGGCTCGACTTCCCCACCCGCGAGCTCACTCCCTCGTCCTTACCTTGTGATCCTCCCTGACCACTTGGCTTAGTGCGTCTGTAGCCAGAGATGCCTTATTGGCATCGGACTGGGAGTTGTGGACTTCCTTAAGCTTTGCCTGAAATGATAAAGTCCACGATTAGTTAAGCAAATAAAAAAAATTATAACCACTACACCAAAATGGGCAAATTGTCACCTTTCAGCCGGCCAGCCTTGTCAAGGTCATTGACCGTGACAAAAAAACACGCGTTTTATGTCACGGTCATTGACCTTGACACGACCGTGACAATGACTTGTCACGGTCATTGACCGTGACAAGCCCGTGGCAATTTAATTTGTCACGGTCGTGTCACGATCAATGACCATGACAAGTCGTGTCACGGTCAAAGACCTTGACACGACCATGACAACTTTTCCATCAAAAACCCTACCCCCCTTCTTTTTTCCCTCCCGCGCCCTTCCCTCCCTCTCTCTCTCTCTCTCTCTCTCTCTCTCTCTCAGGTCCAATTTCTCTCTCTCTCTCTCTTCCATTTATATATATATATATATATATTTGTCTGTATATTTATGTGTGTATGTGTATATATATATGTGTGTATGTGTGTGCGTGTGTGGGGGGTGGGGCGGGATGGGGGTAGGGGTGGTGGAGGGGGGCAGGGGTTGGGGCGGGGTGGGGCAGTGTGGGGGAAGGGGTGGGGGGTATGTGTATATATATATGTGTGTATGTGTGTGCGTTTGTGGGGGGTGGGGCAGAGTGGGGGAGGGGGTGGGGGGTGGGGCAGGGTGGGGGTGGGGCGGGGTGGGGCAGGGTGGGGGAGGGAGGGGGGCGGGGTGGGGGAGGGGGTGGTGGAGGGGGGCAGGGGGTGGGGCAGGGTGGGGTGGTGTGTGGGGTGGGGGGGGGCAGGGGGTATTTTTTTATATTAACTTTGAAATCCTTAGAGAATAAGAAGGCCTAAGAAATGATTACAAAAATCAAATTGTATACTCATTATAATGTGTATGATTACAATAAATTAATGTGTTATGCTACAATTGAAATCTTGGAAATTTGGCTAATACACGAGAAACTGATAATCGTAAATATTATGAATAAAAATGGTACTTTCTTGGAGACTATAAATTATTATGTACAAACTTTGGTTCTAGACCTATGTTGTTGGATTTGGATGTTGGGTGTTGATTAGTTGATTAGTTGATTTGTTGGAGTTGAAAATTATATGTTAATTCATTATTACTATTGGGGGATACAGTGTTGAAAAATATTGGTATTTATCGTAGATAGTAGAATTGTTTAGTAATTGGTATCGTTGAATGTTAAAAGATTACGGGTTGTGATATGTGCAAAAATTATGGGACTTAATTTGTTGAATGATAATATTTGTATTAGATACTTGCGTGGTTTTACCTAACTTGAATGAATTAATAAATGTTTCAGTAAAGGTTGAAGTGGACAAAAAACCTGTGAATTGATTAATATCCATAATGTAAATAAAAGGTAAAGTAAGTGTGTAAATGGGTGGTTGAGCAAGCTAAGAGGTCTAACCCATATTTAATACATAGGTGTGTTATGAAAGGTTTTCAAAGGGTAATTAAGTATTTTCAAATAATGACCCCGAAACATAGAAATTCAATCTCAAGCAATTTAATTTCAATCTCTACAAATTTAGGCATGTATTCAAGGGATTTATGAAGGATTAATATTAAAATTCAATTCCTATACATAATCTAAAAATTATAACTCAGATTCAACTAGAAATAAACCAAACCAAAGTTAGTTAAATAAACCAAAGGATTAATATTAAAATTCAACTCTATTAGTTAAATTATAAATGTAATAGAATTAATCCATATAAATCAGATTTTAATCACAATTAGGTTTTAGAGTTACATAGATAGGCATAATCTAAATCAATTTCAGTCCTACAAATATTCTAATTAACTTGCCGGGTGGGTAGGGGTGGGGTGTGTGTGTGTGTGTGTGCGTAGATATGCGTGTGTGTGTGGCGGGGGGAGGGGGCAGGGGTGGGGCACCCATTTAATAACTCTTTAAATATTTGGAAAAAACATAATATTGCAAAAATTTTATCTGTACTAATAACATTTTTTTTATCTGTACTAATAACATTTTTTTACAGCAAAAATGTCTCCTTCAGATGTTAGGGCGAAGATGATGATGCTGTTTATGATGATGTCGTCGTCTGGGTTCGGTGGTAGCGGAGGCGACGAGGGCTCCTCCGCCCCTAGGCTCCCCAAATATGGAAAATTTGGGATTACCGTCGAAAACAAGTCGGAGCTTTTAGCGAGATCCCTCGAGCTGCTAAAGACGATCATCGGCCCGGGGTTTATGAGTTGGAAGGAGGTGCCGTATGAGCTCAAGTTAGGTGTTTGGGCGGCACTACAGGTAATATTTATATGAATATTTCAATTTCAATTTATATTTATATTTATATTTATATTTATATTTATATTTATATTTATATTTATATTTATATTTATATTTATATTTATATTTATATTTATATTTATTCGCAACTAACATTGTATTTGTTGGACAGGAACAATTCAACTTGGATCCAAAGCTACGCGATTCCGTCTTGGTGCAGTTGAGGGAGCAACATAAGACGTGGAAAAAAATATGCGGACACGGTACTTTGGAAAAACACGAGAGTCCATTTTACAATGGTGCGTCAATTCGTATGTCGTGTGGCCTACTCACCTCCTCACATTTACCCAAGACATGTAGTAACATTATTTTTAAGTTTGTCCATTTTAATTATATTTGGATTATATCATCATGTATATTATTTTTACTTTGAAGATTTGGATTATACTGTCATGAATATATATTTGCATTATCTTTAGTTTATGTTGGATATATGATGTTTGGAATAGGTACAACGTTGCTATAACAGGTACAAATATAGTGCTGGCCAGTGGCAGTGGCCATACTGCCCAGCATATTTTTTTAAATTCTTCCCAGAATTGTCACGGTCAATGACCGTGACAATTTTTTTAAAAAAAGGGTCACGGCTTTGTCACAGTTTATAACCGTGACAAACGTGTCACGGTCATTGACCTTGACACGACCGTGACACAAAACGCGAGTTTTTTGTCAAGGTCAATGACCGTGGCACGACCGTGACAAAAAAAGTTGTCTCGCCTCGAAATGTCACGGTCATTGACCTTGACAAGGTGAATTTGTCAAGGTCAATGACCTTGACAAATGGGCAGATTTGGTGTAGTGAACGTAGTTAAAAATTAAAAAAACTGTAAGATATTTGTATAACTCACAATCGTGTCTTCCACGCTTGGGGACACCTCCTTATCCTTGCCTTCTTTTTCTGAATTTCCATATAGGCATTGAGCCTATCTGGCCTACCCCCAGGGCCACTCCCCGTCTCCTGAAATAAAATAATGCAAAATTAGTAAATAATGTTAAATTAGAATAACATAAAACTAAAAGAAAAGAAAATTAAAAACTTACCATCATGTGCCCCACCTCGGTATAAGGCGTACGCCCGACGTAGTGCACGTCGACCTTTTTTGCCCGGTTTTCCCTCCCCGATTGATGAGATGCCAACTGCCGCTCTTGGATCTCATTGTCAAAAAACTACTGCTACTGTGACAATGAGATCATCTCCTTCGACTATACGGTGTCACGGACCCTCAATATGGACTTTTGGTTCTGCCCAAAGTACCGTGCCCCATGTTTTTCTTCCATGTTTTGTATTGATCACTCAATTGTTCTAATGTTGAATCGCGAACATGTGGGGGTAGGTCGAATTGTTCCTTTAAAATAAATACAAACCAAACAGAATGTAAGTGTCAATTGTATTTAAATTATAAATTATAAATATAAATATAAACATAAATATCAATCCAAAATAAAAATAAAGTGAGTAACTACCTGTAGTGCCCCTAAGATGACCATCTTGAGCTCCTGTGGCACTTTCATCTAATCCGTGTACCCCGGTCCGATGATCGAATTGAGCAACTCCAGGGCTCTATCCAGAAAGATCGTCTTGTTCTCGACGAAGGACCCCAATTTGACCCATTTGGGGGACCTAGTGGCAGACGAGCCTTCCTCGCCTCCGCTGTCGTGATGCCTTGATGAAGCCATTTCTTGCAAAAATTATTATTATTAGTACAAACATGTATATGAGAAAATGATCAAATCCAATGAATAAAAGAATTAAATTGACTAAAACCCAAGTGAATTAAGGCATAAGACGAATACGATTTAACGTCATTATAAGAATACAAATCCATATCATCAACCAAACTAAGCATTATTTTAAATAAATGGAGTACTTATTACAAATCTAAAAAATGTTTCAAATTCGGTTCGTGTCACGAACTAAGAATTAATGGTTAAACTGAGTAAGATCCAAATTGACATATTCAATAACCAGCTCATCAATTTTGATTCAAATCCACTGGAACTGATCAAATCCAAATGAATAAAAGCATTAAACTGTCATCCGATATTAATAAAGCACTAGATGAATATAGGTAAATGACTTATAAGAATATAAATTCATATCATAAACCAAACTAAGAATTGTTTCAAATAATTGTAATACTCATTAAAAATCTAAAAATTATTTCGAATTTGAGTTATCATCTAAAAGGGATTGATATTTTGTAAGAGCAGTCAAGTCATCCACACTATTGGTTAGACGTTTTGGCGTATGTATGACGATTGTCCATGGATCGTTGTTGATATACTCTAAGTAAAACACCTTCTTGACCTTTTGAAAAGCACCAACAAATGGCTCATCGCTAACGTACTCGTTGCTCTTTAACTTGGACAAGTCAACCATGATCAAATTGGTGTCAGGATCAACTTTACAAGCATTTTTATCCTCAAATCTTACCCAATCACAGTAAAACACAACCTCTTTGAAGATTATATAGTCCAATTCAAATATATTTTGAATGATAACATAGTAAGTCATTTCAGCTTCAATGAGGTTTTTATCTTTCGCGCTCGATCGAATATAAGTAAGAGCCTTGTATGAAAAGCCCGAGTTCTGTATATTTGTATTTTTCTCATACACCCTTGCACCAAATATGTAACCATCCAATCGATACTTTTTGTACTTTTGTGCCATGAACAAGGGTCCAGTGGCTAGACGAGCAAGTCTTGATGCCACATCACCCGTCTTTAAGAGTTGAGATTATAGATAAATGAAATAGGTTAGTTTTAATGCTTTCTTGTAATGTGACGTTTAATAAGAGATATTTTCATTATAATTACCTCGCGGGACACCCACAACTTAAATTCAATGTCTGATTGTGCCGTCATTCTTCGTCTTTTATTATTCCCACACGCATCATATTTTCTGCATTAATCGTGATGAACGTATTAAGTAATTGATCGTGTATAAAAATTAAATAATGTAAAAGTTAAAATAATATAAACTTACTTTTACCATTCTTCGACATCTGCATATGTGTCAAATAGATAACAACCTATTTGTTCATGTTGTAAATTCGTTAATTTCACTGGCTTGCCCATCACCTAGCCACCCTCATCAACGAACTCATCACTGTTATCCACACTACTTGGGTCAGGCATATATTCTCGAGTGGAGATTGATGACTCCACAGTGATGGATGCTTCTACAATTGATCCTTAAATGTATCATTTATTCTTGACGTAATCTTTGAAAACTTTCATTAATCTTTAAAATGGATAATCCACCAATATCTTACTGGGTCGAAAATAAGTGCCTCATCGCATAGGTGTACCAACAAGTGAACACTTATGTCAAAAAAAGATGGGGTAAAGTACTTCTCCAACACACAAATCACTTCGGTTACCGCTACTTTTGCATCCACTATGTGATCTCGATTGACTACTTTCTCACATAAAAGTGAGAAGAAAATTCTAATTTACATAATAGCCCTCCACAAATCCTTGTGATTGGAGAAACAATGCTTAAACAATAGAGGAACCAATTGCATGACCACATGCCGATCATGGGACTTACACTTATGTAAATCATGGGTAGCATAATTCACAATCCTTTAGAAGTTTGATGAAAAATTAGATGGAACCTTCAAATTATATATTGTGTCTAAAAGCACCTTCCTTTCCTCACTTGTTAAAGTAAACGTACCAGGGGGGCTTATTGTCCTTCCCCTACTATCTTCTTTCTACCATAGTTGTGGCTTAAGTTTCAATGATTTAAGGTCTTTTCGTGCATTTTCTCTATCCTTCGAATGACTCCCCCCAAGGCATTTGACCAAAATATGTTCAATGTTGTTCTTCTCTGCATTCATCACATCTAATACAGGGCATACCAGGTTATTCTTCCAATAAGGCAAGTCGAATAAAATTAACCTCTGTGACCATGCCTTTCTTATCTCAGTTTCATTCTCAATTTCGATCTCCTTATTCTTGACATTCTTGAATTTAGGATTCTTACCTGGCATATTACGATAAAAATTAGAAGATTTACTTTGAATTTTTGAACTTAAAAGTTTTCTCGGAGGTAGTCTATGTTCAACCCCTCCGGGTAAAAATTGAAACCTCTCTCAATTATAAAACTATAATCGGGGGATAAAAACCTACTATGGAAATGGTATATATTTTTTCCGTTATCGATGAGATGCAGAGATTCAATCTCCTCTCCATAAATAGGACACCTTAAATAACCATGTACTATATAAACAGATAATATCCCATAAGTTAAAAAATCATGAATTACCATATCAACATAGCTTTCAGCGTAAACTCTTTTTTTTAAAAGAGTCAAATGCTTTCACACCCTCTTCCCACAACTCTTTTAATTTTTTTACCAAAGGAGACAAGTAGACATCGATGTCTCCACTTAATGCCTTCGGCCCAAGTATCAACAAAGATAACATCAAAAGTTTAGGTCTCATACGCTATGAAGGAGGGAGGTTTAATGGTGCTAGGATCACTGGCCATACACTCTGATTTGTGCTTAGATTTCCAAATGGATTGAAACTATCTGTTGTTATTGACAAATGAATGTTACGCTGTTCTCGAGAAAAATTAGGATACTCATAATCCATCATCTTCTAAGATGTAGAATCAATAGGATGATGCATGAGATTATACATTACTTCTTCCCTAGCATGCCAAGTCATTACCTCCGCTATCCATGGAACTATGAAAAAATCGCTTCAATCTAGGCCCAACAGGAAAATATTTTAACACTTTTTGAGGAACTTTTGAGTTTGTGCCTTCCTTGCTAGTAGATTGCACATATTTAGGTTCATGGCATACCGAACACAGATCAAGATTTTCATACTCCTTTCAATATAGTATGCAGTCATACACACAAGCATGAATTGATTTATACTTCATTCCCAAACCTTTTAAACCGTTCTTCATAGTATGATAACTATTTGGAAGCATATTCTGCTTGGGTAGAAAGCCCTTCACCTAATTCAAAATTCATATCATCCTATTATCAGACAAACCATGTTGGGCCTTCAAACTATGCAAACCAACCATGGAATGTAAAGTTGTTTGAACTTTGTCGTAGCCAGAGTACAACGGTTGGGTCGCCTTAAATTTTAAACTTTGGTAATCATCATCAAGGTTTATCCCGATATCTTCCTGAGCACCTGAACCATGTACATCATCGGTGACCTTATTTTCTTCCACTTCATGAACTCCATAAGCATCATCAACTAAATCCTCTAGAATATTATGATCTACATTGCCCTCCTTCCCTTGTACATATATCCTACTTGTTGAAGGTTGTTGTGAAGCTTGCTCGGGGACAAAAGGAACTTTCGACTCCCCGTGAAAAATCCAAAATTGATAACTAATTAGTTTAACTGTACTCCACTAAAACATCTTACCATTCCTACACTTAGCACACGGACAAGGGAACTCTTCATCATTATGACATCTCTTTGTGTCTTTCACAAAAAGCATTAGCACCTCTGCGAAACACATCCCCCAATCTATTTGGCTCACCCATCTACTCTCTGTATTTAGGATATCCTATCATAGCTACTATAAATAATCACCTATTATGGCAAGAAGCATATATTCATGGATTAGTATAAACAAAAGTGTATATTCATTTAGTCAGTAGTAATGCTTATGGTGATGATTTATACATAGTTATGTTTCATTCCGCATCATTAGTTATTTAACAACAAGCTTTTAAAATTTATAGTATATTTCATATACGTATTATCTAGATTTGGTAAAATCACAATCTTAAATGTTTGAAATGCCTAGGTTCAACCAACTCAATGGCCATCTAAATATTCAAATCCACCGGTCAACAACAATTAAATAATTATAAACAATAATTCAAATAATAATGTGACATATTAGAAATGCCTAGCTCCAACTAACTCAATGGTCATCTAAATGTTCAAATCCATCAGTCAACAATAATTCAACAATTCGAAACAACAATTCAAATAATAATGTGAAATATTAGAAATACTTAGGGCCAACTAACTCAATGATCATCTAAATGTTCAAATCCACCAATAAACAACTTATGAAGTGAACATGAGAATATAAAATGCATTATATAATATTATAGTACCGTTATGTCATTCATTCACATGAGATTATATGCATGCATGCATGCACCCACCCAAAGAAAGTGTTATATAACAAGTAACAAGGGTGAAAAGGTAATAAGTAATTGTATAAAAATTAATTTAGTGTAAATTTAAACCTGCTTATGTTATAGTAACGAGAACCGCAAATAGATAGCTATTAGCTCTTATTTTAAGAACTTATTTGCCATCATAAATAAGATGATGGCAAATAGGTGCGTAAAATAGGAGCCAATGACTATCTATTGCAGTTCTCATTGCTATAATCTAGGCAGGTGTAAATTTACACTAAATCAACTTCTATACGATTACTTATTACATTTTCACCCTCGTTACTTGTTAAATAACACTTTGGGGGTGCATGCATGTATTCTATAACAATTTATGAGCGCAAACATATATATATATATATATATATATATATATATATATATATATATATATATATATATATATATATATATATATATATATATATATATCGAGTGTGTTTGTGTGTGTATGTGTGTGTGGGTGAGATAGATAGATAGATAGATAGATAGATAGATAGATAGATAGATAGATAGATAGATAGATAGATAGATAGATAGATAGATAGAGAGAGAGAGAGAGAGAGAGAGAGATGTTATGGAATGTGTGTAGAGAGATAGAGAGATGGTCGCCAGAATATGTGAGGAAGAGGAAAGGAGAGAGAGTTGTAAGGGCAAACCCACTATAAATCAATTTATAATAATTACCAATTTATAACAATTACCACAGTATATCAATTTATACCAATTACCAATTTCAGTGTACAAATTTTAATTTCAAAATACCAATTTCAATATAAAGATATTAACTTCATAATACACACACTAAACATTTCATATTTCATCCATCTCCTGTAAAGGGTGAGTGGTCCTATCCCATTCAAGACCGCATATTTCTGTAATATATTTAGCAGCTCATGCACATTGTTTCAATTTGAGGAAAATTCTGCAGTATACCCCCACAGTTCTCCAAGTACAAGACATAAATTTGCAAGTGTAAGATTTATTTTAATTTTTCAATTTAAATAGCACTTAACACCACATCATCTAGTATGTACACAGAGAACATTAAAAGACGGCCGCAGAATTCCCCGCAAAGTAACAAGTTTAATCCACAAAGAATATTATTATACAGAAACTATGTCGTCCCAAACTATCCCAACGGGACAATTTGAGAGATCTCATTGCAAGGGTAATGACTCTCAAACGGGTTTAAGGGCTATTGAATGCGTACCCATAAGAAATAAAAGGCTAGTATATATGTGCACTATATGTAATTCAAAGTAGTTATAAATTACCAGGGTAAGTATATTTCATTTATTCGATAGTAATGTTTATAGTGATAATTTATACATAGTTATGAACGTATTTCGCATTATTAATTGATTTACATAAAAATTTTAAAATTTATAGTATGGTCTAAGGTCCAACCAACTCAATGGCCATTTAAATGTTCATAACCACCACTCAACAACAATTCAAGAATCCCAAACATTTCCATAATCTCTCTCTCTCCCTATATATATATATATATATATATATATATATATATATATATATATAGAGAGAGAGAGAGAGAGAGAGAGAGAGAGAGAGATGTGACGAAATATGTGTTTAGAGAGAGAGATGGTCGCCGAAATATGTGACGAAGAGGAAAGGGGGTCGCCACTACTGCAATTAGAGAGAGAAACCAAATATCAAATACCAATTTTAATTTTAATTTCAAATATCAATTTCAATTTCAATTTCAATTTCAATTTCAACTTCAACTTCAACTTCAATTTATAATACTAATTTCAATTTCAATTTTAATTTATAATACCAATTTCAATTTCAATTTCAATTGCAATATACACACACACACACAGACACACTGAAAAACACACACGGTCACACATATTAACACACACACACACACACACACACACACACACACACACACACACTGGAACATACACAAGCATACACTCACAGATTAAAAACTATATAGAGAAAGAGACAGATAGAGAGAGAACGAGAAACATACCAGTGAGAGAGGGATAATCACAGTAGTATGGAGGAGAGAGAAAGAATCCCAACAGCGGAGAAGGGGGAGAGAGAGAATTGCAACAACAACAGGGATAAAGGGAGAGAGAATAAAGAGGGAAAATGAAACACATGTGAAAGGAAATTGATAAGCGGCTAGGGTTTTATTTTTTTAAAATATCACGAATGTGTCACGGTCAAAGACCGTGATAACTTTCTAAGGTTGTCACGATCTTTGATCGTGACACGTCCGTGAAAGCTTAGTCATCACGATCAAAGTCGTGACAAGACTGTGACAACTCTTTATCACGATCTTTGACCATGATAAAAAATGCATGTTTTTGTCATAATTTTTTACCGTGACAACCTTAGCTAGGTGAAGGGTGCCATTTTGGCATTTTTGGTGTCGTGGAATAACAACAGAAGCTTGTCGAAGTCTAAGCACATAGACATTAAGTTTCTTGTTGTTAAGGAGAGAGTTCAGAGTAAGATAATGTTTATTGAACTTATAAAAAGAAACTCCATGCTCACGGATGCCCTTACTAAAGGCTTACCACCCAAGGTCTCTCATGAACACAATGCTCATATGGGTATTTTCTTGTTTGATGATATGAAGTTTTAGTGGGAGTTTGTCCTTGTTCTTTTCTTTGACACTATTGAGATATTTTATGTATTTTTCAGTTTTCTGTAGAATAAAGTTGGTGGTATTTTCCTTTTATTGTTTAATCTAAATGTATTGTCTTTTAATTTTAGTATAACATAAGGTTTAAAAGAGTAAGGTTTGAACTTACTTCGAAATAAAGTAAGGACCAATTTGAAATAGGCATGTCTGAGATCACATTTAGGGGTGAAAATGAATTAAGTCGTGATGAGCTTAAGGTTTCTCAAACTTGGTTTGTAAATGTAAACGGGCCTAAAAATATGTTCAAGGTTTGTTAATTATCTTACAATCTGTGCTCGAGCGAGCTTCTAAGCAAACAAATATGAGCTGAGCTCGAGTAGCTTAGTTATTTTACACTAATTAGTATAGATATTGGTGATCGAGCCGAATTCGAGTCGAGCTCAACAAGATAATGAGCTTAAAATTTTGTTCAAGCTTGGCATGTTTATTTTTGTTTATTTTATGAGCATGTCTTGAACGAGATTTTTTCCGAACGAACACGAGTTGAACTTGAGTAGCTTAGTTCGTGTTTCAGCCCTAATCGCATTGCATGTAATTTCCAGCCACACATCCATACTTGATCTCTGTCATTCAATATATTTGGTATGGTGATCATTGATGGATCAAGTTATAAAATAAATGTAATAAAGGTCGCTTTGATCTCATACTAGTATACGAGATGGATCAGATTTATTCGGGAAAATATTTTAAGAATAGATAGCAAATATGGTGCGCACCTAAGGTTATCAAACATAATTTCCTTCAAAAATAATATGCAGCCTAAATGGGAGATTGTTGTAATATTTTTAATATTCTAATTTCGATGTATAAATTAAATAGCAATTGCATTTGGGCTTCTATTCTAATTGGGCTAATTAAGTGATCTAATTAATAGATCCCAATAATACCTCTAAAATGGGTATGGACTTTGTAATGTGTATTTACCCAAGAGTAACCTATTGGTTAATCAAGAGTCACTCAATTAGAATTTATGGAGTTTTAATTAGATGACTATATAATGAAGGGTTCTGGTAACCAAGGCTAATGTACTCATATACTCTCTTCCTTATTTCCCATTATTGAGAGATAACTCATAGAGAGAGAGAGGGATTAGTTTGTGAAAGATCTCTAACCCCCAATTGTCAATTATCACTATGGATTCAGGTACATAGTTCTAACTATTTTATTATGTAATCTTGATAATCTAATATGTTGATATTAAGATTTTTATCCCAACAAACCAAACAGGCCCTTGTTAATTTGTTTATAAATTTTGGATATTTAATTAAAGATTGCATATTACACTCATGTAATAATGTTGATTTAGAATTTTTTTCGTTATTTAAATTTCTTACACACTTTGCATGTAACACACACCCAAACTTTATGTTAAAATGTTGTATTTGAAATACTTTTAATAGTGTTACGCTATTGGGATCCTGTTTGGGTTTCCATTTGTTGTGGAAAACTAGATTTTATGAAATTTTTGGAATAAAGTCATAAATTTTTGACTTCCCATTAGAAAGATATTTGTTCTCATTCAAATGATTTCCCTAAATTCTGAAAAATAAAAATATAAATGAGAGATATAAATGATTGTTACACGTGCTATATAGCACTCGTTATGCATAAACCATGCTTTCTATATTATGATTGGTATTGGGACTTGGTATAGTAGGATTATTCCATGCACCGTGGACTTGCTATGAATCTAGCAGCTACCAATTTTTTACATCTAGTTTTCATTCGGAGCATTTGACTATATTATTTTACACTTGTTCTCTTATAATAATATCCAGAGCCAGCAGGCAACGATGTTCCTGATTACTTTCTAGTGGAAGTTTGTCAGTGGTATAGTATTGAAAATATGTCTAGCAAA
The DNA here is from genome assembly GCA_949130495.1 of Sambucus nigra. NCBI lineage: Eukaryota > Viridiplantae > Streptophyta > Magnoliopsida > Dipsacales > Adoxaceae > Sambucus > Sambucus nigra. The sequence continues at coordinate 389,513,965 of OX422212.1, forward strand.
GTGCCCCTTGATTCAAGCACCACAAACCTCTAAATAACAGATTACGGATACCCAACAGCGTAAGATGAAGATGAAGTGAAATTTGAGTGTTACACCACTTTTAATCATTTAATCCTTGATATTTTGATGATATTGCATTAGTTGATTGGTCACTTTCGTAATCCGGCATCACTAGCCTTTAGCATATTAGTATATGACATGGTATACATAGTTGCAAACAAGAATGTTGTATTTGATGAGTATGTTCACTGATATATTATTTGTGTTACTCCGCTATTGAAAACGTATATATTTGATACTTGACTCATTCCATGTCAACTTCCTTTAGTTTTCGTCTAAGAATATATGATATACCACCTCTTAGAAATCTAACATAAAAGATATTTTTGAGACATGATGAACTTTCATTAATTAAGTTTAATCTTTTATAAGAGGGGATATATTTTTTTTCAAAACCAAAAATTTATTCACAACAGAGGTATTTTACACGTGGTGTTACTTGTTGCTGACCGAACAATAGTACACTGACTCTAATCATGTCACAGAAAGGAAAATAAAAAATTGGGGACACACGTAAAAACTGAAGAAAAAAAAAAGGATTGGACACTGAGAAAGCAGCAAGAACATCCGCACTCATATTAGCTTCTCGAAAACATAAACACGGGGCTACATGCTAGAACCTCTGGAGGATGTCATGGATGTCCTGGCTCAAATCCTAGTGGACTAGATGGTGGGATATATTCATGGACATCATACGGAATGTAGTTTGATAATCGGTTTCTATCTCAATACATTTTATTCCTATATGAAAAGCTAATTCTAATCCTGTTTTTAAGGCCCAAAGCTCGGTGATCAAAGATAGCACATATCCAATGTTGAGGGAATATCTAGAGATAAAGTCACCATGATAATTTCTAATATGACTTCAAATGCATGCAAGGCCCGTAATTTGGGAGTTGCTCCATCAGTATTTACACGTATAGAACGGTTGTACTTGAGGTGACCAGGCAATCTGAAACTGCCTATTAGCGAACTCTGACTGGGAGGCATGTGGTCGGTAGGCTTGAATAAACTACACTATCTGGTCCAATATTTAGTGGATGATCATAGAGTTAACAATTGGTTTTTGTTTAAAAAGGGCTTCATTACGAGCAAGCCAGAAGTCTTGGAGAAAGAAAAAAATGTTTAACAGCTTGATACGTTAGATCGGAGGTCCCATAGCGCACTGCCAATCACCTCAGCATAGCAGTCATCGAGAACTCAATTTCTTCATGCACCATGCAAACATGAGAAAATGCCGAACATTCAGTAAAGATGTGGATGTTGGAGTCCAACCAATCGCATAAAGGGCATATAGGAGAGGCAATTTTATGGTAGTACCATAGTCGACCAACCATTGGCAAAGCCTGGTGGGTGAGGAACCACAGGAATATCTTCAGTTTAGGAGGGATAGCACTCCACCAGAGCCATAGCCACGACAGGGCCGAGGTGTGTTATTGGATGGCTTTCATAGTTAACCAATGACAAGTGTCTTTCGAAGAGAAAGAGCCTATTTTTTTAGGACACCAAAAAAGTTTTTCCAGTACCACTTTAGGTGAGATATATATGGCTTGGATATAAAGCAAGAAATTGTTTTCCATATATTGGGAGAATATGGGCTGATTCCACTGATGGTTATGAATAAAGCTAGATAGAGGGGTGGTAAGAATGGTCAGAGGTAGGGAGGGAAACTGTTTCCCCATAGTATCATGAAGAACCCAAATGTGCTGGCAAAAGGATATATTCCCAGGCCCAATTTGCAATATAATTACCTATTGAAACAAGGGAATAAGCTTTTAAATTTGAGTCCAAAACCAGGATGCTTCGTTAGACCTGCTTTCCCCCCAATAACGAGGAGTGTGGATAGTATTTATGCTTTATTACATGGGCCCAGAGATTAGTTGGCTTGGTAAACAACTTCTGTAGGAGTTTAATCATGAACATGGTGTTAAGCATGTGTAAGTTCTTAATGTCCACTCCACCTGTATTGTTTGGGAAAGGTAATGATAAACTAGGGGAGAGTTGGGTTTTTTGAAGGTCGTGGTGGCATTCCAGAAGAATGATTTTATTTTTTTAGTGAGTGCATTGAGAATATGCATGGGTAGAGTATAAGCCATCATGTTGTATGTAGGTAGGAATATGCATACTGTATTAATAAGAGTCGCTCAACCCGCATAAAAGGGAAAGTGTGAATATCATGTCTGTAGTATGGCCTTTAGGTTTACGATAAGATCAAGAAAGAGACTACGCATGACCCATTCAGTAATAAGGGGAAGACCGAGGTATTTTTACTGACCAGGGTTATGATGAAAACCTAACATGATTCGCATTGTACACATGACCACGTGTGGAGTCGAGAGGCCAAAGCTTATCATGGATTTTTCCTGATTAATAATTTACCCCAAAGAGGTGGAGAATTCCTCCAGTATCATCCTGGAGTGACTTATCGTATGAGGGCTTAGTTGAAGGAAAAAGACAATTTCATCGGCAAACGCAAGCCCCGGGATCCTTGGACCCGTTAAACAGGGCCGACGGAAAGTCATAGTTTTCAGGCGATATTCATACTCAATTTTTCATACGAGGACATCTAGACCAAGTATAAATAAGATCGGAGAGAATGGGTCTCCTTGCCAAAGGCCTTTTGATGGCCTAAAATTGACCCAAAGGTGTCCATTGATCGCTGTCTGAAAGGAAGTATTGGAGATACATGTAGATAGGTATGTAAGCCATTGCTCTGGGTGCCCGTGTTGCCTCAGCCCCCAATGAATGAAAGGCCATTCAATTTGATCATACGTTTTTGATAAATCAATTTTTACGGCAGAACTTCCTTTTTTTATTTTAATTTTTTGGTAGTGTGAAAGATCTCATGTGCAATAAGGATGTTATTCTGAATGTGCCATTGTGCCACTTGGTAAGGGGATACTAGATAATGTAAGAGTGGTCGCAATCATTCCACAAGTATGAATGAGATAAGCTTATAAATCACGTTACAAAGACTTATTGTACGAAAATGAGAAACTTGCATTGGATTTTGCCGTTTAGGTATGAAAATCAAGAAGGTATGGTTTATAGCATGCTGTATTCGATTGGAATAGAAAAATTCAAATATAAGGTCACATACTGTCAATCCAACCACTTGCCAATGGGATAGATGAAACTCCGTCGTATGACCATCCGATTCCGGAATCTTATTTTTTCCTATTCGCTTGAGGGTGGATCAGATTTATTTCTTCGTTACGGGTTCTAACAAATTGGATTTGTCAGATTTTGTGATTTATATAAATGGATAGTTGCCTGTCACCGGCGGCGGGTTAGTTGTTTGAAAAAGAGTCTCATAAAATGTCTAGAACTGTGTGTGAATACCAGTGTGAGTTTTATGCCACCCAGTATATGGGTTGAACACAACCTGAATTGTATTTATATAATTTCGGTGAGAAACATAGGCATGAAATAATTTAGTGTTATTGATAACTTCTAGGGTTCACTTGAGTTTATATATATTTTTCCAATACAAGGCTTTATGTCCTGATCTGTAGGCTAATTCCTCCTGAATCGATTTCTCACAGGAGAGGAGTGTGGGATTAAGATTTATCTCTATATGCTTTCAAGTTTGCAAAAGAGATTATTAGAGATTAAAAACTTTAGTGGCCATGTTTCCATAAACATATTTTTTCCATGAGATAGTCACTTGACGAAAGGGATGGGTTTCTGATGAAGATGCTTTTCGGCGATCCCGTCATCGGCCGACTCCACTGGTTATAAAGAAGCTCCTGGAAAGATGGATACGAAGCACATTACTTATAGTAGATAAAATATGGTGTCATTTTTAAGTGGGTGGGCATGTTGTCAACTAAAAGCGGACAGTGGCCCCTATCCAACCTCTGCATGTTCGCAAGGCCCCTATCCAACCGTTCTCACACATGATAGGCGAAGGATGTGTTATCTTTCCAGGTAAAAGACGGGCCACTACACCCTAAATCATAAATATTGTGTGTCATCATAAAGTTTCTTAAAGATTTTGCCCGGCAAGGTTGGACACCCTGGTCGCTTAGCTTTTTATATGGGCCTAAAATCGTATTAAATCTCCCATGAGTAGCTAGGGGTTCGTGACATATGTGGATAAATAATGAAACTATTTTCATACTTGAGTTTGAGAGGAGGGTGGGGAGGAATGTAAACTACAGTGAGATCTATGGGTTCCGCTACAGGGTCATGTTCAACCTGGACATGTATAAACCATGGGGAAATGGTAATTTCGTGCGCTGTGGTAGGTCCTTCCATCCATAGTATCCATACACCTCCTAATTGTCCAAGTGCTGGTGATACAATATGATTTCGGAATGACAAATTACCTATCTTAACAAGGGACCGTCTTGCACCCATGCAAGTATCCAAAATGACGACAAGATGGGTTTGATGGTGATTAACAAAATGAAAAAATTTAGGCTACACGCACCCCTTGCATTCCATAGTAAAATATTCATGAGGTGGATTTGAACGTGTGATCGTAACAAGATCGGCTACGAGATAATGTATATATATTCATTTGGAAGGAGCAGGCTGATCATCAGATGTGCTACATTTAGAACCTGGTGGGCATAAAACGTGAAAATTGACTCCGGTTCTGGGTGAAATTTATCGCGATGTTTCGCGACCTCTATGTGGACACGGTGTCATTGTAGTTGGTAGTGAAATATGTGGGGTATGGTGCAATTTTCCTGGATGAGTAGGTCATGTGGGATTCGTTGAATAATTTTGTGAGTGTCTAGTGGTGACCTGGGATTGAGTTGTAGTAGTTTTTATACCCTTAACATCCCTTTCAGACTCAGAGTGGAAAGGCTTTCAACTTTGAGTTTACTTTTTAAGTCCAAGAACCTTGATCTCGACATAAATTTAATTAAAGATTAGGAGTTTGATCTAATCAAGGTATATGTCTCACTTCAAGTTATTATTGAATAACTTTATCTCAAAACAAAGGACAAGTATAACCCAATATACTTTGTTCGAGCATGTAGAACAAGGTTGACAACCAGCATTACTGTATAGAGATTATCACGCCATATAACAGGTATCCTTGAGCTTTGTATCCTAATCTAAGAGAAGAATCACTGAAGCCTAAGTGATTTATGCAACTAGATTAGCTAAGCTTTGATACTCACCTCCAATACTTAACCTTGAGACTGTATGTTACTTCTTTGAATGCCAAGAAACCAGATTTTGCTCCAAATAAAAAAATACCCTGATGTGGATCTCGTGTCATCTCGATTTGATGCCCAAGCAGTATCACAGAAACCAATAAGATCCAATGTGGTTGATTTCCTCAAGTGAAGATCATAATCTAAAGTGCCTCTTAAGTCTCTTAAAATCCATTTAATAATTCTTTAATTAAACTTCATTGGATTTTGCATGAACTATCACATTCAGTTCACACTTTATTGTAAGGCACCAACTATGCTTCTGTACAATTGAACAATTTCCATCGGATCACTACCAAAAGCTGAGATTTTTTCCCCATTGGTCATAGGTGTAGGTAAGCCCTTTATAAAGCATATTTTTGTTTTACAATATAAATATAATATGTACTTGGATTGAGAGAGATGAAGACCTTCTTTAGAATGATGATCCTGAACTCCAAGGAAATAGTTGACTTCAACAAGATCTTAAAGAGCAAATTACTATTTTACTTGCGTAATGAGATGTTGAACTTCTGTGGAACTGTTGCCAGTGACCAAGATATCAACCACATATACTCAAAGACAAATGGAATGTTGAGCAGTGATGCGAATGAATAATGACGCTCTGATTTGTCTTAGGAGAATCCAAGAGAAAGTAAATAAGTATATAACTTTCCAAGCCCATATATAGAACATTGAGTAACTTCGGTAGAGGTTCTAATTAGGAGTGGGATCGAATATTGTTAGTATTAGTATATCATATTATGATCATAGGGTGATCATTAGTAAAAAGGTATTGTCCTTACGGATATTTTGGAGGCATAGAGGGAGAGGGGATGGCTATTTTGGATTGGATTGGGCCAGAAGCCATCGAAAAAAATCCATATATCCCTTATTGACATGACTAAAACCCCAGAGGTGTCGTATTCCTTAGGCTAGTTACTCTGTAATTGGACTAGAGATGGAGGCATCCATAATAAATAATACGTCAAGAGACGTATTATGACTCTTGGGCTTCACGAGTTTGGTTTGGTATAGCACCTACGTACCCAGGAGTACTTTGGATCAAATACATTCTAGTTCTAACACATGGGACATATTTACAGGGGTAGGCAAGAGGATATCAAGTATATAATATACAACATTACAGTATTTATGGAGCATAGTCCTTAATGTAGAAGTTTCATTGTGTTGGAATGATATATTTATGTATTAAAAATACATTAATCAACGGTCGATGCTTGACAAGTATTTATAGAAAAACACATATTCGAGAATGCCATCGTAGCGAGGGGCTTTATTCCCTATGAGAGGAGCTCGATTTTAGAGTTTAGTTTTAGCAAAGTTTCAGAATGACTTGGATCACTAAAACTTTCCTGAGAATGGTTTTGAAAAGTATGTTTTCATGTTGTATTGGATAGTGGTGTTTGATTATCATTTATTTAACATATGAGTATATCATTTCAATTTAATAACAGAGGTGTTGAGTTAAAAATCAGGATTTAAAATATAATCATTGTAAAATGCATACCGTGTAGCATTTATTAGATAAATAGATAAGGATAATTTATCACAATATATGTGGGGTGTTGAACTGATTTGTGTAGAGTTTCGTTAACGTTGTAGCATGAGTTGTTTTTTTCGGTGGAGTGTTCCCTACGATGTGGATCCATTCATTCGGGCAAATCTTTATTTGGAAGCGTCGGCTTTCACTGGGTGCGCCTAAAGGTTTACCTTTATTTCTCAGAGGAAGCAACTTTTCAGAAGTATGAACTTTACTCGGAGGAAGTGACTTTTCAGAAGTATGAACTTTTCTCAATGGGGAAGTTACTTTCCATAAGTACAAACTTCTCTTAAGGGAAAGAGACTTTTCTAAAGTACGAACTTCACTCGAGACTTTTCGTAATGAGCTTGAGTATCTTAAGATTGAAGAAAGTAAGAAAATTGAATCAATGTTAGGTTTTGGGGTCCTTTTCAATGTTTGTGGGGACTTTATTTTATAGGAAACAACTAGCATATTTTCACCGTTTCGATCAAAGGGATGGTCCTGCCACGTGTATGGTGGACATGGGTGGAGTAGACACATGTGTGGTTAGGGGAAGATTGCATAAATTATATAATCATTATGTGAGGGGAATATGCATTTGGTGAACACCCTTTAGCCATTCGGTTAAAGTCTTTGATGGTGTTTAACCGTTTGGTAAAATGACCCCTTGCGAAGGCTTTTTTCCCCTTTATGGAAGGTTCTTGATATTTTCATTTTTGGCCCCTCTAAGTTTTTCCCTTCTGGGATTTGACCCCTTTTTTTGGGGTTTGTTTCTTAATTCTTCCCTTGGAATTTTTCGTAGTGTTTGTTTAGGGTTTTCAACTAAATGGGATAAATGATCTACACCTCAATAGCAAGTTTGGGTGTTCACATAGGCGGTCGACTAAGAGGGATCATGTGCAAACACTCTTTTGTCGAAACAGTAATGGGCAAAATAGGTTTTCATATTTTTAGCATGGGTATGGATGTGGGAGCAAAGGGTAGACCATTTTTTATTGGGGGGGTGATTTTGGGAAGTGATCAGGTCGATTAATCATCCCCTTCAACTGTTCGGTTAACCAAATGGAAATGTTTGACTATTCGGTCATCCGTTTTCAGCCGCTATAAATTAATTTAATGCGGTCGCATGCTTCTATTTTTGGTAAGTTTTTTTAACACTCCCTTTAGAGATGCTTCGTACCCACCGGACCCTACTATTCCTCTTATTTTCATCACTTTTTTATTCTCATGATCTTTTTTATCATCATCATGGATATGCTAAGCGGTGGTAACTTTTTCATGTTTGATGCCTCGTTTGTGTTGCCTTTTTCGGGTAGCATTCTTATGGGGCGAGAGCTTATACCTCTCTGCAGGTAGTCTCGGTGAGTGTGGGGGGACATCACCTCATTCTCTCATGGTTTTTCCATTCCATACCCACCAACGATACACGTTGACCACTGCATCCTTTGTAAGGTAAATGTTTTTAATTGAGTCAAGTTTTATGTATTGGCTTTATTCCGTGTTTGGACAAAACTTATTTGAGTTATAAATTAGGACTTGAGTTTTTTGTCCTTCAAGCTTGTGAATTGTTATCAAGACTATAGAAACTAAAGATTAAGTGTACATCATGTTTCGAATCGAGTTTCATCTTCAATATTTGAGGGATATAAATATGGTATGAATACATGTTTATGTTTGATCCCTAGATTTTGTTTTGGGTGTTAGGAGTTCATAAAATTGTTATTAATTATTTTAAAATATTCTTACCCGTTTTAATATTTTTTTGGAAGAAAAATATTTTGTTTCGCAAGGTCATTAGAACGACATTGGTATATCATTCGAATGAGTACACGTACCTCGTTAAAACATCTTTGAACGAACTTTGAAAGAGATTGATTTAGGAAATTTTGGGCCTGTTTGGGAATCTCGTTGGAAATGTCATTTGTAAGGTGTTCAAATGAGATGCTAGACTTTATTCGAATGAGATGTACCCTATTTGAATGAGTACGCAAATTTTTTAAGAGTTTGAGTTTTGCAAACTTCTTTTGACCCTTATCTCATTTTCAACAAACCTCCTAGTGCGGAGCAACCATTTTTGGGAGACTTTTAAAATCTTTTTAAGTTCCCAAACTTGTTTAAAAATCTCTTCAAGTTTATGAGTTTGTTTTGAGAAAATTCCTTCCAAATCAAAGCCTTAGTTTACTTATTTTACTCTTGCTTATACTCACTTAGATGCATGCTTAGGTCAAGACTAAAATTGGTTAATTATTTGTACACAACACTTGTGGTTTTCTAAATTGATTCTAGAAAATTAAAATTATGAAGATTAAATTTGGTGGTGTTTTTCTATATAAACCTTAGGGCACATTAGCTTTCTCAAATTGGTATCAGAGAGGGTTACACTAGTTTACTATGTTAGATCCCTATTTTGTGCTTGTTTAGGGACTATATGGACTTTAACCGAAAGGGTGGTTCCGCTGCCCAGCCTCTATTCTTTTATAGGACAATTTATCCCCATTGCAAGGTGTGTATGAGATTTTTACTTAAATCGATCAATGAAAAATTTTGAAACTTGGTTGAGTATGGGTGGAATCCTCCCACTGGATATGGTGCTCCTAAAGTGTATGCCTCTTGGACAATGACTGAAAAGTATGGCTCGACTTTTAATTCTAAGGGTGTGAATGCTATTTTTTGCACTGTGATCGCGAAGAGTTTAGATGCATTTTGACTTGAGAGGGCGTGAAAAATGATTAGGGTATTTTGCGATCCACACACGATGGATCAAATATTATTACGGTATCCAAGTTATAAAATTTGAAGACTAAGTTTGAGATGATTAAGATGTTAGAGAATAAGTTTTTTGATGAGTTATATGCCAAGTTATTGGATATTTTCAATTCCTCGTTCAACTTAAGAGAGACTCCCCCCGAGTCTAGAGTGGTGTGAAAAATATTAAGGTGTTTGCTTGAAAGATTCAATGCCAAAGTCATGCTCCTAGATTTCTAAGGTGGTGTCGACACTGTGAAGGTTCAAGAACTTATAGGTGATCTTCAAAACTATAAGATAAACATGTGTCATCTAAATAAAATGATGATAAAGATGGCATTGCTTTGAAATCCCTAAAAGAGGGCATTTCGAATCCTGATAGTAACAGTGAGCTTCATGCTGAAGAGTTTATTAGGTTTTCTAGGAAGTTAAAGAAGTTTCTTAATCTTAGAAATGAGAAGAGTTTTAAAAAGAAACCTAAGAACATTAATGCCAATTGTAGGAATAATGAGGATGGTCACAAGAAAGTGGATGGACGAAACAAGTACTTTGAATGCTAGGGGGTAGGGCATTATTATCGTGAGTATCCCATTAGAATAAGGAAGGAAGGAAAGAAATCTAAGGTATATAATAACACCCTTAGTGATAGTGAGTCAGAAGAGAAAGGTAATTTTCCTATAGAGCGCAACTACATTACATTCATAGCTAGTCGTGTGTGCCTAAATGAAGTGTTTTCCCCTGTTGAAGATTATCATAAGAAAGACGATTCCAAGATTCGATCTTTAAGTTTCAAGGCTACTGAGGAGAGGAGCAATGGAGAAGAAAAAGATAAGTAGAAAGAGGATAATGAGGTTCAAGTGGCCTTTCTAGAGTTATACGTGATGTCGTTAAAGTTAAAAAAAAAGAGCAACTTGTGTTTAGAATCTAAGATAAAAGAACATGCCTTGGAAAATAATGGCACTAAAATTATTGAGGACCTTAGGGAATTTGAGAAGACTCTTAAGGATAATCTCAAGTATATTGAGAGTGAGAGAGATAGTCTTCGTGATTTGATGGAGGTTTTGAAGAAGGAGCTTATTGAGTTTGAAAAATCTAGGCATTTGCTCTAGCCTAAGATTGTGGAGTTCCAAGAGAAGTTGAGAGACTTCAGTAATATCAAATTTGATTGGGAGTCTAGATCAGAAAAGTTATATAAAATGATAGACACCGTCTGAATCAAAGATGACATTTGTGGGATTGGCTTCAATGATGCTAATAATTCCGCTGCTAAAGCCCAGACCAAAGTTCTGAAAGATTTTACCATTGCTAAGGACGTTAGAAAAGGTCAACCCAAAGGTAACATTCCTCGTGTCTACTATTCCACACATTATGGTAGGAAAGGTCACCTTAGGCATTTTTGTTATGATCTTAAACAAGGTCTACGGAAGTAGAGATCTCGTGTCTCCATGGTTCCCAAAACCTGAGGCATTAAGTATTCATCTATCTGTGTTAGGAAATTAGTTTTGGAGTCATTGAATGTTAGACTGGTTGATTTATACATTCTATCACGTGATTCTTTCCATACTATATCTTATTAGTGATTATGGTTGCCTGTTTTTCATACACTAGTTTTTGTACTTCATGTTATATGTTATTGCTAGTTATATGATGTTTATATTTTTATTTTTTATTTTCCATTTTTGGGGAACTTAATGAGAAAAATATAAAATATTTTCTTTGTCTTTTGAGTCGTTTTAAAAAATGTTGAAAAACTCAAAAAGTGTTTTTTATGTGTGTCTTAGTTTTACACATATTCTATGGCATATCGGTGTGTTGGAATCCCATTACTTCCATGTATCCATGTGACTAGGACATTTGATTATGATTTTCAATGCTCGAATTGTTCTTAATTATGTTTGCATGAAGTATTCTAAAGTTAATTTGCACGATGGATTCACTTTGTATATGCCTTTTCACACACTTTGTATGAGATCTTTTGGATGTTAACTTTAAATGTCACATGAGTTAAGTGAGGTGTTCTCCCAACAATCTTGTCATGTACGTATAAATTTTAATATGGGTGACCCAGCATAAGTTCTTCTGAATTTAGCCCCTTAAGTTAGTGATTTTGATATCTCGAACAAGGTAATTGAATCATTTTTATTCCATATCATTGCCAGTGACTGTTTCTAATAATTTCCCCGAGTTTCGTGTATTTCTGATAGATTTCACAGGAATTTAGTGCAAGAAAAGAGAGAAAGAAACCAGAAGGAAAGAAAAGAACAAAGGAAGAAAAGTCAAAGGGTAAAAGAGTAAATTTATACCCAGATTTCGGATTCGACGCCTAAAGGGAAGTTGAAGAGCTTGATTTCACAAGAGCATCGGAAGAAACGACACTCAAATCGGAGCTCTAAATCAAAAGTTATGGCCAGTCAAATATGAAAGGAAAAAGTCAACATGGAATAAAATCGGACCGATTCGAAATGACTCAAATCCAGTAGACCCAGGATGGATGCCAAACCGATGACAGCAGAATCGATCCGGTAGAATAAAAAAAGAACCGATCTGGTGGCTGAGAAACGGACCGATTCGAGGGCTATCCAAACCGGTCCGATCGTGGGAAATCCTGGCATTAATTATGATGATTATGAGGTACATAGCTGGTAAAACCTTGCGCAACAAGCGATTCTCGCTGTCAAATTCGTGCTACATGGTGCTATAAAAGACCAAACCATACCTCTTTCCAAGGGAGTCGAATTAGGGAGAGAAATTCAGAAGTTAGGAAATCTTTAGTTTCTTTGGTAGAAGTTTTCATAAACCCTAGTTTGTAAGGTTGAGAAAGAAGAAGTTTTCTGGATTCAAAGTCATTTGCTTTTCCTGTTGCTGAATACAAGTATAAAATTTCCATTCTCTTATTTGTTCCCTACTTTATTTACAATTCCAATCTCAATTGTTTTGCAAATTGTTCCCAATGTTTGTTGGATCCATAATTCCATGTATGAATTTGTTTTCTAGAAACATCATGTCCAGCTAAATTTTCAAGGGCTGTGGTACATGAATTCATTCCGGGATGAATTATCCATGTAGAAAATAGAGGGTAAATTAAATATTGATCAAATCGTGTATGGAAATTATACGAACATAGCCGATCTTTTAATATCTCTTTCCCTAGGTACTTGGGATGTTTAAGAAGACTATGCAAGCATAATTGTCCATTCACCGCTTTGTATTTACCTTTGAGTACATATGATGCAGGCTAGTTCCTTCATATATGTAATGCTTAGGATCTATAAAGACTGGATTTAGATGAAATTTCAATTTGCCATTCTAGTATTCTATACAGTAATTCGTTAAGGTTTGAGGGATTGTACCCCACCCTACTTTCTCTCATTTTCAAATCTAATTTCTTTACAAATCTTATTGTTTTTGTGCACACTATATTTTATCAACAATTGGAAATCATCATTCATCTTTTTATTTCTTTAAAGGAATCATTTTAAGGTTAAATAACTATTCCTATAAACGTGTCAATTTTTATTCCCTGTGGATACGATTCCGACTTGTCGGATTATTACTAACGCGACAGGCTTGCACTTGAGCCTAGATATAACGCATTTTTTAGACAAATTATAAGTCGCGTCAAGTTTTTGGCGCCGTTGCCAGGGAATTATCAATTGGTATAATTTAGGAAAGTGATTTTAATCCTAATGTGATTTCCATAAAAAAAAAATATTTTTTACATCTCATCTCTTATGCGCTTACATGCAGAATTCATCTTCCACCCAAGTTCACGAAAATCCTATTGCCGAAGAAAATTCTGAAAATTCTCACACCACTGATTCTCCTCATTTTTGGGTTCCACCTCCTTCGCCCAATAATTCAATCACAAGTCGCTATTTGAGTCAAAAACTGAGTGAGGGTTCTGAATCGTTGGATAGCAATATGTCGGTGCACGGTAGTGTTGGTGTTGCTGGTGGAGAGGACGAGATTCCATATCTTCCCATGAAAGATCTTTTATTTCCTGAGAGAACTGTTACCCCTGGTTGCATTTTACTCCCGTATAATGCCGGTCAGTTCCATTTTCGAAATGGTATGATTCAAATTCTTCCCACATTTCATGGGATGGATTCGAAAAAACCATATCTCCATATTATAGAGTTCGAGGAAGCATGTGAGACGTTTGGTGACTAAGCTTGCCCACAAGATGTTATCCGGTTAAAGCTTTTCCCCTTTTCCTTAAAGGATAAAGCCAAAACTTGGTTATGGTCGCTACCCCCGAATTCAGTGTTATCTTGGAGAGATGCAAACCAAGTTTCTCTCCAAGTTCTTTCCACAACACAAAACCAATTCTGTCAAAGCCCAAATACAAGCTTTTCGACAAAATTAGAATGAGGCTTTCGACAAGTGTTGGGAGAGATTTCAGGAGTTAGTTAGCGCTTGCCCACATCATGGATTCGAAAAGCATCATCTGATTTCATTTTTCCATCAAGGCCTTACTTTAGCATCTAAACTACTTGTTCAAACCATGTACGAAAGACCTTTTTAGGAGTTAGATTCGAGCGATGCTGAGGCTCATCTGAAATATGTAGCAGAGACTACTCAAGCATGGGATGTTTCTGATACCAATAGTCAAAATAGAAATCGACAGGTGTCCAACTTGCCAGCTGCGTCTGGTATTTATCACTTGGACAAGGACAATTTGTTAGATAAAAAATTTGACCAATTGGAAAAGAATTTCAGAGACATGCTTGAAGTGCTCTTAAGAGAAGTAGCTGGACCCGGTCAAGCCGGGAAAGAGAAAGTGTGTGCTATCTGTGTTGCTGGTCATTCTACTAAAGGATGTCCTACCATTCCAGCATACAAGGCAATGTACACTGAACAAGTTGAGGCGATAGGAGGATTTCGCAGAAATTTTAATGCACAGCAAGGGAATTCATACAATCAATCGTGGAGGAATCATCCTGGTTTCAACTATGGACAACCACAAGGGGGGATGTCTCCTAACCCACATGTGACTCTACCACCTCCCCCCCCCCCCCTCAATTTCAGCAAGTGACTCCTCCTATGCATTCTCCTATACAGGTACCACCTCTTGGTCCGTATGTCGCTCCACCTAGGCGATCTCTTGAAGATAATCTGAATCAATTCATCCAATCTCAAAAGGAGAGCAATGCTGAATATGATCGAATGTTCACTGAAATTCATACTAGCATCTCTAGATTGCATTCTGCAGTGAATACTCAGGGGAAGGGTAAACTCCCCGCCCAAGGACAAATACCTCCTCTTCAAGGATAACCCACTGTTAGCTCCACATCATTGTATTTGCCAGAACAATGTCAACCTGTCACTACTCTCCGTAGTGGTCGCATAATTGATCTAGCACCAACACTTCCCAAGGAATCTAAAGCTAAAGAAACTATAGAGTCTGCTGAGCCTCCATTGCATATGGAAGATAAAGATGAGGGAGTTAAACCTGAAATTAAAGTAAAACTACCCACTGCTGCTCCATTTCCTCAACGCTTAGCACCACATAAAAAAGGGGCTTCGCGTACGAAAGTGTTAAATGTTTTGAAGCAAGTAAAGTTGAACTTGTCGTTTCTCGACGCTATTCAACAAATTCTAGCATATGCCAAGGTCATCAAAGATCTTTTGACTGTTAAATGGCGGCTCAAGGTGAAGAAGAATGTTTTCTTGGCACAAAATGTGAGTTCAGTCCTTCTTAATGATCTTCCACCCAAATTCAAGGATCCCGGTGCACCTACAATTTCATGTGTCATAGGAGAGAATAGAGTGGAAAAAGCATTACTTGACTTAGGTGCGAGTGTAAACATCCTTCCATACTCTATTTATAAGCAGCTTAATTTAGGTGATTTAAAACCTACCCGAATCACTCTACAGTTAGCTGATCGAACAATGAAAGTGCCTCGTGGGGTTGTGGAAGACGTGATAGTTCAAGTGGACACATTTTACTTCCCTGTTGATTTTGTCATTTGGGACACTGAGCCTTCTCCCCATGCGAGAAATCATGTTCCAATAATATTGGGCTGTCCATTTTTAGCTACTGCTAATGCTTTGATCAATACACGGAATGGCCAAATGCAACTCACTTTTGGAAACATGACTCTCGAGACCAACATTTTCAATGTCGCTAACCAAATGGGTGATGATGATGAAATTCTTGAGGTTGATCTTATTGAAGAAATGGTGGATGAGCACATCGAGAAGATCATAGGAGGAGATGCGTTGGAAGTCTGTTTAGTCCAAAGTGGTGAGAATAAGCGTCCTTATACTAAGTTTGAGCGTGAGGTGGAAGAGTTGGAAACTTGGTTACAAAAAGAAGCTAATTTTGAGAATTTAAGAGATGTTGACTGGATTTCTAGATTTGAAGAATTACCTCTGAGGGAGGCAACCATGATTCCCTATGAAAATAGATTTCCTAGTCTTGAGTTAAAGAAACTACCCTCTCATGTCAAATATGTTTTTCTGGGAGATAATGATACATTCCCTATTGTTGTTTCTTCCAGTTTAAAAAAAGAACAAGAGGGCATGTTGTTGGATGTGTTACGGATGCATAGAAGTGCGTTTGGTTGGACTATAGCAGATTTGAAAGGTATAAGTCCATTGATTTGTACCCATAAAATCCATCTTGAGGAGGAGGTGAAGCCCTCGCGTGAGATGCAAAGGCGACTAAACCCAACCATGAAAGATGTAGTAAGAGCGGAAATCATTAAATTGCTAGATGTTGGGATTATTTATCCCATTTCTGATAGTAAATGGGTGAGCCCAATTCAGGTCATTCCAAAAAAGTCGGGTATGACCGTGGTTGAAAACGCTAAGGGAGAATTAATACCTCAACGCACCACCACCGGGTGGCATGTTTGCATTGACTACCGAAAGCTCAATGCTGGAACCAGAAAAGACCATTTTCACTTACTGTTCATCGATCAAGTGATTGAACGAGTGGCGGGCCATCCTTACTAATGTTTCCTAGATGGGTACTCTGGCTATAATCAGATTGAAGTGGATGTTCTTGATAAGGAAAATATGACTTTTAAATGTTCATTTGGTACGTTTGCCTATAAATGTATGCCATTTGGGCTATGTAATGCGCCAACAACTTTTCAAAGGTGCATGCTAAGTTTCTTTAGTGACATAATAGAAAAAGGTCTTGAGGTGTTCATGGACGATTTCAGCGTTTTCGGTCCATCTTTCGACCAATGTTTAGCTAATCTTGAAAGAGTTCTATTCCGGTGTGTGGAAAAAGACTTAGTCCTCAATTGGGAAAAATGCCATTTTATGGTCACCGAGGGCGTAGTTTTAGTCCACATAGTCTCATCTAGGGGAATTGAAGTTGATCGAGCAAAAATTAAAGTAATAGCTGAGTTGCCCCCGCTAAATTCGCTTAAAGATGTGAGGTCCTTTCTAGGCCATGCTGGATTTTATAGGAGATTTATCAAAGACTTTAGCGCCATCGCTAAACCTTTGAGTAATCTTCTCATGAAGGACACTCCATTCGAATGGAATAAAGCATGCTAAGAAGCTTTTGATAAACTTAAAAGCATGCTAATTTCAGCTCCTATCATGCAAGCTCCTGACTGGCCACTCCCATTTGAGCTTATGTGTGATGCAAGTGATTATGCAATTGCGGTCGTTCTTGGACAAAGAAAAGACACGAAAGCTCATGTAATTTATTATGCTAGCAGAACATTATCTGGCCCTCAGCTTAAATAGTCTACCACATAGAAAGAATTACTAGCAGTCGTTTTTGCTCTCGACAAATTCCGCTCTTACATTGTTAGGTTGCCTATCATTTGCTTCACTGATCACTCAGCCCTCAAATATCTTTTAACCAAGAAAAATACCAAACCACGTCTAATCAGGTGGATCCTACTCTTACAGGAGTTTAATCTCTCGATTCAAGATAAGAAAGGAGTAGAAAACGTCGTTGCTGACCATTTGTCACGCCTCTCGTCCGACGTACCTATTGATCCCATTCCCATAGACAAGTATTTTCCGGATGAAAATCTATTTGCTACTTCTTCTCTCCCCTGGTTTGCGGACATAGTCAATTACCTTGTCACTGGAATTGTTCCCTCCAATTGGAGTCTGCAAGAGAGAAGGAAGTTCATTACTTGGTCACGCATGTTCTTTTATGATGATCCATATTTGTTTAAGTATTGTGATGATCAAATCATTCAGAAATGTGTACCTGATGAAGAAATTCAAGGGGTAATTTGATTTTGTCATACGGAAGCATGTGGAGGTCATTTTTCCAAAAATAAAACTGCTGCGAAAATCCTGCAAAGCGGTCTCTACTGGCCCACAATCTTCCAGAATGTGAATACTTTTTGCAAATCATGCGATAGATGCCAAAGAATGGGAGCTATTACTCGTCGTGACATGATGCCATTGACCCCAATACTAGTCTTGGAGTTATTTGATTGCTGGGTTATTGATTTCATGGGGCCCTTTCCCCCTTCTTTTGGTTTTAATACATCCTCGTCATTGTAGACTACGTCTCAAAATGGGTAGAGGCCATAGCTACAAGGACGAATGACAATAAAGTGGTGATAAAATTCATTCAAGAAAACATACTTTCTCGATTCGGAGTTCCTAAGGCTATATTAACTGATAATGGTACTCATTTTTGCAATAGGCCTATGGAAAAGCTAATGCGAAAGTATGGAGCTGTCCATAAAGTTGGAGCAACTTACCACCCTCAATCGAATTGCCAAGCCGAGCTCGCCAATCAGGAAATCAAAAATATCTTGGAAAAGACAGTCGAACCTAATAGGAAAGACTGGTCTCTCAGATTGAATGATGCGCTCTGGACATATAGAACTGCATACAAGAATCCCCTTGGGATGTCCCCATTTCCATTTGTATATGGCAAGCCTTGTCATCTTCCGGTTGAAATTGAACACAAAGTGTACTGGGCTATCAAAATGGTGAACTTTAACATGGAAAAAGCCAGTGAAATACGTAAACTTCAGTTGAACGAGTTAGAAGAAATACGCAATGATGCGTATGAAAGTGCTAAAATCTCCAAAGAACGAATGAAACGAGCTCACGAAAGAATCATTCGACGGAAGGAATTTCATTTGGGATAAAAAGTGCTTCTCTACAACTCGAGGTTGCACTTGTTTCCCGGAAAATTGCGGTCACGATGGTCAGGTCCATTCATTGTGAAGGAAGTATTTCCCCATGGAGCTGTAGAACTACAAGATCAAAAAGGGGGAAACACATTCAAGGTCAACGGGCATCGTCTCAAGCCGTATTTGGAAGCGGTCGTCAAGGAAGCCGACACAATCTGGTTGTCGGACCCCATTTATGGGGCTTGACTAAAAAAGAAAGGAGAGGTCGTCGCACCCCTGACGTGTACGGGATGAATGTTGTGTATAATAGTCTTAGGATGTTAGGAGTCGTAAATAAGTGTTATGACCGGAGAAGGGAATCCAATACCTGTTTTGGGGGGTGTTTCAGGTTTCGGTGAGCATTTCGTGAGTTTTGAGATTCAATTACACTGAAGGAATCATTGGAATGGAGAACGCAGCCTAACAGTGAGAAAGATAGAACAGCAAAGGAAATTCTAGGAATTCAGCAGATCGGATCGGTCCGGTCCCAAATAAAAAGAACCGATCGGGTTCAATCGGATCGGTCCGATATGAAACCGGATTGGTCCGGTAATCTGCAGTGCGCTCCTTCCTGAGGTTAACACCTCTTTAATCCAAACATCATTCATTCCCCCAATCCATTTCTCTTCCCAAAAATTTCGCCTACTCTATTTTCCCCCCATCCATTCCCCTTTTTTTTCCTCATCCCAACTATAAATACCCACATCCACCACCCCATTTTTCTTCACACCTACATATCCTCTATTCTCTCTCCATTTCTGTCTAAAACTTCCCTACCCATGGCTGCCCCCCAAAAATATAATTCCATCGAAGTCCTGCCCGACGGCAATGGCGAACATCGTTCACGCCGTGAAGCAAATTGGTGCCGTCGTTTTTCAGTCCGACGGGAAAAATCCACATTGAGCGTCAAGTGCTTTGGGATCAGCTGCCTAATTCTGTCACAGGCATGTTCATGTCACGAGGCTGGTGCAGATTTTTCAATGACCCATATGAGGCTGTTTGGGAGAATGAAGTGCGTCAGTTTTATGGTACGCTCGTACGCACCGCTGACTTCAAATCTCAAGCCTTTGTAGACTCGACTCCGATACCGTTCTCACTTGAACTTCTGGCCCAGAAACTTGAGTCTAAAGGTGTGGTCACTCCAGCCCAATTTGATTATCCTAGTCCTGATCCCGTTCTCACCAAAGCTGTTTGCATCTCTCGAATCGCGTCAGGTGTGGTTTGGAATACCGAGACCTTTCCCGTTGGTCGGTTAACCGACAAGGCACGCATCACTTTTCACATCATTTGTGCCAAAATTTTGCAAACCTCAAATGATTCGGCGATGCACCCGCGTCAAGCTACTATGATGTATCATCTGTTTGACCATGCAACTGTTATCAATTTGGCCCGCACGTTTTACAATGATATCATCTTTGCGGCGTACGAAAAAAAGGATCGAGCCCTTCTTCCTTATGGCCGTCTCATTACCTCCTTTCTTAAGGATGCTGGAATTGTTCCACCGCAAGATCTTATCAACTTGACCAAGCCATTAGGACAAAAATCCCGCACTCGAAGTGAAAAGCAAATCCAGCTAATCCGTGCGTGGCGAGGAGGTGACTCGAGTGATGAAGAGACTGATGCGGAAGAGGACGTTGCTGATGAAGATGTTGAGATGGAAGAAGGTGAGGAGGAGGAAGATTATGAAATCGCTGATCCGGATTATGTTCCTATTGGTACGGGTTTGACTGAATGCGTTCTTTCCCTTGAGACGCATTTGGATGGTTTTATGACATCCTACGAGAGGGACATGAGTTTGGTCCTACGTATGCAGGCTGACTTGTACCGTCTCCAGTCAGGTCCCGAGGCCCCCCTTCTTGCCTATTACTATAATCCATATGCTCCTGCTGCTCCCGGAACTTCCCGCCCCCCACCCGCACCTTAGGCTGCCCCGCTCCTCCTTTATCTTCTATTAATTATGTTTGTTATCCTTTGCTTCTACAGTTGTGTTGTAATATACAGTTTTAGTATGATATTTGCTTGTTTTATTTATCGCACTACTAATGTTGTCTTCTTTTTCTCTCTCGTCCATTTGATTGAGGACAATGCAAATCACTAAGTTAGGGTGGATGGCAAGTGCGTATTCATAAAACTTCGCATATATATATATATATATATATAAAACCAAAAATATTTTTCATCGAAATAAATAAAAATTGGAATTTAAAATTTTTGAAAATATCACCTTTATTCTATTTAAAGTCTCAAATTGTTAACAATCAAAATGCACTAAGCCAAAATTGATCGAAGATGGAAATTGAAAGAAAATTGACGACTTAACGAATAAGTGTGGAGATTAATCAAACCCGGTGAGATTTCGAGCCTTTCAATTTTTGTGAGTTTTTAAATCAATCCGAGTTTATGATTAACTCAAAGTTCTTTTCAACGTTTTAATAAGTCGTTGATGATCTCAATCCTTTATTTTGATCGGTTATGGGAAATGTGTGAGATGTTGTCTCAAAATTCGTGCTAAATATATCTCTAAAATTAATTAATCTCGAGTTGCATATGGTAATGTGATTAGCAATTTGGACAATGAAGTAGGCCCTCTTTTGTTTAACCCAAAAATATTAGCCATAATAAAGTTGTGAAAAATTATCCCTTTGCAACCCACTTTGAGCCTAATATAATATTTCCCTTTCGTTTGATAACCCAAAAAACCCAATTGGCTCTGAATTGTGGAAAATTAAAAATTCATCAAGTAAGTCCAAATTGTGCAATAAAAAGGGGCAAGAGAAAAACAGAAAAAAAATGCTCAACAAAAAATAGCAAGAAAAAAAAATAGAAAAAATGAAAATAGAAAAAGAAAGAGAAAAATGAGCAAATGCCCGAAAAGCACTAATGGACGTCATAAGGACATTTTCCAATTCCGAACATTCCGTCCATTTCCATTTTTACCCTTTTACCCCTTACACCTTATAACCCGAAAAGTCCTAACCGAGTCCGAATAGCGAAATTAATTACTGCATAAAAGATAATAAAAGAGATTAAACTGGTGTGATTAAGAGATGATGTTTCCCATTTCCTAATAACTGTATTCCGATGATGAGATCTTTTCACCATATATTTCCTTCTTTCTAATTTTGTATGTGTGAATTTGTGTCCATTATAGTTAGTCTTTATATCATGCATACCGATAGAAAATAACCACAATCCGAGTGATTCGTTTGTGAGTGCATCCGTAAGAATTTGAATCAAAACGAATTTTCGAAAAGTAACGTAATGCTCAATCGGTGGAAATTTGACGTTTAATTTTTGGCTTTGCACAGACACACTATGGTTTGAGACATTTGAATTTGAATTTATGGTGATTATTTTTTTAAAAGTTTAAATTGTACAATTTTTAAGTATTTTGATATTTATTTTGAGTCAATAAAGAATTTTGTGGGTATATTCACTGCAAACCCTCACGAGAGGATAACCTACCGGTTTAAAGGCTTATTGCATATGCTCAATGCAATTGCATGCCTGCGAAAGTGCAATTTTATAGAACAATGGGTAGCTTCAGTTACATTACCCGGGACGTGCAAAGTCCTAAGTTAGGGGAATTTGACCAAGCATAAATTCTTCTGAATTTAGCCCCTTAAGTTAGTGCTTTTGATATCTCGAACAAGGGGTAATTGAATCATTTTTATTTCATATCATTGCCAGTGACTGTTTCTAATAATTTCCCCGAGTTTCGTGTATTTCTGATAGATTTCATAGGAATTTAGTGCAAGAAAAGAGAAAAAGAAACTAGAAGGAAGGAAAAGAACAAATGAAGAAAATTCAAAGGGCAGAAGCGAAAATTTATACCCAGAGTTCGGACTCGACGCCTAAACGGAAGTTGAAGATCTCGTTTTCACAAGAGCATCGGAAGAAACGACACTCAAATCGGAGCTCGAAATCAAAAGTTATGGCCAATCAAAGATGAAAGGAAAAAGTCAACATGGAAGAAAATCGAACCGATCCGGTAGATTTCGGACCGATCCGAAATGACACAAATCCAGTAGACCCCGGATGGATGCCAAACCGATGATAGAAGAACCGATCCGGTGGGATTCGGATCGATTCTGTAAAATAAAAAAAGAATCAATCCGGTGGCTGAGAAACGGACCGATCCGAGGGCTATCCGGACCGGTCCGATCGTGGGAAATCCTGGCATTAATTATGATCATTATGAGGTACATAGCTGGTAAAACCTTGCGCAACAAGCGATTCTAGCTGTCAAATTCATGCTACATGGTGCTATAAAAGACCAAGCCCTACCTCTTTCCAAGGTAGTGTAATTAGGGAGAGAAATTCAGAAGTTAGGAAATCTTTAGTTTCTTTGGTAGAAGTTTTCATAAACCCTAGTTTGTAAGGTTGAGAAAGAAGAAGTTTTCTGGATTCAAAGTCATTTGCCTTTCCTGTTGCTGAATACAAGTATAAAATTTCCATTCTCGTATTTGTTCCCTACTTTATTTACAATTCCAATCTCAATTGTTTTGCAAATTGTTCCTAATGTTTGTTGGATCCATAATTCCATGTATGAATTTGTTTTCTAGAAACATCATGTCCAGCTAAATTTTTAAGGGCTGGGGTACACGAATTCATTCTAGGATGAATTATCCATGTAGAAAATAGAGGGTAAATTAAATATTGATCAAATCGTGTATGGAAATTATACGAACATAGCCGATCTTTTAATCTCTCTTTCCCTAGGTACTTGGGATGTTTAAGAAGACTATGCAAGCATAATTGTCCATACACTGCTTTGTATTTACCTTTGAGTACATATGATGCAGGCTAGTTCCTTCATATATGTAATGCTTAGGATCTATAAAGAGTGGATTTAGTTGAAATTTCAATTTGCCATTCTAGTATTCTATACAGTAATTCGTTAAGGTTTGAGGGATTGTACCCCACCCTATTTTCTCTCATTTTCAAATCTAATTTCTTTACAAATCTTATTATTTTTTGCACACTTTATTTTATCAACAATTGGAAATCATCATTCATCTTTTTATTTCTTTAGAGGAATCATTTTAAGGTTAAATAACTATTCCTATAAACGTGTCAATTTTTATTCCCTGTGGATACGATCCCGACTTGTCGGATTATTTCTAACGCGACAGGCTTGCACTTGAGCCTAGATATAACGCATTTTTGAGACAAATTCTAAGTCGCGTCAATGGCATAGTTGTGCATGTAAGAACCATTATTCATTAGTTTGATGCTTTATTGGAAATTTGTGTATGCACATGAAAGGGCTACGAAATGAGGAATTTTCTTTGCGTGAAAGTCTACCATTCAAAAGAGCATAAAATATTGAGAGGCAATAAAACATACAAATTTCCAAGGATAATTTTGTTGCATTGATTCTTCAAAGATTAGATAACTTCAAAAGAAATAGGGAGTGAAAATGATATAAAAAATTTAGGGTGTTTAGTTAAAGATCAATGGGTTTGCACAATGAATCCTAAATGAGCTAAATTATTTTGATGCTATTAGTTCCAAAATCATCAAAATTTCTAGGCTAGTGCATTATGTTTGCTTGTATTTTTGAGTTCTTTGTTTGGCATGTGAGGCTAAATAGAATATTGATAAATTATTGTGGTCAAATAGATCTACTTGGATATTTTTGAATGATTGGGTAATTTTCTCTTGTTTTTAGTTCACTCCCCTTTATTATGTACCACCATGTTTAGACACATTGAATTTATGCAATTGTGTGAAACTTATGTGTTTGTGTCTTTTGTGATCATTTATATCTACATATAGTTGTGTTTCATTGGTATATGTGTGGTTATATATATGGTATGTTTTGTGTTTGAGTCTTTGTATTTTCATTTAATCCACATTTTCTATATTCTTATCTTTGATTTATTTTTGTTTGTGTTATAATCATCTTGGTATCTTATACTTAAATGATTGCATCATAGTTAATACCATTTGTCTGTAGTTTGAATTATTTGTGCTTATGTTGCTGATCTTTTTGTCGTTGAATGATTTCTTCAGACCTGTACATGATATATTTATTTTTTCCTTTATGATTACCAATAATTCACTTAGGGGGAGATTTGGTTTTATGAGGGAGAAATATTTATTATTGTGCACCTTATTGTTTGTATATTCCTAAACAAAAGGGGGAGAAATGATATCTAACTCTTTTCATGTGGGGGATACTTTAACTTAGGGGAGATGTCCTTTCTTAAGTAGAGATGGTCAGACAGAGGATGGGTCATATGCAATTTATTTATTGTTGTATTCTCTTTTCATTTGAAGGTGTGTTTAAGTGTGCAGTTTAGCAACGAAGGTTTATACAAGGAAAAGCTACTCAAGTTTATGTTTGTTAAGAGTTTGTAACTTTTTCCTTTTGGGGTTAGGAATTGAATCTTAGTGAGCTTTATGGACCAGTTGGTTTTTCTTTTGTGTTTTGTCCTAGAATAGCTATTGGGGGATATTTGTAAGTGTGAGTTTTCTAATCGACTCAAGTTTTATGTATTGGATGTATTCTATGTTTGACAAATCTTATTTAAGTCTAAGGTTAGGAGTTTATTTGTTTGTCCTTCAGGCATGTGATGTGTTATTAAAGATTGTAGCAGCCAAAGATAAATTATGCATCATATTTCGAGCTGAGTTTCATCTTCATCATTCGAGGGATGCCAATAAGGTATGAATACATGTTTATGTTTCATCCGTGGATTTTGTTTCGAGTGTTAGGAGTTTACAAAATTATTTTTAACTGTTTTAAAATGTTTTTATCCCTGTTAATATTTTTTAAAGAAAAATATTTTTTCTTAAGGTCGCTAGAACAACATTGGTATGTCATTCGAATGAGTATATGTATCTCATTCGATCGAACTTTAAACGAGATCGATTTTGGCAACTTTTGGCTTAATCTAGAATCTCGTTTGAAAATGTCGATTGAAAGGTGTTCGAATGAGATGTTATAATTCGTTCGAACGAGATGTACCTGGATCGAACGAGTACGCGAAATTTTTTAAGAATTTGAGTTTTTTTAAACTTCTTTTGATCCTTATCTCTTTTCTAATATACCTCCTATAAATAGGAGTGCAGTCCGACATTTTTTCGAGAGACTTTTCCAAGCTTTTTGAGTACCAAACTTGTTTAAAAATCTCTCCAAGTTTATGAGTTTGTTTTGAGAAAAAGTATTCCAAACCAAAAACCTAGTTTACACCCATGTTTGCAATCCCATAATTCTTTATCTATATGTCTATTTGAGATCACTTTTGTGTTGTATAAAAGTGGTTTGCTTTTCATACTATGAGTTTTCCTACAATGGATATTGTGTTTTGTGTTTTGCGGTGGTTGAACTATTCAGGAGACAAGTATGATAGATGGGATACCGAGATGTGGAAAAGATCCTACATCGTATAGCTATTAGAAAGCGTCCAATAGTGGATGCAAATATGGTAAAAAGGGATAAAGAAGTACGTCAAGGCTTAAAGGCATCGAGTCTAATTTGCCCATGTAACTAGACATATATCGTAGTGAAATTGTGTGTTTGGGTCGTCTAAGGTTTTTCCCACTATGGATTTTCCTCAGACATTATTGTGTTATAATTTACTTATATTACTCTTGCTTATGCGCACCTAGATGCATGATTAGGTCAAGACTAAAATTGGTAAATTATTTTTACACAACACTTCTGGTTTTCTAAATTGGTGCTATAAAATTAAATATTATGAAGAAAAAAATTAGTGATTTTTTTATCCACAAACCCTATGGAACATTAGATTTCTCATCCTTCTAATCCTCCAATCGTTGTTTGCCGCAATCCTCCATGGTGACGACCACGTTTGCCAATGTGGCTCAGCATTTGGCATGTTGGTACCTGTAATGACCCCATTTTCTTATGCCAATATATAATTGTCTTCTTTCAATTTCGTCACACTTACTATCTAATAATGATATATTATTACATATATGATATTCTGAGTTCTTAATATAACAAAGACCATTTTTAAATTTGAAGAATCAACGGTAAAATGGGTCAAACTGAGATTTTATGGCACATCCAAAGTTAAGTGATAAGTTTTGGGGTAGAAAATGTAATTTTATGAAACTTTAGGGACTTGGTTTTAATAAAGAAAGTTTCAGGGACCAAAATAAAAAATAAAAAGGGGCATTTTTGTAAATAAAATATTTTCAGGGACCTAAAAGAAATATTAAAAATATATGGTGTGAAATTACCAAAATGCCCTTCAGGTCCGAAATGACCCTTAATACCTATTCACCTTGTGCTTTCCACCTCGTGCTTTCTTTTGAACATATCCACTGCACACATGTCACCTCTATAGAAAAGGATAAAACTTATGTAAATCCTCTAGAAAAAGGAAAAACACGTGTCCCTGTTTGGTAAACCAAGACTGCAAGGCTGATCCGTTGCACGACACGTGAACGACGACTCACCAAAGTGAAACCTTATCACCACCTAAATATCTTTGGAAAACTATAAATAGGGCCTTTGGGGGATCATTTGAAACTCACACCAATTCCTTGAGAATTATAGAAAGAAATAGTGAGAGAAAGTGTGAGAAAGTTTAAGAAGAAGTTCTTAGGGATATTCATCTTAAGGTAATCTTAATGTTATAATGCATCTTTATAGTTTTAATTTATTGTTTTATAGCTTTAATTAGTAGTTATGCTGGTAAAATACAATAAACAATTCACTAATCAAAACTTAAAATTTAGAACAAATCCAAGTTAATTTTATAAACTTGTTTGAAATTATACGCTTTTAAAAATAATTCTTTTTAAAGAAATTGCTCGTTATTATGGAATCCGATTTAAGTAATTCCAAAGTCAGGCCCGGTGAAGTTCTGTCTAGATGAGATGGTATTTAAGTGGTGCTCCTGTGACCCTCCATCTCTACTGGGAACCGACTGATGAGGAAAGACTATGAATTGAATTCTTCAATTACGATCAATGAGTTTTAAAAGTTAACAAATAGAGATTCAGTAATCCTTTAGAAGAGGAAGTTATTATTAAAGTATAGTATAAACTGGACCTTAGAACGTGTACTTAAATCTTCATCAGATTAACGTGTGATCGAAGACTCAATACTAGTAAATTTGACCTCCATTTTGGGTGAGTACTCTGACATTCCTTGTGTATTTTGATTATATGATATTATGCAAATTATATATATTGTGAACTGCTTTTATTCTCAAAAATCATGTGATACCGATGATTGATTCATTTGTGATATGTTTATATTTGTCCATATAAACATACCGATTAAAATGAGTATTGAAAATGATATTGAATATTGAAAATCTGATTCGGCCTAAGGGACCTCTTTACTGACTGACCTTCCCAGCTGGGTTATCGCTGGTGTGCCCTAAATAAGGCATTGTGACGAACATGTTCGATTGACCCTCAACTACCGGGGTATAATACGGTAGAAGAATACGGTATTAGAGTGTACTTGGCCATTAAAATGATATGATTGAAAGAAAAAGATATCACATTTGAATTGTTGCATTCTTCTTATTCTGAGCTATCCAATTGTGATATATATAATTTCATTTCAAAATTATATCTATTTACTGCAAGTTCCTCTCCATATATGTATATGCCTTCTCTTTTGACTTGAATAGGTATCTATTTTCTGAAAACCCTGGAATGTCTGGAGATTGAACCTCATTCGGCTTTTAGCTGATGTTGTATAAATAAACATTTTTCAGGAAACGTTTAGGCTCACGGACGGAACAAAAATGGACTATTTTGAAGATTTATCTTTTAGAGCTCTTTTTGTAAAACGTTTATTTAGAGCATGTATGTCTCTCTTGTAATAAGGTTTAAATTTTCTCTTAAGTTGTAACTCGTTGTTACTTTTAATATATATGAAGTTTCCTTTAGAAAGCTCTGATGACGTAATTCCTTTACTTTCAGTATTTTACGATTCATAACCATGTGATAATACATCCGTTGCATTTATTTAAGGAAACAATTAAATCGGAATATTTGTTGCCTTGGTGGCATGTCAAGACACTCGTTCCCTAATACTATTTTGGGTCGGGGTCGTGACAGTACCAGTTATGAACCCGACTGTTTTCATAAATGACGTGAGTTTAAAAATTCATGTTTTGTACATTTTGATACATTTTTGCATTTGTTCTTCAAGTTGAGTGATTTTCTTCTCTTTAAATTTTCAGTTGGTAATGGTTGACGCTTAGCTCTGAGAGGTACTAACTTGTTGGTCCTCGACGCACTTGGCTCTGTGCCAACTAGACATCGTGGTTTTTATGGACATTGTCATCAACCATATAGGATCATCGTTGGGTCTTATTAAGTGTTCCAGGGCTTTAGTTTATCCGTCTGGTGCATCTTCATCGGGTACAAGTGCTAGAATGTTAGATCCTGGGGATTCGAATGGGAATTATGCATGTGATCATGCAGGGAAGATTCCCCGTGTATAATGTGTTTGATGGAGTAGTTTTTGGTTGGACTTTTTGGGTTGAATTTGATGTACTCACCCAAAAATTGTTTTTTGTGGTCCTTTTGGTTGCTCAAGATAGAGCCTCGTATATTTAGTATGTTCCTTTTCAGAGGAACACTAGGAATCCCTATTACATTTTTTTGTTTGTAAGAGGATTCTTGCCCAGACATATTTTTATAAATAAATGTATCTTCCTCTCAATGATGAATTATTCATTCATAAATGTTTTATTTTGCTTTTTTTTTATAATAGACTTATGTAATAGAGTAACGAAAGACGTGTATATGGACAGAGTGAGTCTAAGATCCTTTTACTGAAATGAACGCGACAAGCATATACACACTTCCTTAATAACATAACAAAAAGTATATTTATATATATATATATATACTTGGAAACAAAAGTGCCTCGTCTTTTTGAGACTTTTCTCTTTTGGATACGGATAACTCCATCCGCTTGATGGTGAGTTCTCTTTGTATGTTA
The DNA here is from genome assembly GCA_949130495.1 of Sambucus nigra. NCBI lineage: Eukaryota > Viridiplantae > Streptophyta > Magnoliopsida > Dipsacales > Adoxaceae > Sambucus > Sambucus nigra. Next base: position 389,543,533 of record OX422212.1, read on the forward strand.
ACATTGGTCATTAGGGAAAGAGGTTCCCTTTATTTGTTTGTGATACGACGGGGGCGACTTCATGTAGATTTGGAATTGGAGCATTTTTCATTTAGCCAAGTTAGGGTGCCTACTGGGAGCCTTTTATGAGTCTTTCTGCCAGTGATTTGTCCCGGGGTGTGGGGTGTTTTGAAGATGGTGTTTTCAGGGTTCTTATTTCTCCGAAAGACTGGTATGGGATGTAGTGCCTTCCATCTAGGTTTCTTTTGACTATTTCTTCTAGGGGTGCAACCGGTACGGTATGGTCGGTAACGACCCCTTATCAATACCAAAACCACATTCTATATGGTAAAACCATACCGTACCAATTTATCGATCGGTACATCAAAATAAAAACCAAAACCAAATCGACCGATTTTTCAATTTTTTCGGTATTTTTGGGTTTTTTTGGTTTCGGTAATTTCGGTTTCAATTCAGTTTTTTCCCGGTAAATACCAAAATTTCAAATCGATTTATGCATTCGGTAAATCTGGTATATATTTCGATATACCCATTTCTAGCTGTTACAATTTCTAGCATTTCTAGCTATTATAATTTCTAGCATTTCTAGTTGTTTGGAACAATTAGAAACATACACAAACAGGTCCAATTTCTAGCATTTGGAACAATAGATTTAAGCAGATATGAGACCAAACTAACCAGTTGGCTTTTGTCAGAGCCGGAGGAGATTGGAACGAGAAGAGGGAGCTGGTGCCTGAGGAGAGAGAGCCAAGATGATGAGCCTCAAAAAATGAGGGAGATGTTACCTCAAAAAATATTCGTCGAAAAGATAAAATCATCCACACCTCCAACACCGGAAAAATAAACCTTCGCCGAAAAAGCCAACTCACCGGAAAAGCCAACTCGTCAGGAAAAAAAATCACTGGAAAATACGGAGGGAACTTAGATCCGAATACAGCTGGAAACCCGATCTCAAAACAAAGTAACCACACCAAATCGAAGGTTGAAGAAGAAAAAAAATGAGAGAGAGAGAGCTCAAACAAAAATGACGGCCACACTTTTTGAGAGAGAAAGAGGTAAAAAAAAATGAAATGGAAACCCTAAAAAAGGTCGCTACACAAACCACAATATAAGGCCCAAATGAAATAAGGGCAAAACGGAAGTATAGCCAACAAAACAAACGTCTCTTTTTATTTTAACAAAATGCTGCCTAACTCATTTTGTGTTAAATGTTTGATTAATTAAACAAAATATATGTTTAATTAATATGATTATTTAATACTTAAACCAAATACTCAAATAAATAAATTTAAAGTCAAAGAGAATATAAAAACTCACTCATGAGAAATAAAATAAATAGAAGTAGTATGACACGCAAAATAATTTGACACTGTATAAAAAGTTATGTACGGTAGTTCGGTACAGTAATTTTGGTACGATATCGATACGGTAAATCCGGTAAATCGGTTTTTTGTATCTAAAAACAAAAACCAACCAAATTTTTGACGGTATTTTCGGTTTCGATAAAATCGGTTTTCGATATTTCATAATATGAAACCAAAACCATTTTTTTCAGACCAAAACGGTACGGTACGGTAAAAACCCGAACCGGTTGCACCCCTAATTTCTTCCATCGTATTAGACTTTGTGTTGTTTCTTAAATAAGGATAACTCTGCGCAGTTCCAAAATGCCTTAGAGAACTATTTCATTGCTTGACGTCAAGTTTATTTAGGGTGTGCCAGGACTTTCGGAGTGAGGGAACATTGACCACAAATAGGGGTTTCCTCAAAAAATGGGCTATTTTTATATTTATTTTCAACAGGTCTGAAGTGATATCTCGAGTTGCCTATATATCTCAGAGGTGTCTGTATTTTAATGTTTACGATAAATATCGCAGAGAATCAGGTTTTCATAGTTCTCTTGAATTAAAAGTTAGGGGCTCAAAGTGTTTTAACTGACTTCATGCGAAAGGTTGGTGGCTCAAGTGGGCTTTTTGGTGTAAGGCTCGTAATGTGTTAGGGTTTGTATGGTTTTCTCTTCCCGTTACGACCGATTGTTTTTTTATTTAATCAGTTTCTTCCTTTTCATCGTATGTAGGTTCAAGGAAATAATTTTTTCAATTAGTCGAGATTGAAGGGTTGGGAAAACGTGACTCCATCGAGATCAGCTAAGGTATCTTCCTTATTAGAGTTTATTTTCGTGATGAGGTAAGGTCATCCCCAGTTTGGTGAAAATTTTCCTCCGGGAGTCCGGGTAGGTTTGCTATTTTCTTTTAGGACGAGTTATCCCTCTTCTATGTTTTATTTTTTACCCTCGTATTAAATGATCGGACAATATGTTGTTGGCTGATTGTGATAAGCATCCTTTAGCTTCTTTTCATCGAGGAAAGCAAGTTTGTCGTAGTGGGCCTGGACCCAGTCATTTTCAGCCACCTAGATTTTAAACATGGCTCGTAATAAGGGTATGTCAAGTTCTATGGGTAGGATTACTTCCATGCCATATACTAATGAGTAGGGGGTGTCCTACATGTCAAATTATAAAATTACCGTAAGTGCTCTTGTAATATACCTAGTGTAAGTACGAGTTGAACCACAAAGATTTGGTCAAATCGTATAAATTATGGACTTTTCAACTAAACAATATTGGCATAGAAATATGATGTAGGGATAAAATAAAATGATAATAAAGGAGTGAACACAAAGCATGTAACAAATATGTGAGAGATTTATAGGATTTTGGATCCATTTACTGTTTTTACTAGTTTATGATTAATTAGTCTAACTTGCAATTCCCATTTATAACTCAAAATTATAACGACTCTCGTCGTGTAAATTTCGAATGATGAAGACATTAAAGTTAAAATAAAATATTTTATATCTCTTTTTAGATGCCAAAAATCCATATTCCCTTAAAAGTATTATTCCTAAGCATTTAGTGTCAAACATAATCATGGACTATCAAACAATTTAACATAAGCATAATTTATTGAATGTAAGCATATAAATAATCAAAGTATGTGAATTAATTTTATCACTTCTAAACATTTTATGTCAAACATAAGTATGGACTATCAAACAATTTAACATAAGAATAATTCATCAAAGGTAAGTATAAAAAACCAAACAATGTGAATAAAACAATTAATTCTGATTGTTTAAAATAACACTCTTGTGACTATTTTAATGAGTACCGAATTTTTAAAAAGTTTTTAGAATAAGTAGGGTATTTAAGGAAATTAAACTAATACATACACTAAGTAATCATGGTAAATTTCACCTAATCATATTAATTAAATTAAGCTAGCATCATAGTTAAAACACAAAAAATGCTAGATGAAATAATAATTTTCATTAAAAATCTTATACTTGAAGTTCCAACACTTGAATGCCAATACAAAAAGTCTTCCTAAAGGATGAACACAAAAATGTCTCATAAACACTCAAAAATAAAAATACAAGTATTTACTATTTTTAGTGCTCTTAAAATAAATTCACATATTTTATCTCTCTTAAATTGGGTATAGACTCTTCTTCGTCTTTCAAATTGTGTATAATGGGCTCTTTTATTAGTGAAAGTGTGAGAAATGAAAATTTTAATTTGTTAAATTTTTGAATAATTGAAATAAATGTTCCCTTAGATTATGAATGAATTGATTGAACTTTGGGGTATATATGGAAGGAAAATAAGGAAGGGGGTTCCTTTGGAATGCATGTGAGAGTAAATAAGGGAAGACTTGTTGGTAGGTTAATTTTATTTATTCATTATATATATATATATATATATATATATATATTTTAACTTTGCATTTTCCTCACTATTTACAACAGATTTTTCAAGCTGATTTTGACCTTTTAAAACTTCTTATTTTTAAATTTGTTCAAACTACAAAGTTGTCCGTCTTTTAAAGACCTTCTAAAAAGTTCTGGCATGAGATCAACGTGAGCGAATTCGTAAACATCTTTTAGTACAGCTATGTCAACTGTGTCGTGTTGCGTCACATCCTAACAAATTTTGCATATCAACTCCTTTGTTGTCCGAACTCCCGAGGCGCCTCTAAAAATGCAAAATATAAAAACAATTAATTTGAATTTACGGTATAAAATTTTAAAAAATTACCCTTATTTTCATTTTAGCCCCCTAAAATTTACATATTACCATTTCAACTCGAAATTTAACCAAATTTCACGAAAAACTTCATATTGCCCATGTAAACATTTGAAAATTACTTTTTGGCCCATAAAGTTTCTGAAATTTTTGTTTTACCCACTAGAATTGCTAAAATTGCATTATTAACTTGAATTTATTTCAAACTAGTATTTTTTTTTTCTAAATAGCAAAAAATAACTCTAAAACTCTTTATTTATGATAGAATGGTCCTAACAAGGCTTATATTTGGGAACAAATTATACAAAATTATGCACTTATCAAATACCCCCAAATCTAAATTTTTTAGTCCTCGAACAAAACTAAAGTTTTAAAATCTTACACACTTATTTAGGAATCACGATTTCACTTAACATGTGCAACAAGTTGTTAAACCCCTATGTTGCCCTACCGGGCGAGTTTTATCTCATGAGAGTTTGCAGTGAATATACCAACAAAATTCAAAAATTTAACTCAATTTACAAAAGACTCAAAAGTAATATAACTAACTCTCAAATATAAATTCAAAAATATAGTAAAACTTCACTCTTCAATCTCAACTTATTGTGTGTGTGTGTGTGTGTGTGTGTGTGTACACAATCAATATAACCATCTATTTCAAAATATTTGATCATTGTATTTCTTATTCGAAAGTTCATTATAATTCAAATTCTCATGGGTTGCATTCACAATTGAACACTCGAAAATCTATTATTTTTCTCTTGCCATATGTGAATAAAAGGGTAAACTTAAATGAGCAAATTTCACATATACATCATGAAATATGGAGTTTAATAATGGATGAATATGATCTCGTGAATTGAAATTCGATTAATATTTAAAAACATCGAATCACGCTATAGATCCTATTCATCTTGTCTCCACACTGTGATTAACTTCACTTGAGATCAATTAGGGTTTTCTTTCTTTTGAATTGTAGTCTCCGATTTTGGCTAGAAAGAGCGGCTTTTGAAGTTTAAAAATTTTCTAAGAATATGGAGGTTTTTCGATATTTTGAATTTCTAGGCATTTTTACTAACCTCCATTTTCTTTTTCTTTTTTCTTTTTCGACTCACATACTCCTTTTTCTCTTTTTCATTTCATTTTCTCATTCCTTCTTTCTTCCTTTTTTTTCTTCTTTCTTTTCACGCATTATTCTTGCAAACATTCTTCTTTTGGCCTTTTTCTTGCCGTTATTTTACCCTGGTATTCTCAAAAAATGGGTATGATTTTTGAGTTTTCAATATAAGGTTAATTTTTTTTTTGCACTAAAGGCTTCCAATAGAATAATGTAAAAAGGTCGGTTTAGGCTTGAATTTTGGGCTTTCAAAACGATGGTCTAATTTTATTTAGATTAATTTATGTCTCAAGATGACTTACTAAGACTTCTAGTGCATAAGATTCACATTTTGAAATTTGTTTACAGTAATTGAACAAAACAACAAATTTTGAGATCATCAATGATTTATCACTGAGGGAAAGTTTGAGTTATTTTATCTCGGATTGATTTAATTTTTTCAAAACTGATGAATGGCGCAAAAATCTCACCAGGTTAAAATCTCCACAATTATTTGTTAAGTTCTTTGACTTTCACCCCAATATCCATTTTCGATCATATCATATGGATCAAAAATTTTATGAGTTGATTTATTTGTGAATTAATTCTATATTAAGAAGTCGTTTCAAAAACTCAATTATATTGAAAATCTTTTTGGATTTCTTTTTCCAAAAATATCATCCTTACCCCCCAAACATAAATTTTACATTGTCCTCAACGTATGTTTAAATAGAATTATGGACAAAGCACATAAAGAAAATATTTAAAGGGACAATATTATCCGAGAAATCCACTTTTGTTACAAACTTCCAACCGATCTCACATGCATTTCATCACAAACCAAAATCCAGAATAATTGGGAGCTAGTCCAATAAACAACATAAATTCATGAATGCATACAAGGAATGCAGTGAGTGGAGTAATAGTGATGTGGAAGAACGATGTAGCATGGATGGTCACACATGAAGATACCTAGGTTCCCCACAAAATTCAGAATGCTCTAGGTCGGATGAAATAGCAGTCACGTCCTCGATCTCATCGAAGTACTCACATAACGTGGGTGGTAGATATAGTGGAAAAAGGTAATGCGGCATGATAAAACACGTGTCACCAGAATGAAATTCCCAAATAATATCATCGACCATCCTTTCATAAACCTCACATGTCAACAAACTATCGAAGGGCTCGTTCGGTTTTGGTTCACAGAAAAGGAATTGATTTAGCTTATCATCCCAATCAGTCTCTTCTATGTCGCCAAATAATTCTAATAAATATTGAAATTCAACAGCGATATTTTCATAAATATACCCAAATTCTTCCTTAAATTCTTTGAGAATCATATCTAGAGAGACATGAGGTGGCCAAGAAATTTGATCGATGGTGTCAGTATCCGGTGGGGTAATGACATCATACACTTCCTGAATGTACTTGACTTCATTTTTATCATCCGATGATGAATTCTCTAAGTTGAACACATACAGGCCCATGGTTATATTTCCAAATGATAGATTCAGTTGCCCACTATGATATCAAATGATAAGGTTAAAATTAGTCAAAAAGGGTCGATTGAGGATGATCATGATTTGGGTGGATGGGTTTAGTTAATATCGAGTCTCTAAGACCAAAAAGTCTACATAAAAGACAAACTCGTCCACTTTAATCAAAACATCCTCTACAACATATTTAGGAACCTTAATGGATCGATCAAAAAAGATAAGGTCATCTTAGTGGGCTTTAACTCCCCCAAACCAAGTCTCTCGTTCACAGTGTACGGTAGAAGGTTCATGCTCACCCCTAAGGCTAAGAGAGATTTCTATATAGTGTGACCCCTATATTTATAGAGATCATCGGTGTCCCAAGATCCTTATACATGATGATATTTTTATAAGAGATAATTGAGCTGTCTTACTCAGCGATAAATGCTTTCTTTGGAACGTTGGTGTTCTCCTCTTGGAGGTATAAAGGTCCATTAAAAATTTGGCATAAGACGAGACTTGTCGTATCGTGTCAAGTAGAAGGATATTAATGTGCACTTGCTTGAATACTTCTAACATCTTGTCCACTTGTGCCTTCTTTTTTTTAGGCACCAAACGTTGGAGAAATGGAAATATAGGGATGTAAGTTGCTACAGATGGCTCAGAAGACACGAATGGAGGAGCAACTTGACCCTGACCATTTTCATGGTTCGGTGGGGGGTCTTGCTTCTACTAGAATTTTTCATTGTCTTTTTCGGTTGACTCGTGGAACTTAGTGTCTACTTTTTTGTCAGACCTAAGCGTGATTATGGAATTGACATATTTTTAGGTTTGAGATAAACTAGAAACATGTTGCATAGAAAATTGGGTTCTAGTAATATGACCCTTTGGGTTTGGTTCGGGCTGATTCGGGAACTTCCATTTATCTGTCTCGTTAAGGCTTTGAGCTAGCTAGTTTATTTGAATCTCGAGTTTGGTTATAGATTGAGTATTCACTTGAATCCTTTTCTAGGTGGATTGGAGGGTATTTTGAGTTGATTGTTGTCATTAGAGGTTAATTTGAGTAAGAAAAATTATCATATCCTCTAAAGATTGAATCTTTTGGGATGAAGGATACGATGGTACGGGAGGAGACTTCTTGACACCCGAGAGTATATTACCTAAAGACCAACTTCATTGGCATTGACCCTTGGAACACAGAAGATTAGGGTGAGCTTTCCACCCTGAGTTGTAGGAGATCGAATACGGGTCATAACTTGGCCTAATTTCATATAGGGCATTAGCTTGCTCACCCAAAGCCTTGTTAGCCCGAACTTGGGGTAATTTTCAATCAAGTGATCGAACACGTCGTAACATAAACGCATGGGTATGGCTATATATTGGATGGTCGTTGTTGTGGCATGGGTTCCCACTTTAATCATTTCAAGTGTTTATAAACGACGTGCCATGGTGGCCATTTTATAACTCACATCAAAATTATGGTCAACTTAGTGCATGGTACCGACATTGGTTGGGCTTGACCAAAATTCTTGATGGGGTTCCCAACATTGGCACTTTTTGTCTATGGATTCAAAATAATTCTAGGCACCGATTTCACTCTTTTTCATAAAATCTCCATTGCATATTGATTCAAATATTTCTAGGGTATTAATGTCAAGCCATTCGTAGAGGATTTGGACTTAGCATCATAACTCGATCCCATGATGTGGACATTGTTGTAGCAAGTCCTTGAACCGTTCTAAGTATATTGACAGTGATTCTCCATCCCGTTGGATAAGTGTGCTTAAGGCGAGATGTATTGATTCCGTCTTTTGGTTCGAGAAGAATTTTTGGAGAAACGTTATACTCATTTGGTTCCAGTTAGTGATGGATTGGGGTTCGAGTGACTAGGATCGTATCTTTTCACTATCTTTCAAAGAGAATGGGAACAATTTAAGTCGAACAACATCATCAAAAAGTTGTTAGTAGTTCATTATCCCATAAATCTCATCGAATTCACATATGTGCAAATAGAGATCCTCTTTCTCCGTAGCCTTAAATACGGGTAGCATTTGGATAGTTCCCAAGTCAAATTTAAAGTCATCAGCATTATGTGGGGGAAGAACGATACAAGATGGTTAACTAGACCTACTAGGGTATAGGTACTCCTTAAGGTCTTGGGGTGATATTTTGTCTCCCATTTCAGAAAAATCAAGACTTTTTCGATAAATGTGATTAGAAAATAGATAGATTCCTCCCTCACTAATCTACCCGTATTATCTTGCAACTAATTACCCATACACGACATGCCTCACCCAAAATAATTTTTTTAAATTTATTTTAGAAAGGAGAAATAAATAATTTGAATCAAAACCACATAATTCGTAAGTGATCAAGTATGAATTGTGTTTTCATGTAAGGACACTGTTGTTATTTGGTTCACTACCTGAATACAAAAACCTTGACTATAACTACACTCTATATGAGAGTACAACGGTCAGTCCGGGTATTGAATCCACAGGGAATGCTGCTAGACTTTAATCGAATTAATATTTCAGGAATAAAGTGTAAAAGATGAGAAATAAAATAAAAGATAAAACTAGGCATGTGTTTAAACTAATATTAATAGAAGGAATAAAAATAATAGATTGAGACTAATATCCCTCACCTCGAATTAATACGTATAAATGGTCACATGGGAAGACAAGTCTATCAAGATTAAATCTCATTATCACAATTAATTAAATCTAGAGTTATTACTCCCTAAATTGTCATAAAAGCTTAATTAATTTTGGCATCAATAAATATTCTCGACATTACACGTGCAAGGTCATAAATACGACGCATACATGATATACACCGTTAAATCTCCTATGCATAAAATCAAGAACAACCTAATCCATTTAATCTCATAAAACCCATCACCAAAGCAAAGCAACAACCCATTAACCAAAGGAGAGTTCAATCAATTTCAACCTAAAATAAGCTAGCTAGTGTAATACCCCGTAATTTTACTGATTTTATTTAATGGGATTAATTGAATTAAATGAGAATTAAATTGGAAATTAATTCGGATTTAAATACTAGAGAGACGTGAGTTGGTATTTGATTTTGATGATAGTATTGAGTATTACTGAGTATATATGGTAATATATGATTATGGAAATTATTAAAATTGTCGCGAGTTATAAATATGACAATCTGGGAAATTAAGTTGGGACGTGCTTGTTTGTCGAGTCAGGAATTAATTTAATTAGATTAAAAAGTAAATTATAATTCTATCGATCGTATGGTCATTTTGAGTGCGCCAACGTATCCGAAGGGGTCGAGATAGTCAGAAAATACTAGCCGGGGGTTTAGCTTGGGTCCCGGGGCATTTTTAGGCCAAACTGACAACCCGGGAGGGTATTTTGGGCATTTTAGAATTTAAGGAAATAAGACCCACGAATTTTGAGGTTTATTTATTTATTATTGGTAAGGCCATTAGGGCCATTATCAACCAAAAACAAAGAGTGGGCTACGTGAGTTAGAGGAGAAGTTGCAGGTGGTTTCCAAACCTTAGCCACCACCCACTACCACCACTTTCGACGGAATTATGACCGGAAAGAAGGAAAGAATCAGCCCTCAGACACCATCAATGAATCTGAACAACAATATTAAGGCAAGTTATTTAATTCCATTAGTTTCAGCGAATATTTCTTCCATGATTAGTGTAGAAATTGTTATTAACCTTGAAAGATGATGAAAAATCATGAAATTTGGTGGAGAACTCTGAATCTTGGATAGGAATTGCATGTAGATCAGTTATGGACGAAATTCAGTAACCAAAATTTGACCCTTGATGGATTAAAAACTAATTAAAGAAGAGAAATATCATGGTTCTTGAAGAAAATAGAAAACTAGGGTTTTTATGAAGATTTGATCCATATAAGGTTAATTGTTGATGATTTAATGGTTTCGGAACGTTAAAAATATTGGATTTAAGTTATACAATGATCCCATATCCTTAGTTTAGAATTTCATACCTTGTAATGGAGTTTGGGGACAAATCTGAGACTGAAAAATGAAGCATTCCGTAGCCTCATCTGGTGCGATCGATCGATCGACATTCATAGGTCGATCGATCGATATTCATAGGTCGATCGATCGAGCTTCCCAAAAATTGTGATATTTTTCCGTTATTGAATTTTAGTAATTTCGACCCTAGAAAATTATTGGTGGGGACCCTCTGAACACTTTTAGATTTAAGGAAGACCAGTAGGCGTGTATATGAGACCCGGATTATTATTACAATTAAATTTGGGAGTTATGTTAGACCTAATAAGGTTCGACAAGTGAGGTACTATTAAAGACTGCGGTTAAATGAGTTAAATCTATATAGTTGGTAATATAAGGTTAGTGGAAGAAATATGGACCTTAAGAGTATTGGATTAAAGTGTGGGAATAATAGGAGACTTAGTAACCTTTATGAGTTAGGTTTTAAATACTTGAAACTACGACGTGAGATGTGTCGGTGGACTATATTATATAACTGTCCGGAAGTATAAAAATGTACTAATTGTATTAATGGTATAGGGATTGAGAACATAACTTTAATAATATTATAAAGTATCTAAGTTGTGTGAATGCTTAGTAAATGGATTTATATGTGTATGACATACCTACCATACTTGCTATCACGGGAGGTCGGCTTTCGAAACAGGGCCATCAAATTTTTGTATGCCTACGGGGGGATTTAGATTCGTACCCTAAGGACATAGGGCTGTGAATGAATTATTTGTGAGTTGATAAGTCAGCTGACCATGGGAGCCTAGGTATATGCGTGACCCATGGGTATGTGAACTATGTTCGCCCCAATATGTGTGATTTTTCTTATTAAAACGGTTCCTGAGAGATTCGGAATACGTAGTCCTTATGTACGTGATGTACCGAGATTCGATAGCAGAGTATATGTACATCGCAAGTTAGCCTAGGGGTGCCCCAATTGTATAATTGTGTTGAAATTAATATATTGGTGATGATAACAAAGTCTTTGTTAATGTGTGTGAATATTTGTGACACTTTGAGTAAAGTTAGAAATGATAATTTCATATAAGATTTAACATAAACTAATCTGAGAAATGCAAAGGTAGATTCACATAAGTTAGATTGGAATGCCTTGAACAAACCCCTATACTATCATGTGAGGACATGTTGCGGTATAGACTAGTTAGTTAGTGGCATAACTAGGATGGGTTATGGATATACGTTAGGCGTGCACATTATGTGACACCCCGCCTAATTAAATACCGGGCGATCACTCCTTTATTAAATTAAAATCAAGGTGAACAGTTGGTTCATTCTTAGCATCACTGTCGCAAAAATAACTTTTCCAATTAAACACCCTAAATAATTAAGCTAAGTGTCAAAATCATTCAAAACCTTATTTCCATTTTATTAAATCCGATTATAAAACCTTTAACCATTAACATTTTTAAGAGTCACACATTAAGTATGAGAATAGAAATGAACATTCAATAGTTTAACCATAAATCATAAATCTCAACATTTAAAACACTAAAGGAAAACATCCTGCCAGTAACAAATCCCGTAATAAAGATACTGAAATTTAAAAGAATTACAATCTCTGACAATACCAAATAAATAATGAAAAAGGGCGACACATGCCCCCGCTGGATAAAGATGAACTAGGAGTAGAGTCAACAATGAGGTCGTCTAAGCAATGGCCTACAACTCCCACAAAAGTTACCGCGCGTTCCATCCAAAGAATCCTAAGTAAGACGCCCCTGTGGCTGGGCACCTGTAATACATATATATATATATATATATATACACACACGAGAGAGAGAAGAGGTAACAGCAAACAGGTCAGAGCCCGAATGTAAAACAGTTTTAAAAATAGTTTAGCAAGTATTTAAAATGCTTACCGGCTAATGCAACAGTCATATTAGTATGCGAAACTCCCTTGAGAATTCTCACCTCTCATCTAGTGTGCACGTCTACTGTACTAATGGATCCCATATACCTCTCTAACCTATTCTCCATAAGTCTTAACACGTGAAATTAAGGTTATGATATTCACTTTAGAAAAGTTTATCTCTTCAAGATTTCTTACGTTATTTAGAATAATTCTGTATTGTTATAATGTTTCCGAATACTTACAGTGAAGTTGATGAATTTCATACTTTACTTAACTACTATTTTACTCAGTAGAAAGTTGTCATATAGATACACGTATATATATTAATTACTCGTATAATATATATATACAAACAGCACCCCACATAAAGACTATGGTGCTGGACTTCCATATATAAGTATATATATACCAATTACTCATAAATTATATATATACTAACGGCACCCCCCATAAAAACTATGGTGCTGGCATACTCTGCTATCAAGTCCCTATATCACACATACTTAGGGAAATGTTAGTTCGGAATCACTCTCGAACTGCATTAACACAAAACACAAACAAATGGAGGCGAAACATAGTCCCAAGTCCTAAGAGGTCATCACATACCCTCACATCTCTTAGGACCGTCTGACTATCAATCAGATAGCCTGTACCAAGGAATCCTATGTTTTAGGGTACGAGTCAATATCCCCCATAAAGGTTCATCAAGATAAGACTATGCCAGCGCGGAAACCCCCGTGATAGCAAGTAGCCCGAGTATGATTTTTATACAGATATAATATATACACAACCACACAGTCATATATATATATATATATATATATATACACATCCACATTGTTGAATTAGGTGCGCTCACGACCCAAAATATTAATTATCCTTTATTACACATTTTACTCGATTATTTCATATAACGGACTCGTTTATTTTATTCTCGTAAATAAATCATTTTAAACTCACTTCTCGTCTCTCGAAGTATTGCCTTTTCTTAAGTATAATTTCAGTAGGCCCTCACTTGCCTTCCACTCCAACTTCCTAGACATTTCGATTATTAAAATCAATGCACGTATGATTTTCTAAGTATGAATATCTCCCCGTTTACCCCTTTATTTCGCTTCATATTAAAGTCCCACTTAACGGGGTTTATCTTGACCCTACTGGTCCTCTTTATGTTCTATTATGTTCTAGCAACCCTAATCAAGGTTTACTACGCATAAAATTGGATTAAGCTAACACGAGCAAAAGTGCAAGTTTCCAGGAGGGGTCGATCGATTGATCTATCGATCCATCGATGCTCTGGGCTCGATCGATCGATCAAGCAGTTATGGCGAAACTGCAGAAAACCCAGCTACGGAATTGTTACCCCAAACTCCTCCAAATCATCATGTTTCAGTCCCAAACTCCCAACCAATTATACTATAAGTGTTGTATACCCATATAAATAATATCCTACGTAACACATGCGAATTTCCATCATCTATAACAAGATAAAAGGGCAAAACTCTTTATAATTCTCAAGAACCCTAATTTTTCCTTTAACTTAGTTTCTTCCATTCTTTTCCAGATTTTCTATCACTAATACCATGGAAATTCGTGGTTCAACCTCTACATGTGAAATGGATTTTCAGAAATATGATCTCTACCTCTACAACATGCAATTTTTGTCTTCAATTAACGTTTTTCTTCATGAACACTAATTCTAATCAACCTAAGACTAATATAAAAGGATGCATTAACTTGATAAAAGAAAGATAGATACTTGCCTAGAAATTTAGTCTCTGATTTGTGGAAGAATTTTGTGTGGTCAAGATCCTCGTTGCGCGATCTACCATTTGGCGGTGACGGCGGTGCAATCAGAGGTGTTCTTGGCCTAGAACTCCTTGGAGAGCTTCTCCTCTTCCTCTCCAATGGTCGTCATTAGTTTTAGGTTGTGTTAACCCTAAAAGATAACACTTAACATCTGATATAACCCTTGCAAATTCGTGGGTTTAATTACCCATAATTACGAAATGTCCGAAACGCCCTCCCAGGGTGCTAATTAAGCCTAAAAACGCCTTGAGACCCAAACTAAACCCCCGGGTACACTTTTATGACTATTTCGACCCTTCCAGACACTTTGGCTCGCTCAAAACGACCATAAGAGCAACTTATAATTTATTCACTTTTATTTATCAACATTTAGTCCCGACACGACACAGGCACGTCCCGACTTAAATTTCCATAATTGTCATTTTATTCACACGTGACAATATTATAAAATAAAACTCATATATTACTATACTCATCTAGTAAAATTCAACAAATAACAAATTTCCAATAATTACTAACTCTCGTCACGCTAATAAATATTAAAAACAACATTTCGGATTAAAATTAAATTAATTTATCTCAATTAAATTTAATAAATCCCTAAATTTAAAAGCCATAAAAATACGGGGTATTACACCTTAGTTGAGAGGTGAGAAACTCATGTGAGAGCATGGAACTAACATGTACTTAATATTCATTGTTTAATGAAATTAAACACTTGCTATACTTTAAACTGTTTTCACATCGGGCTCTGACCCGTTTGCTTTCAAATCTATTTTCTTGAAAACCTTTTAGGTGCCCAGTCACAGGGACGCCAACCTTAGGAGTTCCATTTCAGTGACATGTTGTAGCTGATGTGGAAGTTACAGGATCTTGATGATAGATGCCTACACATTCTATATTGATTCCACTTCATATTTATTCAGTTGTTAGGGCATATCGCCCCATTTCTTTTAGAGACAGTTTTATCATACTCAGTGTCATTGCAGTTTTGGAGTTAATTCATTTATTATTCAAACGTTGTATTTGGTTTTATTCAGTATTTGGGATTATTCAGAGGAGTGTTACTCCAGACTCATTTATTATTCCTTTATTATTTTGATGTGACTGTGATGTGATGGTGGTATCATTTAATTAGTAATTTTAATTGGTTGCATGTTAATTTAATTTAATAAAATTTGACAACTCACTTTTTAAATATTAGGTGGCTAGTAATTGTTTAAATAAATATTTTTGACAGTGATGCTATGAACTGAACTAACTTGACATTTTGTATTAATTTAAATAAAGGAGTAGCTACCCGGTATTTAATTAGTCGGGGTGTCACAGCTAGAAAGCATGATAAATGACATGTATTTAAATGAAAGCAAGTAGAGTAAAGAAATAAACCAAATTAACAAAGTAAGTAAATAAGCAACAAAGCAAGAAAATAAGAAACGAAAGATTTAATTAAATGGAGAAGATAATGAATAGTGCTCACAATACCCAAATGGGTGAAAACCCTAGGAAGAGAAGCTACACCCTAAAATCCCCTCTATAACCTAAAAACTATCTAAAATACAAGATATAAATGTGTATCAAATTGTTACAACAAAAACCCACATATATAGTAAGTGGTAAAAGAAATAAAGGAAAAAAAGGAAAAAGGAAACAGCGCCGAGAAATCTGTAGACTCGATCAATCGACGAAATCAGTCGATCGATCGATCGATATGAAAAGGTTCCTCTACCTTCCTTCGCACGCTTCAATCAATATCTCGGTCGATCGGGATCTCAAGGCCAATCGACCAGTTTGGTACATCATGAGGGGAGAAAAGTCATTTACAGAATTAGCCATAACTTCCTCGTTCGGGCACGAAACGACGTGTTATTTGTGGCCATAATAAGCTAATTCAATGAATGCTTCCATGGAATTCCACAGAGATGGAGATGAAGTATGAAATGGATCAAATGCCCTTGATGTTGAGTCAAATAATGAAACTTCCCTAAAAAGCAACCAATCCACACTACATGCATTTCGATACCTATAAAAGCTCAATAATACCTCGCAGAGCATATAAACATACATAATGGAGGTTCTCTAGTTAACGAGCATAAATATAGGCATTAAGGAACCCAAAAGTGCTAGAATGCATGAAGATGACAGGTGCGAGTATGCAATATTAGTGACGTATCACACCCCTAACTTAGACATTATTAGTCCCTAACACTGTTCTAAAAAACCCGCCTAGGCTCCGCCTAGGCATGCCTAGGCTTGAGGCTTGGGAGAAACGCCTCGCCTTAAGTTTTTTACGCCTTATTCTTGGTAAAACCCTTAAGGCGCATTTTTTTTCTAAAAAGAACAATGCTTTAATGAAATAATATCGTCTTTTAAAGAATTTTTTTACAAACCAGACCATTATCTCATCCAAAATAATCAAATAGTACTTTAATTTATAAAATATATTAAGAAGGCCTAAACGCCTTTTGACGCCTTTTTACGCCAAGGCCCGCCTAGGCTTCAAAGGCTTAAGGCTTGGCCTCCACGCCCCGATCACGCCCCGCGTTTTTTAGAACCTTGGTCCCTAGTGATGAAACAAAATAAAACCAGTCCAACAGATGGCGGTACAAAATGTATATCATCTTAGAATATATAAATGTCACTTTTTTGGGGTGAACGATTGCATTTAGCGTATGCAATAAGCCGTTAAACCCTTACGTTACCCCAGTGGAAGATCGTTGTCTCGTGACGATTTTCAGGGATAAAACCCACATATATCAAAGTTTGCTAAAAAAGTATGCCAAACAAACAATGCGATAAGCCCGACAATAACAAAAAATATTTCAAACACGTTATTATCAAAGTGAATGAATTCACACAAAAGTTCGTAGTTATTAACATTATGGAATGAACTTTGGAGAATTGAAACCTTAATATGCGGGTGGGAAAGTGAGCATATGCAAAATGTGATTTGGCAAAACTTTATAAACCGGATAAGCCTTAAAGCGTGCATATGTCAATCCTCACCGGTGTATACACTCAACAAATGAAATCACTATGAATGGGAGGTAACACACATGCAACATGCGGGCATAAAGAGTAAATGGAAATGGAAGTAAGGAGGGACACGTGTCACTAATAAATAACATTATATATAAAATAAAAACTTGTAATCTCAAAGAAAGATACAGCTCATTAAAGAGGTGAAATGCATTTTCACATATTATCATAGTTATTTAAAATTTTGAACTGCATTCACCCTAGGATCACATAGGACTTTAATAGGTTTGTAATGTAGTTTTGGGGTTAAGGTTTTGAAAGTAAGGGACTATTTACGGATTCAAAGTTGTTCGGGGATGAAAAACTTGGGATAATGGAAAATTCAAAATTGAATAATGATTTCCATAATAAGCATTGAATATAAAATCAGAGAATGACAAAGATTATTGAACAATATGTACATAAATGACATACTTTCTCTTTCTTTCCTTTTCTTCTTTTTCTCACTTTTTCTTTTATTTTCTCATTCTCTTTTTCTTTTTCACTTCTTTTTCTTTTATTTCACACTCTCACATGCTTAATTGCAATAACGTGGAAATAACATCATTCAATCTAAAGTATCATTCCAAACAAAGGTGTGAAAGGTGATATATATGGTTTATAACTCCAATTCAGAGTTGGTTATGAGATTTTGGGCTTTGAAATGAAACGCTATACTAAGGCTCAAAAGGGTTGACGAGGGAAAACATTTAAGGTGAGGCCAAGGTTAATATGGGTGATATAACCAAGAGGGCCTATGATCCTTTCCTGAAGTTTACACAATTCTCGAGTCAAAACAACTTTGAAAATCATGCTCAACTAACATATTTCATAAATGAACTCAAATAATGAACGATCAAATGAAAGAATAATGACATTACCAACGACTGTAATGTTTCTAACGAGGAAATAGTAATGTATGACACTTACAAATGAAGAACAGCACAAAGCTCAATTGTTATAAGTATATATAATGTAATACAAGATTACCGAGTCATAAAGCCCTTAAACCAAATCAATAAATCGAGAAAAGCGCATGTGCTCATGGGTTTAAAGTTTAATTCATGAAGTTTTTCATAATATTACTAATTTAAGAACTAAACTCTAATAAATTCTAAAATAGAGAGCATGCATCATTGAATTTATCTATTGGAATAGGCATTTATTGAAATTTATCATCGAAAACAAAGGTAAAATGGCTAACAACGGAGAAAAAAGAAAGAAAATCTTTTTGATTTTTTTTAATTTCTATAAGAAAATCATGCTTGGAAAGAACATATAATCAAGTAATGGAAACTATCAATGAATGAATATAATATCCCAGACCCCTTAACTTAAAACCTTGCATTGTCCTCATTGTCCTCATTGTAAATTACGAACAAGTTAAAGAGAGGAAACGAGCGATATTAACCAAGATAGAGAAATATCTAGAAAGTAAAAGTCCAATGATTCTACAAAACATATTAGTACCAAGAATAATAAAAAAAACAAATAACAAAAACTTAACTAATTACACTAGACAAAAAGTAAAAAAAAAAAAAAACTAATATGTAAAACCTACAATTTTAACTTCTAACTAATTATACACTAGAAGTTAAAAATTTTGAGGGTCCACCCAAAATACGATTTGACTTTGAGGGAAAAATGATGTACCCTTATTTTCATGCATACCTTTCGGAATATAGGGATTTAGTTCAAACAACGGAAGGTAAGTGTCAGGCGAAAAAAATGAACCATCACCAATTACCAAAAGGGGGGGGGGGGTTGATGGGGGGATGGGGGGTTTGGATTGAACGGGTGATGAATACACATGGGATCTAAAAAAATAGAACTTCCTCCCAAATATTTGAAATTAGAATGGGAGGTGGCGCACATGGAGTCAAAATTTACTTTATGGAAAATTACTCGAGCAAGTAATCCTCATCGGTGAAAGAGTTAAACGTTTTAAAGTTCTGGACCAGTTCATTGGATACTTGTAATGGTTTGATAATATAGAATAAATATGGGAAAGAAATAAATTCAAACTCAAGAGATGGCTCATCATCGCTAGAAGATTGAATTTCAAAGGAAATAAGATCATTTCCAACGAAACTTTCTTATTTGGTTACCAACGAAGAAATCATTTCATTCTAAATGGATACTGTGTCCATTTCATCCTCACTTTCATTCTATATTATATTGTGGGAAAATTAAAGAATAGTTTGTTCCAAAGTAGGAAAAAATTTCTCATTTGGTTCAAAACATTCCTCAACTTCAAGAGTCTCGGAAGAAAAATTGTCGTTGGATTCGAATAATGCATCCAACTCATGATCCCAACAACAATTTTCTTCTTAATAACGATTAAGTTTCTCATTTTCAAGAATGCGCAAGCCCTCATGCAATGTCATAAGTGGAGGCGCAGATTCTTGAAAATCAGAAGTTTGGAAATTATCCTTAAAACTCTATCAAAATCATTATCATAAGAATTTTGAAAGCTATTGCATATCATTTCAACATTCTTATTATAAATATTTTGAGGCCCACTATCGGAATGATCATTCTCAAAATTTCCATAATCCATAACTTGACTTTTGTAATACTCACTCAAAGACATTTTAGATGTTTTAAATTTTTGAATGTGCGAGTATTCACTAAAAGTCATAGGTTTAGGGGGATTTTGAGAAATATCGTTACAATTACCGAAAACATTGAAATAAGCCATGCTTCCAACAAAAAAAGCTCAAGTTGTCAAAATCCACAAAGCGATGTGTGGGCTAGGGTTTGCTAAAAACCACCCGACAACAACCCAAAACAGGCTTCTTGGGTCCCGTTTATGTTTCAGCACGGGTTGAAATGGGTTAGGAGGTCAAATATACTGGGTTAAGTGCGGTCATAATGGGTTTCAAATGAGGTTCTCTCTCTCTCTCTCTATATATATATATATATATATATATAGCGAGGAGGAGGAGAAGAAGAAGAAGAAGAAGAAGAAGAAGAAGAAGAAGAAGGGGAGAAATTTCCAAATGGGTTAACCCGCTCCAATCCGACACTGTTCTAATCCAACTCGTCCACTGCCTTTATTGCCTCCCGTTGCTGATCCTCCCATTTCTGACTTGGTCCATTGCTGACCCGTCCAGATCCACCCATAACCGCCTAATTGCCAGCCAATGTGTGGTCGATAAATTCAAGCATTTATTGGCGCTTAAACTAGTTAACAAAGAATACAAATAGAAAGAAAAATATTGTGAATTACTAAAACAAATACTTCCCGGTAATGAAGCCATTTTGATCAAGGGGAAACCATGCGATCGCTTAAGGCAGCTGTCGTTGTTAGGTTCACCGCCTCAGTACAAAAACCTAGACTATTACTACACTCTAAATAAAATTACAACGGCCAGTTTAGATATCGAATCCACAAGGAATGTTGCTAGACTTTAGTCGAATTAATATTTTTGGAATAAAAGAGTAAAAGACGAGGAATAAAATAAAATATAAAACTAGGCATGTGTTTAAACTATAATTAACAAAAGGAATAAAAACAATAGATTGAGACTAATATCCCTCACCTCGGATTAATACGTATAAATGGTCACAAGGGAAGACAAGTCTATTAAGATTAAAGCTCATTTTCACATTTAATTAAATCTAGAGTTATCACCCCCTGAATTGTCATAAAATCTTAATTGATTTTCGTGTCAACAAATATCCTCGAGATTACACGTGCAAGGTCATAAATAAGGAGCATACATGATATACACAGTTAAATCTCCTAAACAAAAAATCAAGAACAACCTAACCCATTTAAACTCATAAAATCCATCACCAAAGCAAAGCAACCCATTAACCCAAGGTGAGTTTAATCAATCTCAACCTAAAATAAGCTAGCTAGAAAGCATGGTAAATGACATGTATTTAAATGAAAGCAAGTAAAGAAAAGCAATAAACCTAATTAAAAAGCAAGTAAATAAGTAACAAAGTAAGAAAATAAGAAAAGAGAGCTTTAGTTAAATGGAGAAGATAATGAATAGTTCTTAGAATACCCAAATCGGTGCAAACCCTAGGAAGATAGGCTCCACCCAACAATTCCCTATATAACCTAAAAATATCTAAAATAAAAGATATAAATATGCATCAAATTGTTACAATAAAAAGCCACTTATAAAATAAGTGATAAAAGAAATAAAGGAAAAAAATGAAAAGGAAGCAGCGCTGAAAAATATATAGGCTCGATCGATCGGTGAAATCGATCGATCGATCTGACCAAGTTCCTATACCTTACTTCGAAGGCTTCAATCAATTTCCCGGTCGACCGGGGTCTCAAGGTCGATCGACCGATGCTCTGTTTTGAGGGGTCCTTGGTACATCATGAGGGGGTAAAAGTCCTTTTCGAAATTGGCCACCTCGTCCGTGATCGAGATGACGTTTGCAGCCACGCGAAGCTAACTCAACGCGCTACGCTTCCATAGAATTACATTGAGCTGAAGATGAAGTATTATATGACTAAAATTCCCTTGAAGTAGAGTCAGACGAAATAACTTCCTCGAAAAATAGCCAATCCACATTATAAGCATTCTCATACCTACAAAAGCTCAATTATACCTTGTAGAGCATATAAACATACATAATAGAGGTTGTTGGTTAACACGAGAATAAATATAGGCATTAAGGAACACAAAAGTTTTAGAATGCATGAAGATAACGGGTGCAAGCATGCAATATTCATGACGTATCACTAGGCTAGCATTGAGCAATTTTATTTATCTAAATTAGGTAAGGGGAATTTGAATTATTAAATCTAGTTTTTTCTAGATTAATCGACGATAATATGGGGTTACAAATTATTCTCCTTAATTACAAAGCTCCTACTCTTTGAGAAAGGAGAATGTAAAAGACGACCAACTATGATTATCGCCTCAAACCCTAATTTTACCTCCAAGTAGGTGGTCAGTACGAAGACGCATTAAAAATTACCAATCCTTGACAAGGTAAAAATGAAATCAATTTGACAAGTAATTATAGCCTTGTTAAGAGTTTTTCTATGAGCTATGTGAACACCCTAGGGCCAGCACCTAATTGATTTTGAATTCAAAGTGACGACTCGGGTTACGCAAATGCTCGGCTAGTTTAGTAATTTTTGGGCAAAGGAAGGGTGACGAAATCCCCACCTTATCTTGCAATTGAATTTTTCCTAATGCCAAATTCAAGCCACCTACTTATTGAAATATGTAAAAACAAATTCACATAAAGAGCACACAAACCGAACCTCCGGTGTAGATATTTTACAATCACTTCTTTACATCAGGCCGATGTTATATTTGACGTCGATCGGAGGAAAATGTAACCCACATTCCAGTCGTCTTCGAGAGTATCTTGTGCACGTGGTAAGATTGCACAAGTATTTTTAGCACTCTCACACCGTTGATTACGTTTGTTTCATTTCAGGATTTTCTCTTTTTTTGTCATTTGCTTTTTTTCTTCTTCTTTTTGCTTTTTATTTTAATGAATGTGCTACTCAAAAATAACACAAAATAACTACACCAAGTGTAAAGTGTGACACAAAAAATATAAAATAAAAATAACACAACACATGCACTAACGGTGTAGTTAAACTAAAGAAAAATAAACAAACAAAAAGCACACTAAAAAATATGCTACTGGATAAAAAGTCGGTATTTTTTAAAAATTTTGGTAATTTTTTTTTTTAATTTTCTTAGGCTAACTACTGAAAAAATGAAATCTAGAAATTTTAAAAAAAATTATGAAATTTTCAATTTTTATGTATATTTGTGTTTTTATGACAAAAATAGTGACAAAACTACTACTTACTAAGAACAATCTTAGTTTTTTTTTAAACTAATCACAAAAAAATATTTTGAAATTTTAAGGTAAAAAAATAATTATTTTGGGTTTTTAATTTTTATGTATTTTTTATGGGCTTGTACACAAAGTAAAACTAGTCTAAAAGTCAATAATTTTAAAATCGACACAAATCCCTGGTAACAACGCCAAAAATTTGTTTGTCAAATTATAAAATTATCGCAAGTACACGGGCTATTGTAATATAGCTTGTGTAAGTACGGGTAGAATCTAATGAGATTTGGACAATTTGTATAAATTATCGAATTTCCAACTAGACAATATTGGTGTAGAAATATGATGTAGGATAAAATAAAATTAAAAAATAATAGAGGAGTGAACACAAAGCTTGTAACAAATATGGAAGAGATTACTAGGATTTCGGATCTGTTTATCATTTTTACTAGTTTACAATTAATAAGTCTAACTCGCAATTCCCTTTTATAACTCAAAATTATACCGACTCTCATCGGGTAAATTTTGAATTATGAAAACATTAAAGATCAAAACAAATATATTATATCTCTCTTTAGATGCCAAAAATTCATATTCCCTCAAAAGGATCATTTATAAGCATTTAATGTCAAGCATAAGCGTAAACTATCAACCAATTTAATATAAGCATCATCCATCATACCTAAGCACAATAAATCACAAAATTTGAATTAAATTTATAACTTCCAAACATTTTATGTCAAACTAAAGTATGTACTATCAAAAAATTTAACATAATCATAATCCATCAAACATAAGTAACAAAAATTAAAGAATATGAATAAAATAATTAATTCTGAAGGTGTAAAATATCACTCTCGTGACTATTTTAATTAATACTGAATTTTTAAAACGTTTGTATAATAAGTAGAGAATTTAAGCAAAGTAAACTATTTAAAACATACATTAAGTAATCAATCACCTAATTCTAGTAATTAAATTAATTTGGCATCATAATTAAAATACAAAAATCCCAAGACGAAATAATAATTTTCATTAATAATCACTCACAAAAATTGAAGTTTCAACACTTGAATGCCAATACAAAAAGTCTCCCCGAATCTTGACTACAAAAAATCTTCATAAATCCTCAAAAATAAAAATACAAGTATTTACTATTTTTGCTGCTCCAAAAATAAACTCACATATTTTCTCTCTCTAAAATTGTGTATGAACTCTTCTTCGTCTTTCAAATTGTGTATAATGAGCTCTTTTTATAGGTGAAAGTGTGAGAAATGAGAATTTTAATTTGTGAAATTTTGTAATAATGGATAAAGTGATCGAGTTTTGGTGTACATGTGGGATGAAAATAAGGGAAGGGGTATCTTTGGGGTGCATGTGATAGTAAATTAGGGAAGACTTCTTGGTGAGTTTTTATTTTATTTATTCATTTTCATATATATTTTTTAACCTTGCATTTTTTTTACTATTCGCAGCAGATTTTTCACACTGCTTTTCCTCCTTCAAACTAACTATTTTCAAATTTGCTTGAGCTACAAAGTTGTGAGACTTTTAAGGACCTTTCCAAAAAAACTATGGTACGACATCAACGGACACGTGAGCAAATTTGTACATATATTTTGGTATTGTTGTGTCAACTGTGTCATGTCATGTCATATCCTAAGAAATTTTGCATATCAACTCCTTTGTTGTCCGAACTCCCAAGGTGCCTGTAAAAATGTAAAATAAAAATAATTAATTTAAATTTATAGCATAAAATTTTAAAAAGATCCCTTATTTGCATTTTAGCCCCCTAAAATTCACATATCACTCATTTTAACTCGAAATTTAACCAAATTTCATAAAAAACTTCATATTGTCGGTATAAACATTTAAAAATTACTTTTAGGTCCATAACGTTTTTGAAATTATGGTTTTACCCAATGAGATTGCTAAAATTGTATAATTAACTTGAATTTATTTCAAACTTGTATTTTTCTTCTAAGTAGCAAAAGAAAATCTAAAAGCTTTTTATTTATAATACAATGGTTCTAACAAGGCTTAGATTTGGGTACAAATTTTGCACTCATCATGGACCCTATTAAATTTTTCTATGTAGTGCGATAATCCCCAGAGGATGTATGGGAGCTTATATAACTAGTCACTGTAGACCTCTGTCATTTTGTTGATGATGTCTTTGATGTTTATTTCAGCATATTCGACTGCTCCATTGGTTTGAGGTCTGTATAGAGATGAATTGTGCCTAGTAATCCCATACTCGTATAGTAGGTTTGAGACCTCTTTCTCGAAGTGTGAACCATTATCGGATACCAATTCATGAGGTACGCCGAAGTGGCAAATGATGTTTCGATATAAGAATTTATACATCTTCTTGGCATTGAGGATCGAGTAATATTCATCTTTGACCAACTTGGCAAAGTAGTCGATGGGTAATTGGATGAACGCATTCCCGGTGGAGGTTTTAGGGGCAACTTTCCATATGATACCTATCTCCATGGTGGAGAAATGATAGGGTGAGGTCATACAGTAAAGCTCTCAGGGAAGTTGATGTTGTCACGGGGCGGAAATTTGACATTTGAGGTACCTCTTAACCTAATTTGTACAATTCTTTTTCATGGTAATCCACTAGTATGACTGTCAAAGCATTTTTCTAGAAATGGTGTGCCCACTCATGAGCGGACCACATTTTCCGCTATGGATTTTCTCGATGATCTCAAGGGTTTTATTTTCGTGAAGCAACTTAAGTGTATCCCGTTGAAACCCCTTTTGTAAAGTTAGCCCCCACGGATGATGAATTGGCTACTAATCGCCTTGAGTTAAATCAGTTTTTTGACGAGGTATTAGGTGGGTAGTGGATCCTATTGAGGAAGGTACATATGTCATAGTACCACATCATGGGTTCTATTATTATTTCCTTAACAACATCGATCTTAACGCAATAGGAAAAGGTTCTCTATCTAGTTACAATAAACATGATTTCCATAGTTCTATCTGGAATATCTATCATAGAAGCTAGGGTGGATAGTGCATCTACAAAGTTGGTTTTTTCCTACGGGAAGTTGAATTTGAGATGCTCGAATTGCGAAGCTACCTCTTCTAAGTAGGCATGCTAAGGTTGTATTTTATTGTCCTTAATTCTCAACTTACCTAATATTTGACTAATGACTAGGCTTGAATGTTTATAGGTGTTTAGGTCAGTGATTCCAATTTTCAATGTGATTTTGAGGCCCGTGATGTAGGCCTCATATTCGTCCATATTGTTAGTGCATTTATGGGTAAGTTTGATAGCAGTAGGAAGTCGTCATGAGTCATGAAAAATTAGTACCATCCTGATACCGAATCCTATTTTGTTAGGGGCTCCATCAAAGTAGAGTTACCAATTTCTCTATCATTTAAGGTGAAGAGGTTCCCATTAGGGAATTCTTCTTCGTTCCCTTCCTCCTTGTCTAATAATGGTTTCACTATAAGTAGTTTAGAGATGGCTCACCCTTTGGTGGAATTATGTGTGACGTACGTGATTTCAAATTTGGATAACATTAGGAGGTATTTGGTCATCCAACTAGAGAAAGTAGGTTTCTCAAATAGGTATTTTAGCGTATCCATCCTAGAGTTGATTCTGATGTTGAACAATATTATGTAATGGTGGAGTTTATAATTGATCCATATGAGAGATACACAGGCTTTTTCGAAAGCGGTTTATTTGAGCTCGTAGAAACTAGGTTTTTACGGACATAGTAGATCGGATATTCCTTTTGATAACTTTGTACGTATTGGGATAATGTGGCTCCTTCATCCATGTTGGTTATAGTCATGTAGAGCAATATAGGTCAAGCGTGAGGTATTCTTGTATCTTCTCGAATGCTTCCTGACATTGGACGTTCTACTCTTTATGTGAGTCCTTATTTATTATTGGGAATATGGGTCCATAACCGGTGGTAAGTTAATTAGTTAAATAGTTTATTAATTATATTTGCCCTAAGAACCCTCTGACCTCTTTTTCCGTTTTGGACAATGGAATCTCCTGTATGGCTTTGACCTTACTAAGGTCGAACTCAATTATATCTCTGCTGACAACGAACTCGAGCACTTTTCCTTTAATTACTCTGAAAACAAATTTATGAGGATTTTTCCTCATTTTGAAAAGGCATAATCTTTCAAAGAATTTTCGAAGTGTCGGAACGTGTCTTTCGTAGTCTATGTATTTAATGATCATATTATCCACGTAGACTTCCACTTATTTATGTATGGGATCGTGTAAGAGGGTTGTGGATGCTCTTTGGTAAGTTGCACCAGCATTCTTGAGACCGAGTGGCATAATTGTATAATAATAAGTCCCCCATGGGGAGATGCATCCTCTTTTTTCTTAGTGGTCTGGGTACATTTTTATCTGGTTATAACTAGTGAACCCGTCTACGAAGGATTTGAGTGCATTTTTGGCCGTGCTATCCACCAATAAGTCGATAGGGAGATCGTCTTTGGGGAAGGATCGATTGATATCCCAATAACCTACGGACACTCGGACTTTTCTGTTGGCTTTAGGTACTAGTAACACATTGGTTAACCAAGTGGGGTATTCTATAACTCGAATTAAACCAACAATGAGTTATTTCTCAACTTCCTCCTTAACATTTAAGGACCACACTGGTATCAATTTGCATAGTCTCTGTTTAAAGGGCTCTATACTAGGGAGAATGGGTATCTTATACATGATGATGGTTGGGTCAATGTTCGACATGTCGGTATAAAAACAAGTGCACACATCAACGAAGCTGGTGAGGGGATTTGTGAACTCCTTTTTCTCGTCCTCATCTAGGGAGGAGCCCATTTGTAACTGTTTGGGGTTTGGAGGAGTGCCAAAGATTATGGTTATTATGTGAGTCTCGTTGGAAGACATCCGTATATTTTAACTTTGGTCAAGTTTAAGTATTTTGAGTATTTTAGATCCACAGAGTCATCATTATTAGGTGTGAGTTATAATACATTACTATATTTATATTCATTACACGAAACACATGCAAGAAAATACTATGAGTCACAATTTATTATGCCATTAAAGGGAGGAAATCAACATTGATGACAGCAGACTGTTTTGTATAAGGATACATTAGGAGAGGGGGTGAGGGGGGGACTCTTTTAATAATAGGACAGACAAAAAGGACCACTAAATAAAAGATAACAAGGGGCATCTGACAAACGTCTAATGGAGGACCTTCAGAATGGTCTTCGGGAACTCTATAACCTTGTCTCGAACAATAGGTTGGGACAAGAGGTGTTCTTTGAGCTGGGTTGCCTTACCTCTAGTATTTGTAACAAGATCCTACGTTGGGCCAACCACGAAGTCAGTGTACATGAGTGACTTGGAGAGGGTTTATAGCAAGAGCTGGTGGCTTCTCTCATTCCATTGATAGTCCCATGGGAGCTAGAATATTGCATCATGAGGTTCAACTAAAGGCAACAGTGGTATCGCGAGCAATAGAACCAGTGTACCAGTCATGGAAGCATTTTATAGGGATTAAATCTGAGGACCCCAACATGTCTACCAAGGCAACTACATTAGGGAATAATAATGGCAATACCCATTCAAGTATCGTATCAGGGGGTTTTCAGTCTTCCTTAGTGATCCACGAAACGTTGAGTTCGTTGTGGTTGATCTTCTGGATTTCCTCGTAATCCACGTAAATTCCTTCCTCATAGAGGATTTCCATCCCCAGTTTTATGTATTTATTTGTTTTATCCCACCATGGTTCGAGAACTATGTGATAGTGGAAGCCCTCTCCTTGGAGACGAAAGTGGTTGTTCCACCCATAATGAGGGTATTTGGGACTAGAGTTTAGAGCTATACTGTTGGGGGTATACTCGAGACTGGTATTTCCCTTATGTTTTGTGGTTGCGACAGCATTGAGAGTTCCTTTTTGACTTCTTCCAAGTCCAAACCCTTGCATGTACCCCATTTTATGGATGATTTAGGCGGCGACATTGTGAATGATCATCTCATCCTCTATCATATGATCTAATGGGATGACTCTGAACCCACTAATTGAGCACGAACCGTGTGTCGTGTAATACGCAAATCGTTGTTATCGGTTTGGCGACTCAATACAAAAAACCTAAACTACAACTACACTTGACAAGCAAGCACAACGGTAAGTCGGGTATCGTAAGAAATCCACAGGAAGTGATTGAATTTTAGATTTTAATTGTTTTGCTACATCAAAAATAAAAGTGTAAAAGGTGATAAAGGGTTTTAAAAGAAATTAAGAAAAATAGAAGTCACGCTACACAAAAGTAAACCGAGGATCGGGATCGCATTCCACCACACGGATCGAAACAACTACTAATTAGAATTTCGGTTCGAAAGCTATTTAATCGAGCATACTCAATTCAGCATAAACATCACACAATAAGGAATTTAACCCAAAGTTGCGAGATTAAACATTTGACTGAAAATGGTCACATGTGGATTAAATTCGGATTATCGCTATAAACACTAACGTTGCATGACAAAGAAAGTTAAACGAAATAATCCGACTTTAATGTGCGAGGTTTCAATTAAATGCAATTTTATGCGAAACCTAACTTTCAGAGCTCGAGGCCCATTAATGTCGGAACACAACCCCGACCCTATAAACTACTCACTACACATGAATAAAAATAATTTAACAAACAAATAAACTAATGAAAGCAATAAATAACAACAATAAAAACTTAACTAGGCATGGAATGGAAGGAGGCAAGTAAAGAAAGCAATAAACAAATGAAAGAGTTAATGAATAGTAAACTTACATACATAAGAATGTGAAAATCCCAAAGGAAAATGGTGAAGGGACAAATCTCCTTACAAAACCTAAAACTAATGTAAAATGTAAGATATTTCCAAAGAAAAACAAAGCATCACTTATATAGTAAGTGAGAAAATAAAACAGAAAAGAAAAGGAAAAACAAAAACAAAACCAAAAGTCGGACAAAAACAGGTTCGATCGATCGAACCCTTTGGTCGATCGATCGATCGAATAGAGTTAAGCCCACTGTCTTCGAACCAAGGCAAAAAATGAGTAGTCGATCGATCGACCCCTTTGATCGATCGATCGATCGACCCCTTTGATCGATCGATCGATCCAATGGGTATACAACCTCCTGCTTTGGGTTGAATAAAATCCTCTTCTGCTTAAAGTCTCGTAACTTCTTCGCTATAGCTCGAAAGTGCTCACCGTTTGTGGACAATCGAAACTTTCAAGGGGGGATACAACTTCCGTGTAGATGTCGGGCCAGTTGCTCAAACTATGAAATAACCGAAATACCCTTGCTCGTGCGGATGTGTACGAAACTTCCCCGGAATGCGTCCGAACTTCATACTAAGCATCCAAATACCTATAAAAGCTCAATTATCCCCTGAAAAGCATGTATATATAGAAATCCGATGTGGTCTGGTTAACACGCATAAATATAATGATTAAGATATCGAGGGAGCTAATAACGCGTAGGTTAATGGGTGAAATACGCAATATTTGCGTCGTATCACACCCCCGAACTTACGCATTGCTAGTCCCTAGCAATGGACTAGGAAACAAAAAGAAATAAAAGTAAACCAAAGATGAGAGATTGTACAATAAGAGATAAACAGATAAAGGACACTTTCACGGGAGAACGATTGCATTTTGAGTATCCAATAAGTCGTTAAACCCCTAGGTTACCCTAGTGGACGAGTGGTGTCTCGTGAGGGTTTTCAGGGATGAAACCCACAAGCATTAAATAGTTTCCTCAAAATATGACCAAACCAACATTCGACAAACACAACAATAACGAAAAAGATTTCAAATGCGTTATCAGAATATTGAACAAATTCAAGCTGAAGTTTGTTGTTATTAATAGGTTGAATTCACTTCATAGAATTAAAACTTTAAAAGTGGGAGGGGGTAGAGCATATGAAAATTATAATTTGGTAAAAACTTATATAAATTGGATAAACACTAAAGCAAACATATATTCAATCCTCACGGGCATTACACTCATCAAATGAATTCACTCAAAATAGGGAGGTAGCACACGGAACATGCGGGCATAAAGAGTAAATGGAAATGGTAACTAGGACGCACACATGTCACAAATGAAGAACGCTATATAGGAAATGAAAAAATTGCCATCTCAATGAAAGATATCACACATTAAAAGAGGTGAAATGCATTTTCACAGATTATCAAAAATATTTAAACTTTTAAATTGAACTCACCCTAGGATCACATAGGACTTTACAGGGTTGAAATGTAGGCTAGGCTCGGGTTATGATATGAAGGAAATATGTACGAATTCAAAGCGTTCAGGGATGAAAACTCGGGATAATGGTAAATAGTGGGCAATATCAAAATTGGAAAATTATTTCCAAAACAAGCATTAGATATAACAATTGGAGAGCAACAAGGATTATTGAACTATATACAAAATATATGCAACGTTCTCTTTCTTTTCTTTTCTT
Source organism: Sambucus nigra (assembly GCA_949130495.1). NCBI lineage: Eukaryota > Viridiplantae > Streptophyta > Magnoliopsida > Dipsacales > Adoxaceae > Sambucus > Sambucus nigra. The sequence continues at coordinate 389,575,174 of OX422212.1, forward strand.
CTTTTTCTAACTTTTTTTTTTAACTTTTTCTTTTGCTTTTTGCTTTTCTTTTTCTCTTTTAGCATTTCTTTCTTTTCTTTTCTTTTCTCACACTCATATGCTTAAATTTCCACCACAAAACATGAACATCATTCAATCCCAAGCAACATTCCAAACAAAGGTATGGAAGGTAATATATATGGTTTAAAACTCCAATGTGGAGTTGGTTATGGGATTTTGGGTGGTGAAATGAAAGTCTTATAGTTAGTCTTAAAGGGGATGACTAGCGGAATAAGGTGAGGTTAAGACTAATATGGGTGATATAACAAATATTATCTATGATCATTTCATAAAGTTTACGCAATTCTCGAGTCAAAACAATATATGAAAATCATGCTCAAGTAACACATTTCAAGATATAACTCAACTAATGAATGATCAATGAAAGAATAGAGAGATTACCAACGAATTCAACATTTTTAAAGAGGAAAGAATAGTGTAAACACTCAAAAATAAAGGTAAGTCTCTTATTTCACTCGGTGTAAGTATATACAATGCAACAAAACATCACCGAATTATAAAAATCTTAAACCAAATCAATATAACAAGAAAAACGCATGTGCTCATGGGATAAAGTTTAATTCATGAAGTTATTTATAATATCAATGATTTGAGGACTAAAGTCTAATAACTTATAAAATCGAGAACATGCATCGTTGAATGTCTAATGGATCGAGCAATTATTGAAATTTATCATCGAAAACAAGGAAAGATGCCCAAGAAATGAGAAAAATGAAAAAAAAAAAAAAAATTTCAATTTTTAACAAAAAGCATGCTTTGTAACTAACATGTGATAAAATCCAGGGACTAAACATGAAATGGATTGAATGTTTTACACCCCCTAACTTAATTATTGCATTGTCCTCGGTGCGCATTAAGAACACAACACAAAGATAGGAAAAGAAAGATATTACCCAAAATTGGAGCGATCTCCGATAAGTAGGAGTCCAAAGAATCTACAAAACAAGTTAGTACCGAGCATAATGAAAAGAAATAACATAAGTTTAACTAAATACACTAGACTAAATGAAAAGGAAAGAAAAAGAAAGAAAGAACGAAAAGCTAACTACGTACAACCTACTATTTAGACTTCACACTAACTATACACTAAAAGTCTAAATAATTGAGGATCCACCCAAAGTACAATTTGAGTTTGAAGGGTCAACGATGGACCCTCCTGAACAAGCATGCCTCTCGAAAAATTAGAATTCCATTTGAACAACGAAAGGCATGCGGGTGGTGGAAAAAATGAACCATCGTCAATTTGAAACTTTGGGCGGACAACGGGGGATTTGGATAGTAAGGGGGAAAGGTACAGTAGAGGTCCAAGAAAAATCGACTCATCTCCCAAAGGTTTTTCAAACGGAATGTGAAATGGTACACACACGAGGATAACATCCATCGAAAACAAGTCCGATAAATAGTCCTCATCTGCAAAAGGTTCACAAGTTTCAATATTTTTTATCGACTCATAGGAATCAACCGACAATTCTAATGGTTCGATCACAAAAAACGAATATGGTGATGAAACAAATTCAATCTCAATTGACTCATTGTCAAAAGGAGATTGAATTTCGAAGGAGAAAGATGAACACTCGATGAGAAATTCTTCAAAAAAATTAGGTGAAACACAAGTTTCCACCTCTTCGTTGTTTTGTGCATAAGACTTCATCTCATCGCAAAGTGCTCTAAGTCTCGATCCAGCACCATTTAGGCTTTCCAAACCTTAGGAGTAGAGAATAAAAGTTTCTTCCAAAGTAAGCTTCCTCGGCTCTAGATCCTCGGATTCCTCATTTGGTTGAAATTCTTCTTCATATTCATCGGAATAAGAATCGTTATTGGATTCGAATAATGAATCCAACTCAAGCTCCCAATAACAATTTTCATTCCGATAATTGTTTTCAAGTCCTTCAATCTCAAGAAAATCTTCAAAATGGAAAACTTGAAAACTATCCCCAAAGTAAGAATCATTAGAATGACCGTAATAACTATAAAAGAAAGACATGATTACCAAATTGTATGTAGATGGAGAATCCGATGAAAAGGTGCGCGACCGAGAATCAACGTTTCTAGCGCTCAAGTATGCAAATCCTGCAAGAAAGATTAAAATAAGGAATACAAATATAAAAAAAGAATACTACGAAATAATAAAGTAACTATAATCTAAAACACACTACCCGGCAACGGCGCCATTTTGATTGAGCATGAACCGTGAGTCGTGTAATACGCAAATCGTTGTTATTGGTTTGACGACTCAATGCAAAAAACCTAAAATACAACTACACTTGACAAGCAAGCACAATGGTAAGTTGGGTATAGTAAGAAATCCACAAGGAGTGATTGAATTTTAGATTTTAATGTTTTGCTACTTCAAAAACAAAAGTGTAAAAGGTGATAAGGGGTTTTAAAGGAAATAAAGAAACCACACGGATCGAAACAACTACTAATTAGAATTCTGGTTCGAAAGCTCTTTAACCGATAATAATGAATTAAGCATAAACATCACACAATAAGTAATTTAACCCAAAGTTGGGAGATTAAACATTTAACTGAAAATGGTCACACGCGAATTAAATTCGGATTATCACTATAAATAATAAAGTTGCATGACAAAGAAAGTTAAAACCATAATAATCAGACTTTAATACTCGAGGTTTCAATTAAACGCAATTTTATGTGAAACCTAACTTTCGGAGCTTGAGGCCCGTTAATGGAGGAACACAACCCCGACCCTATAAACTAATCACTACACATGAATAAAACTAATTTAACAAACAAATAAACTAATGAAAGCAATAAATAACAACAATAAAAGCTTAACTAGGCATGGAATGGAAGGAAGCAAGTAAAGAAAGCAATAAACAAATGAAGGAGATAATGAATAATAAACTTACATACATAAGAATGGGCAAATCCCAAAGGAAAATGGATAAGGGCCAAATCTCCTTACAAAACCTAAAGATAAGGTAAAATGTAAAATATTTCCAAAGAAAGACAAAGCATCACTTATATAGTAAGTGAGAAAATAAAATAGAAACGAAAAGGAAAAACAAAAACAAAACCAAAAGTCGACCAAAAACAGGGGATAGATCGATCGACCCCTTTGGTCGATCGATCGAATAGAGTTAAGCCCACCGTCTACGAACCAAGACAAAAAATGGGGAGTCGATCGATCGACCCCTTTGGTCGATCGATCGATCGATCCAACAGGTATGCAACCTCCTCCTTTGGGTTGAATGAAATCCTCTTCCGCTCAAAGTCTCGTAACTTCTTCGCTATAGCTCAGAATTGCTCACCGTTTATGGCCACACGAAGATTGTAAGGAGGTATACAACTTCCGTGTAGATGGTGGGATAGTTGTCCAAACTATGAAATGACCGAAATGCCCTTGCTCGTGCGAATGTGTACGAAACTTCCCCGGAATGCGTCTGAACTTCATACTAAGCATCCAAATACCTATAAAAGCTCAATTAACCCATGCAAAGCATGTATATATAGAAATCTGAGTTTTTTCGATTAACGAGCATAAATATAGGGATTAAAATACCGAGGGGGCTAATAACGCGTAGGTTAACGGGTGAAATACGCAATATTTGCATCGTATCACACCCCCGAACTTACACATTGCTAGTCCCTAGCAATGGAATAGGAAATAACAAGAACTAAAAGTAAACCAAAGACAAGAGATAGTAAAAAATGAGATAAACAGATAAAGGCCACTTTCGCGGGCGAACGATTGCATTTAGCGTATGCAATAAGCCGTTAAACCCCTAGGTTACCCTAGTGGACGAGTGGTGTCTCGTGAGGGTTTTCAGGGATGAAACCCACACGCATCAAATAGTTTCCTAAAAATATGCCCAACCCAACATGCGACAAACTCAACAATAATGAAAAAGATTTCAAACGCGTTATTAGCATATTGAACGAATTCCAGGTAAAGTTTGTTGTTATTAACAGGTTGAATGCACATCATAGAATTGAAACTTTAAAAGTGGGAGGGGGAGAGCATATGAAAATTATGATTTGGTGAAAACTTATACAAACCGGATAAACACTAAAGCAAACATATATTCAATCCTCAAGGGCATTACACTCATCAAATGAATTCACTCGAAATAAGGAGGTAACACACGGAACATGCGGGCATAAAGAGTAAATGGAAATGGTAACTAGGCCGCACACATGTCACAAATGAATAACGATATATAGAAAATGAAAAACTTGCAATCTCAATGAAAGATATCGCACATTAAAATAGGCAAAATGCATTTTCACAGATTATCAAAACTATTTAAACTTTTAAATTGAACTCACCCTAGGATCACATATAACTTTATAGGGTTGTAATATAGGCTAGGCTCGAGTTATGAAATGAAGGAAATATGTATGGATTCAAAGCGTTCGGGGATGGAAACTCGAGATAATGGTAAAGACTGGGTAATATCAAAATTGGAAAATGATTTCCAAAACAAGCATTAGATATTATAATTGGCGAGTAACAAGGATTACTGAACTATATAAATAATATATACAACTTTCTCTTTCTTTTCTTTTCTTCTTTTTCTAACTTTTTTTAACTTTTTCTTTTTCTTTTGATTTTTTCTTTTCTTTTTCTCTTTTAGAATTTCTTTCTTTTCTTTTCTTTTCTTTTCTTTTCTTTTCTCACTCTCATATGATTAAATTGCATCCACAAAACATGAACATCATTCAATCCCAAGAAACATTCCAAACAAAGGTATGGGAGGTAATATGTATGGTTTAAAACTCCAATGTGGAGTTGGTAATGGAATTTTGGGTGATGAAATGAAAGGCTTATAATTAGTCTCAAAGTGACTGACTAGGGGAATAAGGTGAGGTTAAGACTAATATGGGTTATATAAAAAAGATTGCCTAGGATCATTTCATAAAGTTTACGCAATTCTTGAGTCAAAACAATATATGAAAATCATGCTCAAGTAACACATTTCAAGATATAAACTGAATTAATGAACGATCAATGAAAGAATAGAGAGATTACCAACGAATTCAACATTTTCAAAGAGGAAAGAATAGTGTATACACTCACAAGTGAAGGTAAGTCTCTTATTTCACTCGGTGTAAGTATATACAATGCAACAAAAGATTACCCAGTTATAAAAATCTTAAACTAAATCAATATAACAAGAAAAACGAATGTGCTCATCGGATAAAGTTTAATTCATAAAGTTATTCATAATATCAATGATTTAAGGACTAAAGTCTAATAACTTCTAAAATCGAGAACATGCATCGTTAAATGTCTAATGGATCATTGAAATTTATCATCAGAAATAAGGCAAAATGCCTAAGAAAGGAGAAAAATGAAAAAAAAATATTTTTTGAAATTTTTTAATTTTTAACAAAAAGCATGCTTTATAACTAAAATGTGATAAAATCCATGGACTAAACATGAAATGGATAGAATATCTTACACCCCCTAACTTAAATATTGCATTATCCTCAATGCACATTAAGAACACAACACAAAGATAGGAAAAGAATAATATTACCCAAAATTGGAGCGATCTCCGATAAGCACGAGTCCAAATAATCTACAAAACAAGTTAGTACCGAGCATAACGAAAAGCAATAACAAAAAGTTTAACTAAATACACTAGACTAAATGAAAAGGAAAGAAAAAAAAAAGAAAGAACGAAAAGCTAACTACGTACAACCTACTATTTTGACTTCACACTAACTATACACTAAAAGTCTAAATAATTGAGGATCCACCTAAAGTACAATGTGAGTTTGAAGGATCAACGATGGACCCTCCCGAACAAACATGCCTCTCGAAAAATGAGAATTCCATTTGAACAACGAAAGGCATGTGGGTGGTGGAAAAAATGAACCATCGTCAATTTGAAATTTTGGGCGGACGATGGGGGATTTGGATAACAAGGGGGAAAGGTACACTAGAGGTACAAGAAAATCGACTCATATCCCAAAGGTTTTTCAAATGGAATGTGAGATGTTGCACACATGGGGATAGCATCCATCGAAAATAAGTCCACGAAAGAGTCCTCCTCATTGGAAAAAGGTTCACAAGTTTCAATAATTTTTACCGACTCGTAGGAATCAACTGGAATTCTAATGGTTCGATCATGGAAAACGAATATGGTGATGAAACAAATTCAATCTCAATCGACTCATCGTCGGAAGGAGATTGGATTTTGGGTGAGAAAGATGAACACTCGATGAGAAATTCTTCAAAAAATTTAGGTGAAACACAAGTTTCCACCTCCTCGTTGTTTTGTGCATAAGACTTTATCTCATCACAAAGTGCTCTAAGTCTCGATCCCGCACCATTTAGGCTTTCCAAACCTTGGGCGTAAAGAAGAAAAGTTTCTTCCAAAGTAAGCTTCCTCGGCTCTGGATCCATGGATTCCTAATTTGGTTGAAATTCTTCTTCATATTCATCGGAATAAGAATCGTTATTGGATTCGAATAATGAATCCAACTCAAGATCCCTATAACAAATTTCATTCCGATAATTGTTTTCAAGTCTTTCAATCTCAAGAAAATATTCAAAATGGAAAACTTAAAAACTATCCCCAAAGTAAGAATCATTAGAATGAACGTAATAACTATAAAAGAAAGACATGATTACCATATTGTATGTAGATGGAGAATCCGATGAAAAGGTATGCGACCGAGAATCAACGTTTATAAGCGCTCAAGTATGCAAATCCTGCAAGAAAGGTTAAAAGAAAGAATAAAAATACAAAAAAAAAAGAATAATATGAAATAATAAAGCAAATACAATCTAAAACACAGTCCCCGACAACGGCACCAAAAACTTGGTGCAACTCTAAAGAGTGTATATGATTCAAGTGAAAAATCATCGTAATAAGTAATAACCGGGCAAGACCGGGTATCGTATTCCTAAGGGATTGGACACTCCTAAGAAAACAAGATTAGGATGAAGACAATTCCCTAAACGTCACAAAAGGAAAGTGTAAAAGATTATTTAACTGTTTGAAAATGTGAGAGTGATTAAACGCTAAACTATCATGTGTAGTACCTAATAATTAACACGTTACTTACAAAGATTAAATAGAATCGAACTACGTTAAGCTTAAGTTCAAGATAAAAAGGGATTGAGGATCATTCTCCCACCTTGGATTCGCTGATAAAGATGATAGGACTTGGTTCAAATTTATTCTAATCGAGCATAACTAATTAGATCCGAACATCAACCATGTAGAGATCAAACTTATCAATGGAAGATTAGGGTTAATTAATTATTGCTAAAATGGGTTGGGGTTGTAGTAAAGCATCAAAGACTACCCCTTGCATGACAAGGAGAGTTAAGAAACTAGGATACTCCAATACCAACATATAAAGTTCAATTAACACAATTCTAAACCAAACCCTAATTATGAAGTTCAAGCATCCAAGGTGGGATTATGATCCCCAACCTGAGGTTCAACTACTCATTCTAGGAATAAGAATAAACATGCATAGGAACCTCATATTTAAGCTAAGCATGGAATGTAAAAACAATACAATCCAAAATAAGGTAATAGATACAATTTAAAGCTAAAGAACATAAGTAGGTAAGAAGTGAATGACCAAAGCTTGCATTAAATAATAACTATCTTGAGAGAATTCAAAGCTTTACAAGTTGCAAGATTAATAAATACACTTGACCTAGGAGAGAGAAGAGAGTGTTTATATATATCCAATTTCTAACGAAAACAAAAACAAAAATAAAAACTATCTACAAAAGAGGGAAAACAAGGGTCTTAACCCCAACAACTCGAAAATGGCAAACTTGTAAATAGCTGGAACAGGGGCCGAATTGATTCGAAGACAAATCCGAATCGATTTGGAAATGTAGAGATATTGCACTGCCTGAAACCGAATCGATTCGCAACAACGTAAAATTGATTCTCTATTGATAAAAAAATGAAGGTTGTATTGCTTTGGCTTTATATATTCCAAGTTTCATCGAAACTTCCGTAACTTCTTCGTTTCAGATCGGATTCAAGCACCGTCGGAGGCCACATGAAGATGAAAAGAAGGTCTACAAATTTCGTGAAAAAATGGGACAAAACCTAAAAACTAGAATTACTAAAATTCCCCCGACTTAGCTACGATTTACTCCTTATAGGGTGAATAGTTTCTCACCTTCGGGACATTTATCTCCCGACTAACATTGGGAACAATGTTTATTATAAGTTAGGGGGTATGGATTACATTTCTACCACCGATTATTTGTTAGTATCCATTTATTTATTAAAAAAATATTTTTGAAAATTTTCAATTTTTAACAAAAGGCATGTTTTGTAACTAAGATGTGATAAAATCCATGGACTAAACCTGAAAGGGATAGAATATCCTACACCCCCTAACTTAAATGTTGCATTGTCCTCGATGCGCATTTAGAACACAACACAAAGATAGGAAAATAACGATATTACCCAAAATTGGAGCGATTTTTGATAAGTACGAGTCCAAAGAATCTACAAAACAAGTTAGTACCGAGCATAATGAAACGCAATAACAAAAAGTTTAACTAAATACACTAGACTAAATGAAAAAGAAAGAAAAAGAAAGAAAGAAAGAAAGAAAGAAAGAAAGAAAAGCTAACTATACACAACCTACTATTTAGACTTCACACTAACTATACACTAGAAGTCTAAATAATTGAGGATCCACCCAAAGTACAACTTGAATTTGAAGGATAAAAAATGGACCCTCCCGAACATGCATGCCTCCCAAAAAATGAGAATTTCGTTTGAAAAACAGAAGGCATGCGGGTGGTGGAAAAAGTCAACCATCGTCAATTTGAAACATTGAGTGGATGATGGGGGATTTGGATAATAAGGGGGAAAGGTACACTAGAGGTCCAAGAAAAATTTATTCATCTCCCAAAGGTTTTTCAAATGGAATGTGAGATGGTGCACACACGGGGATAACATCCATAAAAAACAAGTCCAGTAAAGAGTCCTCATCGGCAAACGGTTCACAAATTTCAATAATTTTTATCGACTCATAGGAATCCACTGGCAGTTCTAATGGTTTGATTACGAAAAATGAATATGGTGATGAAACAAATTCAATCTCGATCGACTCATCATCGCAAGGATATTGAATTTCGGGGGATAAAGATGCACATTCGATAAGAAATTCTTCAAACAATTTAGGTGAATCATAAGTTTCCACCTCCTCGTTGTTTGTGCATAAGAATTCATCTCATCGCAAAGTGCTCCAAGTCTCGATCCAGCACCATTTAGGCTTTCCAAACCTTGGGAGTAAAGAAGAAAATTTTCTTCCAAAGTAAGCTTCCTCAGCTCTCTAGATCCTTGGATTCCTCATTTAGTTAAAATTCTTCTTCACATTCATCGGAATAAGAATCGTTATTGGATTCGAATAATGAATCTAACTCAAGCTCCCAATAAAATTTTTCATTCCGATAATTGTTTTCAAGTCTTTCAATCTCAAGAAAATCTTCAAAATGGAAAACTTGAAAACTATCGCCAAAGTAAGAATCATTAGAATGACCATAATAACTATAAAAGAAAGACATGCTTACCAAATTGTATGTAGATGGAGAATCTGATGAAAAGGTGCGCGATCGAGAATCAACATTTCTAAGCGCTCAAATATGCAAATCCTGCAAGAAAGGTTGAAAGAAAGAATACAAATACAAAAAAAAACAATACTATGAAATAATAAAGTAACTACAATCTAAAACACACTCCCTGATAACGGAAACATTTTGATTGAGCACGAACCGTGCGTCGTGTAATACATAAATCGTTGTTATCGGTTCGACGAGTCAATGCAAAAAACCTAAACTTCAACTACACTTAACAAGTAAGCACAGCGGTAAGTCGGGTATCGTAAGAAATCAACAGGGAGTGATTGAATTTTAGATTTTAATTGTTTTGCTACTTCAAAAATAAAGTGTAAAAGGTGATAAAGCATTTTAAAGGAAATAAAGAAAAAGAGAAGTCACGCTACACAAAAGTAAAGCGAGGATCGGGATCGCACTCCACCACACGGATAAAAACAAGTACTAATTAGAATTCCAGTTTAAAAGCTATTTAACCGAGCATAATCAATTAAGCATAAACATCACACAATAAGGAATTTAACCCAAAGTTGCGAGATAAAACATTTAACTGGAAATGGTCACACGCGGATTAAATTCGAATTATCCCTATAAACACTAATGTTACATGACAAAGAAAGTTAAACGCATAATAATCCGACTTTAATATGCGAGGTTTCAATTAAACACAATTTTACGCGAAACCTAACTTTCGGAGCTCGAGGCCCGTTAATGGCGGAACACAACCCCGACCCTATAAACTACTCACTACACATGAATAAAACTAATTCAACAAATAAATAAACTAATGAAAGAAATAAATAACAAAACTAAACGCTTAACTAGGCATGGAATTGAAGAAAGGAAGTAAAGAAAGCAATAAACAAATGAAAGAGATAAAGAATACTAAACTTACATACATAAGAATGGGCAAATCCCAAAGGAAAATGGAGAAGGGCCAAATTTCCTTACAAACCCTAAAGGTAATGTAAAATGTAAGATATTTCCAAAGAAAAACAAAGCATCACTTATATAGTAAGTGAGAAAATAAAATAGAAAAGAAAATTAAAAACAAAAACAAAACCAAAAGTCGGCCAAAAATAGGGGATCGATCGATCGACCCCTTTAGTCGATCGATCGATCGAATAGATTTAAGCCCACTGTCTACGAACCAAGACAAAAAATGAGGATTCGATCCATCGACCCCTTTGGTCGATCGATCGATCCAATAGGTATGCAACCTCCTGCTTTGGGTTGAATGAAATCCTCTTCTGCTCAAAGTCTCGTAATTTCTTTGCTATAGCTCGAAATTGCTCATCGTTTGTGGCCACATAAAGCTTGTAAGGACGGCTACAACTTCCATATAGATGATGGAATAGTTGCCCAAACTATGAAATGACCTTGCTCGTGCTAGTGGTTAGTTAAGGATATGGGGATGGAGGTAGGCGGTGTATGCTTTGGGTCCATCACTTTAGTACAATCCAGGGTAGGGGCTAGTTTTGGACTTTTAGGAGCCTTGTTATGCATTATGGAGAGAGTTGGGACACTAAGGCATGTATCCACTATATGGTTATATTTGCATCCAAATTAGATGTGGGGATTTCTGCTGCCATAGCTAGGACTCGTTCGTCCCCTTAATTCATGATTTTTGGAGGTGATTCTATAGACATGGAGAATCCTGACCAAATGTCATCATCAGAGGCGGTCTCTTAGAGTTCGTCCTTTTTATCATTCGAGGAGGGTTATCGGATGTAGTCATCATCAGATGAGGTTTCATATTTCATTGGTTTTATGACTCTCATAATGTTATTAGCCTCACAGTATATTTCCCCATAATAGTATCGATAGTTTGCATATCCTAATCCCCATGGTGAAATTACCTTAGCAAATCTAGCTTCTTCTAGGGTACAACTACGTATAGAAGAATGTTAAAGTGTTATTGAGTGTGATTGTGGAGAGACGGGCTGACCATCTCTTCCCACATATTATAGAAGTATCTTTGTGTAGGGGGACCGTCTGGTAGAGCATGTCCTCGATGGGTTATTTTATCTTATAACTCGATAATGCTAACGATGTGAGTAGAATCTAAATATGTATTCGCAAATATGCATCCCACAGCAGTGTAGTAATGGGTCCATGGTGATATACCTACTATGAATAGGTCGAAGTTCAATTGTAGCATGAGTGAGTACAACTTGCTGTGAGGAGTGATATAGTTTTTTATGGGGTGTCTTTCAGGCAGGGAAATAATTTTTGGCGGGTTGGGGTCTACTTCGATATCCTCACACATGGTTTTTGGTATCTCTACTTGCAGGCCATCCCACTTGATGTATTCGATGCTTTAGTATATATTCACATTAAGGTGCCTGAGTTCCCCCTTGTTTTTAAAGAACTGGAGGGGTGGCCCTCTGTATGAGAGACTCGAATGTAAACTATTTGTAATGTAGCCTCACTTTTTCGTACGACATGTCCAGTGTTTATGTTGTTCTATTTTATCACGAAATTTTATGATAGCTTGGTATTTAATCCAAAACTTGTAGTCTCGAATGTTAGGAGCCTCAAAGTATGTAGATCCTTATTCGTGAAGTCCTATATCCTTCCCCTGGGAGTAGTCCCATTGTATCATTATAGCCTAAATCTAGGGTTTGAGCCTAGAAATATGTTCCCCTCGATGATCAAGAGATGGTCAAAACAGTCGTTAATGCCCTGATCTGGTAGAGGAGTGTAGTAGACCTATTCGGGTTCGAGGGCTGAACGTCTTGGGAATAGTTCCAATTTGTCAAATGTGAAGTTTTATATAATGGGGTTTCACCTAGGTTTCGGATCTATTAGTAAAAAGGGTCAGCAGTGCCCATGGAGTCCATCTACGTCTTATGAATGGTAGCCAATGGGAAACTTGTGATACATTTCCCAAACGATTGGCTAAGGCAATCATTCCTTATTTTCTACTGTAGGTATAGGATATCAAGGCATACGAATTATGATTTCTCCTGTCTAGAGATTAATAGGCGTGGTATTCCTAGTAATATTTGAAGAGTTAACCAAGAATGTGTTAAAAATAGTGGGTAGGTGGCAATATATGTTGGTTCTTGAATCTGAGAGGGCGAACAAGTGTACTTAATAGTTGATCCTCCCCATCTAGTGGACTGAATTAGTGTTGTGAAGGTGATATGCTCAATTTCTTATAGGGCATTGTCGTATATCCTACCATTTAATCGAGTGATATATTTCCTCTTTTGAGAGAATGAACTCTATGATGGTATGCACTAGGTGGTTTGCATAAAATGTATGGTCGTGATGAAGAATTTCATATGGTCAATGGTTGGCTTGGTTTTCACAATGATCTTTAGGGCAAGCAATGGACTACCCAAAGTTTGAAAGTGCGAGTGTGTCCTCATCCTCAGTTTATGATGAATGCGAACTATCAATGTGGATGATCAGTGTTCAATATGGGATCATTGGATAAGGCATTGGTGCGAGGGTTGGGGTGATATAATATGGGTTGTTAATAACATTAGGCTCCGGCAGGATGGGGCTCCCGACGTCAGTGAGGTTTTATATGGAATACCTTAATACCTAATAGTTATTTGTGATATGATCGGGTCCCTAATAGATTTCGTAATGTGAGTCGAACTGCCAGTTCCTATCCGAGATAGTGGGGGTGGTATGGGGTTGGGAGGTTCCAGGCAATCGTATAACTTCAAGGAGATAAAGACTGGACTGAGGGGGGATTGAATATTTATAAAATTTCTTGGTCATGTGCATAACTCTTTAGGAGGAGGTACGTCCTAATAGTTTTTTATAGGGGTTCCCGACTTATGGGCACAACGGTGGCTACAATAACTTAGGAAGTGTTGGTAACTGTGTGTAGTTCTGGTTATGGACTGACCACAAGAGTAGTAATGATGAAGAAGCTCTAGGTGAGTTCTTGTGAGTAAATATTTTATTTGCAGCTTGGTGGGATTCCTCAGTAGATTTGGTTGCTTTGTCGTCCAAACTTTCCTCGATCTTTCACCTTATGTGGTGAAAAGATTTGGAATCCTAGATCCAGGTGAGATCGATTTCATTTTATATCTGATTCCAATGGTTCTTAAACAAGATCTACATCTGATCCTTTTCTAAGGGGTAGTTGATCATATGATCGACTTTTTCTCTCTAGCGAGTGCCGAAAGTGCCAAATTCCTCTCCCACGTCTTGCTTTGTCATTTTAAAATCCTTACGTATGATTCCCACTTCCTCGTTATATTTGTACTGCTTACGTAAATCAAAACAGACAACATCCAAGATTTTGGTAGTGCCCTCACATTTTAGGGCCATATACCAAGTAAGGTCTCCTCTGGATAGAGTGGAGGATAACATCCTCTCTAGAACACTGAGGTCTATATTTCTAGTTTGCATCTGAAGGTAGTATTTGGATAAATTAGCGGATGGGGAGCCCAACCCTTTATATGTTTTGAAGTTTGGCATCTTAAATTTGTTCGGTAATCGAGTTTCGAGATAGAGAGTCATATTCTTGATGTTTATAAACTCATTCGTAGTTGAATCTTGCTTATGGATCCCTAAAGGAGACCCATTTCATATTTGACATGTGTTAGCTCTTTGTTTAGAGGTGGGGGACAATCTTATCATCCAGTGGAGGAGATACACACTCGGCTCATGAGGGTACTTAAAAGGCAGTGTGCGGGTACTCGGGGTAAGGCACTGATGGTAGGGTTTAAAGTAATCATGAAGGGTAAATGGTACTTGGAAGTGGGGGCATTGGCATTAACAGGGGGAACCAATACTAGAACTGGTGCAGGTGGATCCTAGGGGATAAGTGGTACTACTTCGATAACCACCGGGGGTGATGCACACATTTAGGGGATAGATGAAGATAGTACATTCTTTCCTCCTTCAGTTATAGTAGTGGCCTCTAGAAGGAGGACTTGTGCTTGTCCTAGTGCCCTGATTTTGAATTGCATGGTATTTGAAGAGGCGATGATATTCTCAAGCTGCCTCAAAGCATGATATATCACATATGGAGCATGGTCTTCTTCAATAGACATGGATTGTATTGTGGATCAAACTTGAAAGTCTAGGGTAGGGAGCTCACTGATGAAAACTATACAGACACACGGAGCACGAACTCGAGTTTCCAGGGTAAGAACTTAGTGTTAAGTCTCTGCTGATAATGATAAGTACGAAAAAAGTCGAGGCACTTTCGTTCAGGACTTTATGGACAGAAGGACAATACATGAGGGGAAAAGGACTCGCATATGTATGATTTTTCTTATGAAATTACTTTATTTATTTTTAACCTTGTGTGGATGGAAGTTTTTTTTATATTTTTAATATCTTTTGAGAGGAATAACTGAGCAGTGTCCAGTTGGATTTGTATTAATTGGTATGAGCATTCGACTTACGTGGGAGGAGCAAAGAAATGACTGACTGCGGTCCGCCATTTTCTCAAAAGTAAAAGTGGATGGGGGAATCCAACTTAAGGGAATTTCGATTTGGTGATGAATTTTGGATTCATATTTTTTCATCCTCCATTAAAAAGGGAAAGACATTCAGCCTGGAATCTGAGGGGTTTGCACCAGCCTCCGACCATCTAACAATTTTGAAAAAAAAATCATAGTGATTAGCCCGTAAGTATCAGTTCTTTTGTGCATTAGGGACTGTTCCTAGAGCTTTTAATATGCAAAAAAGGCGATGCGACTTAGTGACTAGTGGATATCTTTTTATTTCCATGGATCACGATATACCAGGCTGCTTGGACTGAGAAACCTTTAAAGCACATGCGAAACCACTTTACCCTATTACTGAATAATTGTGAAAGCCTATTCCATATACCCTAGTACTGAACAAACTTCAAACGTTCCATGTCACCGAGACTTTGGGATCGAGATAGAACTTACCTGATATACCATACGGGTGGACAAAAATAATGAGAATATTCATCGGTGACCAACCTTTTGGTTGATCAATTTTGGAATGGAGGGTATAAGGTTTAAACAAGATGAAAATCGAGACTATATAGTATGTGATGCAAATGGGTAATATTAATTTTTACATACGTTGATATTGGTTTATCACTATGTCCTTCGCGCATACATATACATTTGGAAGAATATACATTGTTGTACATGGGGTCATAAGATCGTATCTATGTTTCGAGGGACTCTAAATCAAAGGCTTTTGAATAGTTCTAAAATTTACACAATATAATCATGCAGGGGAGAGATATTAATCATAATATGAAGGAAGCACAAGGATAGATTGTTTTTTTTTTTATTTATCCCCAGAAGAGTTTCCACTATCATGTTATGCGCCCCGGATGGGGGGGGGGAGGACGGGAGGCTGCGGATACTGCTTTTCGATGATTATTCGTGATCCCTGTGGGGACGTAGGAAGACTTGTATTTCAATCGTCTATTTATCCATGAGGTCAGGTTTATCAATTAGGTGATTCGATGATTGCCTCTGGAAGCTATTAGACACCATATCCAATTTTAGTCTCACACCTCGGTTTAGGCCTAGGCCAAAATATTCTGTGCGAGGGGTTATCGATTGTTCAGAGTCACTAGTTTTTTATATAAAAACAAATAAAAAGGTTTAGTTTAGCCCTTTCAGGCTAATCTTAAGGCAGGTTTAGGTCTACTGTTGATCCAGAGATTCTTGTTGTGTAGGGTTGCGAGTGGGGAAGGTATTATGTTTCCTTAATTATATGCTTATTATCACTTTTAACATTATGTGATTACTTTTTAGTTTATTTTATGAATATGTTGAGAGACATTAGTTTAAGAATCCGTTAAAATCTAGATAGGTTCTTAGGCGTGAAAATGATATAAGTGAGAGTTGTAGGAACATCACTTAACCGGCGTGGGTACACATGCTTTGGTGTGAATGTGTGTATTAGGATAACGAGTGACCGTTATGTGAGGGTGCGAAAAAGCTCGGCTTGGATAATGGGTCGTCGTCAATGTATATGTAAGTGTATGCACAAGAAGTCTCAGCTTAAAATTGTTTGATATCTCATGAGGGCAAGAGATAATAGGTAAGAGATAAGAGATGGATGCATTTATGTGGAGTCATTATATCATGAGACATATTGTTGAGGCTTGTGCTCATGAGATGGACTCGATATTGTGCCTACATACTCATGTAGCCACGAGATCAAAGCCTACGTAGTTCAATTATGCATGTATACAAATGTGATGTGTGTGGAAGTGTAGGACTTGGCTTAAGAGGGTGAGAAGCTATTTGTATGATAAAGGGTAGCTTCACTGGAGGATCAAAATGGGAGTGGGCCTTAAGATTGTCGGTATTGGCATGTCAAATTATGATCCTCGAGTGATCACTATCAAGAATGTATTGTCCTTCGGGGCAGTTTGGAGGTGTAAAAGGAGAGATGAGGGCCTATTTAGGATTGGAGTGGACCAGAAGCCACCGACTGAGATCTATTTATCCCTTATCGACATGACTAACATACAAGAGGGGTCATATGCCTCGGGATAGTTACTTCGTACTTGGACTAGAGATGGAGGCAACCCCGATACATAATACGTCAAGAGTCAAATTATGAGGCTTGGGCTTCACGAGTTTGGTTCGGCATATCTTCAATGTATTCAAAAGGACCAGGGGTCAGAACCATCACATTTTTTACAAATGGGACATAGTTACGGGTGTCGGCGATTGGATATCGGGTATACAATATACAACATTATGGTATTTATGGAGCCTTATCCTTATTGTATCACTTTCATTGTGTTGGAATGATATATTTATATGTTAAAAACCCATTAATCAAAGGCCGATGCTTGACAAGTATTTTAAGGAAAACACTTATTTGATGATGCCATCGTAGCAATAATATTTGTTCACTCGAAAAAGCAGTAAGAGTAATTCGATTTTAGACTTTGGTTTTAGCAAAGTTTCAGACTAACTTGGCCCACTGAAACTTTCTTGAGAACGGTTTTGAAAAGTATGTTTTCTTGTTGTATTGGTTCATGGAATTTGATGAGAATTCATTAAACATATGAGTATGTCATTTTAATTTAATAATAAAGGTGTTGGGTTAAAAACCATGTATTAAAATATAAACATTGTAAAGTACATACCTGGTCCCCTAAACGGGGTCCGGGCTAAATGAGATAAACAAATATCATCATATTATCACAATACATATGTGGAGTGTTGACCTGAGGTTTGTTCATAATTTCTTAACCCTTGTAGCGTGAGATGATTTTTTCTCTGGGATTTTCCCCTATAAGGTGGCATTATTCAGTCGGGCAGAGTATTGTTTGGAAGTGCCAACTTTCGTGGGGTGAATTCAGAGGTTTGTCTCTATTTCTTAGAGGAAGTGACTTCTTAGAAGTACAAACTCCACTTGAAGGAATCCACTTTTCATAAGTACAAACTTCTCTTGGGGGAAGCAACTTTTCAGAAGTACAGACTTCTCTTGGGGGAGAGGCTTTTTGAAGTACAAACTTCACTTGGGACTTTTTAGAATGAGCTCGAGTATCTCGTATACTCAGGATTAAAAAGGTTAGAAAACCAAATCAATGTTTAGTTTTGGGATCCTTTTCAAAGTTGGTGAGGTGGGAGATTGTGTAAGAGAACGTAATTGAATGCTTTGGGGAGTGATGTAATAGAGATATCGCGCAAATTACGAGGTTGAACCTCCGTAATAGTGAGTTCGGGGTTTACTTAAATAGGAAATCATAAGGAATCCAATTAATGAAGTTACCCCTGGGGGTATGCCGACGAGCATATGAGTCGCCCTGCCAGTTGGCAAGGTGGCCACACGTTGTAGCCAAGTAATGTCCTACTTGTCAGCCGACGGGTGGGGGTGTGCTAATTAGGAGGCTGGAATGGATTTTTTGTTAAAACGATCATGAAATACACACCGTAAATTCGATTTTTATACCTCTAAGAATGCTAAAAATAGGATTCAGAGCTTTATGAAAGTTTGTTGAGCTATTATCAGGTTTGAGAGTTAAGCAAAGTCAAATATAGCTCAAAGATTGTCCAATTATTCTTTGGTTAGGGTTTGAAGGAGGATTAGGGACATGGAATTTGAAGGGAATTTTTTTGAAGTCCTTTAGAAGAGTGTGGGGATATGATAATGGGGTGTCTTTAGAGCTCTTCAACGAAGAAAAGGTTATTGAAAAATAGACACCCGGTGGAGGCTGATGAGTGTCGAGTTGGAACTCTAGTGGGGATTAAAAGTTGAGGCATTTTTAGAGAGCCCAAGGTGAGTTTTGACCGTTTTAGGGATAAAGGTATGATTCTAAGGACTTAGGGAGTGGGTACAACCAATACAGGGGGTTGTGTCTGATTCTAAAGGCCGATGTCAACTTTAACGACCTACAGAATCTATGAAGTCGATTTGTGAGGTCGCGAATGATTACAAGTCCCGAGGTCAGTTCTGAGGACCCAAAGAATGTATGCGACCGATTCGGTGGGTCATAAACGATTCAGGGGTCGATGTTAATTTTTCGGACCTAAAGAGTGTATGCAAATGATTTAAGGAGTCACGGTCAATTCTGAGGGTTGAGATTAATTTTGAGGATAAAAGAGTATATGCAATCGATTTGGGGGTCGCGACCAATTCTAAGGGCCGAGATTAATTTTGAGGACCTAAAGTTTTTATGCGACCAATTCAGTGGGTCACGAACGCTTCTAAAAGCCGAGGTCAATTTTGAGGACATAAAGAGTGTATGCATTGGTCGTGGTCAATTCTGAGGTTCGAGGTCAAGTCTGAGAACCTAAAGAGTATATGTGACGGATTCGAGGGGTTGTGGATAATTTTGCGAACCTAAAAAGTGTATGCAAATGATTTGGGGAGTCGCGGTCATTTGTAAGGGCTGAGGTCAATTCTGAGGCGTAAAAAGTGTATCCGATCGATTCAAGGGGCCGTGGCCAATTTTGAGGATCGAGGTCAATTCTGAGGACCTAAAGAGTGATTGGTAGCCCTAACAAAGATATTTAATGACTTTAGAAATTTCTAAAAAATTTCAATTTTTTTCAAAAATTATTGTGATTTTTATTGATTTCTCGATACCTGTATATTTTTTTAATTTGATGTTTTATTATGAAAAATGTGTAATTTTTGCAAAATTTGAGTTTTTATGATTTTTGGAATTGTTTGTGGATTTTTAGGTATTTTTCAGATTTTTTTTCTAAAAAAAATTGGGGTTTTTAATTATTTTTGGGATTTTTATGTAATTTTGAATTTTGTAGATTTTTTGTGAAAATATGGATTTTTCTAATATCAGATTTGGAAATTTTGTATTTTTATAGAATTTTTGAGATTTTTTCATGCTTTGTTGGAATGTTCTTGAATTTTTGTAACAAGATTTGAAGGGGAGGTGCCAATCGTCATGGTTGACATGTGTCGGCTAATAAGGGCATGGAGTCTGACGGTACTTGCGGGTTCCCAAGGGAGGCCTCCTAACTGGCAGGCACAGGCGTGTGTCAGTCGGTATACCCTTTACCCCTATAAAGGTCGTGACGGTAACCCTTATTCTCCACACTAAGTTAATTTCTCTCTGTCTCTCTCTCTCTTGAGAAAGAGTTATCTCGAGTGTTTTTGTGATCTTTACGAAGAAATGGTGAATATTATGAATGTTGACGAGTGGGCAAACATCGAATGGCCATGCCCCAAGGGAATACCTATGGGGATGGAAAATTTATACCGAGGTGCTAAGCCGGTGGTGGATGAGCAAGATTTGTTGAGGGAGTCAGAGACGCATCGCTCGGCTAGGGTGAAGAGCCCATATGGCTATGTGAGTATTATTTTTGGTCATTTTTTATTTTCTTTTTTACTTTCTTTATTTTTTTATCTCATTTTGAATTTAAATTACATTTGTTAATTCTTATAATGTCTAAATTTCTCTTGGGAGACTTATTTTTATTTATGTATTCCATAGACGAGCATTTCGTCAAAGCGGAATCAATTTTGAGGATCGATGAGGGTGAACGCAATTTGGTACATCCTTCTCGAGGATATCAAGGTTTTGGTAGATATCGTGGGGTTCGGTGCTTTAGTAGGGGTGCTTGACGAGACATCTTGATCGACGGAGGTACTATGCCCTCTCGGGCAGAGATGGTGAGACACCACCCACACCTTCCATTTTGGTGTGGGTGAGTGACCATTATGCCGATAAATATTCACCAAATTTAGGGGTTGCCATGTGAGGGGATGCATATCCTAGTGAACCAGTTCCTCCGTCTGACTGATGTTGCGATTAGGGAAGCAGCGGTGCTTATAGCACGGGTAGGCTCAAGAGAGTTCGTGAAGGTGTCGTTGATGAAGGACACTTTACTAAAGAGGGTTATTGATATGATCGATGGACAATAACTGAGATAGGTGGACCAACTTTTCATTTTACTCTTACTAGGGAGTACATTTATGGCGAAGAGTGGTGATGATGTTCACCTTAGGTTCCTCCCCATACTTTAGGACATCTCGCGAGCCAGTAGCAATTATTGGGGGAGATTGACATTGGTTCTTTGTATCCTCCCTGGACTCCTTCAACTGATGCTACTAACCGACCTTCACGGGATCCAGGTATCTCTTGGAGGTATTTTATTATTTTAATGCTTTTGAATATATATTGATTTTTTGAAATTTTATTGAACTTTCTTTTGTTACTTTTTTCGGTGTGGTTGTATGAGCTGATTGAGCACAGTAACCAATTGATGGCATTGGTATCTAAGGATCCGATGTGTGGCCCACGATGATGAGATGGAGGAAGGGGAATATGTCCTCAAAGGACCTTTTGACCCATAGGTATGTAGCAGTTGTGTTAAACTCTCTGATGAGTGGCCAGGATCGCCTTTATTTTTGCTATCTTTTGAACTTTTTTTATCTTTTTTTATTTTATTTTGTTTTGGATTATATTTTTAATCACTAAATTTGTTTGGACATGTGTCTAACTATCCCTCAGGGCAATCTTCAGCGGAGATGGGGGTCACCGGATTCCATGCTCAAACACCACGGTTGTTGTCACATGAGTTCGGATACAAACGGTATCAGAATGAAAGGGTGGTTCGGTAGGCTATGGATAGTGAGGTAGAAGTTCCTCCAATGACCCCCTCCCCTGATTCTATATGCGGTATTCATAGAAGATGTCGGAGGGTGAGATGATGGCGACGATGATGGGGAGCACTATTCTATATATATCGACACAATGACACCATATTATTATCTAAACTACATGACCAACTTAATAATGTCGACATTGGTATATGATGTGGGTGGAGCTCCTCCTCTATCGACGAAGGTGGGAGGTGGTGGTGCACCAGGTCCTTTGGCCCAGGCATCGGGGAGCGGTGTGGGGGATTTGAAGTTTCCTTGGATCTGAGAGTATGCATAGATCTCATGTTATACATAGTTGGGGCAGGTCGTGCAGTCGAGGTTCCACACCGACCCCATGCGGCGCTAGATGGTCTTCCTCCCATGCCTGCAATAGACTTCCAGTTAGGGTAAGGCTTTTTTCTTAGTTGATTTCTTCACTTGATCTTTGTATTTCATCATGTTACTGACTTGATCTTTCTTTTTTGGTTCTTTCTTTTACAAACTGTGGTTGTGCAGACGTCTTGGCTAGGTGACATCCGAGACAGGATGGCTTTTATAGCCGAGATGGTCCGAATGATGGCTCAGCCTTTTTTCACTCTTCCTGCGATGGGCGATGATCATGTCCTGTCTTCAAGCTTTGGAAGTGGAGTTTCTACCTCTCGCCTTTTTGGGAATCGCATTCGGCAGGATCCTTAAGGTTGTTGCTTGTGTTAGGCTAGGTTTTTAGAAAGTTTGGCCTACACCCTAACAAGTTTCTACCTCTCGTCTTTTAAAACATAGAAACCATATATATAAAGTGGGGCATTTTCTTATTTAATTTATCTTGATTTAGTGATCTATTCTAAATGCACTTTCCACTAAGGAATTAATTTTTAAAAAATAAGAAAATATATTTTGAATTTTGAATATGCCTCTGAAAGTTCAAGTAAAGAAATAATCGGGAAACTTTGTTCGTAAAAAGTTAATTTTGGAAAGGTCGTATTCAAAAATTAGGAATACAAAAGAGGAAAAGGGTAATTTTCCTAAAATGGGGGGTGTCGACCAACATATCCCCTGGACAGCCAGCCGGCCGGCATGCCTGTTCAGGTACATTTGTTTTCAACCTTTATTACACTCTTGATTCACTCTTGTAACTTTGATTCCTTCATAATTGTTGTTGGTTCAATAATTTCATCACTTTGTGGAGGAATTTTAGTCTAAAAAGTGGCTTAAGGTGGGTATTTTTAATCACCCTAACATTCCTTATCTTCTCTCTTCCATAAAATTCCATTTTTTCTAATGGTTATTCCCATGACAAAAATGTTTGTTGTTTATCTCGAATGTTTGGAAGCCATGAGCTTGTATAGTGTTGATTACATAGTTTTTAACTTACGCCTTGTCACTTTGTTGCATAATCATCAAATAAATTGGAGTTTGTTGAAAGAGGACCTTCAATTCTATTATCTCAAATATCATATGCTTTATTTCATAATGGACAAGGTGTGTCCAAATTATGAGGAATTTTCCACCACTCAAATGTCGGTTACCATGCTGAGTTTTCTCGTTCTCCTCGAGTTGTCTTGGTCGAGTTACCACGCATATCTTCATATGCATCTCATCCACTATTTCGTGAGGGAACCATTTGTCTTCCCATGGTGCTTAAAATTGTACATTAGAGGGATATCAATGATAATGGATTTGCTGGAGCAGTGGACCTGGGCCTGACTACAAAGATGCTTCTAGTGGAGAGTGATTTGACTGTGAATACTCAAGTAGTTGCCTTTATACTCTAGATGTGTTATCATTGTAACACCATGGTAGCATTTTGGCAAAAACACTGAGCGATATAAATGATTGGAAAGAGAATCCCTCTACCTTCTTGTGACGTAGTCATGTGTAGTTGTTCATGTGGTTGATGGAAAGACTTATATTAGATGAGCCTTTCGAGTACCCTATGATCGGTATCCCCATATTCTTTCTTCGATCACGTATAGACTTTGGCTTGTCTGTAAAGAAGTGGACTAACTGGCAGTTGGAAAGTAGATTTGGTCATCTCTATTGGTTTGTACCATGATGGGACAAATTATAACCCATTCTGCAATTAGATGATTACCATTATGTCCATCTTATAGGCCTTTGTCATACCTCTTTTTACCTCTCTTAGAGACTTTTATGCCAAGTAGGTTAAGAACAGATTATCCCTCCTTGCATAAGTAATTATTTCCCAATGGAAGATTTGACCGAATCTTTGAGGATGTCTATGGGGATCTTTTAGCAACATCGCAGACCTTCTCTTCATCTGACCCAGTCTGTGGAAGAGGCTTCATTAATGTCAGGGGATTATTTTAAATGGTTATGGAGGGATTTTGTCTTGAATATTTGTGCTGAGAAATCTGAAGAGGGGTATCTTATTATTGCAGAGGTTATTGAAGATGGTATCGGGGTCCCATCAAAGCTTTTTAGGGTGTATATTTGTATTGAGCATTTGTGATTAAACACTCAGAAAGGGGATTATTGGGTACCCCTATAAGACGATGTTAATTACGGTAGTGATAATAATAATGAAGAAGCAAGACCTACTAGCAGTTGAGGAAGGTTTTTTATGAAGATTTCTAAGAAGGGTGATTGGTTTTCAGTAGGTTGATGTAGATTTGGAAGAGGTTTATCTATTTTTTATGTTTGGGTAAGATTATGGGTAGTCTTGGAATTTTGGTAGGTGTGGGTATTTATAGTAGTTTGAGATTTCCATTGTTGATGCTTCATGTAAAAGTTGTGTTTCAAATAAAAGTGTTTAACTAAATGTTGATTTTATCGTATATTATTATGCCTTTTTAGAGGAAATACTCATGTCTGAACTACCTATACTAATCTCTAAGGCATACATAATCCTTTTGTTCAATTAAATGATGAGAAAGACTTATGGTTCTTGATGGAGGATAAAAAATCATTTGTGAAAGAGAAAGTACCAATCCTAAAGTTACTTTACGGGTTGCCTACGTACCTCTATGGGGATAAAAAATGTTTGTAATGTTTTGAAGATATTTTGATTAGTCCTACGTAGTTCCTGTAGAGGGAGAACCAAAGAAAAGTTTTTTTAAGAATAAAGTAGAGGTGAGAATTGCATAGCGCGACGGTAGTTGGATTAAGGGTAAAATTTATGTAGATGGTTTAAGTTAACTGGGAGAGCAATCTATTCTCCATCGAAATCGGTAATCATAGAGACCACTAGATAAGATTTTCTTAACATGGTATGACCCACTATAATTCAGCTTGAATTTACCTCTTGGGTCCCAAATAGGTTCCACTATTTATTTGATAGCGAAGTTACATTCTCACCTACCATGATCTTTTAATTTCTTATTGAATGATCATGCAAAGTGGTGATGATACCCTTGTATGTGGTATAAAAATTTTAACCTCTTTTTATCCAAGAGTGGGAGCTTGTTATAACGACTTTGTTTCCAATTAACTTATCTAACTTAACTTTTGAGCAAGACCTGCAGGGATGGTATTTCAAGTTCGACTAAAAGGATTGTTTCCATTCCATAAATAATGGAGTAGCGGGTATCCCCGTGGGTATCTTATGGACATATGGTATCCCCGGAGAGCATAAAGGATCATGTCGGCCCAATCTTTATAACCTTTTGTATTCTTACTGATTATAGATCTAAGAATATTATATGTAGATTTAACATCCCCACTGGTAATCATAAATAGACCTTCCTTTAATGGATTTTTGTATGATGTAGGTGATGTGGAAATCGGATAGAAAGAGTAACCATCTGTCCATGCAGCTCAACAAAGAATATTTTTCTATAAGGTACTTCATTGGATCCATCCTGGACACGAGTTTGATGAGTAATGCAAGAATGTAATGTTTGAGAGTCCGAGTGACCCAAACTAAGGTGACACATACCTTTTCCAACATTGTATAATTCTTCTTAAACCCTGTCAGTTTTTTACTGATATAGTATACGGATCTCTCTTTGCATTAATCCTCAATGTACTGGACAAGCATAACCCCAACTATAGTGTTGGTTATAGTTATGTACAAGAGAAGAGGTACATCAGAATATGGTGTCATGAGCATCGATAGTTGGGTAAGGTATTGCTTGATTTTTTCAAAGGCTTCTTGGCATGCCTCATTCCATAAATTGGTTGAATCTTTTCGGAGGAGTTTAAAGATGGGTTCGCAGATGGAAGTGATACGGATGATGAATTTGTCGATGTATTGGAGCTTATCCAAGAAACCACGTACTTCTTTCTCAGTCCAAGGCGATGAAATTTTGAGGATCCCATTGAGTTTAGTAGGGTTTGCTTTGATTCCCTTCTTGCTGACCATAAAGACTTAGAGTTTACCCTTTGTGAAATTGAAAATGCACTTTTACGAATTAAGGTGCATTTTATACGTTGTAATTATTCAAAAAGCTTTCTTAAGGCAGAGATGTGACCTTCTTGATTTCTGGACTTGATGATCATATCGTTAACATAGACTTTGTCCTCTTTTTGGATAATATCATGTAGGATGGTTGTAGTTTCCCTTTAATATGTAACCCTGACCACTACACCAAAATTTCTAACTTATCACGATCAAAAACTTTGATAAGTCAAACTTGTCAGGGTCTTTGATCGTGACAAGTTTGGGGGTGACAAATGAATTTATAACGGACTTATCATGGTCAAAGATCGTGACAAGTTCGTTACAATTGTCACGAATTTTAACCTTGACAAATTTGTCACGATATTTGATCATGACAAGCCCATGACAAAAGCTTAAACTTGTTACAATCAAAAAGTTCGTGACAAATCAAGGCAGATTTAAAAAAAATTATTGGGCAGTTTGACCACTGCCACTGCCCGGCAGTATATTTGTACCTGTTATAGCAAAATTTAACCTGTCCAAATGCCATATATATCAAGCAACCAAACTAAAATACAAATATCCATAACCAACATGTAAATATGAACAACCAAATACAAATATCCATATCCAAACCAACATGTACCAAATTAAAAAAAATACAAATATAATCCAAAATCCAAATAAAATAAATACAAATAATTTCATGGACTAGGGTCTAGAATAGGTCGAAGGAGGAAGTAAGGCCACATGACATATACATTGATACACCCATTAATTCACCGAATGCCGCATTATTCGTGCAACCCTAAAGGTGAGTTCTCCTTTCCGGCCAAAACATGCGTGACGAACACCTTTGCCTCAATGTCTTGCAGGGGACGTCCATGAACCACCATACCCAGGTAGGTGCTCGGGTCCCTCAACCCCCTTTCTATCGAATCCCCACCAAATATGTCGAGTAAAAACATGCTCGGCCAACCGATTGTTGACATAGGTCGTTCGATGGGGGTTAAGTTGGGAAATGGATCATATGGAGGTGAGTCCGTGCATATCGGTGATGAAACAATGATGTCCTCGTCTACCTAATTATCATTCCCCTTCCCCTTGACTTTTCCCTTGCCCTTTCCCTCATCGGAGGTGGACCCTTGCTAACGTTATATGAAGGCGTACATATCTAGGACTATTGCCTCCAACCTTGATAGCTTATCGTCATGGGTGTCCACCTTATGATCCAACCCGGTGTTGCTCATCTCCATTCCGATGATCATTGACTTCCCCACTCGAGAGCTCAACCCCTAGTTCTCCCTTTGAGATCCTCCCCAAGCACTTTGCCGAGTGCATCCGTAGCCAAAGATGCTTTTTTGGCATTAGACTGGGACTTATGCACTTCCTTAAGCTTTACCAGAAATGACAAAAAGTATACGATTAGTTAATTAAGTTAATAAAAAAATTATAATGTAGTTAAAAACAATTAAACAATTATACCTTACAATCGTGGCTAATACGCTCGAGGACACCTCCTTATCCTTGCCCTTCTTCGTTCAAATTTCCACATAGGCATCGAGCCTATGTAGGCTAGCTCTAGGGCCACTCCCCGTCTCCTGAAATAAAATAATGCAGAATTAGTAAGTAACGCAGAGTAATGCTATATTAGAATAATATAAAATTAAAATTAAAGAAAAATAAAGCCTTACCAACCAGTGCTCTACCTCGACGTAAGACGTTTGCTTAGAATAGTGCACGTCCACCTTTTTTGCCCAGTTTTTCCTCCCCGATTGACGAGATGCCAATTACTGCTCATCGATATCATTATCGATAAACTTCTGCCATTGTGGCAATGAGATCGGCTCCTTTGAGGGGACGGTGTCACGCACTCTCAGAATGGACTCCCGAGTCTTCCCAAAGTACCATGTCCGCATGTGCTTCTTCCACGTCTGATATTTATCCCTCAATTGTTCCAACTTGGAGTCGCGGATATGTGGGGGCAGGTCGGATTGATCATGTCAAACAAATACAAGCCAAAAAGAAAGTAAGTGTTAGTTGCTTATAAATATAAATATAAACATAAATACCCTACCTGTAGTGTCCCCAGATGCCCATATTGAGCTCATTTGGCACGACCCTCCAATTAGTGTATCCCAGGCTGACGATCGCCTTCAGCAACTCTAGGGATTTAGCTAATAATGTCGTCTTATTCTCTACGATGGACCTTAATTTTCCCCATTTAGGGGGCCTACTGGCCAAGAAGCCCTCGTCGCCTCTGCTACCGCCCTGGGATGAAGACATTTTCTACAAAAAATATTATTACTTGTACAAACATGTATATGGCCTTTGAATTAATGCTCAAAGCCTATAATAACAAAGCACTAGATGAATACAAGTTAACTACATTATAAATCTAAATATTGTTTCAATATCGAATAATGTCATGGACTTTGAATTAATGCTTAAATTGATTAAATCTAAATTAACATATTCAGTAACAATAAAACTAGTTTTGATTCAAATTCGATAATAACTAAGCACTAGAAGATCACAAGTTAACGACATTAAAAATCTAAATATTGTTTCAATATCGGGTCTTGTCGTGGACTTTGAATTAATGCTTAAATTGATTAAAATCCAAATTCACATATTCACTAACCATAAGACCAATTTTGATTCAAATTCGATAATAACAAAGCACTAAAAGAATACAAGTTAATGACATTATAAATCTAAATATTGTTTCAATATCGGGTCATGTCATGTACATTGAATTAATGCTTAAATTGATTAAAATCCTAATTAACATATTCACTAACCATAAAATCAATTTTAATTCAAATCCGTTATTAACAAAGCACTAGAAGAATACACCCACTGGTTATTACAAGCATTAAACTGATCAAGTAAAAATGAATTAAAAGCAGTAATTTGTCATCTGATAATAATAAAGCACTAGAATAATACACCCACTGGTCATTACAAATAATTTAAATACTTATTACAAGTCTAAAAATTGTTTCAAATTTGTGTTATCATAAAAAATGGATTGATATTCGGTAGGAGCAGCCAAGTCATCCACACTACTGTTTAGACGCTTTGGCGTATGTAGGAAGATTTACCACCTCTAGTTGTTGATATACTCCGAGTAAAACACTTGTTTGACCTTTTGAAAAGCACAAACAAACGGCTCATCTCTCTAAGTAGCCATTGAAGCTTTAATAGAGTTTCCATGGTCATCCATTACTAAACTATATTTAAAAAAAGATGAGTTAAAAGGAGAAGATAATTCTCACCTAAAAAAATGAGTTTAAAGTCCTCTCTATTTTCTTTTCTTTGGCCTTCCTTCCTTTTTCTTCTTCCTGTTCTTGTTCTCCTTCTCTTCTTTTCTATTTCTCCCTTTTCTTTTATTTTTTAGAGTATAATATGAATTATTTTCATTTGGCTCATAAAAGAGGATAACTACTTAGACAAAAGCATGAGCCTTTGAAGTTGTTTTGCATGAGTAGCTTTAAAATGGGGGCAGACAAGTTAAACACTTGTCATATAAGCTAAACACTCATCTTTTATTTTTTTGACATTCAACTTTGAACTAATTCAAAATCTTCCACCATTAATTATATATGTTTATTTTTATTTTTATTATTATTATTTTTTTTCAAAAAGAAACTTTAGTACATTTATTATTATTATTATTATTATTATTATTATTATTATTATTATTATTATTATTATTATTATTTAACACGTAATTAAATTCAATGTTTTACTAAATGTGTCATGTCACTAGTATTATATATGAAAATAACTTAATAATATTTTATTATTTCGAAATCGGGTCACTACAAGAATAGGATGGATATTCATTTTTTTTATTTAATTTCTTCAAGATTTCTTATGGTAGCTCTCTTTGTCCATTAATATCTCCGTGTGTTAGACTACAACCCATAGACTATAATACATATACTAAAACTCTAACCCCAATTTTATTTATCTCATTAGCCTTTACACTGAGCTTTTCATCTTTTTATTATACCTAAACCGAATTAATTCGTTATGTTTGATTATCTACAATACAATGTCAATCAAGTCGGCTTCCAACACAACAACTCATCTCACCTCTTGCCTTGACTTATCAACTCCCTCTAATGGTTTCATATCTTTCGATGATCACGATCTACAATATGAGCTCCAACACGAGACCTTGACTTATCATCGTGGGAAATGGTCACCGGTGTTAGTCACGCTTTCATTGTGAATATACGTATGTTAAAAGGTTTCTCTAATTTATTAATATACCATGTTACTTTGGGTGGGTTAAATGTATTTCAACCCAATATTGTGGGCGCAATAAAAATGTGGTTCATATATAGAAACGTGGGGTTTAAACAAAACACCCATTTTTTTATTCAACATATTGTTGATTGAATTATATATGAAATAATGGATAACAATAATTTGAATCTAGTGTTTGTTAGTAAAAAAACATGCATATTCGTGAGAAAAATAGTGTTGAAGAATTAATGCAATTTGAAAGACAAAAGTGTTAGTTAGGATTTACGAATTCAAAAAATTGCGGCGTACAATGTTCATATGTGGAATGATAGTTTACGTTTATTTATTAAGGCGTGGATATAATCGATCAAAAAATAAGCGCACAATAAAAATAATATAAAATAGGGACAATTATTTAATAGTCCCTACTATAAATATATATATTTTAAAAAGGACACATATTTTTAGTTTAACCCATTTAGTCCCTTAAGCACTCAATATTCTCTTATTTTTAGAGGTCCGCGCCAGCGGCACTCCCTTTCCAAAATATGTGGCAAAGGACTTTTTGAGCCAAAATAAAAAGGCTTGGACTAAATGAGTATTAAAAAATATTTGAGGGACTATTTGGTATATGTCCCTATAAAATATATTTAACATGAATATTCATCTCAAATTAACAATTGAAAAAAAAAAGGTTTTGAAGAAATCTCACATTGTATGGGCATGGGCATGGGCATGGGCATGGGCATGGGGGGTAATTGTAACTCCGATACCTGGCCTGGCATGTAAGTTTCCTGTGGCAAAATTGTTTCATTGAAAAATGATTAGAGCAGAAAGACCAGAAAAACGTGTGGGGGATACTAAAATCACTTTACTTGCTAAAGTAAAGCTAGGAAAGAAAACGAAAACGCCCTCTATTGTTCTCTCTCTCTAAAGTACAACCACAGCCACAAGCTCTTTAGTCTCTCTCTCCCATGGAGTTGGGAACCATTGAAATGCCTTGTCTGAATCATCAACTCCATTTCATATAACTCTGCTTGGTATTGCAATATTTTGTTTTCACTCACCCTCTTTCTTTCCATTTCTCAAGCATACATTCAACTTGTCTACTTCTTTCTTCATTCAGCTTACTATATTCTCCTTCATTTCTACATGAAGTTTAGACTTAAAAGAACATAACTTGAACTGGGTTTATGTGGATTCGGCCAATTGCTTATCTAAAATTATTTAAACAATTCAAAATGGAATTTTATTTTGGTATGTAGTCTTTGAAAGAGTGATACTATTTGCATACATATAAAATGGAGTATTGGAGCTATATTTCTAGAGGGAAGGGTTTTATATCTGAAGAATCTGATGAGATTCCAAGAGGGAAAGATGGATCAATGGGTTGGGAATTGAATACCCCTTGTAGCTTTGGGAGCAATAATCAAGGGACCATTGAGAATCATGAATTTGTTGAATTGGGTTTTCCAGAAATGATGAGTAAACCTTTGTCAAATGGCTCAATTAGGGATGTATTGGGGAGTAATGAGAGAATGTTTAATCAAGTTTTGGAATCTCAAAATGCCTTTTCCGGAGAAAAGGAGTCGAGCTCGAAGCTATCAAGCTCGGTTGCAGAGTCCAATTGTGGGGACTCTGCGCTTATCGATCTGAAGCTGGGGAGGTTTGCTGATCAAAGAGATGCCCAGAGTTTCAATTCCTCAAAGACAACCCCTAATTTGTCTTCATCAGAATCATCTGTGCAGCCAAAGAGAGTGCGAGTTGGGGGCTCAACTTCCACACCCTTTTGCCAAGTTTATGGCTGCAAGAAAGATCTCAGCTCTTGTAAAGAATACCACAAGAGGCATAAAGTTTGTGAGCTTCACTCTAAGACTGCTAAAGTTATTGTGAGTGGCATTGAACAAAGGTTTTGTCAGCAATGTAGCAGGTTGGTGTTAATTTATGTTGCTTTCAATATATCATATTCCTTGAACTAAATTATAATAATCCAGCATGTGTAAAATCAAGTTTACTTTTAATGAGTAGTACAATGGGAAGAGGGTATTTACTCAGATTAACTAGTCCTGCCTATCTTGTGATTAGAATGATTATTCTTACTAGAAATCTTTTGGAATCTCTCAAAGAGGACATTGTACAAATCAAAAAGGACTTCAACTTCCCTGAGATTTGGAACGAAAAATATAATCTTTGATCCCCTGAGGCTAGGTCTAAACCTCTTAAGTCTATATAAGCTCTCTTTTTTTTTCTTTATGGTTGTATCCACTTCTCCATTTTCACTAAAATTTGCTTTTTTGAGTTTTAATAAAGAAAAAACAGTTGTAATTTAACCGGTGATTCTTAGGCAGACTCAGAATAGTAGTCTTTTCTTGTCTCACATATATTTACTATTGATTGTACAGGTTCCATTTGCTTTCCGAGTTTGATGATGGAAAGCGCAGCTGTCGTAAGCGTCTTGCAGGCCACAATGAGCGTCGAAGGAAGCCTCATGTGGGCTTTCACTATGGCAGAACTGGGAGGTTGTTTCAATCATACAATGGTATTTTAATGTCCATTCCATGTACTTTGAATTCTCCATTAATTGCTAATAAACTCCCCCACCTTTTTGCTAGCCTGTCCTTCTTCACATAAGTGGATTTGACTTTTTGATTTTGCTCAACTGGACATCATTTAAGGCCTTAACTAATACTCCCTCCCTCCCAAATTAAGAGTCCACTATTCTATTTTGAGTTGTCCCAAATTAAGTCTCTACTTTACTTTATTAAACTTAATCAACAAACCTAATTCCACTATAGTGAACTAGTGTTGATTTTGACCATTAATTGAGTGTATCCTTGATCTATGCGTGACTCTTAATTTGGGACATAGGGAGTATTAATTTTGTATTCACGCCATATTTTGGTTGTTGGCCAGCTCATACTAACTACAATTTTGGGCTTAGAATTGGTCACACTTCTAAAAGTAGCTGGGATAATCAGCTTCTTGTCAAATATGAGAAAAGATAAATATAGTTTTCTCAACTCCGAGTGTTTTACTGCAGTAGGGCTACTAGAATGGAAACTAAACTTGAGGAAGAGAAACATTGTCTTGATATACTTCTGCATGTTTCAAAAATATCCCTTTAACTTCTGAAATTTGCTAGCTCAGGATATGGAATTCTAAGGCTAGAATATCTTTATTTTTTTAAAAAAAAATCTCAACTCTCTATTATTTATTTTTCACTCTTCTATCACAACTTCTGTCCCAGATTAAGAGTTCTTGTTTCAAATTCACATAATTTCAGGAATTGTTTTCTTTTTTGAAATTTAACTTGTAAGGTGAGACACGAACTTCATATGTATGCAATAACTTAATTGTAAGATTAGAAGTTCATACTGTTTTATATACTATTTATGGAAATAGGATCTTAGGATCTTAGGATCTTAGGGTGCATTTGATTGCAAAGTTGGAAAATGAATTGAAAAGAATTTCCATGGAAAACAATTCTAGGGAAATATTTTCAATGGAAAATAATTCTACGTGTTGTTTGATTGTATTTATTTTCTAGGTGGAAAATTAGGTATTTTCCAGCTTTTTTTTCTCTTGAGTAGCATTATTTTTCAACTAGAAACTAGGAGCCTCATTCCACCAATTTACATAAAAACTTTTTTTTTTTTTTCAAAAAATAATATGTAAAATTCAAATTATTTGACATTTAAAACCAACACCTTAGTAATCATATAAACTCAAATATTAAAATGCATAAACTTTTAACATAGTCTCAAATGGTGTTAATCTCACTAATCTGTTCATATATTCAGAATAACAAGAGGAAGAAAATAGTCAAATGTAGTAACAGAAAAACTTCATAGAAAAAAGAAGACACTTGTGGATAAAAAATATTCAAAAACTACTGATGTTCAAGAAAAAATGAACAAATGTACTTTAACATGGAAAAAATAAATAACAAAATGATTAACACAGTCCAGATCGTCGTATTTCAGATAGAGAGAGAAAGAGGGGGAGGGAGGTAAATAGGTGAAATTAAGAGAAATAGACAAAAGGGGGAATTGGGGATGAACAGGGGAGTATCACTACTGTGAATAGTATTATTGTAGGAAAGATTATAACAGTTTGGGTTGCCTTTGATTTGAGACAAGAGAGAGAGGTTTGGAGGGGAGCCGACGATATTTGGGTTGAAGAAGGAAAAGTGGGTTGGTAAAATTCTGTTGGAGATTTTATAAAATAAGTGAGTAAGAGTTTTGGGGTAAGAGCTTAAAGAGCTTGTCCCACATTGGAAGTGTGTGAAAGAGGTGGGAAGCTAACCCAAATATAAAAGGGGATAGTGTCCCACATTGGAAAATGTACAAAGCTAAGTCTCACCACTAAGCTATAAAAGGAGTGGGCAACCTTTGAGTTCCACATTGGAAAAATATTAAGAATTTGTGCACTTAATAAGTACAAATGGAAGATGAAGAGTTAATTCATCTAGCATTTAAGAGGCTATTCAAGAGACCTCAATACGGTGCTAGTGGCGCACTTTGCACTTCGCACGCCGCATGTGCCGGGATTTGTCCGGGTCGGATCGCGGTAGCTCGGGCGAGGTCACTTTTTGGTTGACCCGTGCAAAACCGATTCGGTATTAATTGTACCTGTTCGGAAATGACTTAAGACTGTTGGTAATTAACAGTCATACCATTTCGGAATTGATTAAGACTGTTAATCCAACAGTCATGACTCTTGAAGACAAAGCCTTTCATTATCTATAAATAAAGGCTATCTAAAACGAAATTACATTGATAACAAAAACCCAGTTTCAGATTTTCAAACCCTGCTATTCTGTTTTGTGCATAGAAACAGAATAAGAACTTGATTGACTGTTCTTCGCTGCTGCATCCAAGGGCTGCCTTCAGACATACAATTTGTATACAGTGCAATTGCTTCATTGTATCTTGAGTACGGATTTGCTGATTCCCGTTTGTATACCGAAGTTATTCGTGCGGGGCAAATACTGTATTTAGGAAAGTGACATCACGCCTTGAAGATTCATAAAGTTACATTGTTGTATTAAAGTTGACATTGTTGTGATACAATAAAGAGTTCTATTTCTGTATTTGCTACATAATTTCCAACAAATTCTACCGAGAATCGGATTCTTTGGGGGGAGTAGAAAATTGATTTCCTGCTTTTTGATGGAAAATGTGTCACGTGACCAATTTGAATGGAAAATAATTACCTAGAAAATTTGATAATCAAACACTATAAAAGATGGAAAATAGTTGGAAAAACTTCATTTTCCATGGAAAATAGTGGCAATCAAACACACCCTTAATGTGGAACAACCCGAAATTGAATAGTGGCCTCTGAATTTGGGACAGTGGGAGTAATATTTTTCTTTTACAGTAAGATATCTCAGTATATCTTGTTTTAGGTACTTCACAAAAAAAAATTGTCAGTGTTTCTCACGGCGATTATAGTTAAGTCGCATTATGTTTTTTTTTTGTTGATGAAATGTGATTTAATTAAAAGAGGCAAGCCCCAGAAAATACAAACAAAAGCCCAAAGGCCAACACAAGCAAACAAGAGGCAACAGATTGCCAAGAAAAGCACACAGGCCCAAAAAAAGAAAAAGTCTCATTATGTTAACTGTACATGAACTAAAAACTAATGTACTATAAATCAGTAGTTTATTGTTTTTGACTTTGTCTATTGTTCCAGAAGCTAAGACTTGGTTAATTCAATTAGAAATGTGAAAAAGACATTAATCTCTTGTATTTAGTCATTGGACAATTTTAGGAATTGTTTATGTCTACATGCCCAACACATAGTTGAGTTTGGGCACATAGAGTTGTCCTTGGATGTAATGTATGTAGAATAAAAACACGTCTCTTTATTCGGTAATATGCTATAAGTTTTTTTATTCCTTTGTGTGTTGTGGCTACAGTCTACACGTTTTGCGGGATGACCGATGGACCTTGGAAACATTACAAGTGCCAAACACGCACTGTCACCTACAAGTCATGATGGAAGACTTTGGTTGGGCAGTGATTATTTTGTGGGATTTTAGTGCTTATGAAGTAGGATTTAGTTTTACTGTTGTGGCCATATAGAATTCATAGGGGTATAATATATATAAGTTTTTCTTTAGTTATTTTCATTGTACGTGTGTGTGTCAAGGTTCTAGAAAGCACGGGGTGGGCGTAGGATGGGTGCCTAGGCCTTTGCGTTCTTTTTGTTTTTTATGTTTTTTTATAGAAACCAAGTATACTTTGAAATTTAATTTACGAACAATTTATATTTATTTACTTCTAACATTACTAACATTTCTTTAAATTCTCATACATAAATAAAAGATATTTCCAATCAAAGTTCATTACTATATATAAAATACTTATAAACTAATTAATCACAACAATTCATAAGTATCATATTATATCCAAATTGATTTACACATGAACATTGGTAACGATACTTTAAAGCCCTACACTTTTAATATTACTAACATTTCTTTGAAGTTCCATACATAAATAAAAGAGTGCTAACACTAACACAAGGAATATAAATATTCCACACAAAAATATTTTATACAATTGATATTTGATTACTAAAACAAAGAATAGAAATATTACACAAAGAAAGAATAATGCTATTGTAGGTATAATACTGAGTGACATTTAAAAATAATACGCAAAAAATGTTGCTGTAATCATTGTATATATACAAAGAAACATTCAAACATGCAATATATATTTCTATGTATATTTTTATGCAACTGTAGTGCTATGTACTTTCTATGTAGAGAATTGGGCAAATTTTTAATAGCGGTGATTTTGTTCTTTTGATCCGTTTTCTTGCTGCTTAGCTCCTAGACAAGGCGCCTACTCCGCACCTCGCGCCTAGGCGTCACCTATGTGAGCCTTTTTGAACACTGGCGTGTGTAAAGGGATCTCTAATGAGGAGGGGTCATGTGTGAGTAGTAGTTGGTATTTCTTGTATATAAAATTAGGGATTTTCAGACTTAGGTGCCTCACTAATATCCCTAATTAGATATAGGTACTTGTTTTTATTTTTGTTCGACTTACCTTTAAAGTTAACAGTAACATTTAATGTAAAAATTAGTTTTCATCGCTATAAGTGGCGTTTCGGTACAGCATTAAACTTTATTACTTAACGAGTATTCAATGACGTTGTTTCTAATGCCATTAAATTTTTTTGCATTGTTAACCTTAGTGGTGGTTCTTGGATGGATAAGTATCCAAGTCTAAAAAAAAACATGCACTCACTTTGTAGGCAACAAGCTTATAAAACTGTTATCTGGTAATGAATTCAGAAATAATTTTCTATTCTGTCTCTCAACATTATTAATGTTATGTAGGTAACAGGTTTCAGGGGAATGGGATTACAGCATCATCTTTTATTAGCCATGATAGTTTTCCCTGCAGTCTTCAGCATCCACAGAAATATGAGACAAATGACTGGTACAGGAATATAAAACTTGAAAATGGGGCTGATTATACTTCTCAATCAGCGACACCCATTGCAAGCGGCCAACTTCATCAGAAATCCCTTTTTCCTTGCTATGGTTTTGAAAAACATTGTCCCCCTCTTCATGACAATGGAGTTAGTTCCAGAACGGGAAACAAATTCAACGGTAACAGTAACAGTAACAGATACCAACAAGATATGGCAAGCTCAAATTTACTGTCCCGTTCTCCGTTTCAGAATCCCTTGTTAGGAGGCGAAGGCTTTACTGTTTTTGATTCGCCTTCGACTGTTCAAGCACTATCAGGGATATCTGACTCTGGTCGTGCTCTCTCTCTTCTGTCATATCAATCACAGAATTCTGAAAAACTCACTGGAATGGGCTCGCATGCTACAGTGTGCGGAGTGTTGAATAAATTTCATTTTTCTGGACTAAATTCTGTGGAGGTGAATCACTTGGATCCCATACTCATTTCTGACAGTGGTGATGCTGTCAACTTTGGGATCGACGGGATGATCCAAGACTCAGAAAACATGAATTCTGAGGATCGTATTTCATGTGAAGGTGGCCCGACTATTGATTTGCTCCAACTATCGTCACAGCTTCAGCGAGTGGAGCATCAAAGGCAAACCCAACAAGTGAAGCAGGAACATGATTCTTTCTGCGGTCTCAGGATCACTTAAGTGGTCTAAGAAGGTATGTAAACACAATTCAAAGAATATAATTTCCATATATTTTCTGCACAGTTTTACGGAATGTGAATGCTTTGCTATTTATTCTTTAGATTGTATATGCTAACAAAGTTGAGTCACTGTGGCTTCTCTGGCCCTACAACGTTGAGTGACTGTCATTTATTCATCACCTCCACCCCCTGTTTATGGTCTTATAGCAAAATTGAATGGACACCTTAAATTGACTGCTTGAGTAGGCTACTTGTTGTATAAGAGATGGATATGGGTATTTATCTTTTTAAGAACAATCTGGATGGACTCCCTTTCGGCGAGCAACTAGGTTCACGATGAAGTCTCTTCACTCATAACCAGTAGGCGGGATCTCAGTTGCTAACTCGAAACCATTGTTTACTAATTTGAATTTGTTGCCTTACTTAAGTACTTGTGTATTTGTGTGCATCAATTATTTTATTGTTTAACTTATAACAAAATACATTTATTTTATCAGCTTGTACATTTTCTATATGATGTTTGACATGGATCCTAAAAGTTTTTAGTTTTTTCCTTGGTAATTATTGATGACAGGGAATGGTGTATAGAGTAATGGTGACAACAAGGCAAGATATATAGTGGTTCAGCTCCTCTCCTATGATGAGGGGTAGACCTCCATTGTGAAGGTTCTCTCTCTATGTATACATCCTCTACTGACGACGATTAATGGTTATGGTGAATTTACTATTACTTTGGAGGATATCTGTCAAAGGCCTCGAGGCTTACGCCTTGCCTCTCCGCGACTAAAACGCATCGTCTCACCTTTCACCTTTTTAGACATTGGGTGAAATCCATCCGAATTGGAAGAAAATGGGCCACTTGTCAGTCTATTAACAGTAACCATATGGAATCATGTTCCGTCTGTGATCTCAGCAACCCCACAATAAATTCCATAAAGATGCTTTCCCACTTCCACTGAGGAATCTCGAGTAGTTGCAACTCTCCTGTCGGTCTTTGGTGCTCCAACTTTACTAGCTGATAAGTGGTGCATCTAGACACAAATTCAGCAACATCCCTCTTCATCCCGGATCACCAGTATGATCTCCGCATATCTCTTGGTACATCTTATCCCCTTCGGGATGTACTGCATATCGTGAGCCATGGGCCTCGGCTAACACTGCCTTCTTCACCTCTGGATCCTTTGGCATTACTACCCGTCCCTGGAACCGTAATCCTTCATCTGACTCAATCGAAAAGAGAGGAACTCCACTCACTATAAGTTTGCTGTTTTTTCCAAACAAAAAGAATCCAAACTCTGTGCCTGAAGCGCTCGTGATATAATAGCCTGGGTAATGGTCACAACAGCTATAGAAGTATTCGCTAGATCCATCTCACGCGTGGCCTTCCACTACGCTGCCTAAATATCGGGTAATTTGTCATCGTTCTTTGCCAACAATGCCGCTAAAGTAACAATTGGTCTCCTGCTCAACACATCCGCTACTACATTCGCTATTCCCGAATGTATTGAATGCAAAAATGTTAGTCCTTTACAAACTCAAGCCATCTCCATTGAATCATGTTCAGATCCTTATGTGTGAATAGGGAAGACTCTTGTGATCGAAAAATAAAGTGAACCTCTCATCCAGTAATAGTGCCATCAGACATGAAGAGCGAAGACTACTGCCGCCAACTGCCTTCATGCGATTTAAGCTTACGAGAAGTATAAGCTATGGTCTCTCATCCTGCATCAAAACTCTTCCCAAACCCTGAAGTGATGATCAGTGTAAACCATATACTCTATGCCGCCCTGAGGTAAAGCAAGAATAGGTGCAGTGGTGAGCTTCTCCTTGAGTTCCTCGAATGCTCGTTGACTCCCTTTCGGGTGAGGTGGGTCAGTGGTCTAGCGATCTTCGAAAACCCCCTGATAAACCTTCTGTAGTACCCTGCCAGGCCTAAGAAACTCCTAATCTCCGTAGGTGTCGTGCACTGTCCTACTCCATAACATCAGATAACTTGCTAGGATCCACTAAAATTTCGGCGTCATACACGACATGTCCCAAAAACTGTACCTCTTGGAGCTAACCTTGTGGACCACCCCCTCAAACGTAAAATTGACAAAGGCCTCAAGGTATAGTTCGGAGGGGGAGGTGCTCGAAGGATAAACAGGAGTGTGAACCCCCTAATCATAGTCAGACTGCCTCCTCACTCTCAGAATGGTAGAACTCCACACCTTGGCCCAGGTCAATCAGAGAAGGCAAGGTGAATGGTAGAAGCATAACAGTCACAGAGATGTGGAGACATGTGGGAACAGACTCAACATCAACAGGGCAGTAAAAGGTGCCCCCAGAAGCGGAGAAGGAGTTCTAAGTAAAAATACCACCAACGGTCTTGCAGTAAGGCCTGAAGGAAAACTCATCAATGTTATTTATTAAAGACCCTAGAGAGAAGTTTTAGGAGTCTTTTGTGCCATCTTGCAGCACGAGCAACCCTGCTATGACAAGCCCTAGCCTCTGGGGCAAAGTTAGGAAATCTCTCGAATAAAAAGGATATGATGATGAAAGTGTTGGCAAAGTTGATGGCATCATAACGCCCACAAGAACTCTCAACATCCACATGAGCCCTGTCTAACCAAGTGTATAGAGACCCCAATGTTAGAGCTGCGAGGGGGACTGCCCGCCCTCGAGCAAGCCTCGAAGAAAGCTTGAAAATAAGCTCACGAGGAGAATCATTTGGCCTCCCAGGAAGAAGGAACCTACTCAGGAAAGTAATAAAGAATGCTGCAAGTGTGAGGACGAGTTAATTGTTGGGGCCTCTTGACTCCTCAAAGGCCTGCTCGAACTTTCACCCTTGGGCAGCTGCTCGAAATCCTTGGACCAAAATCTTATTTGGTGGTCCCAGTCAAATTGATAGCAACATATTTCGAGCACTCACCTAAAGCAGAGTGGAGCTCTCCCACACCATTTGCTTCTCGATCTCAACCTTTAATCCATTAGTGAGAACATGGATCCCCAAGTAAGGAAGGGCGAGCAGCTCACAGATATCCTCCAAAGTAATAGTAAATTCACCATAACCAGTAATGAAGGTGTGTGAATCTCTACTCCAGCGAGAAGTTAGCAAAGTAAAAGCAGGGGATTACTTAGCGCTGGAGCAGGACTTGAGGCTGCTGATGGTGGTTAGAAGACCTAGCCCCTCGATGACAGCCTTGTGGGAGGAAATGGATAAGACATGTTCTACCCAAAGACCCCATTCCTCTGTGGCACCCCACATGCCTTGACCTCAATGTTAAAATGGGAAAAATCACCCCTGTCCACTCGCACCCTAAGAATTGAATTAGGCAACACAATAGGAAGGTCAGAAGACTCACCTAGACCCACATGGGGTCGCTCGTTTATTTTCGTTACAAACTCTTGCTCGAAATTTGCAAGGGAGGCCTTGAAGGTGTCCTCCTTGACAAAATAAGGCTCTAGATGATAAAGGCAGAAATCTCTTTGTTTGCGAATAACCAAGTATTCCTTTTGGGATTTCGAGTAGGCAACAAACGAGGAGCCCCCCTTGTGGGCATCCCAATAAACGAGCCCTCCCTTGTGGCCATTCCAACAGACGAATCGCCCAAAGGACCAGAGGCAAAATCCAAAACGACGGAGGTGATAGTGGTGGCTCTGGAGGCCAAAACCGTCGAGACGGTAACGGAAATCGGCACCACACCCAGTAGCACCTCGCTAGTGGCAGTGGTGACAGTGGAAACCAGGTGTTGAGGGAAGGAAGAGGCCATTTGCGGTGGTAAAAGATGGAAGAAATAACGTTGGCTATGGAAGCTCTCTGAATTTCTTTTCTCTCTCTTTAAAGAACTCAAGCTTGAAAGCAAGTGCTAAGGTAAAAAAAGAAACCACAGTTTAAAAAGGGCTTTTATACCCTATTAAGCCACACGCACCCTGCCAATAAAAAAAGGGAGCAAATCATTTCCCTAATGATGAGATGTGTGTTCCCCATCTGACACGTATCACCTCGAGACCATAAATGTGGGTTGTTGTGATAGGCCTAATTAATGCGATAGTATCATCTTGAGATTGAGTTAGACTGTTCGTATTCCAAGAAATAGTGAATCGTTGCATACAAAAACCTTTGGTATACCCAAAACCTGGCCAAGACAAAAGAAGACTCAATTGGACGAGGAGGCCCACCACAAGGAGCTCATTATCCCCAAAGCTCAGAAATCACAGAAGTAAAGTTGGGGCGAGGAGGTCTACAATGAGGGGCTCCTCGTCCCAAAAAGCTCAGAAACCACAAAAAGGAAATCTGGGCAAGGAGGCCCACCATGAGGGGCTCCTCGTCCCAAAAAGCTCAGAAACCACAGAAATAAAATTTGAGCGAAGAGACCCTCCACTCCTCGTCCCAAAATGCTCAAAGAACACAGAAAGGAAATTTGGGCGAGGAGGCCCACCATGAGGAGCTCCTCGTCTCAAAATGCTCAAAGAACACAGAAAAGAAATTTGGGCGAGGAGGCCCACCATGAGGAGCTCCTCGTCCCAAAATACTCAAGGATTACAGAAACAATGTTTGGGCGAGGAGTCCGATCATAAGGAGCTCCTCGTCCCCAGAAGTCCGAAGGTCACCAGAATGAGGTTACATATTATGGGCCCATCACGAGGAGCCCCTCGTCCTCAAAGCTTAGAAAACAGAGGAAATAAATAGAATCAAGGAAGCCCTTGGCGAGCAGCTCTTTGTCATACACTCAAGCCACAGAAAAAGGTCAAGGTAAGGGAACTCATTGCGAGTGCCCCCCTCTGCCTCAGTTGGCATGTCACAGAAATAAAAGAAGGGTGAAGAGGCTTACTCAGAATGATCTTTCTACTCCTAAATGATTTACTTAAAAGAACTAGTCGGCGAGGAGGTCCACCTAGAGTGACCTCCTCCCCAAGATTTATCATTCAAATACATATTAAAGTACTGATATTTTACTTTCTTGTAGAGGTAGCCTGGTTGAGTAAGTAGGGCTCAAATAGGTCAGTTGGGATCTCTTGGGAGTTTTGGCTTAGTGGCTGAGGAACAAGGTTTGTTGAGCAAGCTCAACCACTTAGCACTTTAAGATTGAGAGAATATTAGTACAAAGATCATAAGAGTCACCCAGTCGTTGCACAGTCACACCCAGTCATAACTGAAGTGAGCAATTAAGAGGTTGCTCACAAGAAATGAACAGTTTATAAAAAGATTTGAGGAGGTGGTCCTTGAGACCTTCCTCAAGCTTACAAAGTTTGTACAACAAGTTACCGTTTCAAAAGATATTTACCAAATCAGATATTTTGTCTGCAAGCGTAGAAATATTTGCTTTTTGACTTTGGTTTGCACCAGGTGGCGCCTGTCAGAGGGTACAAGCGGCTGCACACAGCTAGGGACAAATGGTACATTGCAGACCTTGTTCCTCACCAACCCGCTCAGTTTTGGCATCCAAAAGTGCCAACTCAGCCCTAGTGCCCAAGCATAAATAGAATCCCTGGGTAAGGTCAAGTCACAATCAGAAACTCAAGTCATACCGTTACTCTGTCAAAATCACACTAGACCACCTAGTATTCTCTCCCTGCTCTCTTTCTAAGTGCTGAGTGTTTGTTTCTTCTTTCCCACACTAACAACCATTATTCTCAGGAGATCCTCTTGAGAAAAGTTACTATTATTGTTGTGAAGTTCATCTTCTTGCAAGGAGTAGTTCTTGCTTTGGTTCCATTTTTACCAAAAGGAGAAGGTTTTACCGGGTGCTGCTCTAGATTTTCTTGAAAACCTTGAAGGCACAATTCATTGAAGTGGGTCACTCTTTACCTGTTTCAGTTTCTTACGAGACCCCAGTCACACTACCCTCCTACATGTTCTCTTTAAGCAACTGTAAAACAATCCTCAAGTGACACGCGTGCTCCTCTTTTGAACACGAATATACAAGAATATCGTCAATGAATACAATGACGAACTGGTCCAAGTATGGACGAGATACTCGATTTATCATATCGATGAAAACTGCCTGTGCATTG
The DNA here is from genome assembly GCA_949130495.1 of Sambucus nigra. NCBI lineage: Eukaryota > Viridiplantae > Streptophyta > Magnoliopsida > Dipsacales > Adoxaceae > Sambucus > Sambucus nigra. The sequence goes on from OX422212.1 coordinate 389,619,596, forward strand.
GTCAGCCCAAATGGCATGACTCGAAACTCTTATGAACCGTAGCGTGTAAGAAAACTCATTTTCAAAACGAACCTACAAGTCATTCTAACCTATGTATCTACTATCAAAACAAACTCAGAACAAGATCTAAACCAACTTTGCTCCAAACAGGGATGATCGATCAATTAACGGCCATCGATCGAGCGATCGTCTCAGTGCTCATCATCTTCCTAGTTACGGGATTGACTCAAACCAAAATGTAATTCAATCTCCTTCATAATATATATATATATATATATATATATATATATATATATATATATATATATATTATCATTCCAAACCTATATGCAAACATTTTACACAATTCTAAAAGGATTTATAGGGTAATTTCTAATTTAAGTTAAGTACCTAGTTTCTAGATAATCCAATCAAATTGATTTAATTGTCCATCAATTCAAGAAAGTAACATGGGGCTTTTGAAGCTTAAACATAATATAATCAATTCCTACTCTTCCTATAACAATTTCCATTACAATTCAAGTAGCAATCCTCCAAAATCAACTATGTCATTAGCCTAATTTCTTATCTTAATTAATCAATTTATAATCTAACTAATTCTAATCTTCAATTCAGATGTACTCGTGATTTGATTCAGATTCACATGAATTGGAATATAATAATCAAACACAATTAAAATCAAATCCTAATTAAACTTGCCTCAATCACAAATTGTGAAGAAATGATGCCCAATTCCTCTCTATTCCTTCTCTTCTCTTGAAGTCTCTCCTTTTTAGTCCAAGCCTTCCCAATTATAATTTGTGAAATAATGAAACCCAAAGGACCTTTCAAGACTTATAACCCATGAAATTAGGTTCAATCCTTACATGGGCCTCATTTAATTCGGTCCAAAAATATCTCTATTAAGTCTAAAACCTTGTACAAGTCTTATACTACCTCAATGGGTCTAAACCTATATTTTTAGATTAAAACAGACCTTATACTTATCCCGAAACTAGCCCACAATCTTTCCTAATATAGCTTACTAATATAATTAAGAAGAATTAGTAGTTTAGTCTACACGAATCCATTGTCCAAGGTTTAATTAATTTATTAATTCGGTGTAACCTGGCATTATAGGCAACTACTTTACAATTGTTGGAACTTAACTTCGAGGAAATAATCCAAACAAAAAACTCTCGATACTAAATCCCTGACCGTTTTATAGTCGCACATAATACACACTCACGTTAAAATATTAATTTACTGTTTTATTATGTATTAAATCTGATTTCTTAAATAATTTATATCACCCATAAGAATGTAATTTATATAATCCATAAGAAAATATTAATTCAAAAGAATATAACACATTAGTGACATCACATGTCGCGGTCAGGCAAGTAAAATAAGATAATTTCATAATTTATTTAATGCATAAAAATACGGGGGATAAGATAATTTCATAATTTATTTAATGCATAAAAATACGGGGTATTATAAATGAGTCCAACTAATGATATAAATTTAAAAATTTAATATAAAATGTATATTTTTGGCATAATAACGTCTTTTGGTATTGTAATTTTGATAAATCGGCTTTTTAAATGTGTAACCAAACCGACCACCAAATTTTCGGTAATTTTGGTTTGGATAATTTCGGTTTGCATTAATGAAAAGTAGTAAATCAAAACCAATTTTTTTTGGACCAAAATGGTACGGTATGGTAAAAAACCGTATCGTAACCACCCCTAGTTTAGGGCATTAATTAGGATATTCTGTAATGTATATCAACATTTTAGGGAAATCAAATCTCAGTTAAGCCAGTATATATTGTTCCCCCATGCATGCAGAAGAGACTTTGTTTACATGATTAGTTAATTGAACCTTTATGGCATAATGAACATCATTGCATTAGAAATGAAGGATATAGCCTATCTCTAGTCAGATTTCCGGCCACCGTATCACCTAAATCCAATTGGTGTTAAGGAGGGTAAACTTTTAATCTTTTACGGGTTCACTCAAATTCGTTGTATTGGGGCGAGGCACTTGTTTTACTCTCATTCCAACACAATCCCCCCAACAAATGACACGGACAAGAGTCGAACCCGTGACTATTGGCTTTGATACCACTAGTCAGATCTCAAGCCACTATCTTACCTAAAATCAATTGGTGTTAATGAGGGTAAACTTTTAATCTTTTATGGGTTCATTCAACTTCTTTGTCCTGGGACAAGGCATCTGTTGTACTCTCATTCCAACAGGTATAACCTATCTAATAAAGAAACAAATTTTATCTTCCACTTTGGAATCCAACATCAGCTATTGACTCAAACATTGAACTTGTATTTGAATAGGTAAAAAGGGTATGAAGCAATTCTGGAGGAAAAGCTACTTCCAGGTTAAATAAATGACTAACATTTGAAGAAGAGACATGAAGAATCTTCGAATGGCCCATTTCAGTTGCTACTAGCAAAACTTGGTATTATATTTGAGTCTATTCAGAGAATCAAGAAGTTTCTCCGTTTCCTAGTAGCAGTATTAAATCATCTGGAGCGCGTAACTGTAATAAATGTAGAAGCATTTGGGCCACTCAACTAGGCAAAAATGGTATTGATGGTGTTGTAATAGTTGTATGAACATCCGGTTCGATCTGTGCTACAAATCTGTGGTTTTTGTACCTCTGGTTTTCTAGTTTCTTTCACAGGATTTTAAATGAGGATTGTATGAATTTCTTGATATAGTTGTCTTTTGTGCTTAAATTTTTGACGGCTTTGCAGAGGAAATTGAGGTTCAGATTCAGAAGAATGAATCTCTATGGAAGAATGAGTTCTCAATGACCAATTTAAATACTGCATTGTTTGTTATGGCTTATGAGAGGTTGTGCTACTTGGCATCTCCCCTTTATGCTTCAATCTCTGACTTTCTGATTGCGGGGTATGTTTAATTGGCATTGTATTGTTTTTCCTCATATATATATATAGAGGGAGGGTCACCTACATCATGCTCTATACATCACCCATGCATCACGCCTAATTCTAAGCCCTAAAAAACTTTTTTTTTAATTTTATATTTTTCCCATGAAATTAACCTTCTAATCAACACATATGAAAAAAATTAGGTCAAAATACATTTTGTACCTATTTTTAAAAAA